>CM044110.1:10276918-10913162 GCA_024174645.1 Lemna minuta
TAAGAACTTACTTCGGCACTTAAAAGGCATCGTCGATCATGGTAATCTTTGCCACGCGATGAACTTTGGAATGTTTTTTATGATGCAAATTGGACTAGGCGATTCTGAAGACCGCATGACCACCAGCGGCTATTTAGTTTCTCTTGGATCGAACGTCATATTCTAGAGCTTAAAGAAGCAGCCTATGGTCGGTAGATCAAGCACAAAAGCTGAATATAAATCTATTTTCTATCGCGACCTTTGAACCAATGTGGATCCAATCTCTCCTACATGAACTCCAATCGTCCACCTTGACTGTCCCAATTTTTTAGCGCAGTAATTTACGCGATGTCTATCGATCCACGAGCTATGTTTTTCACACTCAGACATAGCATATCAAGATGGATTGCCACCTTATGCGTGACTCCTCACTCAATACCAAGCATTGATCTCTCAGGCTACAATACCAATCTCAATTTCGTCCGGCCCATGAGTTTTCATGACATGTTAAAACAAGCATTGATTGAGGTCAACATGCAACTTGGTTTCTACCGATAATCACGTCGTTTAAATAAAATCAGCCATAAAAACAATCAATACGTATAGCTTATTCCTATTCTTCCCCGGTATTTTTGTTCTACATCTCTGCCTCGTCTCTTTCCCCGTCTCTGCCTCAATTACATTAGATTTCTTTGAGGATGATGCCAAGTTTATAAGGCATCGCCATAGCGGCAACAAAGAGAGGACGATGCTTGCACTGGAAATTTCATGCTGCTGAAAGAAAGACTCGGGCTTGCAGCAACAAAGTTGCTCGACGTCCTGTTTTTAGAGAAATCCTATTGTGGGAACTTATTTTGGGTTTATGGGTCAGCTGATCATTTTGTAAACCCTTAAGTTATAGGGTTTAGCTCTTATCACTGTTTTCATGGATCGGATCATAGGTATACTTCTTGTAGATGCAAAGGTAGCCAAAATCATGGTTTCCACGCATGGTTAAGCTTTTGGGCACTTTTCAAGGGTTTATGGGTGAGCTGCTTTAGAAGTAAGCCATCTAGTTTTTAGGTTTATCTAGTGGTTATAGAAAGGTCATGGACACTTTTCTAATAGTATTTTTAGGGTTTAGATGGGGTCATGGTAAACAGAGAATACTTCATATGCGAGGGATACTTTTGACTTAAACGTGTGAACTTCAGCTCATCAAGTCAATTAGTCAACTATGAAGTCAACAAGTTTGACTCTTTCAGTTCTCAGAGGACCCCCCTAGTCTCTGGTGCCACCTTTCTCAAATTAAATGAGCCCTCAGTTTAATCACGTTGCTTTTCTAAACTTTTTCAGAGATCACGTCTCTGCAGAAATGATCTGAATCATGTGAATTCCTAAGCTGCTTATCTGAGGAATCTATTTTAATAGTGGAAATCCTTCCAAATCCTTCCATCAGCAGAGTAACACCCTCTTTAAATTTGGATTACGTTAACTTGTTATTCAATTCCTGAATTCCCATGACTTAGGGGATGGAGGAACTCCCAGTTCTAAAAAAGGAAAAGGAAAAAATACCTTCTATTCAACCTACTCATCTGCCTTTTATTCAACCTGCCACTGCCTTGGCAAGTACAGATGTGGGATTGATTGTTTATCTGTTATGGAAGTAATAATTCAGGCCACCAGAAGAAAATCAGACTTGGGAGGTGGCTCAACTACCACCCATGAAAAAACCTATCGGGTGTAGATGGTTCAACAGTATAAAATATCTATCAAATGGTAGTATGAAATATAAAAAGCAAGATTAGGACCCCAAGGCTATACTCATATTTGATTATGGAGAAAATTTTGTCGTGGTGACTAAGATGAACACTAAAAGAATTCTAGTATTGTTGGCAGCACATTTGAACCAGTCATTACTCCAATATGATATTAAAAATGCCTTTCTACATCGAAATTTAGAGGAAAAGATTTATATATATATATATATATGAAAATGCCCCCTGGAAACTCTAACATAAGACCTAAATATAATTATGTATGTAAGCTTAAAAAAGGCTTTATACCGTCTTCAACAATCTCCTTGAGCATGGTTTGGAAGGTTTTCTCAAGTCATCAGAAGATCAGGATATCTCCAATCAAATGGAGATCATACTTTTCTTTATTAACATTCTATGATCAAGAGTCACTGTTCATGCTGATGATATCATCACAGGTAGTGATCATGAAGAGAGGTCAAAATTAGAGGAAGGACTTATGCGTGCATTTGCAATAAGAAATATAGAGCCGATGAAAGCTATTTTGGGAATTGAAGTGGAAAATTATCCCAAGGGGATCCTATTGTCCCACCAAAAATACATTCTAGGTCTATTGACAAAAATACATCCTAGATCTATTGACAAAAATACATCCTATCTCAACGTGCAAGGACTCCTATTGAAGTACATCATAAATTAACTCTCAATGAAAGTGAGAAAAAGTGGTTATAGGAAGATACCAAAGGAGAATTGGAAAATTGACGTATTTAGTTCACACACGTCAAGATTTTATAAATGCAATTATATCCTTAGTCAATTAAAGTGGAGTCCTAGGATATCTCATTTACAAGCTGCACATAAGAGTACTTCGACACAAAGAAAAAAACTAGACGGGAACTTCACTTCAGATGCCAAGGTATGCTTACTCTTGATCCATACACCGATTTTGAATTTATTGGTACTATGATTTATCACAAGTAAACCATAGGATATTTTAAGTTCCGAGGTGGAAATGTTATCACTTGGATAAACAAAGTAGGAAGTTGTCTCAAGATCCAATACTGAGGCAAAGTTCCAAGCTTTAGCTCATGGGCTCACCAAAGTGGGGTAGATCAAATAGTTCCTAAAAGACCTAAAGATCACAATAAAAGACCTAATGAGAATATTTTGTAACAAATCAGCCATTATTGGTGCTCACAATCCAATATGACATGACCAGATGAGGCATGTCAAAATTGACTAAAATTGGATCAAGGAAACATTAGAGAATCAAAAAATCAATACACCTTATATTGGCTCATCCAAGCAACAAGCTGATGTGCTGACCATGGGACTACCAAAAGACCAGTTTATGAAGTTGATTGGCAAGTTGGGATTGATAGATATCCACTATTTAGCTCGAGGGAAGATGTTTATAAGAAAAGTTCATTCCTGTCTTTATCTAGAGTTATTACCATGGTAACATAGTCGATACATGTAACCTTAAATATGGGACATCATTGAGAAAATAAAATCATATTTTTATCTTTTTTTAATTGTCTCTCTCTCTCTTCAACTGATCATTTTCTAGTTGTCCTTTGATTTAGGCTTTATCCATGCCTGATTATCATCTCTCTCTCTCTCTCTCTCTCTCTCTATATATATATATATATATATATATATATATGTATGTATGTATATATATATATGAGTGTGTGTGTGTGTAAATTCATCAAATTATCGGTCCCTCTCTCTATGTGTGTTTATCTTTATCTAATTATCGATATCTTTTTACTACATCCAAGTTTTATAAATCTGTCTCGGTGTCTATCTTCCTAATTCTCTATTCCTATAATAAATATTAATATATTTATATTCACTTAACTATGGATTTCCTTCCCTACATCCAAGTCCACTTCTCATGCTAGATCGATAAATTTATGTTGGCTTTTTCAACGTATCTGTCTGCCCTTTTGCTGTCCTCTCTATCTAATTACTCGCATGTCTGTATGTAGGTCCACTTGAGAGGAGAAGAAAGATTTCGATGGGCGTAATTTTTGGCAGTGCAGTAGCATTTTTTTTGCTCCTATCGAGTTGTATTGCATGGATGTTGATCAGAAAGAGGAGGTCAACGCTTTCGGATGATGGCGGTATGTTGTGCTTCTCTCTCTACCCTCTTTCTTTTCGTTTGCTCACTTACAAGAGTTTAAAACTTCAGTGCCAAACAGGATAAATTGTGGTGGAGAGAGAATTCAACTTTTCTCTCTGTGGCCGTCCGATTGCGATCGCACGACGATCGCGTTTGATGAAGATCTCTGCTCCTTGTGACGCCACGTGGCAAACTAAGGGCTCTCTGATCATCGTTACTTAAGCGAGAATTTCCGCACGTGCGTCATTAATGATCACGTGGACTTGGGTCCACGCAATCTCCGCCATCCGATCGCATCCGACGCTTGCGCTGTGTCCACGTCGCCTGCACAGGTAAGAACCGTGTGGGAACATAGTCCCACAGGGAAGAAAAAAAGAAAGACGGTGAATTTAAATTACGGGGCGGCATAACACTTTTGCGTTACCGCCCCCAATATCTTACCAGGGCCCCACTATTCCCGCGGGCCCTCCACCTGCCTGCCTGCCACGTGGCGCACCACACGGGCGCCCACATGGACCCGTCTGCGTGGCCTCCTGCCACGCGTCAGCGCCACCTGCGCCTCGCGCGGGCCACTTGAGCTCTGCCACGTGGCCTAAGTGCCGCGTCGCACCTCGAGGCGGTCCCGCGCGCCACGTCAGCCTCCGCTCGCCACGTCACCCTGCAGGTAAGTAAAATCCTTTTTCGCGATTTTAATAAGGAAAAACCTTTAAAATTCATTTAAAAATCATATAAAAATCAGAAAAAGGCATAAACTTCATAAATTCATAACTTTAAATATACAACTCCTTTTTAATCCAAATTTTCTCCATTGGATCACAAATTTCTTCCTTTTCAATATTATGCCATTAAAAATATACTTTCAAAGAAGACTTTAAAATGAATTAAAAATCACTTACTCCTTTCTTAAGAATTCTTCTTACTTATCATTTCATCTTAAAATTATCATGCTCTAAAGTCAAAAGCAATTCAAAGAGAGATTAATTTCTATTAAGTTTAACTTTGCAAAAGACTAATAATCCATCAAGCATGAAAATATCATCATTTATGCATAAATATCAAATTTAGTGAAATGATATACCAATGGAGAAAATTCCTAAAAAGTATGATAACATGCATCATATTCACATAAAATAAGCATGAATATGAGTTAATTAGGATAAGAATTCAAGTTATAAATGCATGTTATCAATAAGGGGAAACACATTTAAGCGTTTATGTCGCCTACTAGGCCAAGTACGCCCCCTGTCCTCTATCGTGGGCCCACATACCTAGCCCGACTAGTCCATTGTGCCACGTGGGCCCACATAACCCTGTGGGCTCTCGTGGTGCCGTCATGTGTCCATGTCATGCCACGTCAGCTCACGGGGGTCCAGCGCATTAAAAACCCCTTTTTGTGATTTTTTTTATGTTTTAAAATCCAAAAAATACCTAAAAAATCAAACAATTAAAATCTAGGAAATTTTATAAAATTCACAAATTCATAACTTCACTTCTAAAACTCCTTTTTGCCTCAAATTTTCTCTATTGGATCACAAATTAAGTCTTCTTTAATCTATGCCCATGAAATATAAATTTTAAGAAGAGAAATTGATGAACTCAGAATAATATTAAGTGAACCCCATCATTCACTCATTCTCTTTGATTCTTTCATCATTTTCTTCTTCTAATTTCTTTTTTTACTCATCTTCGCTAAAGTCAAAACAACGAAAATGGTTAATTTCCAATTGTTTGACCTTTCAAAAGGTCAAACATCAATAAAACGCATAATTAACCCTAAATAATGCAAAAATATGGAATTTAGTAAAATGTCATGCCAATGGAGAAAATTCATAAAACTATTATAACATGCATCAGAATTACATAGGATAAGCATGAATATTAGTTAAATATGATAAGAATTCAAGTTACCGCCGAGATATGCACATTGGTGAGCGGGGTACTCTCGAAAAGCGTGCCTATATCACTGAAATAGATGCCTATATCATTATCATTCAAATTCACTATTCCTCAGTTAAAAAAATAAAATTGGAATTCTAATCACTGGAAAGAGGATGACTCAGAACATCCATCCTAATGATGCTCAGATGTTAAAAAGCTAGATAAAATGCTCATATGGGATAGTTACCAAAACCCCCCACGAACTCAATGTCTCTCCATTTTTCATGGATACTTAAGAGTCAACTAGTCCTACCATTTCCCCCTCCCTTGATATAATCCAAAATTAGGTTAAAGAATTCTTATTTGGAAGAATGAATTATAAAACCTCAATAGTATAAATGATCTATTTTTTGCATAATGGTATAGTTGTCATCTTCTTCTTTCATCATGCATGCTTGAACATATATCCTCTTGTACCATAACCTCCTATTTCAGCTTTATGTTGAACATCTCACATGAAGCTAAATAAATGAATCATTAGATTAGGTTATGGAGACACTTTCGAAAGACAGAAGCAGCTGATGACAGAAGAAAACTAAGAAGTTCAAAAGTTTGACCATACCTTTAAGATGAGGAGGTTGTTTCTCATCCTAGTAGGGCCATCCTAAAAATGGTTGACGGAAAAGTAGACAAGCCTTGACGGCTGTATTCTAATTCCTATTTTATGTGGTACTTTTATTGAATACCAGTCTTTCAATTTCTCAAAAATGAATTATGCTTAACCCACTTGGAGCAAAAATGCTTGAAATGGTTCAGGCATTTCTCCCTTATCTCTCTCACTTTTCTTCTAAATTTTAAGAGTTTCTTTTGGAATACCAATATGTAAAACATGCATTTTCTTTGGATCTTTTTGTATCGTTTCTAAATGCCTTGTACAAGTTCACCCCTAAAAATATGTACCATTCCTTCATCTAAATCATATCTTGTATACAATCTTTTCGTTCTCCCTTCTTCCTAGTGTTCAGTTTCTCTCATGGGGCTGTGAGGATTGACTTGGTCAACTCTCTCTATTCTAGAAGCTTTTGGACGTTCTAGAATTTTCTAGAGTTTTCAAGAATCTCCTAGCTGCTTCTAGAATCTTCTATGCTTATTGTAGAAGCTTGTGAGAGTCTCCTACATTACACTAGAAGATTATGGATGCCTCTAAAAGCTTGTAGATCTTTCGAGAAGTTCTAGAAAGGTATGGACATCTTCTAGAGAGAGTCTCTAGAAGCTTCTAAGGAATATAAAAGGAGGAGCTCACCCCCAAGCTTGAGAAAAACCTTAAGGAAGTAACCCAAGAGCATCCTAAGGGAGTGACACCGTTGTAAGAGGGTCAAGCTACTTGGATAGTTGGAGTAAAGAGAGGGGGAAACATAGCATATTTGAAAGAAGCTTTTTGAAGAGGTGACGCCAAGTGTGGCTCTTCTTTTTTGTTAGTCCCTTTGGTGAAATTGTTCTCTTTCTTCCTTTTGTCCTAGGTATTTTGGACCTCTTGGGTGAACATTTGTCATCCCATTTAAGAAGGTTATTTTTCTCTAATTTCTTGGTGGGATTCGACGAATCTCATCCCTAGATTCTTGGGGGATACTTGAGCTTAGTTTATTACATACTTTAAACCCCTTTATTGAAAATATCCTCAACAGGGGCATCTTATTGAATCGTGTGTGACACATATGAATCTTTTTCTCTTTTCATTCACATGGAATTTTCAGAAAATAGAAAATAATCTAATGTCCAAATGGTGAGTTTGGGCTAAGAAATTTAAAATTCTAGAGAACTTAGATCATTTGTTTTTTTTTCTATGTGTTTTTTCATGTTTAAAAATTTAATTGTAACTCTAAATAAGTACATGGCAACACAGTGGCAAGAGAGAAAGCTTCATGAAGTGCTAGGTGATGCCTATGTGGCATATCACATGGAAACTAGGATGTGCACGACGGGTGCAATATAGAGACTAGAATGAGTGGTGCCAATGGTGTCCACGGGAACCAATTTAGGGTCCAACCAATCACTTAAACAGGGAAGTGTACGTAGAACCATGCTATTAGTGACTTCTTTTGCTTTAGTATAACGAGTAATGCCACAAGGCACAGTATGGGGCCAATTCCAAGATTGCTCGAGATATCCATTTGTATCGGCGAACCTTTTTTACTTTTCTATGATGAGTCAAAGCATTAAATTGCAACATCTGAGATTATTGAAGTAGAGATTGGATGAAAAATGAACCAATGCACACTTTCTATTTTTCTCTACTCCATTTTTAATGCCACATGACACATTCTGGGGCCAAATGCCTAGATTGCTCGAGATCTTCTATCTCTTTTCCAATCCTCTCGTAAAGAGGTCATGTGGCGAAAAGCCTTATTGTTGCTCTCCACATTAGACGACCTAGGTTGGTCACGATTGTCTCCACCCGGGATGGTTGCTATTGCGAGAATTTACGGAGAGAAACACCCAGATACAGATGTAATTATTTTTCCGGATTATTCGAGATACATTTATTAGAACAATCAGTTGCGACGACAACAGACAGGTGACTTCATTTTTGGAAAGAACGATCCTATTACTGCAACCAACGCCTCTAGCAAACCAGCCTTACGCCCCGGTAACTGTGGCTTCCGCAGCTCCTCGTGTTTCCTTCCAGAACCTTGGGAGCCTCCCTTGTGACGCAGTCGGAAGATACCTTGAGCTCTGCTCTCTGTCCCCTCGCGTAAAAGAAGTGGTATCCTCCGGTATAGTTCTCTAGGCTGATGCAGCCGCAGCCGGAAATCAGCTTGCTTTTCCCGGTACATCCAGGCCCTTCAAACACCCTCAACGTACTCGCAGACAGCGGGGTTACCGCAGTGGCTAACACGAGAGTAATGAGGAACATTGCCCTCAGCAAGGGAAGACTATTGCATCTGGCTGCCATATCTTGTCCTTGCAGTTCAGGTCTCGAAGAATCACAAAGAATGGCTTGTTGGATGTGGGTGAATTGCTCTCGGGTAGATAGCCTTTTGTAGGACAACGATTCAAGGGTCGCTGGTCGGTCAAACAAATTCTATTCACGCCGCAGTCCACAAGGAATGGCGGATTGTATTTTTCTGACTTTTCGGTTATCCATGCAAATGCCGTTCACTCTTCACAGAGTGTCTGGTCTTCGGAGAGGAGATAGCACGTGCAATTTGAACGCTCTCTCTCTCTCCAAATTTGACCATATTTTCAAAGTAGATAACTTCCTAGAACTCCGTGGAAATAATGACGACGTTTGAATAACACCCAAGTGTAGCTGGAAACGATCCCAGTGGAAAAAGACTCGCCTTAATGTCGTCGTTGTTCGTCGAATACCATCTAAGTCGAATAAACCCGACCGCCGAATTCTTATCTTTCTTGGTTTTTGTCTGACAGTCCAAGAGCGCATGTACCTGAGCATAACATTTTCGTCTCTCGTTCATGCCTATCGCCCGCTTCTTTCTCTCGCCCTTTCTCTCTCGTCTCTCTCTCCCTCTCTCACTCTCTTTCTTTCTTTCTCATTCTGTATCTCCTCTCTCTCTCTCCCTCTCGCTCTCTTTCTTTCTTTCTCTTTCTGTATCTCTATCTCTCCATCGATGGATTTCTGTATTTCTGTATCCCTCTCTCGCTCTCTCTATCTCTCACTCTCTCTTTCTGTTTCTCTCGCTTTCCCCCTCTCACTCTCTCTCTCTCTCTCTCTCTCTCTCTCTCTCTCTCTTTCTGATTCTCTCGCTCTCCCTCTCCGTCACTCTCAATCTCTCTCTCTCACTCTTTTATGTGAATAACGACGATGGATCCGGATCGGCATTCCTACTAGAGCTACTTCATAATTTAGCTCTTGGTGATTGTATACAAGTGTTATTCTATGTAACGGTTCCTTGCAGGTCGAAATATGCCCGATATCCGGCTAAAATGTTCTCTCCCTTACATCCGCTAGGCTTCAATGAGACCATGTCAGCTTCCAAGATGCATAACTTACAGAAAATATCAAGAGATACTAAGTTTTTTACGAAGAGATTAATAAATTGAATACTTCCGTGCCAAGATGTAAGCGCATATGCATACATAGACAAAGCTTGAATATGACACAAACGGAGACTAGAATGAGATCTCACAGGGTGCATGGAATGTCCTCCCACGGCAAATAGCTTCAAGATTCTAGCCGGCATAAGAGCACAACGGCGAGATCTCCACACCTAAAAGTAAGTTAATATTATAATAATTAAATGAATTGTTATCTTCAAAATACAGCAGACTCATATTTACTGAACGAACATAAAGATATAGTTTGATAAAGGCTAACTTTGCAGAAAATGGAAATTTAAGAAAAGTCAACCAAGGATGGCTTCATCGTGAGACAAACTGCAAGGAAGAGCGATCATGACTGTCTTAAATTATTGCTAAGTGAGGATAATCGAGAACAGTCATTTATAATTTGAACTCGAGCATATTTTTTAGGGTTAGGGATTGACCTATAAAGTAATTTATAACCAGTTGGTCCTTTTTCGGCTCTCGTTAGGGAATTTATATTTATCTTGAGGTATTGGTAGCAGGGGAGAGAATGAATAGACTCACCAGTGGCATAGAGCGGAACGGAGTGAGTGAGGAAGCCACCGGCAGCCACCAACCAACGGGTGTGCAAACTGAGGAGAAGCAGCCTGGCACTCTCTTGGGTGTCATAGCTGGCGCCAGTGGCATTCTTGACTGGGGCAAATTCCTCTTCTCGCATGATCTGCTTCAATTTAAAACTATGGGATTAATCACAGGGAGAGGAAGAGAGGAGGACAAAGTAATGAATAAAGAGAGAAGCGGTGTAAGAAGGTAGTGAGAAAGAGATGGAGGGAGTAAAAGATAGAGAGAGAGAGAGAGAGAAATGGATAGAAAGAGGGTCGAGGAAAATATAGAAATAGATAGATACATAGAGGCGGGGTGGCAGATAGATTCAGAGGCAGAGAGATCAGGAATAGATAGAGATAGATGTGGGGTAAATTGATAAGAGTGGGAAAAGAAGGGAGAAAGGGGGATAGAGAGAGAGAGGAGTGAAAAATGAAGAAAATAGAGGGAGGAGAGAGAAATGGAAGGGGGAGCAATTGAGAGCAAGAGAAGTTGCTTGGCAGAGAGAGAGAGAGAGAGAGAGAGAGAGAGATATGTGTTGACCAAGGGATAGAGACAGAAACCTGAGGTGAGGAAGGAATAAGTTCAATCCTGGACAAGTATTAAGAGATCTTTGGGGGACTGGAGGAAGGGGGGTATAGAGAGAGAAGGAGAGGTGGCGACAAGAGGGGACCTCAAAGAGCAGTGGAAGAAGCATAGTTGAAGGCATAAAGAACAAACTGCTCTAACTTGAAACCAGTGTTTGGCCCGTGAATGGATTGGATCTTTTTCTCGGCCAGATTGTAGCTGCGGGAAAAACAGAAAATCATTAGGCAGGTTTTGTGCAACAAATAATTGTAAAGTTAGTTCAGAAATAAAGGCAGGAAGAGAGGAGAAAATAGATAGAGAAGAGATAGAGTGTGAAATGGAGAACAAACATCAGAGATTGAAATCCCAAGGGATGTGCTGGAGAGACTGTGACAGTAGAAGATGAGAAAAGATGCAAGGGATGAGGGAATAGATATTGACAGAGACAACCAGGAAATGGCACGAGAAGAGAGAATGTCAGGCATTAAAAAGGGGGAAAAAGTGAGAGAGATGGTGAGACAGGAACCATGAGAAGGTAGATAGTCATACTTCAAGAAGAATGTGTATGATCAGGGAGACGGGGGAGTGAGAGGGAGAAGAAGCGAGAAACAGAGTGTGGAAGGTTGTTTGTAGGGAGAAAAGATGAGAGATAGATACAGAGAGGCGGGGTGGCAGATAGATTCAGAGGCAGAGAGATCAGGAATAGATAGAGATAGATGTGGGCTAAATTGATAAGAGTGGCAGGTAAGGATGTGTGTGTGTGTGAGAGAGAGAGAGAGAGTGATGGGTCCCGCGAAGGCGCAACGGCCGACGACCCGACGACGATTCCCACAGGCCCAGACACGGTGGACGAAGGACCTGGAGGACGTACGGAGCGACCCCGACGTTCTGCAAAGCCGACAACGCGCCGAACAGAATTCGTCTATTTTTAGAATTGGCAGTGAGGGGCCGTCGAGTAGAGAGGGACGACGGAGAGTCGATAAATAGGAGTCCCCGATAGTTGGATAGGACAGGCAATCTCCCCTTTGAGTTTATTACCTCTTGAGTTAGTTACCCTCAGAGTTATTTCTCCGGGAAATTCTTCGGGAACGAGTGCTATTCCCCGAGGCAGAAGTTCCGCTTGCGGACGACACTCGACGATAATTCGCCGAGAAGGCGACCCACTGAATCCATTACAGCTCCTCTCCACTCTCCTACCCCCTCTCTGGCACCACCACGTCTCTCTCTTTCGACCCTATCCTGCGAAGAAACGTACGAAGTTCGCATCAGAGAGAGAGAGAGAGAGAGAGAGAGAGAAAGCATATGTTATAGAAATAGCTTGAGAATGAGCGAGGGGGATGGTTGAGTTTGACTAGATAAATAGATTGAGGGTGAGAGAGGAAGTCAAGATGTAGGAGAGCGAGAGATAGTGAGAACCTTCGTCAAGGACGGCATAGAGGGTGCGATGAGTGGGGAAAAGAAGGGAGAAAGGGGGATAGAGAGAGGGGTGAAAAATGTATTTCTTTCGCTTCTTTATGCAATTATGCTATGTTCCGAGTTTCCTCTACTTTGCACAAAACTTAAACATCTCAATACACAACGTCATCTCTTTCTCTGTTCATCACTTGGCCCTTCAAAACTCTTGTTCTGTGCATCTAATCGATCCCAAACATTCTCCTAATATAGACAGATAGCTCGTCAACTTTAAGCGGGTCAGGAAGGACCTTGGAGACACTCTCTCTTTTCTTGCATCTCTCTGTCCAGGCCATCAGCTTTGGCACCTCCTCGTCCATATTGAACCCTCCATACTCTTGGTAAGTATGGAACCATGGAGCATAGGTTACAAGTGCAATATCCAGGAACCCAAAGTCTTCTCCTCCGAAATAATGCTTCTGCCCAAGCTCATTTTCCAGCAACTTCATGTTCTCGATGAAGTGTTTCTTGGCCTTCTGCTGTTCTTCTCCTTTGGTCCTCCATAGCTTGCTCCCCTCTTCGTACACCTGTGGGGAATAGTTGTATTTGTGTTAAATGGAGAAAAACTGAGCGAGAATGACACTCTGGACAAAATGAGGTTTTAAGGATGGAAAGGCTCAAATACGAGAAGATTCAAGAAACTTTAAGGGACCTGTCTATGTCAGTGAACGAGAGGATTGTGAGAGAGAGGATAGATCGGAAGATTGACAGAGAGAGATTGATCAGTTGAGGTATCAGCTGATGAATAGATAAACAAATTGATAAAATAGGGAACAGTAATTTGATCTGATTGAGAAGGATCGAGATTAATTCTGTGTTGATTGATCCCCGCGATGAGTGAAGTGGGTAGGATCCACAATCGGATTGAGGACATCCATCACTTCCTTGATCAGATTGAGACCCCTCGATCCAATTGACAGCATGAGCGTCAATCCAATCGTCAATCAGATCGACGATCTGCATTAAAAAAATTATAAAAATTGAAATAAATAGTAAAACTGATTGAGGTTTTAAAATAATTTGAAAAAATACCCCTTGATCTGATCGACCAACACATCAGGTATCGAACTCTTTGCCTTCATTGATATCTGGGTCTCGATCACTGATCAATCAAGGCCCACTTAGGCACATCATGGATCGGCATGATGGATTTGATCGTGTCTATCCGATGCAACCCCTTGATCGGGTCTCTAGCTAAAGAAATTGTCTGACAGATAGATGAATGGAACCATGGATAATTGATAGATAGCCAAATAGATATGTGTGTGCGTGTCTATTGAAACATAGATCTGTCTATCGATGTATAAAATTGAGATCGAAAAATAGATAATCAGATTGCAGATAGATAAAAGAACAAATTCATGGATGACTAATAGATGGAAAAATCTATATATACATAGAGAGAGAGAGAGAGAGAGAGACAACCATATGATCCAAGATAGATATATCTATCAATAGATCGATAATTAAGAGATTGACAGATAGATGACTAGAGAGAGATAAAGACACAGATAGAGAGCACCATATGGTCGATGAAGTCGGCCCAGAAGCGAGCATTGGCGCGAGCAAAAGGGTCAGAAGGAAGGAGCCTCGGCGAGGTGGGTCCACCTTCCCAGACCTCGTCGATGTACTGGAGGATAACGAGAGACTCGCAGATAGGGCGCCCATCATGGACAAGAACAGGAATCTTCTTGTAAACTGGATTTAGACGCAAAAGCGCAGCGCTCTTGTTTCCAAGATCCTCCTCTCGGTAAACATAGTCCACTTTCTTCTCTTCTAGAGCGATCCTAGCTCGATTCCCAAACATACTAGACCAGACGCTGAGCAGAACAACCCCTTTCTCTGGCACTTCAGACGCCATCTCTGAAACCTTTGTATCAAGCTTTTTTCTATGAGCTCCTAAACTGTAGATCCCATCTTTATGGACGCAGCGGCGCAAAACTTTCCTTTTTCTCGACGTGGCGTTATGACCGACGGACATCTCTGTCTCCGATTCACTTGTTTCATACTCATCTCTTATAGCGTTGGCAGCTTGATCTGTTCGAGGGGGATCGAGATCGATTTTGATTTGAGCAATCCCCTCGATTAGTCGATAAGGTCAGAACGACGATCCGATCAATAGTTATCGGATTGATAGTGCGGATCACGTCCTTGATCCCATCAATCCGAGTAGCATGTAGGTGCGGATCTCTATCCCAGTTTAAGTGCGGAACCATCCCGTCGTATGAGCTCCCCTAATGAAGACCATATCTGCCAGTAAAGACCAACAACTAATTCAATCACGTGGAGTGAAATAATTGCAAGATATTTCATTGGAACAAAAACTTAACAGGGATAAAATACAATTGTCCTAGTTGTTGGGATCTAAAGTCGATGAGACTTCCAAAATCTTGGTTAAAATATTGAACGCAACGGAATACACTGAGGCTACAAGAACTTGCTGTTGGAGGGCTGAGATAAGCCCACGTCTTCTTTAGGTTCGGGTATAGAGTTTTTGGGTACCTGATATACTTGATAGCAGCCTTCTTATCGGACTTTTAATCACAACTGTCAAGGACGTGTCATTATAACAGAGATCAAGCGGCACGTGGAGTATAACCATTTAAACAGATACTCTTTATCGATTTCTCTGTCGCTCTCTTGCTTTTACCTCTGAAAAAAGTGTTCGATGTAATGTAATGCCCGTGTGGTGGTATGTGTGAAGGTGCGTGTGCAGCGGAATCACTGAAATAGAGAAATAGACTTCTCCTTGGGAGCCTTGAGAGAGCTTGCATCCGGGACCTCCTCTCTCACTTTCTCGTCTCCTAGGGTGCGAGAATTTACGGAGAGAAACACCCAGATACAGATGTAATTATTTTTCCGGATTATTCGAGATACATTTATTAGAACAATCAGTTGCGACGACACAGACAGGTGACTTCATTTTCGAAAGTACGATCGTATTACTGCAACCAACGCCTCTAGCAAACCAGCCTCACGCCCCGGTATCTGTGGCTTCCGCAGCTCCTCGTGTTTCCTTCCAGAACCTTGGGAGCCTCCCTTGTGACGCAGTCGGAAGATACTTTGAGCTCTGCTCTCTGTCCCCTCGCGTAAAAGAAGTGGTATCCTCCGGTATAGTTCTCTAGGCTGATGCAGCCGCAGCCGGAAATCAGCTTGCTTTTCCCGGTACATCCAGGCCCTTCAAACACCCTCAACGTACTCGCAGACAGCGGGGTTACCGCAGTGGCTAGCACGAGAGTAATGAGGAACATTGCCCTCAGCAAGGGAAGACTATTGCATCTGGCTGCCATATCTTGTCCTTGCAGTTCAGGTCTCGAAGAATCACAGAGAATGGCTTGTTGGATGTGGGTGAATTGCTCTCGGGTAGATAGCCTTTTGTAGGACAACGATTCAAGGGTCGCTGGTCGGTCAAACAAATTCTATTCACGCCGCAGTCCACAAGGAATGGCGGATTGCATTTTTCTGACTTTTCGGTTATCCATGCAAATGCCGTTCACTCTTCACAGAGTGTCTGGTCTTCGGAGAGGAGATAGCACGTGCAATTTGAACGCTCTCTCTCTCTCCAAATTTGACCATATTTTCAAAGTAGATAACTTCCTAGAACTCCGTGGAAATAATGACGACGTTTGAATGAAGACTCAGCAATAACACCGAAGAGTACTGGGAAAAGATCCCAGCGGAAAAAAAGGCCAATTCAAAGAAAGTATGAAATAGTTTGCCGCAGATTCTTCAAGTTCGTTTGAGGTCTATTTGTCCGAGGACATGACATTGAGAAAATAAATCTCACTGTTGCAATAGAAAATAAAATCTCAGCATTTGAATAAGACTTGAAATCATTGAAAGAAATGGAATATCCAGACAAAATTTTAATAACTGCAGAAAATCATTGAATGAGGGATTAGAACGCAAGTCAGCTGAGCAACATATTGCTAAAAACTTTGCTAAAACACATTGAGATTGTGGAAGTTGATAATATGATATTTGTACATGTAATCATTATAACTACTTTAACTACCTAATGCTAACGAATATCGTATACCAAATATGTATTCATAAAATTCATCATCTCATATCATTGAAAAGCACATTTTGCACAAATTTCACAATTGCATATGCAATGATGTCATACAAATCTCATATCATAGAATTTGGTGTCATTGATATGCAATGACCATTTTCACAATTGCATGACCATGGTATGGTCATGTTTCCTTGACTTTCTACATTTTTCATGATCAAAGAAAGTGCTTAAAAAGGAAATGCAATGCTTGGTTCTTTTTTCCAAGTCAGAAGAGTGCTTTAGAATACATTTTATATGTTTTTTTCTTGTTTTTGGTTTACAAGTGGCAGGGGAAGAAGGAATATGAAAATTTTGAGGAAATAGAAAACGATCTAATGCCAAAATGGTGTGTTTAGGGTAAGAATTTTAAAATTCTAGAGAACTTTGTTAGATAATTTGTGATTTTATTTTCAGGGTATTTTTTTACATGTTCAAAAATCTAATTGAAACTCTACATACATACATTGCAAGACAGTGACAAAAGACCAAGGTTCACAAAGTCCTATATGATGCCTATGTGCCATATCACAAAGTCATAGGACCATGGTGTTAGTGACATATTTTAGTTTACTATTTACTATCATGAGCTAACATGTAAAATTTCAACATTTAAGTGTGTGCCCATGCATAAATGGAGATTAGATTGCAAAGAGCCAATGTTCAGATTCTCTTTCTCTCTTCGCCATTTGTAATGCCATAAGGCACATTCTAGGGCCAATTCCAAGATTGCTCGAGATATCCATTTGTATTGGTGATTTTTTTTTACTTTTCTATGATAAGTTAAAGCATTAAATTGCAACATCTGAGCATGTCCTCTCATAGAAATAGAGATTAGACGAAAAGGAACTAGTGGAGACACATGACACATTTTGGGGCCAAATGGCTAGATTGCTTGAGATCTTATATCTCTTTATCTATCCTCTCATAAAGAGGTGACCTAGGGTTGTTACCATTGCCTCCAAATTGTTTGTTCCATTTCTAGTATTTTTTTACTATTTTGTCTTAAAAATTACTGTTTTTTTAACCTTATGGATCTCAAAAAAAAAGGAACCATGTGGGGAAGGAGGAAGTTGATGTAGAACCGAGTGTGAAACCGATTTAACACCGTGACATGAGGGATGAACTAGGGGAATCTAATATGATGAAATATAATATTGAAGCAACCAAGCAGAAAGCCGTCTCGGGTGTCGCCTCCGTAGTCTCTGGGGTGTGCCGAGTAGAGTTCGTCCGGGAGACCTTCCGATCCACGTCCTCGAGGACGATGGGCCGTGAGTCGTCGAGGGGAGCTCGACCGTCAACCCAAGGGGTTGGGCCACGGTAAGACCCTATTAGTCGTCTAAGCGCTCAACCTAAACTAAGTCCCGATGGCGGCGGAGAAAGTGCGGGAAATACCGAAAAAGATATAGACTTCAAAGTAATTATGGGATGGGGGAATAAGTGCCTAACCTGCGGGGCGCGAGCCCGGTCGGTCGCGACGAGGGAGGTCGTTCGTCCGTGACACGGATAGGCGGCAAGGTAGGACGTAGACGGCGCCGGCGAAGAAGAGCGGCAGATTCAACCAGGTGGAGGGCGCCTTGGTTGTAGGCGCCAGTTAACTCAGCGGGGCTGGTATGGCGAGTCGATGGCTGGTCGCTCAGCTCAGGTAAGTGGCGATATTGCGCAGGTGATCTTCAGCGCAAGTAGGGCGCGACCAATAGGAGGTCGCGTGTACATAGGCTCGGTGAATAGGAAGCCCACTGCAGGGGGGCATTCGGAAATCGCGAGAATGCTCTGGGAGGAGGGCGCGTCGCCAAAACAATCGGGATCTCAAGAATCGTTGACGCGTCGTGGAGTGCGTGGAGTCGTAGAGGATTTTATGGGATATGGCGGAATCGGGATAGTGACAGGGTTTGGCGCGGCGCGGCAGTTGAAGAGCGCGGAGAATCCAAATCACTGGGAAGAGGGAGAGGCTGAGCAGGGCGTCGATTCTGCGGAATCAACGCACGGGAGTCGGGATTCGGAGAATAATGTCTGTAAGCGGTAGGGCGGTAGATGTAGGATATCGGGTAAATTCAGGACGACGGTGGCGTATGGGTAATGGATCGCGGGGTGAGTTGGCCGACGAACAGGGAAAGAGGAAGTGATCAGGCGGGAAGCCGAGAAATTTCGTGATGAGGGGGAGATGGGATTGGGGTGCGGAATTAATTCCGCAGTGGACGTTTGCGAGCGAGATGCGTTGGAGCGAGTTTATCGGGATTGAGGGAAGAGTTGGGAGGTCGTGGGGAGAGGATGGAACGGCGGAGTAGGGGAGGCGGCCTCAAGAGGACACTGGTCGATTCGAAAATTCGGGATGGAGAGGGATTGCAGGCAAGGATGGCCCGTGGTGAATTAAGGGACAATTGGTGGGATGGTAGAGGCCGAGTTCAAGGAGTGCGTAGGGAGGAGAATGGGACGCGGAATCTGGGGAGGGGAATGTGGGTCCCACGTGAAACCGGGAGGTGAATCGGCGAAGGTGGAAAGATCTGGGTTAAGCCGGAATGGAGACGGAGGAGAAGGGCGAAGGTGCGGGAGTTGGGGATGGGGAGGAAATCTTCCAAGGGGAAGATCAACGGTTGTGGCAGGGATGGCAGGGTAAGGGGAAAATCGGGGTAGGTGGAGAGGACGACGGTGGGGAATCTGATCGGACAAGGAGAAGGGTGAGGGCAGGGAGGAGAAGGTCTGGAATGACGGAAATGGGGGAAGGTGGAGGAGATGGAGGTGGTGGTGCGGCGATCTGGCGGCAGCGGCGGCAGCGGCGGCCTGAGGCGGCGGCAAAGGCGGCGGCGGCTGGAAGGCTGCACGATGAAAACCAGCGAACAAGGCAGGGGCAGGCGGTGGCCTCGGCGGCGGCACGTGGTGGTGCGGCGGCGGTGGCGGCGGTTGGTCTCCCTCCTTGCTCTTCCTTGAGCAGCCACTTGAGATGAAGGATGGTCCTTTCTTTCTTCAAATGACGGCTAGGGTTTGTGGGGGGGGGTCCCTTCCCCTCTTATAGAGCCCTTAGTGGGCCGAGAGAGGAAAGGGCCCACTTGAGGCCCACAACCCACACCTAACATAATCATAGAAAATAGAAAAAGGTCCACAAAGAGAAGGGCTTAACGAATGGGATCCCGAAAAAGGGAAGAGCCCACCCGAAAGCCTAAAAGGGAGAGAAGAAGATATGCAAAGGCCCGCTTAAACACGTGCGGGCTAATAAAGTTCATAATGAAATAAAAAATGGAAAGATAACTCCACGCGCGCGCGAGCCCTGTGAAATGTGTCGTGGAGAGATGAGGTCCTCACTTGGTGTAGTGAAACTCGGCATCCTTCGTCTTCGCCTGTCGAGGGGGCTGGATGCGCGCGGGTGTCGGCTCCTCCGACGCCGTAGTGTCATGCCTTGGTGGCGACGGGGGTCGTACGCCACCAGAAGTTCTATTCAATCTCGTACCAATTAAGTGCCACAATCAGATTGTCTTAGGGCTTTGTATGGAAAAACAAAGAGTAGAGCTCTGACACCAAAACAACCAGAGTGTAGGTTATGATTATGGTTCCGATTAGAAAGTAAAGAACTCATCTAAAGTATAGAATCTCTTGAACGAGTTCTTGAAGCTATTCAACTATCTAGCCTCTAGCGGTATCCACACAATCTCTTGATTGTTAGTGTAGAGTTCGATAGGGAAAGAGGGCGACGAGAGGAGAGAGAGGAAGACACGAGGAGCGAGAATCACAATCCAGAGAATCGTCTAATTAGGAAAGAGAGTATATAAGAGAGAGATAGAGAAGAAGAGAAGTTGGGCTTTAGGCCCAATAAGAGAGAGGATGGACTCTAACACTCCCCCTCAAGCTGGAGCGTGGAGATCAAACACACCCAGCTTGCCTCCAATAGTCTCATAAGTTGTCCCAGCCAGCGCCTTCGTAAATATATCGGCGAGTTGGTGTGTGGAAGCGACATGAGGTGTACAGATGCTACCGTCCATAACATACTGGTGAATGAAATCACAGTCGACCTCAATATGTTTTGTCCTCATGTGGAAGGTATCGTTGCTAGCGATGAAAGTGGTTGCCTCGTTATCGCAGTACATCTTCATAGGTGAGGGAGGAGGGAAGCCGAGATCGATCAGAAGTGACCTCAACAAAAGCATCTCCGTTGTGGTGTCTGCCATGGCCTGATATTCAGATTCAGCAGTAGAGCAAGATACCACCGATTGTTTTTGTGATCTCCAAGTGACGAGAGTGCCCCCAACATACGTTGCGTAGCCACCATGTGACTTTCAATCCGGCTTATCTCTTGCATAGCTTGCATCAGAGTGTGCTTCAACCAACAGATGCCCCCGTTTTTGGTATAATAAGCCTTTCCTGGGAGCTCGTTTGATGTAGGCGAGGACACGATATACCCCACCCAGATGGACCATGCGAGGGGCTTGCATGAACTGGCTTAGTACGCTTACAGCATACGCAATATCAGGCCGTGTCACTGTAAGGTATCTTAGCTTGCCCACCAAGCGACGATACAAGCGTGCATCCTCCAATAATGTTGTCGACTTGTTCCACCAGTCAATATTTGTCTCCATAGGAGAGGAAATGGGTTTGCAACCCAGCATGCATGTTTCCTCCAAGAGATCTAAAGTGTACTTCCGTTGACACAGAACCGTTTGATCTTGCCTGTAAGTAATTTCAAGGCCAAGAAAGTACCGTGGTGGAGAGAGGTCGCACGTCACAAAGTGATGACGTAGATAAACCTTAATTGCAGCAACTTCGGCTTCATCACTACCGGTAAGGATGATATCATCAACATAGACTGCCAGCACAACACACCCTTGAGGAGTACGTTTGCGCATCACAATGGGATCGGAGACGGTGGAGATGAAGCCATACGCGAATAGTAGCTTGGAGAGCTTATGAAACCAGGCACGAGGGCTCTGCTTCAGGCCATAGATTGCCTTCTTTAGGAGACACATCAGGGAAGACTCCCCCTGAGCAACGTACCCAGGAGGTTGCTCCATATAAACTTGCTCTGCAAGATCACCATAAAGAAAGGCATTAGAGACATCAAGTTGATGGAGAGGCCATGCCTGGTTTAGCGCAACGAAAAAGAGGACACGGATGGAGCTGAGGCGAGCCACAAGATAGAAGGTCTCAGTGTAGTCGAGACCGTAAGCTTGAGAGAATCCCTGAGCCATGAGACTCGCCTTATGGCAAGCAATGGAGCCATCGGGATTGTACTTGAGGGAGTACACCCACTTGCACGAGACAACATTGACGTCCAATAGGCGAGGGACTAACGTCCAAGTCTCTCGTTGAAGGAATGTGGCATATTCTGCATCCATAGCAGCCTTCCACTCTGGTACCTGCAAAGCTTCAAGATATGTCTTGGGAATTGACCCAAACAGGACGAAGAGGGCAAAGGCACGATAGGGTGACGAGAGATGGATGGAAGAGACGTGGTTTCTGATCGGATGTTGTGTGAACTGGAAAGAACCCTTGCGGATAGCGATAAGAAGATCGAGGTCAGTGGGAGGTGGAGGCAGAGCCCAAGTACGGGAGACTGACCAGGTGGTGATGGTTCAGGAAGAGCGGGAAGAGGGATGTTAGATGGAGAGGACTCAGGCGGAGTGAGCGGAGAGACGGTCATAGTGGGAGAGGAGGAAGCTGGTGGAGATGACCCAAGTAGTGGTGGTGAGGGAATAATAGTGGCCGGTTCCGGAGTAGGGGAATCGGTGGATAAGCGAAGGGCAGGAACTAGAGGAGAGGGTGAGAAGAAGGGAACATCCTTGTGAAAGGTGAGATCAGCCGAGGTAAAGTAGTGATGTGTGCCGGGAAAATAGATGTGGTATCCTTTCTAAGTCCGAGAGAAACCCACAAAGACTCCTTTTAGTGCTCGAGGGGCAAGCTTCGACAAGCCCAGTGTGTGATCTTAGACAAAATTCGTGCACCCGAATACTCGTGGAGGTAGAAAAAATAATTCGGCATCGAAAGCAAGTCTCTGAACTGGAATGGCACCACCAAGTGCAGCTAAGGGTAGATGGTTCACAAGAAAGGTGACAGTGAGGACAGCATTGGACTATGGATACATAGGGACATTCATCCCAGCCAATAATGTGTGCACCATATCCAATAGATGTCGATGTTTTCGTTCAGCGATGCCATTTTTTTTAGAGGTGTAAGGACACGTGGTCTGGTGGAGAATCCCTCGTGCGGTACAAAGTGATGCGACACCGCTTTGGGTAAACTCTAGAGCATTTTTCGTGCGGAGTACCTTTAGAGGAGTATCATACTGTGTGGCGACCTTCGTAACAAACTGCTGGATGCATAGGCGAACTTCCTTATGGCTTTTGATGATATAGGTGATAACATGCATATTTAACTTAAATTCTAATCTTATTTAACTAATATTCATGCTTATTTTATGTGATTATGATGCATGTTATCATAGTTTTTATGAATTTTCTCCATTGGTAGGCCATTTTACTAAAGTATATATTTATGCATTATTTAGGGTTAATTATGTTCTTTCTAGATGTTTAATCTTTTGCAAGATTAAATAAATAGAAATTAATTCCTTCCCTTGATTCATTTTGACTTTAGTAAATGATTAGAAGAATTAATGGATGATATTAAATACACTTCTTAAAAGATTACTTAAGTTTATTTTAAATTCATCTTATATCCTTCTTTTAATTTATATTTTAAATGGCATGATATTAAATGAATATAATTGTGAGCCAATGGAGAAAATTTAATATTAAAAGGAGTTATACTTTTAAAGATATTGATTTCTAAATTTTTTGAATTTGTCTGGATTTTTCTAGAATTTATTTTGATTTTTATGGATTTAATTGTTTTTAAAAATGGCAAAAAAGGGTTTATTTTCCCGCAAGAATCACGAGCTGACATGGCGTGGGACCCGCGTGGATGTGACAAGGCCACGTGGCTGAGACACACGAGCCCACGCGAGTGCGGGCATTGCACAGAGGTAGCGCGGATGCGTGGCGGGGCCATGTGAGTCCACGTGGACGTCGGGGTGGCGCCACATGACAAATGGTCTTCATGGCTGGCAGATGATGGGCCCACAGGTTAGTGGGCCCAGGTACTAAGTTTGGTGCGGTAACGCAAACGCGTTAATGCCTTCCCCATTTATATGCGTTATTTTCGCCGATTTCTTCCTTGTGGGGCTATGCTCCCTCTTAACATCTCCTTTACAGGCGACTTGGCAGCGCTGCGGACATTGGATGCAATCGCGCTAAATAAAGCGCGTTGATCGCATGGACCCAAGTCCACGCGATCACCATCAAAGCACGTGCGCTAAAAGAAACTTAAGTGAGCGTGATCGACGACTCACCTTGCAACAAATGGCTTCGCGAGGAGATTCCGATCAAGATCAGATGGGCAAAATAACCGCAGAGTGTGGGTCCGCGTCGTGCGATCGTGGGGCGACACATGGATGCATCCAGATTCCTCCGATCAAGATCGGACGGGCGATGATCATGGGATCGTGGCCCACGATCATCGTGCGATCACGACCGTCGATCGGTCTTAACCGAATCGAACGGCCCGCAATTTTCAGGAGACATTTCCTTATAAAATGGTGTTCTCCCCCTTTGTAAACTCAACTCTTCATTGAATCGTGCAGGAATTAAGCAGTTTTTTAGCAAAATCCTGAGTTCTTCGTGATCCCCCCCCCAACATTTAGACTCGATTGTGATCCAATTGGGGTGGGATTGATCATGAATCGTAACTTGATTTGGTTGAATTCTCCCCTTGAACACCAAATGTACGCCGAGGAAGAAACCGAGCAATACTCTTCAATTCATGTGAATTAAAGCCAAATCTTGCAAAAATTCGTCTTGCAAAAATTTGTATTTAGATTAGATTTAGGTAGTTTAAATTTTGCTGACTTTGAAATAAGGATTTATCCCTAATCTTAAGTCTGAATCGTTTGATTCTGGTTTCATTGGATTCCTTGTTTCATCAGCTTTCTGTGGATAGCAAATTCTAAAATTTCATCATCATTTGGCTCCTCAATTTAACGTTTGACCATCAACCATTCATTTTCAATCCGAATTTGGGCGTTGACTTGCGGGATAATTTACTCTTAAAATACAAAGTGAAATTTGACAATTTTGGTCTCTTTGGAATCCTTTGGCTGTTAGATTTTCATTCATATGTGAATTTCAAGATTTGGATATCATTTGGTTAGTTAATTTGAAGATTTACACTGAAGTGTTCATTTCGGGATTTTTCTGATCTTTGATTTTCAATAATTCATAATAAATCCAATTCTTCTCGAAAAATCACGAATTTTATATCAATAATTTCCATTTTCTCTCTAGTTTTTTAATATATAATTTTTTTAATATTTTAAGCTATTTTTATTCTCTGATTTTTAGAAAGTCAATTGTTGGTCAAAGTCAACGCTTTGACCTTGACTTTTGACATTTCTTCTAAAAATCAGTTTCTAAAGTCTTAAAATATCTTCTCTAATATAATTATATCATTACCATTAATTAAATATCATCTTCACTTCATAAAAACCCTAATTAACCTATGATGAAGATTCACTTCAACAAATGAACACGAGGCCTCCTTTGGAACCAAGGTATAATTTAAGGAAGAGAACCCATCCTCAATTGCAGCAGCATGCCATCCTCTTCCTTATAAGAAAATTAGAGAAACTCACTATCCATGAAGTGAGTGATGAAGACCTCTCTAAATCTTTAAAAGAGAGTGTAGATCCAATGGGAATTACTTTCCCTCCTCTCCCATTTATAAGCTGATCCAAAGATTGACTTGGTCAAAAGAAACTAACCTTTATCTATAGATACTTAGAATTCTTTGAGTAGACCAAGTCAACCACCTTCTACATTTGATATAGGTTCCTAATTTTCCAAACCACACCCACTATATCATAGGTACCTTATATCATTGTAAATAATGAGCTCAAAAGAAAATCAGTAGGAAACCTCTTTGATTTCCAATTCCCTTTATCTCTTTGAACAACCTCCCTTAGTTAGAATTTTAGAAGAGTTCTACATAATATTTAAAATAGAAGACATTATCTCATTGTTTCATTTCAAGACAAGCCTTTTGCATGAATAAATCCATGCATGTAAGAAGATTGATCAGCATGAAGATCATGCCCTATTGATCCTCGAAGAATCATCAACCTCATGTCTAAAGCATTCCGAGGCAGATCTGGATCAATACAGTATTCTCGAAAGCATCTTCCTCACGTCGTTCTCAAGGTGTGAGATGATTATTACTAATCGACCATATAACTGCTGCTATCACCTGAACAACATATCAGCGGCTTATGAAGGCCGATGAGCTCCGTTTTAAACCAAAGCCCGCGTGAGCACAGGGATATCCAACAAGAGAACACTTAAGATCAACAAGAGAAGATATCACGATACTCCCTCATCAAGAAGAATTCCCGCTCTATTGAAGATCGCAGGCATGACGCCGAATCCACTTAGACATCTCCAACAAACTTATCTCTCTTCGCCGCCGTCTATATTGCCGCAAACTCATCCAGCGGCCACGTCAATCCCGCAGTCACTTTCGCGCTCGCTATCTCTGGCCAAATCGCCGTCCCAACGGTTATCATTTATTGAATTTCCCAGATGATTGGCTCTACTCTTGTTTGCTGTCTGCCTGCTCGTCACCTGCTGATCAAAACCGAGAAAAGTCAAAAGATCGAACTAAATGCAAAGGATTCACTCTCACCTGCCCCGAGACTCCTGCCACTCCAGTACGCCATCAACCTGCAATCCCAACCGAACATTCTTACGTCCTTTCGCGACGGCAACAACACATACGCCAGGATGAAGAAGTGTCGGGAGTTCTCCAACACAATAAGACTCCACCTGACTGACCAATGAATTTCAAAGCAAAAGACGACTTCATTACTCGGGAGTTTCCGCCGTTCCAGGAAGAATCCACCTCCTAAAGCATTCCGGGAAGAACCGCTGATCTCCCCAGCGGATTCAGTTCGTCATGGACCTCCTGCACATCTCAAGCTCGTCCAAGAAATCCCTGCGTTAATTGAGGAAATCCCGCGAAGATCCAAGATCGTGCAGAAGGCAGAAAAATTCGTGAGAAAGAAATTCCGCTCCACCACGTCTACTTCAGCTAAACGACAAACACACCCAACACCGGAATCTCTGCTTACCTCGTTCGAGCACCGAAGCAAATCTCATCCACCTCGAAGTCTCCTGCTAATCCAATCCACGGACGCGTGCCCCATAGGCGGCTCCATTAGCGATCCTTCTAAGAGGCATTGACGTACAGGACATAAAACCGACGAACGCGGAACTTCCCTCCACGTCGCCACAACTTCCCTCCACGTAGAGTTCTCTCCACGTCGCCACAACTTCCCCACAATCCTGACGACGGAATATCAATGGACGCCCAACCCGGTCAACGTTCAACCGAACGGGTAATAACCGTCGTGACGTGACGCAACGACGTAACCTCCCTCCAATCATTTCTATAAATTAGAAATCTGTAAGCGAACAAAAGGAAGTTGTTTTTTTATGAAAATTTGGCTCCTTGGTTCGAAAATACCGGTGCGTTCATCTTGTTCTCCTCGTGTTCCATCCATTCCTCCTCTCCCAGATTCATCTCCAAGTTCTATCTCCCTTTCTACTCTCCCTCCTTTCTGTCCACTTTCATTCATCTCAAAATCAGAAGCACTTCAGAGGATATCAATTGGTCGTGGAGTGTTCTCAAGGCTTCCACTTCTCGTCCACAAGGTATCATCCTCTACCTCTTAAAACCGTGAATAATAGTTCAGATTTAATATCATACGTCCAACATTATTCACCCTCCTATTCCATTTCGTTCTGATTTCTTCTATCTATTCTCGAACTCTATAATTACTATATTAGATAATCTCAAAATATCTCCACTCATATACTTATTTATCTTCTCTAATCTCCACTGTTCTCCTTCATTACATCCCACAACCTCATCATCATTCTTCTATAATCATCTTCACTACTTATCCTTCCATATCTCCACTGAATTATAACCATAAATCCCACTGATATCATTTCATAGATCCTCCACTGGATTGTAGGATTATTTGTTAATTAAATCAGTAGATATTCACCTACCCTTTTCACTCATTTCTCCATCTTTTATCACTCATTGCATCATCATACTCATATAAAATATCATTTTTCTAAATTATCCTACATCAACCTAAGTTTGACCAAGTCAACTCTACGATCAAAGTCAACCGTGTTATCTGTGGATCAACCCAATCTTTACACTCTACTTGATTTTATTTTATTTTTATTGTGAGTTCGGAATTATAATTTTTTTTTTTACCGACGTTTGTGTGTTTTAACGACCGCATAAAGCGCTTCGTCAATAGGTCCAGCTAACTCTAGTATAGTCATCCACAAAAACAATGTAACATCATCCTCTAGTAAGCGAGTCATGTTGTGCAGGACCCCAGACATCATAGTGCACAAGATCAAATGGGCATTTAGATGGTATGCGAGTGCGCGCAAGATAGGTTGAGCGATGATGTTTTCCCACTTCACACAATTCGCATTTGTAATCACAAAGATGTAACCAAGGTAAAGTTTCTTTAAGCTTTGAAAAACTAGGATGTCCCAAGCGACAATACCACAAAAATGATTTCTGTGAAGAACAAGAAGATGCAGAAAGTGAGAAGAGCGTGCGGAGTCCAGCAGAAGGAGAGTCTGCCACCAGCTCGTAGAGACCGCGCCCATTCTCACGGCCCAGTCCAATCCTCTATCCTGTACTGAGATCCTAGAAGATGCAATGATATGGATAGAAGAATACTCCGCAATTAAGAGCTTTAGTTATAGCACTTATGGATAAAAGGTCTGTGGGAAATCTAGGGACGTAAAGGACATTATGTAATGGCAGGGTGGCAGTAGCTCAGGAGATACTAGAACCACGAACCGGACATGGGCGACTGATAACATGCAATCTTAACATGATAAAACATGATTATTAATGCAATTTAAGGCATAAAACATTACATTTATGTGCATGTTATCGTACTTTGAGTGCATTTCTATCATCCTATGCATATTTATGTCATAATCTCAAAATGCACTAAATTAGGGTTAATTATGATAAATTAAGGATAAATGATTTTATAACCCATCTTTACTTGAGATTATGAATGGTTTTTAAAGTTAAATAATGAGAGAAATCATATTTATGAACATTCATTTAATTTTCTAAAGTTAAAATCTTAAAGAAATGAATGTATTTTTGAAATATAAATTAAATCTCTTGTTATTTAAATATTTTGAATTTTTAGAATGATAGATAATTAAATTTCAGATCCAATGAAAGAAATTTGGATTAATTTGGAGTTATATATTAAAAGATATGATTTTTACAAATTAGGGATTTTTTCTAGATTTTTAAAACTGTTTTTCTTATTTTATTTTCGATTTTTAATAATAAAAATAAAAAAAATAAAAAAAGGGGCGCGGGACCCGCGTGGATGCGACGTGGCACGCAAGGCCAAGTGGCAGCGCCACGCGGACCCGCGCAGCGCCTACGTGGCGCGTATATATTATATTATTTTATTATTACTATATATAATAAAAGGGTTCTTCAGCCTCGCCTAGATGGGGAGGGTATTAACCCTCTTAAATGACGGGTATTATATACCCGACATTTTTCAGAAATAATATCCGTGTGGGACTAATCTCCACACTATTCTTACCTTTCAGGCGACGTGGCGCGACGAGGATCGTTGGATCGACGACGCGCGTTGATATCACACGTTGATCAGATGCGCTCGCGGACCACCGATCAGGATCAACACACGTGTCAATTAAAGGGGCGTTATAACGGCCCTGATTTTACGCGACGTGGCGGCATCACATACGTTGGATCAACGGCGCGGAATGGGATGCGTCGATCGAGTGGACGCTGGTGCACCGGAGATCATCAATCACGTGCGCAAATTTAAAGAGTTATAACGGTCCAGATTCGACCGCGCAGGGAGAATCGTGGCCGTCCGATCGCGATCCAAGGGGCGATAATCGAGGCATTTTATAACGGTCATCCACGCGATCATCCAGGCCGCCCATCTTCAATCCGACGGTTGGGACTTAACTAAAACGGTCCATCGTGGACCGTTTCATCGTAACCGTCGATCGAAACGATCGGACGGTTACGCCCAAATTTAGTATAAATAGATGTGTTCTTCGTCGATGTATACATTCGAGTTGGATTTCAATCAAATTGACTTGTCTAGACACCGATCCACTCGTTTCTCTTGATTCCATCATCTTCCTCTTTCATTTCCGCATCCATGGAGGGGTTGAAATCAAGATTTGGTGGAGAATCGAAGGAGAAATCGACGCTTGAAGCCGGTCGTGATGCTCTTGACGTTTTCGGTGATTAATTGGCTTAATCACCTCGTTTTGATCGCTAAACAGGTTTAGTGGAAGCGGTTTTTCCTAGATTATCTTCCTATTATCTTTAATTTTTGTTTAGATTAGGATTTAGCTTTCAATTTCATAGAATTTCATCTAAAATCACGATTTCAACGTCCGAAATTTTCTCTCCACTTCAAATTTCGATTTCTCCGCGAAATCAAATCCAAATTAGATGATTCTTGATTCCGTGGATTCGTTTTGAAGTCTTCTTTCTAAAAACACCATTTTCCCTAATTTCTAACCTCAATTCATCGTCCAATTTGACCAAATTCCAAAAGATATCTCGAAAATACCTAAATTCCCTGTGGATTCGACCTGTATTTACCATTATACCCCTCAATTCTCTCTTAATTCCCCCAAATTGGTAAGTTCGGTATTATTTTTGACACGAGACCGTGTGAAATCGACGACCTCGCGGTCTCGTCTCGTCAGCGACCATCAGTTATGTGGACGTTGGGAATAGAGGAGTCAGGATGATAGGAAGTAAGGATAGAGAGGGTTCCTGATGGAGAATTATTTCCAAATATGAACACAAGGGTTCCAAGTGAAACTAATATTCCTCCTTATTCATGAGTTTGAAAAACTATCCATTCACTAAATGGATGAAAAAGACCTCTCTAAATAATTAAAAGAGAGTTTAGATCTTAAGGGAATTATTTTCCCTCCTCCACCACTTATACACTGATCTAAAGATTGACTTGGTCAAAAGAATTTAAAATCTTATCCTTAGAAACTTAGAATCCCTTGAATGGACCAAGTCAACCACCATCTTACCTTGATATAGGATCCTTAATTTCCAAACCCTATTCACTATATCATAGGTACCTTGTATATTTATAAGTGTTGATCTCAAGAAAGAAAATTAGTAGGAATCTATTTGTATTTTCCTTCTCTCTTTGAAAACCACCCTTAATTAGAATTTTAAGAGAGATCTATATATTAATTGCATATGGAGGACATTATCTACTTGTTCTACTTGAAGACAAAGCCTTTTTTGCATGAATAAACCCATGCAAGTATGAACATAGATCAACATAAAGAGCTTAGAAGACCTTCACAAATTTATCGTCATGCACTTCCACGTGGAATGGAGATATATGAATCCTACATGAACAATAATTCTCAGCTGAAGAAGAAGTTTCAACCATGACGGTTACACCCTACATGAACAATAGTTCTACGACGTATGAAGACAATTCAACAGGAGAAAATCTACGAGTTACCCTTCTACTGAAGTTGTATATTGAAGGCTCCTCTTGGAAGCAATTTATCTATATGAACTAATCATGAAGAGTTCGAAGAAAGCTCCCACATCAGGAACTATTTCCTACAGAATCAACATCTCCACTGATGACGAAGACTGTTCAGCATAAGAGGAAGCTCGTAAATTAAAGAAACGGAATGTCCGACTTAAATAACCGGAAACTATTCTCACTGTCACGACTCGTCCTTGCTTTCTTTCACCGTACCAAGAGAATTTCTATACCTACCATGGAGATCTTCAGGAAGCCGATAAGCAAGGTCAACGCCCAGCGACTCCTTATCAACAGTGAAAGCACCTCATCCAGGGTGCGTTCTCACTGGTCGAAGGACTCCGGAATTCACTCCGTCGCCTCGCTCTGATGACAAGAAGCTGGCGGAACTTCACCAACGCGAAAGAGAATACCCTGCATAGTTGACGTAGCCGACGGAAGAACTTCAAGAAGGAGAGTGCACGTAAGGAAAGACACCTCCTACGACTGTTCGTGACATCGTCGCAACGGAATCTCTGATCATTCCCTGCACCTTAATCGGAATTCTCAACGTCAAAGGAAGACTACCTGACGACATTTGACATGCGAGACTGTCTCTATCTCCGTTGACCGAGATTTCCCAACAACAGCGTGATTCCTTTGCAACTCATCTTCACGCCTACTTTCCCCATCGTCCTCTCTCAGTCGAAGCGTTTCCACTCCTCCGGATTGCAGCATCAGCAGCTACACGAAGGATCGCAGAGGTTCTACTGTGTCTGACGCCGTTGGAGCCTCAGCCGACCCCTATTACTGAGAATGAAATGTCTGTTCAAGAATACGACGCATCGACGACTATCAGGAAAGAGAAAACTTCCTTCAAAGATTTCCATGTACCTTACCTCACGTGACGACTACGGCAAAGAAGAAGCGTAAAACTCACTCACGAAAAATTGCAATGGATGCCTCTTCGCGGAGAGATCCGAAAACCGATCGCAACTACCCCTTCTCTCCCGAAGCATCGCTTCAAATTAAATTTCCCTCTCTTTCTTTCTATAAGGACAATTGTAAACGAAAACTGATGATGTTTTTGATAAAATTGGTTACCTTTGGTTACGTTTACCCCTTTGTGTTCATCGTTCCTCCCAGTATCTCCTCCATTCCCCTTCCGTAAATCTCCTCTCCAAGTTTCTACCTCCCTCTCTTTTCTCCCTCCCTTTCTGTCACCTTTCATCCACTTCACGTCTGATGCATCCGAGGATATTACAGATCAAGGGCGTCGTCCGAGAGCATCTCGTTTCGTCCTCTTTCAGGTAACATCCTCCCGTACTTTTCGTGAATAATAGTTCTCCATAAATCCGTAAGTCCAACATCTAAGCATCTACCTATCTATTCTCTATTTCTTACCATTATCAATACCGTCATATCATCCCTAATTCTTCTCTACTTCCATGCTCTTATCGTCCCTGTCGCTATTACTCACCCTCTTCCTTCCTCCGTACGCATTCATATTATCAACTTTATTATCATCTTCTTCTCTCCTATCATTTTATGAATTACTCTCTACCATATTTCTCTGAATTATAAACCTACCTCTCACTGATATCACTTCATAGATCCTCCCTAATTTGTTGGAATATTTCATGAATAATGAGTAGATATTCACATTCACATTCTCAGTTTCATACATATCCTTATTGTGAAATATCCTACATCAGTTCCCGTCATATGGGTCGAACCCCCTGAGTCAATAACCCAAGATATATCATGAGAAGCAACGAGGGCTGACGTACCTGGAGTAGATGCATCCCCTCCGGCATAAGATGCGAGGCGGTTGGCTAGCGAGGCGAGACTAGTGGAAGCCAATGGCAGAGTGTGCATGGCGGAAGCACGAGAGGCCTAGAGATATGCGAGCTCAGTCAAAGAGACGGCAACCTGAAAATTGCCGAATGGGGGAGCGACAGGTGCAGGCGCGACTAGAATGAGTGGAGAAGACCTCGGCTTCCCCCCTGTAGCAGCAAGCATCCATTCAGGCTTTCCAAACTCCTTCCAGCATTTTTTAGCAGGATGTGAAATCTTCCCACAATACTTGCAAGGAGGGAAGGAGTTCCGAGACTTTCCAAACGACGCTCCCTTCCCAGAGGGCTTCGAGGACCACCTAGTGATGACAAGAGCAGATACCTTAATAGAAGGAGGAACCGATGTCGGCGGTAGACTGTCCTGCACCCGGAGCAGAGCTGCGAAGATCTCCTCGGTGGGCATAACACCGGCGGCTCCTAGCACTTGGCCACGTATCATGTTGGCAAGCTCGGGGAGAAGACCACTGAGGAAAGCTCCCACCCAAAGCTCGTCTTTGTAGCGTGCTAGTGTCTCGGTATCGGTCGAGGGAGGCTGATATACTGCCAGGTTAGTGAATATGGCTTCTATTGCACCATAGTAGGCCTGGAGTGACCAAGAGCCCTGCTTACAAGCAAATAGATTCGCATCATCTTGCTCACATTGCTCTTGTTGGCGTACATCCTAGCCAGTCACTGCCATATAGCGCGAGCAAGACGAGTTTGACTGATTGGTTCCATGATGCTATTTGTGATGCTCTGACACAGCCACGTGCACACAGTAGACTCCAGGGAGCTCTATTCTACATAAGACGGGTCGGATTCCTTTGGAGGGAGATCAGTGAGATGATGTCGTAGTCGATGGGCATTAAGGAACTCAAGGAACGCCGTGGACCACGATCCATAGTTAGTCAAGTCGAAAATGTACACCGGGCGAGTAAGCGCAGTGACAATAGATAACTTTCCCGGAGGGAGCTTTCCAGAAGGGAGATTTCTAGACAAAGAAGGGGTGGCCGTGATGGAGGAGACTTTCAAAGAGTCAGCCATTACAATGTTGGAGAGAAATTTGAAGACGTCGCTGATTTGAAGACCTTGTGAGTTGAAGAGAAATTAGAGATGCTGCATAAGAGAAATTAGAAATGTTGCAAGAGAAACTTGAAGACCCCGCGAGCCAAGAGAGATTTGAAGGACACATGGACTTGCAGATTGGAAGTGGAGTTTTTTTTCGTGGACTGCAAAGAGAGAGAGAGAATTTTCCGAGGAGCCGAGAAGTCGAGGAATCAATTGCACGAAGTCAAGAAGTCATGTTGCAGGAAGTCGAGAAGTTGAGTAATCAATACACGAAAAAACTTGCAGGAATTTTTTTTTGTCGTGTTGCAGGAAATTTACTTTCGAAAGAATGTGGAACGCACTGATGCGGAGAGATTGACTGTTCTTGCAGAACGAGACAACGATTGGGAAAACTGAATGCAAGAACGAGTTGCCGATGGGCTCATGATGTGGGAGTTGCCGATGTAGACTGATACCACCGATGCTCAACTCGCCGATGCGGAGAGAGATTCAGTGAATATGTAGAGATCACCGGAGAGAAATTGATCACCGTCTGATGTAGAGATCACTCTGATACCATGTAGAGATCGATAGGGAAAGAGGGTGACGAGAGAACAGAGAGGAAGACGCAATGAGCGAGAATCACAATTCAGAGAATCGTCTAATTAGGAAAGAGAGTATATAAGAGAGAGATAGAGAAGAGGAGAAGTTGGGCTTTAGGCCCAATAAGAGAGAGGATAGACTAACAGTTAGATCTCCTCTTCAAAACTCTTCATCAATAGATGTCCGATAGTGGTATTGGGCACTCGGCCCATTTTATCTTCTCCTCTCATCTTCTCCTATATAAGGACCTATGTACTCTCATTTCCATATACGATTCTAGGGTTTCTTCATCTCATCGTCAACATGGTATCAGAGCCATAATCTCTTCTCGCTGCCACCGCCATCGGACGATGTAGTCGTCGTTCCCAACGCACCGCCTCTTCCCACTCTGACGTAATATCTTCTCCTTCCTAGTCTACCGTCATCACCATTATCGGGCCTTCTTGTCGTCGAAACCACAGGCGCCATCCGGAGCGAAGCGACGGATGGCACACTTTTTCACGCCTACATCTTCTATCCCATCCTCTTACAAGGTCTACATCAATAATTTATGGCTTCTCCAAACTCTTCGACTCCGAGTTCCGATACTTCGTTACCACACGTTTCGGCACCTCAGGTTGATACTCAGGTGATTCTCCCACCTGTAGTGCTTCCTACTCCACCGGCATTTGCACCTCGTCTCTCAATCACGGCACAACTTACTCGAGCTGCCCATAATTTTAGCGGCAATAATTACTCAGCATGGGCTTCTGCCTTTGAGCTCTTTCTTGAGTCTCATAACCTTCATCATCATCTCATGGAGGACCCTCCACCACTTCACGACCCATCTTATGCTTCTTGGTCGCAATCGGACTCAGCCATTATCACTTGGATGCTTCATAGCATCGAGCAGAACATTACCGAGTCTCTCACGCGCATCAAGCCAGCGCGCTCTCTCTGGCAAACCCTTGAAACAATGTATGCCAATCAGACAAACATCGGCCGTGGGGTAGAGATCTTTGAGACTCTTCTCACTCTCAAGCAAGGCGATCTCTCTCTTCAGGCCCACTTCGGCGGCATGCAGGCCTTAATTCAAGAGGTTGACCTTTATCAGCCTCCTACCACAGATCTCGTGACATTGAAGCATTACCCTGTAGAGCTCTATGCAGGCATCTACCTTAGTGGGCTTCGTCCCTCTATCGCCTCTCAGCTTAGGGGCTCTCTTATATCTGGTGACCATGTCCCTGGCATCACTATGATTTTCTCTACTACTCTTCAAGTCACGACTGGTATGTCTTCGCTCCCTCTCTCTTCTACTCCAGGCGATGCGCCTCCTCCCTCAGCGATGACCGTTTCTACTCCTCGAGCTTGTGACGATGGTGGTCTCTCTCTGCGCTTTGATGGCAATCGTCCTCATCGTGGGCATGGTCGTAACCTTTTTCCACCATGTCCTCACTGTGGCAAGAAAAACCATCCCGCCAACAAGTGTTGGAAGCAATTCGGCAAGCCTCCTACTGCCCAAGCGGTTATGACTCCTCCTGCACCGCCCAACATCCCTACTCCCCAATATCATGTGACCTTAACGTCGGTCGAGTATGACGCCCTTCGTCGTTTTGCGAGAACTGATGCCTCCTCTTCTGCCAGCCTTGCGTCGCTTCCGGCTCCCTCCACGTCAGGTACATCTGCTCTACTTGCTTCCTCTTCACCATCATGGATCATCGACTCAGGGGCTTCCTCTCATATGACCAGGACTTCATCACTCTTATCGTCATATCACCCTACCCCCTCCCATCCCCCCGTTACCATTGCCGATGCCTGACCTTGTCCGGTCCAAGGCCGTGGTACTACTCGCGTCACCCCTTCTCTTTCTCTTCACCAAATCCTCTATGTTCCTGGCTTCCCTGTCAACCTTCTCTCTATTAGTGCTATCACTCGTGCTCTTCCCTGTACCTTCTTTCCCTTTCATTGTATTTTCCAGGATCTATATACCGGACGGAGGATTGGTTTGGGCTGTGAGAACGGGCGGGGCATCTATGAGCTCGTTACTAATGAACCATCATCGGGTCTTCAAGCTCTTTTTGTTACATCTACTGCTACTTCCTCCCTTTTGTGGCATCGCTGTTTAGGCTATCCTTGTTTTGACAAACTTAAAAAGACCTTACCATGGCTTTCTCTTACTCAGTTTGTGTGCTAGTCGTGTCAATTGGGCAAACATCATCGATCTTCTTACTCTAGTCACGATGGCATCCCCTCTTCTGCACCTTTTGATCTTCTTCATTGTGATGTTTGGGGCCCCTCACGTACTCCCTCCATTTCCGGTCATCGCTACTATATCGTGTTCGTTGATGACTATACTCGTGTGAGTTGGGTCTACCTTATCTGCGATCGCTCTGAGTTTGTCACTACAGTCACCCACTTCATCACCGAAGTCATCACTCAATACTCCACTACGTTAAAGATTCTTCGTACTGATAACGCTCTTGAGTTTGTCCAAACCTCTCTACGTACCTTTTGTGCTGATCGTGGAATTATTCACCAAACCACTTGTCCTCACACCTCACAGCAAAATGGCATCGCAGAGCGAAAACACCGTCAACTCCTTGATATCACTCGTACACTACTCATTGAGATGCATGTCCCATCTTATCTTTGGTCTGACGCCCTCCTGACTGCGACCTATCTCCAAAATCGGCTCCCCTCTGCTACCCTTGGTGGCGCTATTCCCCTTCATCGTCTCTTACCCACATCATCCCTCTTCTCCCTTCTACCTCGAGTTTTTGGATGTGTTGCTTTTGTCCAAGATCACTCTCCTTCCCTATCTAAACTCTCCCCTCGTGCTCTCAAAGGCGTGTTTGTTGGCTACTCTAGGACACAAAAGGGCTACCGGGTGTACTTTCCTGATACCCGTCGTTATATAACTTATGCCGATGTTACCTTCCATGAGAACTCTCCCTTCTTCTCTCTTTCCTCGCCTTCTCCGACTCCTACCGCTGCATCTCATCCGCCTGGCTTCCCTCCCTTGGTGGTCATTGCCAATCCATATCCTTAAGTTCCCCCTCCTCCACTCTTTCTTTCCTCTCCTTCTCCTCTTGTTTCCTCGGTTCAGCCCGTCTCATCTGCTTCAGATACCAATCCCCTATCCCCCAACTCCACGGCCACCTCGCCATCCCCAGTCGTCGTTCCCCAAGCTCCTCCAAATGATCTTCACCTTCCCATCGCCCTTCGCAAGGGTACACGCGCTTGTACTCAGCATCCCATTTCTCAATTTGTTTCCTATGATCGTCTTTCTCCATTGTTTCGTGCCTTTGCCCTTTTGGTAGCCTCCGAGTAGATTCCATGATCGCATGTTGAGGCAGCACAAGTACGTGAATGGAAAGTGGCAATGGACCATGAAGTGGAGGCCTTAGTTTCTCAAGGGACTTGGACCTTGGTTCCCCGTCCAGCAGATGCCAACATCGTCACATGCAAATAGGTCTTCACCATCAAATATCATCCTGATGGTACCATTGCCTGTCACAAGGCTCATCTGGTTGCTCGTGGATTTACTCAGGCGTATGGAATTGACTATACCGAGACATTCTCGCCAGTCGTTCGTCTCAACTTTTTCCGCGTGCTCCTCTCTCTAGCTGTTAATCAAGCCTGGTCTCTCCACCAGTTAGATATCTCTAATGCCTTTCTTTATGATGATCTTGAGGAGCAGGTCTTTATGGAGCAACCTCCTGGATATGTTGCTCAAGAGGAGTCATCTAAGGTGTGTTTTCTGCGATGAGCTATTTACGGACTCAAGCAGAGTCCACGTGCTTGGTTTTCCAAGTTTAGTGGCCTTCTCTCTGCCTTTGGCTTCACATCATGCGCGGCCGATCCCACCGTGCTCACTAAGAAGACTAAGGGTGGTCTTGTCATTCTTGCAGTTTATGTTGATGAAATTATTTTGACTGGGAGTGATGACACTGGTATTCTTACTACGAAGACTTATTTACAGCAACACCTCAGCATTCGTGACTTGGGGAGTCCTAGATACTTTCTTGGGATTGAGTTTGCTCATCAGGACAGGAAGCTTGCTTCGACCCAGCAGAAGTATGCCCTTGACACGCTTAAGGAGACGGGACTTCTTGGGTGCAAGCCAGAGACCTCACCCATGGAAGCTTGCCCACAGTATTGGGATACTTCGTCTCCACTCTTTGAGGATGCTAACCGCTATCGGAGATTGTTGGGCAAGTTGATATATTTCACCGTCACTCGCCCCGACATTGTATACGTGGTTAGTGTCTTGAGTTAGTTCATGTAGGAACCTTGACGAGTTCACTGGGAGGGAGCTCTACGTTTTCTAGCGTACATCAAGCAAGCCCTAGGGAGAGGGCTCATCTACCGACGACACGGTCATCTGCGTATCGAAGCCTACTCTGACGCCCATTATGCAGGTGACAAGGGAGATCGTAAATCTACTACACGCTATTGCACTTACATTGAAGGTAACCTCATCACATAGAGATCCCGGAAATAGAAGGTGGTATCATGCTCTAGCGTAGAGTCCGAGTATCGAGCTATGGCTGAGACCGCACAAGAGATGGTATGGCTTCGATCATTTCTTGAATATCTCGGCATTTCATCTCCTTTTCCAATGCCCATGCATTGTGATAATCAAGCCGCTATCTTCATCGTCGGTAATTCCACCTTTCATGAGCGTACAAAGCACATTGAGATTGATTGCCACTACATACAAGACAAGGTTATGTCCGAAGTCATCTCCACTCCTCATGTGACATCATCGCATCAGCTTGCAAACGTCTTCACAAAGAGTTTAGCCGGGATCTCATATGACACCACGTGTACCAAGCTGAGCATGTTTGATTTATATGCTCCAGCTTGAGGGGGAGTGTCCGATAGTGGTATTGGGCTCTCGGCCCATTTATCTTCTCCTCTCATCTTCTCCTATATAAGGACCTATGTACTCTCATTTCCATATACGATTCTAGGGTTTCTTCATCTCATCGTCAACAATAGAGAAAGAGAAGGAGAGAATTCCCACGAGGCTTACATTGGCCCCTTTAGTTGTAGTCGTTTACCCCCTATTCTTAGACATTGGGTATGTGAATTTTTCATAAAAACCCTTCATTATTATGTCATATCTACTAGTATCAATAGATCTTAAGTGTGTGACCCTCTAGGTTTATATGTCTCACTCGTTAATAACTCTATAGGCCCAATAACACCTTATTGGTCAACCATAATTAATTATCCACATCAACATATAGATTAAATAATTAAGGATCGATTTAACCCAGCTGATAGTTTAGTCGCTAGCTCGTTGGGTGCCAAGCTACATGATAACATGCTATTTAGACATGATAAATACATGATTATTGATGCATATTAAAGCATAAATGATTTCATTCCTATGCATGTTATCATATTTATGAGTATTTATCTATCATTCTATGAAAAAGTCATTATAATCTTAAAATACTTTAATTTCGGGTTAATTATGAGGAATTAAAAGATAAATAAATTTTATAACCCATCTTTGCTTGAGATTAGAAGTGTTTTTAAAGTTAAATAATGAGAGAAATTATTTTTATAAACATTCATCTAATTTTCTAAAGTTTAAAATCTTAAAGAAATAAATGTATTTTTGAAACAAAAACTAAAACTCTTTTTATTTATTAAATTTGACTTTTTAGAATGATAGATAATTAAATTTCTGATCAAATGAAAGAAATTTTGATTAATTTGGAGTTATATTTTGAAAGTTATGAATTTTCTAATTTTTAGGGATTTTTCTAGAACTTTTCTGAATTTTTCTGAATTTTTAATGAATTTCTAAGGATTTTCCGGAATTAAAAATTGATTTTTCTAATTAGAAATCGATGTTTCAAATATTTTATAATACGCAGGTGACGTGGCATAATCAGAGCCGTCCGATCGCGTCGCAATCGATGGACACGTGCATCGATGGAGTCCGAGCGATGACGTGGCAGCGTAAGGGACATCCGATCGCGCGGTGACTCGTGGCCCTTGATCTTCACTTTAATTGATGGACACATGGCTTTAATCGGGGTACACCAGATCACGTCTAATCTCGATCGTTGATCGCGAGAGTTATAACGGTCAAGATTAAATCACGAAGAAACGCATCTGATGCGTCCGATCAAGATCTAACGGTGATCGTTTCAAAGCGTTTTATAACGCTCATCGACGTGGCTTCATCTCGAGCATCCGATCACAATCAAACGGCCACGACTTAACGGTAACGGTTCGCGATCAATCGTTTCATTAGAGCCATTGATCGTTTTAATCGGACAGTTATGCCCAAAATCCCTATAAATTGAGATGTTCTTCCGATTTGTAAAGCGTTTGAGAGCAATTCAATCTCATTGAACTGTTTAGACACCAAATCTCCTCTACACTCAATTCCACGTCCATGATAAGCTCAAAATGTGTTAATAATCAGATAGAAACAATCTTGCTAATTGTTACGCCGTGTGAGTTTTTAAGCTTACGCAACACATTTATATACCTCACGAGCCTAGGGCAAGTAAGGGTCGATCCACAGGGAGCGGGTAATTAACCAATGACTTTCCCTTTTTAGCAGTCTTCTTTAGGATTTTAGAAAGTAAGGAGATATTAGAACTAGGCAAATATCTTAGAACTTAAGGAAGAACTTGAGGAGAAGGAGAACTAAAGAGAGTTCTCGGAGAGAAGGCACTAAGATAGGACAACAGATAAGACGTAAGTAAGAAAATAAATCGGAAGAAAGAGACAATAGAGAATACGGGGTAAGAGGTAAGAAGAGGTCTTTATTTTCTAAATAAGTAGGTCAGAATTAAGGGAAGAGAAGTGTACGGCGTGTGCGTGCAGAAAGCCAGAATTCGCAACGGTGAGAGAGAGAATGGATTCTAATTGAGGGAGGAAAATTAATATAAAATGAAATAAATAGAACAGAAGGAGAAGAGTGAGGTACAGACGGAAACGAAATGAAACTAGGTGACGCGGAAGTGCGAAACTCAAGGGAGAGAGGATTGAGCCAGCTTACCGTGAAATCGGTTTTGATTCAAAACCGATTTCGGAAATTGATTTAAAAGAGGAAACCCTCCTGAAGGTGGGCATCGGCAGTGGAAATTCGTGCAGTGAAGGGTGAAACAAAACGACTTTGAGGGGCGGTTCAACAGGTGAGGAAGATAATTTTTGTGAAAAGTATATTTCTCTCAAAACTGATTTCAGTAATCGGTTTTTTTGGGCAAGGCTCGGCTGCAGAAAACAACGGAAACGTGGGTGCGAATGATGGGAGACACGACGCGAATGACAAGGAGGGACGAACGATCGAAGAAAAAGAAATTTTTTTGAACTCCAAACTGACTTCAAAGATCGGTTTTGAGCAGTCACATAATTCCAAGCGAACCGCAGTAAATCCCGCGAGCCTGCGAACAGGAGTGCGGCGAAATTCAGCTAAAAAATCGAAATCTGGCGAACGACTATTTCTTTTAAATTAAAAAAAATTGTGTTCAAAACCGTTTTCCAAAATTGGTTTTGAACAGGTTCGCGACTACAGCAGATTCACACGCTATTAAAGAAGAGTTGCAAAAATGATCGGAAAAAAAAGGAAAATAAGATGGTGAGAGCATTCTTTTTAGGAAGTTTTAATTCAAGCCGATTTCAGAAATCAGCTTGAGCGGGAGCACAGTGGCTAGTGGTAGCGGCATTGCATGCGATCACCGCGAGGGTGCGACGAACAGTGATGAACACTGGATACGAATCACAAACACAATGAAGGCTGAAATAAAAAAAACAATGAAACGTAATGATTTCTACTGTTATAAGAGAGGTGTTTTCAGGAAGAAATAAAACAACTTGAAGAGAAATAGCTGCCGCCAAGCAGCGGCAATGGGCATCCACGTCAACCCGCGATTTCCTAGAGTCGTGTTCGCAGGACGAGTCTTGGTCAATGCCGGCGGCTTGATAACGTGCATTTATAACTTAAATTCTTATCCTAATTAACTCATATTCATGCTTATTTTATGAGAATATGATGCATGTTATCATACTTTTTAGGAATTTTCTCCATTGGTATGTCATTTCACTAAAGTCGATATTTATGCATAAATTAGGGATAATTTCATGCTTGATAGACGATTAGTCTTTTGTTAAGTTTAAATTAATAAAAGTTAATCTCTTTTCTAGAGTGATTTTGACTTTAGTACATGTTTTGAAGGATTATTTCAAGATGAATTTATGATTTAGAATATTTATTAAGAAATGAGTTATGTAATTTCTAATTCATCTTAATTTCTTCTTTGAAAATATATTTTAAATGACATGATGTTAAAAAGAAAGAAATGTGTGATCCAATGGAGAAAATTTGGATTAAAAAGGAGTTGTATATTTTAAATTATGAATTTTTGAAGTTTATGTTCTTTTTCTGATTTTTTTATCTGATTTTTAAATGAATTTATATTAAGTTTTCTTATTTAAAATCACGAAAAAGGCGGTTTTTATTCCACAGACCCCGATGATGATGTCGCGTGTGCAGCAGACGTGGCGCGCGGGACCACCGCACGGATGCGACGCGGCACTGAGGCCACGTGGCAGGGCCGCAGGTGGCCCACGCGAGGCGCAGGTGGCGCACAGGGCGCGGACACGTGGCAGGAGGCCACGCGTGTCCATGCGGGTCCACGCGGACGCTCGTGTGGGGCACCACGTGGCAGGGGGGTCGGCAGATGGAGGGCCCACGGGTTAGTGGGCCCTGGTTAGGAGTTTGGGGCGGTAAGGTGACGAGATAAATCGTATGTTCGTTGAATGCACACGCTTAGTGTCAAAACAAACTCCTAATCTTACCAATTTATGATTAATCAAAGTAATTAATTAGTATAATGGTAATTAAGGGTCGAATCCACGGAGAATTAGGAAAATTTGAGATATATCTTTGAAATTCGATCAAATCGAACGATAAAATTAGGTTAGAAATTAGGGAATTTATGATACTCAGAAAGATAACTCAATTTCGAATCCATGGAATCAAAAATCAGGTGATTTGGATAAGAATTCGAAGAGAAATTGAAGTTTGAAGTTTAGAAAAAAATTCTTTTCGAAAAATGATTAAAAACCAAAAATTAAACTTAAATTAAACTAATCTACGATGCTAAAATGAAAATTAACATTAAATGATGAAAGATTAAGAGGAAATCACTCAACCTAACCCAAATTAGCCTTCGAAATGATCCAATTAATCGCCGGATGCAAGGCTTTTCATTCCAACTTTTCGAAGACGAAAATTGATGTTCAAGATGTGATTTCTTCCTTCTCCTTCGATCAAACTTGAAATTTATGCATTAAATTGAAGCAAAAACAAGTTATGATTACAGGGAAAGAAACGGCACACGAATTGATTTCGTAAACAAGGAGAAATCGAAGATTTATCGCGGGCGGTTTCTCTCGGCGCGAAGAACGTCTTTTATAAAGACGATTTTGATTTTGGGCCGTCCGATGAAGGTTCATCACGATCAACGGTCGCGATCACGCGTCCGTTGATCAAATCGTCATCTTGAATTTTCGATCGTTGGATTTAGATCGTATGGCTTTGATTTGATCGGAGATCCATCGCGTGCGAATAATCTCAGCCGTTATAACTGTGAGATCGGACGGTGGATATTGATTCACTTAAACGGATTTGAAGCACGTGCTTGATGTGCGATCAGGTGGACCGCGTGTCCACTGGATTGACGCGCGCAATCCATCACAATTCCATCGGACGCTCCACGTTAACCTAAAAATGAAAGTTAGTCTCACACCGAAGAAATTAAGGGAATGAAAAGCGTATATAAGCTACGCGATTTAGAGGAGGTAATAATCGTCTTCCGATAAGCGGAAGACCTATACGCATTATTAAAATATATATAGTATATATAACTACGCCCCGTCACATCAGTGCCACGCAGGCGCCGGTGTTGTCCACGTGGTCCCGAGTGCCACGTCGCATCCACGTGTACACGCGCGATTAAACCCCCTTTTTTGACCTTTTTTAATTAATTTAAACATTTAAAAATCGAAATAAAAATCAAATAAATTCAGAAAAAATTCCAGAAAAATTCCTAAAAATTTTTAAAATTTATAACTTTCAAAATATAAATCCAAATTAATTCAAATTTGTTTTGTTAGATTTAGAATTGAATAATCTATCATTATAAAAGGTCAAATTATTAAAATAATAAGAGAATAAATTTATATTAATTTTATACAATTATGTATTATATGAAATAAATTCATAAATACACATAAATGTAAAAAGTATTTTCTCTTATATTTTCATCCTTTAAACATGAATATGATCTTAAATATAATTATGATTAAAGATTATAATATTTAATTATGCATAATAACCCATAAATTGATGTATTTTAATATCTAATCATGAATTTACACAAAATGATATAAATATGCTTAAAAGATGATAACATGCATATATTTGTAATGATTATGCATTAATTTGCATTTATAACTATGTAATTACATGCATAAAAAGCATGTTATCATAAGGCAAATGCGTTACCGCGCCCCACATCTTATAGGCGTCATTTCTTTCATTTTATTCCGTGTGGGACATAGTCCCACACGATTCTTACCTTTGCAGGTGACGTGGCAGTGACGTAAACGTTCGATTGGATAGCGTCAAAATGATGTGCGTCGATCAAATGGACCGGAGTCCACCCGATCGTCATCAACAACACGTGCGCTAAATCCGCACTTAAGTGAAACGTGATGATTGGATTACCTTACGACACGTGGCTGCCCGATAAACGCCCGATCTTCATCAAATCAAAGGCATGATAGAAAGCGGACAATCGCGATCAAGAGCATACCTGGCGACACGTGGAGGGATCGGAATCGTCTAATCATCATCATGGCTCACCCGTCCTCGATCGTTATCGTGGTCTTCATCAGGATGCAGCGACGATCGTGATCTTCATCGAACGGACGGCATCGCGATTCGTCGGGATGGTCGGATTTCCATCTGACGGACGACGACAGGGAAGCTTGATCGCGCGATCGAGACCGCCCAACTTACCTGATCTCCATCGAACAGCTGGGAAGATTCGTGGAAGAAATCCATGATCGTGGTGCAATCAAACCGCGATTGCGGTGCGATCGAGACGCAATCGTGGCTCCTTCATCGCGGAATCAATGCCACGATCCTTCCAACAGAATCAGACGGCGGTCGTTTGAGAACCAAGATCACGATCGATGCGCGATCGTGGCCCGATCGTGGCCCGATCGTGGCACGATCGTGGCCCCTTTGAAGCGAAATCAAGGCTAATTCACCGCCAATTCGGGAGCCACAACGTCGCCCAAGGAAATCGCTCCCACGACCTCACTAAATCGCGCCCATGACCGCATCAATCGGCCACGATTTTCGGGTGAAATTTCCCTTTAAAAGACGATGTATTTCCCTTCTTGTTCTTCAACTTTTGATCGATTCGTGAAGATAATTAACCAAATTTCGAGTCAGATCTTTAGTTCTTCATGATCCCCCCGTGTTTAGACTCGATTGCGAAGCAATTGGAGCGGGATTGATCGTGAATTCCTCCTTGATTTCATCGAATTTTCTCCTTGAATTCCGAAAGTCCACGAGGAAGATTTCGAGCAAATTCACTTTAATCCACGAGAACTGAAGCCCCATTCACGCAAAAATCAGGATAGTATTGAGATTTGATCGATTATCAGGAGGTAATCTGAGTTTTTATTAGATTTAGAAGTTTAATTTTGCAAATTAGTTCTCAGTGTTCTTCATTTTCCCCAAATTTGAGTCCAAAAAATCGCTGATTTTGAAAATATGATATCTCTCTTATTATAATTTCAAATCACTTTATTTTGATTTCATTGGATTCTTCTTTTAATCAGCTTTCCGTGGATGGTGCATTCGTCGAATTCCGAGTTCATTTGACCCTTCAATTTGACGTTTGACCGAGCACTATTCATCTTTCATCAGAAGTCAAAAGATAACTTTTGGGGTCTATTTAGATTCCTCTGGTTCTTAGCTTTCTATTGATATATAAATTGCAAGATTTGGATTTCATTTAACTGGTCAATTTGAAGATTTCCTCTGAGGTGTTCATTTCGGGGATTTTCTGATATTTTATTTTCAATAATTCATAGTAAATCCATTTCTTATCCAAAAATCACGGATTATATATCAATAAATTCCATTTTCTCTGTAGTTTCTAAATATCTTCTGACAGTTTTTGATTCTCTGATTTTATAGAACACCTACTATTGGTCAAAGTCAACGCTTTGACTTTGACTTTTGACTTTTCTGTCTCAAACCCGAGAATTAAATTCTTAAAACTTCTTATTTAGTCTAGTTATATCATTTCTATTCATTACATCTTATTTTTACTTCTTTAAAACCCCTTTTAAACCTAAGTTTGACCAAGTCAAATCTGCAATTAAAGTCAACCTTGCTCTTTGTGGATCGACCTGATACTTACATATTATTTGATTCTACATCTTATCTTTGTGAGTTTGGTTTTATATATTTTTTTTGACTTATGTTTCTGTGTTTTAACGACGCACAAAAACGCTTCGTCACGACTTTTGAAGCTCTGCAAGTGGGCTATATGCCATGGGGATAACCTGCAAACAAGAGAAGGACAGAGAGAACGAGGAAGAGAATGAAAGAGCGGCACCTTGTGTCACACCTGTCGAGGCCTGAGGGACTCTTCTTCTCTTCCTCTCCATCAGCTCTGGACGCTCTCCTTCTTCCTGGCTCTTACTCGGGTAAGAGGGACACCGATACAGCTGCACGCAAGCTTCCAACGGAGGGTTGGGCTGAATCAAAATGACCAATTCTTCTCCCAAAACCCTAAGGGTTTAAATCAGGAAAGAGAGGGCTAAGGTGGGCCATTGGATCTCCCGGGCTTCAGCAATCGGGATCCTCTTCTCCTGCCCTTTTTGGTCTTAATGGGCCTCTCAATTCTTGTCTTCACATCTTCATGGGCTGCTCCAAAATTGCTTGGAATGTCTCCTCTAGCTCCTTGGGCTCATGTCTCAACCTAAGCCCTGAAATTCTCTTAGCAATACATAATTCTGCACAATTTTGGGGCAAGGTCTGAAATTTGTTAAAATCATAATTTCATACTAAATTGTAGATAAAACGTGCAAATAAGTACAAAGAGTGGCATAGGAAATTCATTACAAAAGTATATTTTATCACTAAGATTTGTGACTTATCAGACTACGAAGTGCTTAAGATCAAGATTTGGGCGAAAGACGAGGAAGAAATCGACGCTTGAACTCCACGATCGTGATTTTCGGATTTTTTATGAAAAACCTTGATTTCGGTGATTAATTGGGTTAATCCAATTGCAATTGTGGGTTACTATAGGCGGTTTTTACTAATCTATCGTCTATTAGTGTTTAATTTTCGTTTAGATTAGGAATTTAGATTAATTTTAAGCTTAATTTTCGTATTTTTGCGATTTAACGTTTCGGAAATTTCATCCCACTTCGATCTTCAATTTCTTCACAAAATCAAAGTCAAATTTGATGATTTTTTATTCCGTGGAATCGTCTTGAAGTTCTCTTTCATAATCTATCATTTTCCCCAATTTTTATCATCAATTTATCGTCTGATTTGATCAAATTCGAAGAGATCATCATAAATTTCCCTAATTTCATGTGAATTCAACCCATATTTACCATTATACCCCTCAATTCGAGATATTTTCATCAAATTGGTAAGTTTGGAATTATTTTTTACACAAGACCATGTGCAATTGACGACCTCGCGGTCTCAATCTGTCACTACACCACTTATTCTAGGAGATATGAAATATGTAAAAAGTCCCTTATGAAACCTTTCTATCATTAGTTACTATGTCTATATAATCATTCATTCGTAAGAGACTAATAAATGAAATAGAGTATGGTCTATTGTCAAACCCTGATTGATCACTCAAGTTAGTACTGATGTATGTAGGAAATCACTAGGAACTCCTCAGATATTTCTACAACCTTGGCTAAGGATTTTATTGCATCTCATTTCTTGAGTCTGTCTCCTCAAATATTGAGGGCGAATGATAACATCTTGATCACACTATCATCTTTGATGACTTCATGTTGTATCTAATGTATGATATTTTTTAGATCTTGTGTCTAGGGATTCGTAAGTCATAATCAAAACATGATCCACTTGATGTCTTTGATCTCTCGAATCAAAGGACCACATACACAACCATGACATAAATTGACCTAATTGACAATTAAGTATTATACCATTCAGGGATTTATATAGATCAATTCAGTGAACCCTTTCTCCATAGAGCACTCACTATCTATCTTTTGTATATGCTCATTGATGGCTACAAGATCAGCCATACTCATCATATGGTTGGGACCAAATGGTGTTATTCATTTTGAAAACACACGAATGCATGTCAAAAAATTTCCAAACTCACCAATAGAAAGTTTTAATTAAGATTTGAATAGTATAATGGTTACTAAGGGTCGAATCCATGCAGAAGTAGGAAATTTTTTAAGTATTATTCTAATTTCAATCAAATCAGATGGGAAATTGAGGTGAGAAATTAGAGATTTCATTAGATTTCGAAAGAATACTCCAAGATGCATCTAGAAAATCAGAAGTCACTTGATTTGGATTAGTATTCATGGAGAAATCGAGGAAAATTTAGACCAAAAAAATCAATTACAAAGAGAGAGAAAACAAAGAAATTATGTAAAATTTAACTAATCTATAATTTGAAATTGAAATTTAATGATATGAGAAGAAAGATTAGGGAGAAAATACTCCTTGGACAGGAAAATCAGTCTAGAAGAGGAGAAAAACAAGAGATTCAAGGATTAAGATGTCTAAACAGTTTGATTGCTTGTTACATCCGAAAATGGTTTACATTGTGAAAGAACATAAGTATATATATGCAAAATTGGGTAAGACCGTTTGATTTGCCTCTAAAAAGTGCAAATCAATGGGTTAGATGAAATGCTTGGACGTGAATCATCACTGTTAAGTCTTGTTCGTTCAACCAAAGATAGAGCGCTCAAATTTTTTCATGGCATGCATGAAGAAGAAGCATTGTGCAACATTTGACATTTAATCTTGATTGAGCACTCGAGATGCAACCATGTATCTTTGGGATTCCATCGGGTGCGTTTAATCTTAGCTATTGTACCTCCTCAGATGAACGACTTAGATTAAATTATTTGAAAGGAATCGTCGCCTAATTAGATGCCACAATGTACCCCCTAACTTAATTAAAGATCGATGGCTTTGATTAAATTCACGAATCTGACACTTCCAGTCATGCCACATCACCTATGCATAAAAAATAAAGAAAAAGTCCCATAGAACAGAAAGTTGTGTATAAAGGTAGCGCATGCTTAGTGGGTTAGCTTATATCGTGAAAAGGATGGTTAACCTACTAACCATACATGTGCACGCACATAATCGCATGCGTTTTTAACCTAGCAACATGTAAGCACACTTCGCCGCGTTAGCTACAATGTTAGTGCGCAAAAATAAGTTTTTTTCTTATTCTTTTAAAGAAAAATAAACTCAAAAATAAATTCAGAAAAATCCAAAATAATTCCAAAAAATCCCTAACAATTAGAAAATTCATAGCTTTAAAAATATAACTTTCAAATTAAACCAAATTTGTCTTGATTGATCAGAACTTAACTTATCTATCATTCTAAAAATTAAATTTAATAAATAATAAGAGAATAAATTTTTATTTTAAAAAATACACTCATTTCTTTTTTAAAATAAATCTAGAAAAATAAATGAGTGTATAAAAATATTTTCTCTTATTATTTAGCATTAAAACCTAATTATGAACATGGGAATAATCTAATCGCAAATACCTCTCTTTATTTATTTATGATTACCCCTAAAAATAGTGCATTTTGAGTTTATAACTTAAATTTTCATAGAATGATAGATATGCACTCAAAACATGATAACATGCATTACAATGGAATGTTTTATACCTTAATTTTTATTATTATTCATATAATTATATGTATAGATTGCATGTTATCAATGTCCTTCTCAAATATCCCACGAGTAGGAATGTTTAGAACAAATGTTTCAAGACTAGTGATCATTGTATTACGATCTCATCCTAATTCACTTAGTGAATGGATTTGCTCATGTACTTCATTGCAAACATCACACAAAAATGACAATAAATAAATTTCATTTCAGTGACCATAAATGAGTTACATAAAATTGTGTTTGTCTTACAAGCCACATAATATCCATAAAGTTAGGCATTGTTGTCATTTCCATGCTCCATGCACACCATTTTCTTTGTATAAGTACTATTTATGACATTTCCTTTTTTGCCCCATCTAATTTGAATGAAACTGGAATTGTTGATGAGAAATTTTGTATTTTTTTCAAATATTTTGTATTGATCTACTTTTCTCTATCTAGGGCTATTGGGAATTAGATAAACTATTCCATGAATCGTATCTATGGTAGTCTAGTCAATGTTTGCATTGACAGAAACAAGTTTCAACCTTTGCTACATAAGTTGAACATTCTTGGTTTCATGATTCGATTGAAAGGATTCATGATTGATTATTGGGGAGGACAAGAAAATCTTTTATCATAGATTTCATATTTCACAAATCTTCTAGGTTGAGCTCATCGTCAAATACTCTAGTTTCAACAAAATTAAGCAAACAATCAACTTATTAAGTACTAACATTTCAGTGGATTGATCAAAATACTTTAAGCATTTGATACTAAAAATTATTAGATTGAACACTATGATCACTCCAAATTTAGAAATTCACACATAGTTGGATCCATCTACCAAATGAGTATGTAGATGTTAATTGTATCTTTCTAATGCCATGGCCATAATAGAAGAAATTGAAAAATCAAGTAAACTTATTTCAAAAAGTGAAACTAACTATTTAATCACTTAAACCTGAAAGCTCAACTCCAGCCATCAATGATTAATTTGAATCCCTTCGAGCGAATCATATGTGAAACTTAGTGAGCCATCAATTGAACAAGAGGTCTAATCATTTCAAGTCGGTTTTCATGCACTAGCAAGCGATTCCAAGATTTGATTCATAGTTTAAGGCTCCACTCCGTAATAGGTATTCAATAGGATCCTCAAAATTGACTAACAAGATATATTTCATTTGCATCTCTTTATCTATCATATTAGTAATATTTTTGCCTATCAAGACTTTGAGCTTGATCAAATAGATGTGAACACTTTGAATCTGAGGGAGAAGATGAGATGGGTATTAGTATTGAGTTTTTTTATAGGATTACTTGAGAATGGTTCAAAGGATGGTGTATGGATTGATTCAAGAAATCCTTCTATGGATTGATTTATTCCCCTTCAAAATGGAATTCAATATTTTATTCTCATCTATTCAGTCTTGATTTTATTTAGATGTTTTATGGACCTGAAACTTGTTGCATTAGAGTCAGAAGCTTCAAAAACATCTATTTCAAGCCAAAGAACATTGTAAATGGTGGCCTAACACCTTCAATTTTGCCCTATGTATGGAAAACTTAGTTTTTTTAGCATCATCTTCAAAAGATCATATCCTTTTATTCTTTTCTTAAATTTTTTTGCATTAGGTATCATTGGAAGCAAAAAATTTTATGATCTACAAACTTTGTTTGAAGGCCAATTGAATTTCAGGTAGTTTTGATGGCCTAAATTAAATAGTTTTGTAAAGAATACCTTCTAACACAAAGTTCATGCAAAATCTTTTTTTAGATCTATCTCTCCCTATACTTAATGAAATAGATCAATTTTAAGTATCATTAGATAAGGAATTTTGAGTTTACAAGTTTATTTTGAAAACTATTTTATTTGAAGATTGTATGAGGGAGAAATGAATGATTTATCTAATTGGTTTTTTGGGGCACGTCATAGTCATGCTTGTTTATTTGGGGGCATGTCACCTTAAGATTATGGCAAACCAAGACTCGCCATCAGCATCTTTGCCCATTCCTCGCTCTCCTACTGTCATGTTGTCTGTAGTATACTAACGGATCCCTAATCCTACTCCGGCAGTCCAGTCAGTCCCTACTTCTACTATAACGATGAAGCTAGCATCGCCCTCTACTTCGACATTGCCACAGATCTTTACTCTTGTCCATGTAGCGAAGCCGATCGTTGCTTCCTCATCTTCTTCAACGAATATATTTTTTCACCATCTTTAGAGTCCTTGTACTATCTTTGACAAGACAAACTATGTCACTTGGTGTGCTAGCTTCCGACATTTTCTACAAATTCACAGTCGTCTCTCTTTTCTCAGGAATGGACCCTCCCTATCTAGGGATCCTAGTCATACAACATGGTTCATCGACTACGATCATCTTATGAAGCTTCAAGAGACACCTACAGCTCACTCATCGCATCATCCATCCACCTCCGGCTCAAGTATTGCCTTACTTGCCTCTTCGTTCGACTCTTGGATGATTGACTCAGGGGCATCTACCCATATGTCATGAACACACCAAGCACATCGAGATTGATTGCCATGATATTCGTCTTCAGGTACTTGATAGGTTCATAACCACTTCTCATGTTGGCTCTTCCCATCAGCTAGCATGCATTCTAACAAAAGATCTAAGAATGGCCTCCTACGACTCTGTTTCTGGCAAGCTGTGCTTGATTGATCTCTACGCTCCAGCTTGAGGTAGATTGTGACTGTGTATGGGCCACAATAGCACTTTTATAATTATAGATTTTCTACTTGCTCTCCTTTCCCTTATATGTCTCTCTTTTCCTCTCTTTGTTTTCTTAATCAAGATCATTGTCTCATTTTCATTTTCCACATGAATATATCAAGGTGGAGGACTCATTCATCAACAACTGAATATATGTTGAATAGTTATGGGGTGAAGAGGTTTGTTTCCAGGTGAGTCTCTTGGTCGTTTTTAAGCTCAATCGTTATAACTCTTTCGATGAATATCCAAGATTCATGGAGGGTTATAACTTCATACAACCATTGAATCGTGTCATATCACCTACCTATTTCACTTAAAATAAAATCAACTGCCACGATAAAAATCATGAAATCAAATGCTCAACATCATGCCAAGTCACCTACGCCCAAAAATAAAGAAACATAGTCCCACAACGAAAATATTATGGGCATTTTGAGGTTTTAAATAAAGAAACTGTTTTTAGCTTTATATGAACAAAACTATATTAAATTAATATGCCCCTCTAATGGCACCATGCATGCACCACCTGCGAGCCATGTGGTGCCCTTACTCGTCGCCACATGGTGACACACATGCACGAGCACCATACTAGCAGTCACGTATACTTGTACTTATAAGTAATTATTTTTAACAATTTTAATTAAAATAAATTCAAAAAATTACATAAAAATCTCTAAATTTTAGAAAATTCACTTCTTTCAAAATACAACTCTTTTTTATCCAAATTTTGAGTTATCAAAAATTAAATAACCTATCATTCTATGTAATTTAATTTGAGAAATAACAAAAAAAATAAATCTTTAACTCTAAAATACACTCAACTTGCTTTCAAAAATAAAAGTAAATAATTTTAGACTGCATATGAAAATGGTTTTTCTCCTGGTTTTTTGTATTTAAAACTCAAATAGAATTGGGCTAATCTCTTTAAAATTCATCTCTGGAGTTATCATGATTCGCCCTTAAAATAATGGATTTTGATAATTTTTAAAATAAATTATATAGAAAGATAAATATGCACTCAAACTACGATAACATACATAATAATGGTATAATTTATGTCTTAAAATGTACTATTAATCATATAATTACAAGTAAATATTACATGTTATCAGTAGCATAGTCTAGACCTTCGATATTCTTTGATATCGATCCAACGCCCACCACATTTTACGCCCAAATTTCCCTATTAGAATGCTCTCTCCTTGCATAAAAAAGAGTCATGAACACTTCAATTGATCAAACCAAAAGGGAAACTTTTTCTTGCTCCTCTTGATTCTTTAAGTGTTTAGGGTGATTACCATGTACATAATATTTTGTCCTCAAATTATTGAAAAAATCATGTCTTGAACGTCAAACTTTCACTAGAAATGTTTGATCATGGATTAATTGAGTCAATTTCTCTGCTGATTTTGGCGAGTTTTGTGACATCTCTTCTGTTCCACCATCAATCAACACGTAAGTAGAACGATGCAAGAGGTCGAGGACTTAGATTTTCCGTGCTGGGGTTATCAGTTGACATCTTTAAAACGTATTTTTACATTATATTTTGTATTTTAATAATAGCTCTCTCTCTCTCTCTCTCTCTCATGACCCATGAATCTTGAAGATCCTTCTGAATTCAAGATAGTTCATCCCTAGCGAGAGAGATCACGGCACCAGATCACCCAAGTGAAATCTTCTTCTTTTTTCTTTCTAAATGAACAACCCAACCAACCAAGAATAATTTTGGTAATCATTTATCCGGAATAAACGACCAAACAATCTTCTCGGATTATCGTCCGAGATGCAGAATGGAGATGCTTCCGCATTCATTTCGAAAAGAACTATGGCAACATCATCCACTAGCTTTCTCTCTGTAGAGATTATTCTTTAGAGAGCTTGTGAGAAAGAACAGGCGGCAAAATCAAGATAATCATTTCTCTTTCTAAACAACCACCCACGAATAATCTTGATAGTTATTTATCCAAAATAAACGACCCAGTAATCTTCTGAAGTCGCCATCCATTTCGTCTAGATGCAGAAAGGAGATCCTTCTGCGTTCAAAAATCAAAAAGAAAAAGAAAAGAACAGAGCAGACCCACCTCGGCTTCTCTCCCGTAAGAGCAAGCAAGAAACCCAACAACCTAGAAGGTTTACTTCCTCTCTCTAGCGGCAGAGCACGAGCCTTGTGAGAAAGAGAACAGCGGCCGACGTGGCCAGAAAGAACATGGCGGTGAAATCCCTCTTTGACCAGCGGCGCCGCCCACCATCAACCATAGCTTCAACTCTCAAGCTTTTAGCCCTCCGAAGAGCATCCACCTCCTTGAGAAGATCAAACTCCACTCCTTTCCTCTTCAACTCCTCCACGCAGCGCCTCAATAATCTCCCATCTTCTTCCTCTCTCTGCAACATCTGCTCCGCCCGTCTCTCCTCCCCGGCCTTGTATTTCACGGCCCACGCCATGGCCAGAGAGCTAGAGAGAGAAAGTAGGGAGGGAATCCAGGAGCGGCTACACAAGGATGTTGGGGCGGAGGAAAAGAGGATAAGGAGGAAGAAGGCGTGGAAGACGAAGAAGGAGCAGAAGAGAGAGGAGATGTCGGATCTGAGAGAGTGGAGATGGGATTCGCGGAGAGAGATGCGGCGAGAGATGAGTTCTTCTTCTTTGAGCCATTGCTTGAGGAGGAGTTTGTGGGTTGTACTGGAGGCGATTTGGTGGAGTGGGTGGTGCTTTCCCTCGTTGCCCATTGTCGCCAGAGAAAGAAACCCCGATCGAGGAGTTGAGATAGAGTAGGAAGAAAGAGATGGCAGGGAGGGATGGGAGAGAGGAAGATGGACGGGGTGGGCCTGCAACGGTCGACAAATGTAACGGTCGCCTTCGGTGGCTTTTCAAATTTCATGGGACGAGGGAGCCGTGTGACCTGTTTACCCTCTTGAAATTTCGAAAATTACCAGGGCAACCGAGCCCAAAGTGTTAATCCTTGGACCACTAGACTTTCTCTCTCTATCTCTCTCTCTCTCTGGGGAATTTACAACAAACGAAAATCAGAGTTAAATTATTTGGAGAAAAATAAGAGATTAATTGATTCTTACAAAATTGAAATCGAGTTTATCGTGAGTGCAAACTTCAAAGGCTGTATAACGCATGAATGGGATCATGAAGGTCATACATGCAGAGGGGAGAGAGAGAGAGATAAGCGGAGGAGAAAGGGGGAGGAAAAGATGAGGCAGAGGAGAGATGGATAGGGCAGATAGAGAGAGCAACTATCTACACAGACAATCACTCCATCCTTCCATTGATAATACTGATCGTGCACAAAGATGATGGCAGAAAACTTACCCATCATGGTCATGCCATCCTCAGAAAACTTACCCATCATGTTCATGCCTTCCTCAGAAAACTTGCCCATCATGTTCATGCCTTCGAGCCTGTCTCATGACATAGAAAGCAAGGTAGAGAGAGAGAGAGACAGAGCGGTCTTGGAAGAAACAGGCTGAATGGTTGCTCCTTTTCAAGGGAGATGGTTGAACGCGTAACCTGATCGAAGGCAATGGCACCAAAGAAAAAAGATCAAATGGATGTTACAGATATCAAGCAACCGACAACACATAATTAAAAATAGATGCAGGAAATTCTTACCCCCGTCATAATCTCCTTGAATGGGAAGTTCAATGGCGGCCGCACTAATTTCCACATTTCCATCGCCAGCCCTTTTGAAAATCAAACAACCCCCCACCATCGCCCATCTCCGCCACCTGCTCTGCCAGGCCAGCTGAGCCAATTGTCTCCAGGCCACCAATCACGGCTCATTAAACCCATAAGCCGCTGGACATATTATCTGCAACCGCAAGTCATCTGGCCTTTAAGCCGATATCAGCATTCCTCAGATGTGCATAGTCATTGCTAGGGAACAGAGGGAGCATCAAGATGGCGCTGCCTTGGGCCGTTGTTGTGCCGGATGGAGCGGAGATTGGAGGAGTTCTTGGCAGGGCCATGGACGGCGGCGGCAGCAGAGCCCTTAAGGGCAAGGAACTCCTTGGGGATGCTATCAACATCCATGAAGCACTTTCTTGCCTTGGCATCAGTGATCAGTGCTGCCCAGTCATCTGATTGCATCAGCGCACTGGCATTACCCACCACCTGCACCACATGCCATTGATCTCAAGAATGCGCATAGAAAAGGAATGGGTGGAGAAGAGGGGGGGGAGAGAGAGAGAGAGTGAGATAACAAGAGAAGGTATGAGAGGGAGAGGGAATAGTAGAGTGAATAAACACAAACAGTTGTAAGATAAAGAACGGCGGAAGATAAGAGAGGATATAGAGAGTAGAGAGAAGGGGGAGAGAGGGACACAGAAATGAGATAGACGTATAGAGGGAGGTGAGGACAGTGCAAGGAGAAAAAAATAAGGAAACGGGCAGAGAGATTGAGCAGAGATAGAAAGAGAGGGGAAGGAGAGCAAGATAGAGGGAAGAACAGGGAGAGATAGAGAATAGAAAAATTCATGGATAGGGAGCAGGAAGGATAGGAGACGGAGGAAAGAGAGAGGAGATAGAGCAAGATAGTGAAGCAAACAGATAGAAAAGATGGAATAGAGAAAATCTAACAGAGGGAGAGAAAATCTAACAGAGAAAGATAGGGAGCAAGGAAAAGAGACAGGGGAGAGAGAAAAAGAAAGAGAGTAGAGAGAGCAAGAGAAGGCGGTGGCAAGAAAGAGAAACAAGCACACAGAGAGAGAGACAAGAGACAGACACAGACTCGGGGACAGAAGGGCGGACGAGAAGAGAAAGATACAGAAACAGAGAATGATGAAATAGTCAGACACGTTTGTAAGAGAACGATATAAAGTACAGAGACAGAACAGATACCCATAGGGCTCGACGAGCACGAGTGAGAGCCACATTCATCCTCCGAATATCTGCCACAAATCCAACCCCATGGCGAGATGCCCTCACACAAGACATGATAATCACATCCCTCTCCTGCCCCTGGAATGCATCCACTGTATTAATATACAAGTCCCTCCCCTGTTCTGACCCCAGCACCTGCTCAAACTCCCTTTGAATACACTTCAGCTGCAGCTTATATGGCGTGATGATCCCAACACTCACCTTCCCTCCTCCCCCCTTCCCCACCACCTCGTGCAAATACTCATACAACTTTAAACAAAAGCTCGCCTCCTGCAAATTCTGCAATGACACTGATCCATTCCTGTGAGACTCTCGGCCATGCAATATATCAAAGAAAACATATGGCCTCAACATAGGATCCTTATGATACACCTCATCCTCTAGCTTCATGATGCTCTCGCTGTCTGATAATTTTCCCTGATAGAAATACCTTGAGGGGAAGTCTCTGATCTGTGGGTGCATTCTATACTGCACAGACAGCAGAAGCGTGGGGCAGCCAGCCAACTGAAACCGCTCAAAGAGACTTCTACTGTAGAAGAGTGTTCCAGCAGCTTTACTTATCACTGTAGCGGGCAGTTGTTGAGGATCACCAACAAGAACACACCTAGCAGCACCAAGTGATAACGGTGGGAGAATGGCGACTTCACTGGCCTGAGCAGCTTCATCTATAACCACCATATCGAACCCATGAGACAATCTCGTGAATAGCTTCCTCCCACTGCTGGAGACAGTAGTGAAAACAATCTCTGCTTCATTAGCAAAGCTGGCTTCAAGCTTGGACCGGGCCTCCTCCAAGTTGAACCCTGAACCTGGCCTGAACCGGCCTTCCACAATAACCAAACGGGAGAGCTCCACCAAGACTTTGTCCCGGGCTTCGACCGCATGAGCTAAATGTTGGAGGAGAACGTCACGGCTGTGATCGCGAGCCAAGAGAACATCTGGGTCAACACTGAGAGCCCCCTGGGCCCGGCCCGCTGCAGCGACTGCAAGCAGTTCCTTCTGGAGCAGAAATATTTTCTGAGCCCACTGAAGCTCTGTGGCCCTGAGCTGGCCCATCCAGCCCACAATCTCCTCTCTTCTCTTCTCCAGCAGCTGCTCAGTGCGTCGCTCCACGGATACTGCCTGAGCAGCACGCGTCTGAGAGTCAACTCCCACGCGTGCCACATCAGGGCGGTACACCTTCATCTCTCCATCAATAAATCCCCTGTCTAAAACCCTAGAGAGAAGCTCATCAGTGGCAGCATTAGAAGGGGCGCATACCAGCATCCTTGGTTTAGGGCAGAGCTTTGGGAGAGTACGAAGTAGGCTCTCGTCCATGTTTTGCAGAAGCTCATCAATGGATCCAGAGGGAGGGTTCGGTTCAGTGGCCTGCTTATGGTAGCTCTCCGGGGCAAGTTTCTTTAGGAGAGCTGTGTAGTAATGCTGATACTGGACAAGGTGAATGACATTGAGCATGCCCCAGACTGTGTGGGTCTTCCCCGTGCCAGGTGGGCCTTGGACTAGAGTGAATGGCCATGGGTCTTGCTTTTTGGCAGTGTGTAGGGCAGCCCACTTGATGGAGGCAAGCTGGGGGGAGTTGAAGGAGCGGTGTAGGTGGTCAACAAAGTTGGGGGTGAAGCATTCAGGCATGCTTGGGGACTGGGATTCATACTTGGGGAAGTGCTCTGGACTAGGTTTAAGAATCGCTCCTTGCATCTGCGAGAAAAGATAGAGATGAATAAACAAAACTGTGGACCAGGAAAGGAAGAGAGAGAAAGAGAGAGTATCTGGCGATATACCCAACCAAGGCAGGGTTAATTATCAGAAAGTATGCCAGGTTGGATACATGAAATGGGGAGAGAGAGTATCCTGTGGTAGACCTAAGAGGGAAAGCAGGATTTACAGTGAAGCTTGAAACAGAAGAAAAAGAGGGAAAGAGGAATAAACTAGGGATGAAACCATAAAAGGCAGTATAATCTAACATGAGATAAAATGAGATGGGAGTGAGACATAAAATGGGGGAGAGTGAGACAGGATGAGAAAAAAGAAATCATCGAAAGGTCATTGCTTTCCTGTCACTGACAAGATTGATAAAAGGAGTAAACCTATAAAAGGCAGAGACAGAATTCATTATTAAGTGAAATCCAGATAGAGAGAGAGACAAGGATGAGAGATGAAATAAAGAATGGAGAGAAAGAAAGACAGGAAGAGATAGAGAGAAGAGGAAGGGTGAGAGAAGATGAGAAGGAGAAAAGAGAAGGGATGGAGAATAAAGAAAGACATAGCAGAAAACAGAGGGAGAAAGAAAGATAGGGAAAAGAAGAGGAAGTGAAAGAGAGAGAAGAGATAGAGGGTGAGAGAGAGAGAGAGAGAGAGAGTATATGGAAGGTGGGTTTTTGTAACCTGGGAGTGAAGATGGCGGAAAGCATGAAGAGCAACATACTCCCGCTGAGTGGTAGCCAGAGATCCAAGAACAGTAAGGTACCACACACTCTTGGCCACAAACTTCTTCAAAACATGGTCCTCGTCCACCTGGCTGCAACCCAGGAAACCACAACTGATCAGAGATCACCACATACCTCTTTTTTCTTTGAATCCAAACTGACAAATGATTTTCACCAAATAATAATTAGAAAGAGGGGTTAGTTTAATGACAAACTGACTAAATCCACCGCCTTGCAACTAAGGGTTAAATTAAACTCCATGGATGGTTTTTGCATATTTTGCATAGTAAGTAAATAAAACTAAACAGAGCATAAACCGAACATTACCCACTAGAATCATAAGCATCGCCAACATAAAAGTGTAAGATTGCTCCGAGGGGCTCACGCATATCAATGGGTGAGTGTCGTCTAACGGTCCCCACCACCCGTCCACCAACTTCCGCATTGACCTCCTCCGTGCTCGCGCCTACATGACTGCTTCTCCTTGATCTTACTGCTTCCATAAACATCCCACACTAAGATTTCAAGGGGAAAAAATCTTATTTAAGCATTTTTCATCAAACCTGTAGTTGGTTTCCTCAATGAGAGGACTGCCACGTCACCCTCCTTGAAGTTCCACTTGAACTCACCAGCTGGAAGAACTACAACATCATACCATCCTACAAGAGAAAACTTTTGCTTGAAACAACAGCACAAATAAACAAGTCAATGGTTAAGGTTGATTAACCTCGTTCCCTGCGTTCTAGGCTTTTCACCCGAACCATCAGATGAGCATCCCTGGATGAAGTCTCTGATAGCTCTTCCCATGTACTATAAAGCTGGGCCCGGCACTCCTCAAAAAGCAATGGTTCAAAAACCTTCACATACTCTTCGGTTGATTCAAATCGACCAGGAACACTCTGAAGTTCTGTGTCCTCTGCAATCATTACACAGATAATTTTAAATCTTAGACTATTGCTTGTGGATAGGATCTTCAATGTCAGCCACACTTCAAATATCTATCATCATCATAAGAAAGAAGACTAGTATTAATATTCAAAGACAAAAGGTCAACTTTTTGGGCCATAAAATCAACTAAGACTTGATTCAAAAAGTTGGGGGGTTACACATCTATATTTGGACAAATGTTAGGTAAGGTCAAGATTTGGATAATTCATATGGTTAGCTAGATCATTGTTTTTTTAGCAAGTAAGCCAGAGCATTCCCCGACTCCCACCAGCAACAAATGTCACTGAGGCAAGGAGTGATATTTTAAAAAAATGAATGTGAACGCCATGGATGATTCCCACTATATAAGAAACAGAAAATAAACATTAGCCAAATTTGAATGTACTGAAATGTCACCTGGATGATGCCAAAACTTATCATTAGTGACCTCCCGTAGAAGACGCTCTACAGATGTATCCTGAAAAGATGAAGTATTAGCAGATGGCTTCTTCGAAGGGAGATTCTTTTTGTTTACTATCTTCGAATCACCAGCTCCTTGGCCCTGATTAGAGCTTCTTGGTTGCTTAGATTCAACATGCTGCTTCCAGAGGGCCGGTTTGGGGACAGAAACTTCATTAGCACTGGCTGCCTTCTTTAGCCGAGCAGTTGTATCGGTACCATCACAATTGGATTCTACTTTGAAGTCATTTGTAACTGATGTTACACTTGTATCACCATTCGATGAATCAGTCAGTCTGTTTTCCTTGTTAGATGGCAATTGACTAGAGCGATGGCTGTCCTTAACTGCCCTAGTCACTAAAGAAGATGAAAAAGATGGTGGTCTTTTTGGAGTAGTGCTTTTCATTGTCCCTGCTTGCTTGACTTCATCTATGTTGATGAAGACAGTCTGTCTATGTCTTTTCTTTCCTAACATTGCCACTTTGTGTTCATCAATCTTTGGTCTTTTACCCACACTGTTAACAATTCTTAACCACTGATTTGCCTCCGCCCCTTTAACAACCTTAGGTCTCCCATTGATCAGACTGTCATCAAAACCATCTCCTGATCCCTCACCTTTGGAGTTACAATCAGAAGCAGATCCCTCAGCACCAGATGAAACATTGCTATGCACATCCTTCATATCATCATGAAGATCAGAACCTCGAACACTGGTATTGTTTTTCATCAGTGTAAACTCAGCTTTGGGTTCTTCTTTCTTATGATTGGCATCAGAGCCATCTTCAATATCAGACCATTCCCCTTCTTCTCTTTCAGCAACCCGTCCCAATGGCTTTACATCTTCACAATGCTGAAGAGCGGAGGAAGAGGACACACTGGCCAAATTTGAATCCGACAGTAATTGCTCTTTAAATCTGAAGAAAGGTTGGAATCCGGAACACTGTGTGGAATGTGAGAAACCATGGTTTTTGGGCGTCCAGGAGGAGCCTGGCGCTTGGTGAAACAGGCTGCTGGCACTAGAATCTGAAATATTGGGCAATTTTTGAGGTGGGGTAGAAGCTATCACCTCCTTGTCGTCTTCACTGGGAGGCTCATTCAGGTCGATAAATAACCTACCATGCGTTCCCATCTCACATGTGAATGCATGAAAAATCTGTGTTTCAGACTCTACGACGTCCCCCCAAATTCCTGCCAGTTTCAAAGACACAAGAATTGAAGCGATAAGGAAAACATCACATAACAAAATCATTGAAAAAAAATCAGATAATAACCAACCAGGTAAAACTTCGTTTAGTGAGTTGTAGCATGTTCAGATAATATGAAATGTAAATGTTAAATAATTATTGAATGGGAGACAACTTCTAAATGGGAGGTCAAGTAATTCCAGATAAACTACTCCAAACAACCGAATAAATCACCATCCCGCTTCGCCAATAAAGGTCTCGCAAAGCTGTAATACACCCAGAGGTCAGAAGGGAGTGTTTCGCATTTTTTTCGAGAAATTTCCCCACATTATACGTGAGCAATGACTTATGATCCCGGGAATCATTTCACCAGCAACACTAATCCGTGAATTCTGCAATGAAATCAACTGTGCCAGAGCATGCAAGAATAAACAAAACGCTCCAACCGTCTGCCACCAATCAAGTAAAAGCTCGGTTAATCCCTCAGATACCCACAAAATTGACTAGAATTAGCCTTCTGAGACCTAAAACCAAAATAAATCCGCCAAACTTCCACCACGCAGAAATTAATCACGAAATCCCAAATACACAACTAAGACGAGAAATAACAAACAGAAAAATTACAGAATTAGGTCTCACCTTAAACAGATCTGTTCTCTTTCCTTTCCAAACAGCAATTCAATAGCAGAAACGCTCGACATAACGATGAGAAGAAACCCTAACTCTCTAATCTACCCGTCGGCACCGCCGCCTATCTCCGTCGCGATCAATTGCAACCACTGGAGCAGGTTAGGGCAAACACGAGAAAGAGGAGAGAGAGAGAGAGAGAGAGATAGAGAGAGAGAGACGGACAGATACTGCGGGGAAAGAGCGGCCCGTTTTTTTCTACAGAGAGAAAACGATAGACAAGGACTCAGAGAGAGAAAATTAAGGGTTTTCAGCCTTTTAGGGTCCCCTCTTGATACGATACCGTCCTGCTCGCGGTGCAATGAGGGGGGGTATTTATAGAGAGGAGGGGAAGGTCTGCAGCATTATTTTGATGGGTTGGCACGTGCCAGCCGGCGTGCTCGGGGCGTTGCTATTGTTACGCTATTTATATCTTTCTCCTTCCAATTGTAAGCCAAAGGACTGGAGATGGCGAGCGAGAGGATTTTATTGAGGGACCCTCCGGCGTGGATATATCAATCCGCAACTGATTAACACGTGCGGAAGCTGATATATTAACCCCGGGATTTCGTCGTTTATGTCGTGTTAAAGGAAGTTTTCTTTTACCGGTCCTGCTTCCCGGTAGACAAGTCGCGGCGATTCTGCTAGTGGTGTGAAATGGGGGTGGGTAGTTATATCATTTGCCACGTAGATTCTGCTGACGTGTAAAAATATTGTGCTTTAGGTTTCTATTGGTGCTAACCCGCCCGGCCCGATCTTCGACCCGAAACTGAGCCCACAGAGAAACCTGAGAAGCATCTCGTACGATCTCTCTCTCTCTCTCATCTCCTCGCACCCGTCGCTCGCCTCTTTATTCTCTCTCCCCTTAACGAATCGTGTCCGCCGGTGGTCCGATATCAAAAGGTCTTCGCAATGCCACGTGCATCGATCCACCAATAAACGACTGCCGAGTGTTCCGTCATGCGTAGCGACACGTACTGCCTCATATTTAGATATTACTCAAAAACCCCCATATTTTATTTTTTATTATATTACTCTTATCCAGAGTTGGTCTTGGCATAGTCAAAACCAGATAGCTGGCACGCCCTCATTTTCGTCATTTTCTTGGCATAGTCCACAAATATTTTTTTAATATCATTATTGACATCAGTTTCAATGCTATTTGAACAGATGTCCAAGACAAGGGTATATAAATTAATAAATTACTTCTCTGAGGAATCAAATAATTTATTCTTCGCATTAAATTATATAAAAGTGGTTTTCGGTCCCAAACAGGGAACAGGCATCAGTGATCAGATCAAAACGATCGCATCTGATCAGTGATCAAAGCCAATTGATCAATCAAGGTAGTGATCGATTCTGTGATCAATCCGCGATCACTCCTTTGAAATAATGATTTGATTGCCGATCAGACTGTGGAGTATTTTTGTCAAAATTTTGAAAAAGGTTAATCCATTTATATTTATTTTAAATTTTTGTTAGATCGAAGAGTGCGGATCATCAATCAGATTGATGATCAGATAAAACACATTAGATTGATCAGCGGTTGGGTAGCTGATTTAATCAAAGGGCATCGATCACTCTGTCGATCAGATTGGCGAAGTGATTGCTTCCCATCGATACGATCAGGATCGTCTCTTGTTGATCAATCAACTCAGTCAATCTACCCACGATCAATCAACACCCTTCGATCATGATCAGGTAGCCATCCCTCAGTCCCAAATCCAGTTTCCAAGCTATGAAGCTCTCTACTCCACTGAAATTTTCAGATTCACAAAGTCAACACCCAAAAAAGTCAAAGACTCTGAATAGTAAAGGGTCATAGAAGATTAATCTAGACGAATTAAATGATAAATATCTACTTTGGATTATTTTATCAAAATTTTAATGCATACGGCTCAAAGCAGGAAATCTCCTATCATCCGGCTCAGTGCAGAACCAATCCAGATGGAAACCACCGAAAGTGTTTCCTCAAAAGGAAACCTGAGATCTTTCAAAACTCTACTGCAGACAGGAGGATCAACAGATCCGGAGCATGATAAATTGGCCTTCCAGATAAATGAACTTGCTTTTTCTCCGGAGGAAAGAGACAACTGAATGTTCTTCAGAAGTATCTTCTCACAAGGGAATTCATCGCTGCAAGCAAATCTCATTGCAATCCTTTTGGCTGACGTTCCCTTTATATTCTTGAATGAAACTTCTTCAATCTTTGTTGCAGACGTCTGCATTCCCAAAAATGGAAGTGGAATCAAGTAATTGGAACCCTGAGGCTGGATTAGCTGAAATTACCTTGTTAGGGCAAGGCCGAGAGGAATCACAGTAATATTGGTCGATGATTATTGGGTTCGAGACATTTCTCATGGTGGCATTCTGAAAATCAATTCCTCTCACAGTACCCCTTCCTCCCTGGATTTCAATTCACTCGGTGAGAAGTCAAAGATATTTCTACCTGAAGAAAATTCACCTGCCATGTCTTGATTCTAAACCCATTTGAAGTATCAGTGAAGGTTACTCCGCTGACTCTGATGCTGCTCACATTTGAGAAAGATCCTTGCTTCCCTAGACTGCCAATGCTGAAGCACAAAATATATAAGGTAATTAAATTAGTTTCAGTTTCGTATAATTAGACGTGAGAGAATATGGTTAGTATCCTTGATCATGTACTAAAAACTAGTAAAATCTGGTATTATAAAGAGAGAGCTGCAAGTCGGATGCAACTCTCATCAAAATTCAATTAGAAATATTAGTTGATGAAGAACCTGTTATCCAGAAACTTAAAAAAGTTGTGTTCAATCAAGAATGCTGTTTGTAAAAGAACAGAGAGAGAAAGAAGAGAACATGGTTATCGAATTGATTGATCAGCTAGAGAGAGGGAGAGAGAAATGTATCAACAGTAAACCATTGCAATCCAACAGGAATCCTTATTTTCCCAGGCTGCCAATATTGAAGCACAAGATTGATCGAGGTAGGTCCATTTGAATTGAATTTCAGGGAGAGAAAAATTGGTCGGATCCTCAATCCTATCATTGATCTGTAAAAGGAGAAAAGAAGGAGAAGGAAAACTAGATCTGTCAGATTTGGTGAGGAAAGAGAAAGGAGACAGCAGAACCCGTAAAGATAAAGAATTTGATCAGACTACCAAATCAATCACCTCCATGTATCGTATTCAATTTGGAAGGAAGAGAAAGAAGAAGAGAAGCTGACAATCAATTTAATTAATCTGCGGGATAGAGAGAGAGATCTATGGGACTTAATAGTTTCTTGTCACAAATTAAGAGAGACTATCTACTCCAAAGATGCCATCTTCCGTGAAAAAAGATGTCATTATACCAAGGATAGAGAAGGAATCAATTCATCCGCAGGAGAGAGAGATAGAAAGATATAGACAGGGATGGATCAAATGAGGGATTCCTTATTCCAAAATGTAGCGTATTCATACAATCCTATTCTGATTCTCTTTTAACATCCCGTATGCATATCATAAAAATAAGGAGATATGACTAGAATCCCTAAAAAAAAATCCTTATAACAAGAATTCCATCAATAAACCCACCTTATACCATGGCCAGGACCGCAACTAACATCTCTGATATGCACCCTAGAAGAATCTGACACTATAGAAATGCAATCATCACCTGCAGAAAGCATCAAAAATTTTAATCTCCTTTTATGGAAAAATTTTAAGATCGTACCTGTTTTGATCTCGATATTTTTCATCTCCACATCGGATGAAGAACTTATATGGATGCCATCAGTATTCGGACTACGAGCAGGTGCAGATATTTTAAGATCAGAAACCTTCACCGAAGAACAGTTCGTGAGGATAAGGTGCATCCTCTGGCTATTCATCAGTTTCAGATTCTTGATCTTCAAATTCTTGCATTTATGAAAATTAACAGCCTGAAATAAAAATTAAACCAGTTTGAAATTTAATTGGAGGAAATTTGAAGTTCAATCGTCAGATTTGCTAACCGCTGGCGCTTTTCTGCAGGGCTGAAAATGAAAAAACCAAAATTTTCAATTAATCACTGTAGGATGATGATGTAAATATGATATTTGAGGTAGAAAGATAGATGCGTAGTGTTCTTACACTTTTCGTTTTGATTTTGCAGGAGTGGGCCCACCATTTCTCTCCTTTTCCATCGATCACGCCACCTCCCCGAACAATCAAATTGTTCAACTTGTCGAAGAAGAGCCATTTGGGTGGATTGATATCAGTCCAGAGCTCTAAATTTTCTGGAGCTATTATGGTGCCCAAGATCTATGAAACGCAGGGAGATCTAAAAATTTGTGGAAGATTTTTGGGCAATTAACAGAGTGAAAAGAAACAAGAAAAGTACCGAAAAGGTGGAATTGGAGGAGCAGGGGCCGGAGAAATGTGTGGGCCAGATTAGGTAACGCTTTCCGGGTGGGACTTTGAGAACTGCTTGAATTGGGGAAGAACAGACAGCCTTCCAAGTTCGCACAAATGCCTGAAAAAGAAATACTGAGAGGTTTAGATTATCAACAAAATTCGTGTTGGTGTCGCTGTTTCGGGAGGTTGGTTATTTTTTCTTCAGAAATCGAACGACAAGGTTGCAGGCAATTGTGTTCATTTATGTTTTCGTTCTTCGTGTTCATTGTTGTTCACATCCAACGGACAGAAAGAACTTTTAGTTAATGACCGAAGGTTTTTGTGATCAGAATAGGTAATCAGATCTCTCTCTCCTACAGATAATATAGTCATCGAGATCACATGAGCAAGTCACTCAAATGGAATACAAAGACAGCCACGGCGGAAGACGATGGCCACCATTTTCGAAGATTTGTTTTAAAGATTTTTTTCTTTAATCTTTAAAATTATTGAATGAAGATCGGGTAATGTTGATCGTCGATCAAAAGATCGCGATCATCATTCAGAGAAATTGCTCAATCAGTATCTATAAATGATTAACCATTACGTACTTCTCCACTTGAGCCTCCTCCATCTCTACATCAAGGAAGGAGACACGCCCTCTCCTTTGGTTCCTCCCTTCTCCCCCTCTATCATATTTCTCACTTGGTATCAGAGCGATGGTGTCCTCCATCTTGATTTGGATTTTCCTTTCTTTGCTCTCTTCGACCTGGTAATTGCGTTACTAATCTCCTTCCGTCACGGCGATGAAATGTCACGTCACCGCATGTAAGAAATTGGAGACCAGGACCTCTCGTTTTTTCATTTCCGTGATTACTCTTCTTTGGACTCCACATCCCTACAATTGGAGACCTCGATGTTCTTCTGATTCTTTTACTCTGGGTGACACAGGCGATTCAATTCGCTGGGACATCACATCATCGGTAGAGGCAATTTGATTCGTCTGGACAGCGAATCCGATTTTCATATTTGCCGCCTTGATCTTGTCACCGCTGACTTCCTTCGACAGCGATGCCGGGCGGCCGGTCGAGTGCAGATTCAATGTTGCGGTCACACAGAACGATTATAAGTCAGAAACGATACGCCGACGCCGGTATGATTCAGCTATCTTTTTCAACGAAGCCTTGATTTTCTTTCGGTGACTGGCAAATTCCCCTCGCATGGACGACCAGCTCTATAGCTCGCGCGGAGCCCCTCCATTATCCTCACATGTCTTCCACCAATGGAGCCCTCCCTTCGACAGCGCCATGTGCGTAGGCTCTCGCGGTCATTCTGTCTCCCTCAAATCCCTTTACGGCCCACTTAAATAGTATGGAAATGACCTCAAATCCATTGGTGTGGGTCGCTGAGCTTCAATGCACAGTAAACTCTGGTTCCTTACCAGTGATCTACCACCGATAGAAAGACGATTTTGTATTGCAGCTGGTCCATACAAGATCAAGCTGTCATCTCCTAGATGCTCTGAGCTACTGCACCCTGGATTTGTGATGGTGTGGCGCTGCAAACTTCAACAAAAGAACTATTCCCTTAACCTCCTTGGGTTTTCAGATGGGACTCTCCCTTGGGAAAACAACGATCTAATCCTGATCTTCGTTATTATGGTCGTTCTTCAGTTGATCTTGAGATTAGATTGATCAACCGAGGGTTATCCATATCAGATTGATGGGCGTCGATCACTATGATGATCTCTTTCTCATAGTGATCTATGTCGATCACTGTGATCTTGTTGCTGATTGTTGATCATATTGATTATGATTGATCAATGATCATCAATCTAAGGATCGACGAAACCTTAAAATATAAGGATTAAATCGTGAAAAAATTTGACGAAAGTACTCCCTCGATCAATCACGTGCTCTTGATCAGTGATCGATCCAAATTCATCTGGCGCGATCGGTGATCGGATCTGACAGACGAGATCCTACAAGAGCACGCGATCGATCGAGGGAGTACTCTTGTCAATTTTTTTCTTCCCCCTCTCTGTCTGTCAAACAATCTATCTCGATTCATATCCATCTATCAGTATCTCTCTCTCTCACCTCTGTGTCGTTATGAAGACCGTCCCCGATGGCGCCGAAACGGTCGACGGAGAAGACTTTCTTGGGAGCTGACTCGCCGCGACGGAGGAGCTGAAGCGAGGCTTCGCAGGTCGTTAGCGCTGCCAGGAGAAACGATACGGCGAGGGGGAGGAAGACCGCAGAACAACGGATGCACGGTGAGGATCTTCGCATCTCTTGGGTGGGGAGAGAGAGAGAGAGAGCATAGAGAAAGGGAGAAGCAGCTTTCGTTTCTTTTGAGTTTCCCGCCCACTCTCTCCTGCCAGGAAGGCGGAAATCTCTCTCTCTCTCTCTCTATCAATTTAAAAGAGGAAAACGGGGAAAGTGCTCGCTCTCTCTCTGAATTTCGTATATTATCATGGGTATTTAATGATCTTGTATTTAAAAATATTCTGAATATTAGGTGAAAATAGATGAAAATGGTTCATTATCAAAAGGCGTGTATTAAATATTCAAGATTAAATATTCCTCAAGTTCAAAATTATATATTAAAGATTCATTTTCCTCTCTGTAGCATAGCTCTTCTTCAATTTTATCCATTACCTCTGAATACGGATGATTTATGACTAGAATTAATATACTTGTAAAAGAATTTCCAAAAATGGATTTTATAGAATTTCTGAAACTAATTTCTGAAGAATCTAGAAATAAATTAAAGATTTATTTTCAGGTTCATCTTTGTAGTTGAATTCCTTGTTCAAGAATTTCTTGATCATTTTGAAGTTGGAACAAATTGTGGCAACAAGAGACAACAAGTTGGTCAAATTTGATCGAATTAAATGATGGAAATAGGTGAGAAAATAAAGACAATGAAATATTTATGAAGAGGGGAAGAAAACATCCAATGCATCAAATCGAGCATCAATCAAATTTGAAATGAGAGATATATCAAAGAAAGATCGTTATGATTTTAGGAGAGTGAATCTTAGGAAGTCCTAAAAAACTCACAAAACTCCTTTTCATGATATTCGTCTCGTAAGTTTCATAATTTACATTGGTGATTTATTTGAAATAGTATATCAATTAATTTGAGAATTTGATTGATATTTTAGCCAAAATTATGCAAGAAAGTTATGTCTTTAAAGGACTAGGTACCAACGGCTCAACATCGGAACTCAAACACCTTGAAGAATAAGCTTTATAACCATAAGTAATTAACCACTTATCTAATAAATATCTCATATTAGTTATTTTTTCAATTTATTTTCTTTTCTTTCAATTTGAGTTTTCATTGAATTTAATTTTTATTTTCTATTTCATTTCCAAGTCTAACGATATTTTCTTTTTTTTAGGTACTTATAAAAACAAACAAAACAAAATAAAACAGAAAAACCCCGACTACTCTCTTTCTCTCTCTCAAGAAGCTCACCCTCGTGACTCTTTCTCCAAGCGAGCCTCTCTCATGGTGATCGTCTTCAACAACTCCATCTCACAATCAATCTCTCGATAACAATTATTCTTTAGCAAGCTCTCATTTGGGACCTCTCTCTTTTGCAATCAAGCTCACTCTCTCTACGGCGAGCGTTCTCCTCTCTCTCCCTCCCTTGAGTTTCCTTTATTTCATTAGTTCTGATTTTCTTTTCCAATTCAAATTTAGGATTTTCTACTTTTATTAATGTGTGGTTTGTGGAAATTATGAATGTGTGCTTGTTCTAATTTCAGTCTTGAGGTTTTTTAGTATAAATCAAATTTCTATTTTGTTTTAATCATATTCTACAAATTCCTTTTTTCTTAATCAGATTCAAATTAAGTTGGGTCTGATTAAATCACATTATTGTTGTTTTTTTCCCTTTTTTGGATTTGATTTGGGATTTCAAATATTTTAAAAATAAACTTGATTGTTAGGTTGAAAATTGTTGTTGGAAAATCTCTATTTAAAGGAGAGTTTTTTTAAGGAGCTTTTGATTAATTAAATTGCCTTTTAAATTTTTTAATTCAAGACATTAGGTAAAAAAACATTTGAGTATGCTAATGATAAATTGGTTCTTTTAGTTTTTAACATCTCTAAATCTGATATATTCATTAGATCACATTTTTCAGTTATCCGATTTGAAGCATTTTCTGAAAACAAAAGGGTTTTCTTCATTTCATACTTTATAAATGGGATTTCTATAATTCGGTTTTTTTTCTTACATTTTTCTTGAACTAATCATTTGACCTTGACTATAGAAGTTGAGTTTGAGTCATTAGATTTTAGAGGTGCAATTGAATTTAAAATTTAAACTATTAATTGATAAGATGAAATTTATAACAATAATTACGTGATTATTAATGCAAATTAAGGCATAAAATATTCTGAGAGAATATCTACCATTTTATGTAATTATAAGTTAAGATATCAAAATGCACTATTTTTAGAGATAATCATACATAATTAAAAAAAGATATATATAGGATTAGATTATTCCCATTTTATATTTGAGATTATAATTAAATTTTAATTACAAATAATAAGATAAAACATTTTCTATATACACTTATTTATTTTTCTAGTTTTATTTTCCAAAAGAAATGAGTGTATTTTTTAGATTAAAATTTATTCTCTTGTTATTTTTAAAATTTGATTTATTAGAATGATAGATTATTTAAGTTATGATCAAAGAAATACACAAATTGGATTGAAAAGAGTTTTATTTTGAAAGATATAAATTTTCTAATTTTTAGGGATTTTCTAAAAAATTTCCAAATTTTTTAAATTTTTCTATTTTTTTTAATTTTTCTAAAAAAATTTTAAGGTTTTGAATTATGACGTGACGAATACACATGCATATCACCACGTAGTGATATGAACATGAGTCACGTGGCGCTCATGTGTGTGTGTCATTAGTGTGCATGAATTAGTGGTCAAGCTCCTTATTAGGGCATAAGCTAACCTCTAAGGCCACATAGCCTTATATACACATCACATTACCTTGGTTTTTCTAATGTGGGACTATTTATGTCTTTATTTCTTCAAAGGTGACATGGAGTGACATGAGACGTTTGATTCATGGAGTTGATTGTGACCGTTCATCTTCACTTACTCGAGGGGGTATGTGGCGCAATGCGATTGGATGTTGATTTTGACTTATCAATTCATGATGAATCCTTGCCATTCATTGTGAGAGTTTTAAAGGTTGTGATTAAAAGTGACCAATAGATCCCTTTGATGCATGGTGACATCTCAGGCATTCAATGAAGATCAAACAGTAGGCATTACGCGACGCTTCTTCTTCATCCACGACGTGATGAAATCTAAGCGCTCTATCTTCAATAAAACGGATGGGACTTAACGACGACGATTCACATTCAAGCATTTCATTTGAGTCATTAATAGAAGATCAATCACTAGGTCGAACGGTCACGCCCAATTTTATATATTTATACTCTACTTCTTCGATTATGTAAAGCATTATTGGGTGTTTTGATTCATCGATCCGTTTAGACATCTCAATCCATGAATCTCTTACTTTTTTTCCTCTTTTAGACTCATTTTCACGTCCGAGGAGTGTTTGAAATCAAGATTTTTTTAGAGAATAGGAATAATTCGTTGTTTCAACTCTCAATTTTTGTTTTTCAAAATGTTAAATGTAAAGTCTTAATCTGAATATGAATTGGTTAATTTTGAGCACGATTTCAAGTAAAATTACGTATTTTCTTCCTAATCTTTTTTCTTGTATCATTAGATGTCAATTTCGAACAGTAGATTAGTCAAATTTGTAATGTTTTCTCTCTATTTGCGATAGATTTTTCTACATTGATTTCACTCCTTAATTTCTCCGCAAATATTGATTCAAATCGAGCGATTTTTTATTCCGTGAATTTTTCATAGAGTATTCTTTCCAAAACTTGTCTACGTGCAAATTTCACATACTTGAATAAGCTCATCTACGTGTCTATAAGGATCCTTGAAAGGTTTACCATGGAAGATAGGTAGCATACTCATAATATGGGAATCTATTACAAAATTTGCACCTCTATTTAGGGGCGCGTGAATGCGAGTGACAAGTCTTTGGAAGAGAGACCTAGCGTAGTCACTAAGACGCTTCCTCGCATTTCCCTCGTCATTCTGGGCCATTTCTACAAGTTCTATGGTCGAAGAGGACTTGAAAGAGACAAGTTATTGCGGGGAGCGTTCAAACAAATCTACATGTAAAGCGTTATTCCTCAATCTCCAAGTGGTCTGTCATCTCATGGAAGGGTCGATCGTATATGTATATATGAATATCTAAAATATAATTTTAAATTATTAAATAATGACAAACGATCATACCTGAGCGTCAGTATCTATGAGAGTTACGCCTTCTCAATTCGAGCATGAAGACGTCATTATCTGTAATCCATAGAAAAGAGAAAAATCACTTACTCTCGTCAAATTCCGGATCTCGAAGATGGATTTCTACTTCAAATCACTCAATTTAAGATTTATTGTGAATTAATTTATAGAAATAAACCAAAAAATTTGAGTTGACTGAGTCAAAATTGATAAAAATTTATCAAAAATACGCCTTACTTCCTTGGCAATGGCGCCATTTGACGAGACAAATCTGCGAGGTCGTTAAATACACATGGATAAGTGTCAAAAAAATTTCCAAACCTAATGATTTAAAGTTATAATCATGAATTAAATAGTATAGTGGTGAATAAGGGTCGAATCCACGAAGAATTAAGGTATTTTTGAGGTATTTCTTCAAATTCAATCATATCGGATAACAAATTGAGCTACGAATTTAGGGAATTTGATATATTTAGAAAGATTACTCAAAGACGAATCCACATAATAAAAAACTACTCGATTTGGATTAAGATTCGCGGAGAAATCAAAGAGCAAAAATCAGGTAGAATTTTCTGAAAGCGAATAGAGAGACAACCAAAATTAAATATAAAATTTACCTAATCTATGATTAGAAAATGAAATCTGATGCTATGGGAAGAGGGATTAGGAGGAAAACACAAATTCTAACCTGAGATAGTGCTTGAAATGATCAAATTTATCACCGGATCAAAGGCTTTTCATTTTGTGATTTCAAAGACGATCGTCGACATTGAAGAACCTATTTCTCCTTATTCTCTCCACCAAATCTCACTTTCAAACACTCCTTGGACGCGAAAATTGATCTAGAAGACAAAGAAGGTAAGAGATTCAAGGATTGAGATGTCTAAATAGCTCGATCACTTGAAACCCTCATGAATAGTTTACATCGTCGAAGAACATGAGTATTTATAGATAGATTTGGGCATGACCGTTGGATTTGGCTCTTCAACTTCAATCAACGACTCAAATTAAATGCTCGGATGTGAATTGTTGTCATTAAGTTGCATCTGTTCGATCGAAGATGGAGCGCTCATATTTTTCCGCGTCACTCGATCACATCTGTTTGATCGGGAATCGACGCCTGACATGTTGCCACGCGTACATCGAAGTCCATTGGGCGTATTTAATCTCATCCATTATAACTCTTCAGATGAACAGCTGAGGTTAAAATATTTTAAAATTAACTGTCGCCCAATCACAGTGTGACACGTAACCCCTCACTTAAGTGAAGATCGACGATCACGATTTGATTCACGCGATCACATGCTCCACATTTCGCCACATCACTTGTGCATTAAAACAAACAAAATAATCTCACATGACAAAAATTAAAGTGAATCAACGGGTATATAACATATGAGTGATTAGTGAGTTAGCAAAAATCCTAATCTCACTAACCACACGCGCATACATACTGATACACGGGCGCACATGCATACGCGTGCGCCACGTGGCATGTACATATGCCGCCACGTGGTGATGCATTTTTGCCCGCGCCATGTCAGCAAACGATAAAAATATATTTTTTTATTCTTTTTAGTTCAAAATAAATCCAAATAAATTCATAAAAAATAAAAAAATTTAAAAATTTCCTAAAAAATAGAAAATTCATAACTTCCAAAATATAACTCTAAATTAATCCAAATTTGTCTTGTTTGATCAAAAATTAAATAATTTATCATTCTAAAAATTAAAATTTAAGAAATAACAAGAGAATAGTTTACAAGGTATGTGATGCGATAAAAATCCTTATAATACAATTACTAAGGTAATATTAAGGAATATTAACGTGTTTTGAATGCTCGTGAAAGGTAGGATTCCCACAATGAAGATAGTTGACTAATTATCACCAAACATTGTCATATGAGGCATGATGGCAAAGTCATGATGAAGAGATCAAAGCCATACCATCGTAGATGCCTATTTTTGTCATAACAAAAAACTTCTTCACAAGAACAAGACCCTTTCAAGGGTGAGGTGGTGGCTGACGAAGCGTTTTATGTGGTCGTTAAAACACACAAAAGTCGGTCAAACAAATTTTATAATTCCGAACTCACAATGATAAAGATATCAAATCAAGTAAAGTGTAAGTCTTAGGTCGATATACAGAGAACACTGTTCACTTTTATTGCAAAGTTGACTTGGTCAAACTTAAGTTTAATTAGGGTTTTAAAGAAAGTGAAAATAATATTTTACGGATAGAAATGATAGAAATATACTAGATAGGGTATTTAAAGATTTAAGATCTCTCATTTGATAGAGAAAAGTCAAAAGTCAAGGTCAAAGCATTGACTTTGACCAATAGTTAATTTTCTATCAAAATCAGAGAATCAAAAGGTCTCCGAAGATTACGAAAATTATATATTCAGAAACTAGAGAGAAAATGAAATTCACTAATATAAAATTCGTGATTTTTTTAGAAGAACTGGATTTATTAAGAATTATTGAAAATCAAAGATCAAAAAAATCCCGAAATGAAACACTTCGAGAAGATCTTCAAATTGACTTATCAAATGATATTCAAATATTGCAATTGATATCAATAGAAAGCTAACAACTAGAGGATTCCAAAGAGACCAAAATTGTAAAATTCTAATTTAATATTTTAAGAGTAATTGATCCCTCAAGTCAATGTCCAAATTCGGATTGAAAATGAACAGTGGTTGGTCAAACATTAAATTGAGGGGCCAAATGATCATGGAATTTCATGAATTTTCTATCCACGGAAATTTGATGAAACAAGGAATCCAATGAAAGTAGAATCAAGTGATTCGGAGTTAAGATCAAAGAGATATCCTTGTTTGAAAATTAGCAAAAATTTGAACCAAAATTGGGCAAAATTGAAGAACAAAATGACTTTAAACACAAAATTAACTTCATAAATAAAATCAAAACTCAAATTACCGTTGGATGAATGATCGAATCTCATTGTTAACCCAATTGCCATGAATATTTGGCTTCAATTCACGCAGATTGAAGATTATTGGCTTGATTTCTTCCTCGGCGGACGTTCGGCGTTCAAGGGGAAAATTTGATCGAATCCGACGATTAATCACGATGAATCCCTACCTCAATCGGATCGCGATCGAGTCTAAACATAGGAGATTCATGATGAACTCAAGATCTTCCTTCAAAATTTCATAATTGCTTCATGATTCAATCAAGAGTTAAGAGAAGAAGAGAGAATACATCGGTTTTTAAAGAGGAATTCCCGCGGAAAACGCGGGCCGTTTGATCCGGTGCAAGGTAATCAATGGCCACGATCACACGATGATCATGGGCCACGATCTCACGAACATTGAGTTTCCGCCGTCCGATTACCATCAAAGCGTCGAGGTGAGTCGCGATGTGTCCACACGTCTCCCCTCAATGTACCGAATTCGCGATGGATAACGGTCATCCGATGGAAATCGAAAGCTCATCATGCGTCCACGTGTCCCCCACGATCGCAAGTCATGACCCACGCCTTCGCTTGTTTCGCCTATTCGATGAAGATCGCACGCTCCCGATGCGTCCACGTGTTGCCAGGTAAGTCGTTAGGGGCGTCACTGAAAACTCCTTTAGCGCACGTGCTTTGATGGTGATCGCGTGGACTCGGGTCCACGTGATCGATGCCTCCCGATCGTATCAAACGCGCTACACAATGCCACGTCACCTGCATTTAAAAGATTAAACGTGACATAGTCCCACACGGAGAAAAATGATAGAATCGGCATAACGCAAATGCGTTACGCCCCAATAATCTCACCAGGGCCCACTAACCCATGGGCCCTTCACACGCCAACCCCTCACTCGCCACGTGGCGCCCCTCTCGGGTGTCCGCATGGACTCGCGTGTCCCCTGCCACGCGTCCGCGCCACCTTGTGCCACCTGAACTCCACGTGGGCTCGCCCGGCTCTGCCAAGTGGCCTTGCGTGCCGTGTTGCATCCGCGCGGGTCCCGCGCGCCACGTCAGCCCCGCGGTCCTGCGGAAATAAACCCCCTTTTTGCAATTTTAGAGATCAATTAAAAACCAAAATAAATTCTGGAAAAATCCACAAAAATCTAAGAAATTCAAAAATTCATAACTTAAGAAATACAACTCATTTTGAATTCAAATTTTCTCCATTGGATCACAAATTCCTTCATCTTTAATATTATGCCATCTAGAAATACAAATTAAAAGAATCATAATATATGAATTTAAAATAAACATAGATAATTTCTTATGAATTCTATTTTAATTCATCTAACATTCTCTTCTTAAAAATTAAATCTTCTAGTCATCTACAAAATTCAAAATAAGGTAATTAATTTCTATTATTTAACCTTATAAAAGATTAAACATTCATAGGACACATAATTAACCCTAAATAATGCATAAACATGGACTTTAGTAGAATGACATATCAAAGGAGAAAATTCATAAAAACTATGATAACATGCATCATAATTACATAAAATAAGAATGAATATTAGTCAAATAAGGTAAGAATTTAAGTTAAATATGCATGTTATCACACCCCACAAACTTAAATCATTGCTAGTCCCTTAGCAATGTAAAGATAAAGAACGTGTAATAGGACTAACAAGCTTTAGAAAAACATGAGTTATGCATTGATCGAATCTGAAATGAATGGTCTACCTTAAATGATGTCAAGAAGAAAGTAATGTACTAGAAATTTAGGGTCACGGCATTCCTCCGGCAAACACTTTAATCTACCAAATGACCTAAGAATCCTCTTGCTCTACGTACTAATAAGGATATAAATAATCTTAAGAAAAAGATTCATCATACCAAATCAATTGCCGATTCCTCCTTGCACTATGGACATGAACGATAAAGGCGCAAGAAGTAGAAACAAGCATCATCATTTTCATTTCATAATGGCTATAAGATACAATCGGCTAAAACACATGGGAGGTAGCTTACCATTCTAATTCTACTTCTTTTTCTTTTTCTTTCATCCTAATTCTATTTTTTTCTTGCTTTTTCTTTCAGCCTAATTCTACATATTTGATTTATTCATCCTAATTCTACTTGCTGCAAGCCTTTTTAAAGAAAGAGATTAGATAATGCAGAATTTGAAATTTATAAGGCTTTTATGAAAGTTATTGAAAACACATTAACTCATTTCATGGTGCTCATCCTACCCATGTGTCGTCCTTACTAGACATGCAGCTTATTCCCCCGAAGAGGTTGTGGTATCTCTATGGATCAGGGAGCTTCACTATGTCAATAATAGTAGTGCCTATAAAGGATGATAGAAGCTACAACTTGCTATGGAAAGCGGAAGGATGTGCGTGCAAGGAGGCATTAACTTAAGATTTAGAAAGAAGAATAAGTGGATGAGAAGTATAGAAAGTTTTGAAAATTATATTATAGGCTTGAGTAGATTCTTAGTTTAGACTTTATGGTTTCCCCAAAGGAATACATAGATCCATAATTTCATCGACTCTACAACCTCCTCAACATAACACTTAAGGTTGCTCTTCCCACGACTTTCTAAACAAGTGAAGGTGTTAATGTACTCTATGCTTTAATATTTCATGTGGTTTTGGAAAAATCATGTTGCTTTTCACATGTTTTAAAAATCAGATAATGCATAGAATACTAAATGAAGAAATGCAAAAAAATTTTAAAAATTTTAAGTTTTCTAGAAAACTCCCCCTCTACTCATTCCTTTTATTGTCCTCAATAAAAATCAACATGCTCATGGAAAAGATATGACAATCATTATGCATAGCATGCAAAACTAATAAAAAGGAAAAGAGACAAATAGGCTAAAGGAAAAACTTAGCGAGAATTTGCAATGGTTCCATTCTTCTCTTCATTTGTGGAGTTGTTTTGGGGATGAATTTCCTTTGTTGATGTTCTTTCCTCCTTAACACCTAATGAGCTTATAGAAAAACAGAAGAAAATATCAAAGCAAGAAGCAAATATAAAATTAAAAATAAATGCAAAAGCAAAAAACAAAGGTAGAGAGTAAATACGAAAACAAAACAATAAGGTTAATTTGCCTCCCAACAAGCGCTAAGTTTTCCGTCTTTAGCTAGACTCACTCACTCTAGCGACTAATTAGTGGCTGATATCTCAAGAAGTTGCAGCTCCTCACTATGGGTAGGTGGTGGTCCTTCTTCACCAATATATGGTTTCAACCTATGTCCATTTACCTTGAACAAATTTTTGGTCTTAGGATCTAAAATCAAGACTGATCCATTGTCAAACACTTCAAGGACCTCATATGGACCATCCCACCTAGAGTGCAACTTCCCTGGAAAGAGTTTAAGACAAGAATTATAAAGCCATACCTTGTCATGAACATGAAAAGTTTTCCTATTAATATGTTTGTCATGAAAGACTTTATTTTTGGCCTTATAAATCTCGGCATTTTGATACGACTCGTTCCGTAATTCTTGGAGCTCTTGAAGTTGTAGAAGTCTTTCTTTTCCAGCTTGATCAAGAGATATATTGAGCTTTATAATGGCCCAATATGCTATATGCTCTAACTCGACGGGGGGGTGGCAAGGTTTGCCATAAAGGAGCCTGAAAGGAGACATCCCGATGGGTGTCTTGAATGCGGTGCGGTAGGCCCATAGAGCATTGGGTAGCTTCGCTGCCCAATCTCTTCCATCCGTGCGAATGATCTTCTTCAAGATGTTCTTGACTTCTCTATTGCTGACTTCTACTTTGGCCATTTGCTTGGGGGTGATACGGGGTCGTGACGCGATGGTGAACTCCATATTTCTTAAGTAAACTCCTAAAATGAGAGTTAGTAAAATGAGATCTACCATCACTAATAATAGCTCTAGGACAACCGAATCGAGAAAAGACATTGCTAACAATAAACTTATTAACCACTCGATGATCGTTTGTCCTCGTCGGTATCACCACGACCCATTTGGACACATAGTCCACCTCTACAAGAATGTACTCTTTTCCTTCCGACGGTGGAAATGGTCCCATAAAATCAATTCCCCAAAGATAAAAAATTTCTACCTCAAGGATGGTTTGCAAGGGCATTTCATCTCGCTTTGAGATGTTTAATGCAGATTGACACTTTAGACATTTCTTGCAATACTTGATCGCATCCTTTAATAGAGTTCGCCAATAGAAGCCACTTTGTATCACCTTCGCTCCAGTCTTTCTCGACGCAAAATATCCTCCACATAAAGATGAGTGACACATCGATAGAATATGCTCTTGCTCCTCCTCTAGAACACATCGCCGAATAATCTGATCAGCCCCTACATGGATTAATTGGGGTTCTTCCTAAAAATAATATCGAATATCATAGGAAAATTTTCTCTTTTGATGTGCGTTTCAATACTCGGGGACAGATTTTGTGAATAAGTAATTAATAATATGCGCAAACCAAGGTACCTTAGTCACAACGGCGAGAAGCTGTTCATCGGGGAATGTGTCACAAATCTCACATCTAGATGTGGTATAAAGTCGAGAAAGATGCTCATTGATAACATGCGAAATTAACATGATAAAACATGATTATTGATGCATATTAAGGCATAAATGATTTTATTTCCATGCATGTTATCATATTTATGTGTATTTTTCTATCATTCCATGAAAAAGTCATTATAATCTCAAAAATACTTTAAATTAGGGTTAAATATGATGATTTAAAGATAAATAATTAATAACCCATCTTTACTTGAGATTATAGAGGTTTTTTAAAGTTAAAATAATGAGAGAAAACGTTTTATAATCATTTATTTCTATTTTCTTAAGTTAAAATCCTTACAAAATAAATGTATTTTTGAAATGGAAATTAAAACTCTCATTATTTATTAATTTTGACTCTTTAGAATGATAGATGATTAAATTTCGGATCAAATGAAAGAAATTTGGATTAATTTGGAATTATATTTTGAAAGTTATGAATTTTCTAATTTTTAGGGATTTTTCCGGATTTTTCTAAATTTAGTTTCGGTTTTTAAATGTTAAAAACAATTTACAAAATGACAAAAATGGGGTTTATTTTTGCGCGGGAGCCACGTGAATGCGACGTGGCACGCAAGGCCACGTGGCAGCGCCACGCGAGCCCACGCGGCGCCTCCGCGGTGCGATGTGACGTGTGCATTATTTATATATATCGTAAGTAAAATGTTTATAGTATTGGGTTATGGGGTTGATAACTTTCCGTAATTATGATCAAAATATCAAATGCAGCGGAAAACATTGAATCGGATATTCAAAATACTAAGGCACCAAGAACAGATGATCCTATCATCTAGTATGAATGAGAAAACATACTTACATGTTTCCTTGAAAGGAGTTCTTGAAGCTATTCAAGTGTCTAGCCTCTAGCAGTATCCACACGATTTCCGGATGGTTGGATCTCCTCTCCAAAGCTCTTCACCAAGAGACAAAGAGAAGAAAAGAGAGAATTCCCACAAGGCTTGCATGGGCACCTTCAGTTGTGGTCGTCCTCCCCCCTATTTATAGACATTTGGTATGAGGTTTTTTCATAAAAACCCTCATAATTACGTCTATATCCACCAACATCCATAAACCTTATGTGTGTGACCCTCTAGGTCCATATATCTCACTAGTTAATAACTCTATAGACCAAATAACACCTTATTGGTCAACCTTAATTAATTATCTACATCCACATATAGATTAATTAATCAAGGATCAATTTAACCCAATCGATAGGTTGAGTTGCCATCCCGTTGGGTGCCAAGCTACACCACGTACTCTAGGAGATATGGAGTATGTAAGAAATCACTTATGGAACCTTCCCGTCATTGATTACCATGTATGGATAATCCTTCATCCACATTAAACTCATGAATGACTTAGGATATGGTCAACTGTTAAACCCTAATCGGTCACTCCAGTTAGTACTGATGCATGTAGAAATTATCAGGAACTCCTTCTCCGATATTTCTACTACCTTAGCCAAGGATTTCATCGCATCACATTCCTTGAGTCAATCTCCTCAAATACTGAGGGTGGATGATCTCATCTTGATCACACAATCATCTTCGTGGACTTCATGTCGTATCCAATATATGACGTTTTAGATATCCCGTGACTAGGGATTCATAAGTCATAATCAAAACACGATCATCCATCCACAAGATGTCTTTGGTGTCTCGAGTTAAAGGACCACATACACAACCATGATATGAATCAACCTGATTGACAGTTAGGTATAATACCATTCAGGGATTCATACGGATCAATTCAGTGAACTCTTTCTCCAAAGAGCACCCACTATCTATCCTTAGTGTCTCCACACCGACGGCTATAGGATCAGTCATACTCATCATATGAGATGGATTAGATAGTGCTATTCTTTCCGGATAATTCGATGTCCTTCTCGAATATCCCATGAATAGGAATGTTTAGAACATATGTTTAAATACTAGTGATCACTATATTATGATCTCATCAGAATTCACTTAGTCATTGCACATGCTCATGGACTTCATTGCAAACATCACACAAGAATGACAATGAATAAATTTCATTTCAATGAACATAAACAAGATACATGTAAGTGTGATTGGCTTATAGGCCACATAATATCCATCATATAGTACATATAAGCCTTCCGATTATCGGAAATACGCTATCCCTCTTATTCCGTCGCATATTATAAACCCGACCAAACTTCTTTAATTTTTCCCGTGTGAGACTAAGTTCCACGGAGTTTCTAAGATGCAGGTGACGTGGCCGAAGGAGGTGCGCCGGATCAAGCGATCGACGATTACCGCGCGTGGATCGCGTGGACTCGAGGTCCACCGATCATCATCAAGCGCACGTGGCTATTTAAAGGAGTTATAACGGCTTGGATTTAATCGGGCTGCGGCGTGATAACATACAATCTTAACATGATAAAACACGATTATTAATGCAAAATAAGGCATAAAACATTCCATTTAAGTGCATGTTATCATACTTTGAGTGCATTTCTATCATTCTATGCAATTTTATGTTATAATCTCAAAATGCGTTAATTTAGGGTTAATTATGATGAATTAAAGATTAAAGATTTTATAACCTATCTTTACTTGAGATTATAAATGGTTTTTAAAGTTAAATAATAAGAGAAATCATTTTTATGAACATTCATTTCATTTTCTAAAGTTAAAATCTTAAAGAAATGAATGTATTTTTGAAATAAGAATTAAATCTCTTTTTATTTAAATAATTTGACTTTTTAGAATGATAGATAATTAAATTTCAGATCAAATGAAAGAAATTTGGATTAATTCGGAGTTGTATTTTGAAAGATATGATTTTTACAATTTTTATGACTTTATTTTCTATTTAAATTGATTAAAATGAATTTCAAAAAAATGCAAAAAGCGGTTAATATCCGCGCGGGGCCACGTGGATGCGACGTGGCACTCAAGGCCACGTGGCAGTGCCACGCGGGCCCACGCGGGCCCACGCGGCGCCTACGCGGCATATACGTATACATATTATTTATTTATTTACTATATATATAAAGGGTCTTCAGCCTTCCCTATATGGGAAGGGTTATTAATCGTATTAATCGTCCGGGTGTTATAAACCCGACGATCTCTGTTATTTTTCTCCGTGTGGGACTAATCCACACGATGAATTAAATGCAGGCAACGTGGCTGACGGAGAAACGTCGGATCGTGATGACGCGTCGATCTCACGCGTCGATCGGATGGAGTGCGGACCATCGAAGGATCATCAAGCACGTGCTCAAAAGGAAGGCATTATAACGGCTCGTGATGTAACCGTGGTGGATCACATCTGGACCGCACGATCGTGATCCAACGGGCGCGATCGAGGCGTTTTTAAACGCATACGATCTAAGCTCATCTCACGCATCAGATCGCGATCGGACGGCCGGGACTTAACTATAACGGTTCGTGATGAACCGTTTCATCACGACAGTTAATCAAGGAGATCGGACGGTTACGCCCAATCCGCTTATAAAACGAACCATTCTTCGATTTTGTAAAGCATTCGAGGAAGATTTCACCTAATCGACCTATCTACACGCATCTTCTCTTGAATCTCTCACTTGCAATCGTTTCTAGACTCAATTTCGAGTCCACGGAGTGTTTATAAGTGAGATTTCGTCGATCGAGCGAGGAGAATTTGTCTCTTGAACACCGATGTTCACGATTGAATTCACGGAATGAATAGCTGTCGATCCGGCGATCAATTGGATCGATTTGATCGTTATCTCGGGTTAGAAAATAAGTTATTCCTCTTATCTATCATCATGTATCATCAATTTTAGGTTTAAGATTCCAATTTAGTTCAATTTCGTTTTTAATTTCAATTTGTGTTCTTCGCGATTCCAAAAATTTCCTCCCACTTCCATCTTTGATTTCTCCGTGATTACTAATCCAAATCGAGCGATTTTTTATTCCACGGATAGATCTTTGAGTTATCTTTCTAAAACCACCATTTTCTTTAATTTTTCACCTCAATTCATTGTCCAATTTGACCAAATCCCAAAAGATCTCTCGAAAATTCCAATTTGACCAAATCCGTTCAAAAATTTCTTCCCACTTCGATCGTCAAGTTCTCCACGAAATCAAGATCAATTTCGATGATTCTTGATTCCGTGGAAGCAATATGAAGTTATCTTTCATAATATACCATTTTCCCCAATTTCTACCATCGATTTATCGTCCGATTTGATCAATTTCAAAGAAAACATCATAAATTTCCTTATTTCCCTGTGGATTCGACCCTTATTTACCATTATACCCCTCAATTCACTATTAAATCATCAAATTGGTAAGTTTGGAATTATTTTTGACACGAGACCGTGTAAAATCGACGACCTCGCGGTTTCGTCTCGTCACTCAGCCACTAAGTTGTCACTTCCCTTCTTGTCTTTGATCTCCAAATTGAATTCTTGAAGTAAGAGAATCCATCGAATCAGTCGCAGCTTAGCCTCTTTCTTAGACAATAAGTACTTCAATGCGGCATGATTCATGTACACAATGATCTTACTGCCCAAGACGTAAGGCCTAAATTTCTCCAAAGCAAAGACAACCGCCAACAACTCTTTTTTCGTAGTAGTGTAGTTAAGTTGAGCGTTGATAACATGCATTTATAACTTAAATTCGTATCCTATTTAACTCATATTCATGCTTATTTTATATGGATATAATGCATGTTATCATAGTTTTTATGAATTTTCTCCATTGGTATGCCATTATACTAAATTTCATATTTATGCATAAATTAGGGTTAATCATGTGCTTTATTGATGATTAACCTTTTTGTAAGAATAAATTAAGTATTTTCCCTAATTTACTTTGAGTTTAGGAGATGATTAAAAGAATTAATTCCAAGGAAAGAATGATTAGATGATTAAAAGAAGGAATTCTTAATGAAAGACTTGATATTATTTTCAATCCATCTCATTTTCTTGTTTTAATTATATTTTCGAAGGCATGATATTAAAAAAAAGAGAAATTTGTGATCCAATGGAGAAAATTTGGATTAAAAAGGAGTTGTATTTCTTAAGTTATGAATTTATGAAGTTTTTGACTTTTTTTGGATTTTAATTTGATTTTTACTGATTTTATTTTAATTATTTCTTAATTAAAATCGCGAAAAGGGGGTTTTATTTTCCACAGACCCCGCGGAGCTGACGTGGCACGTGGAGCCGACGTGACGCATGGGACCCGCGCGGGTGCGACGTGGCACGCAAGGCCACGTGGCAGAGCCGCGCGAGCAAACGCGGTGCAAGGTGGCGCAGACGCGTGGCATGGGCAATGCGAGTCCATGCGAACGCTCGAATGGCGTCACGTGGCAAGGGGGCTGGCAGGTAGAGGGCCCACGGGTTAGTGGGCCCTGGTGAGATTATTGGGGTGGTAACGCAAATGCATACCGCCCCTTCACATTTTATACGCGCCAATTTCCTCGTTTTTCTCCGTGTGGGACTATGTCCTGTTTAATGTTTTAAATGCAGGTGACGTGGATGCTTTGCGTGCGTTGGATTCAAATCGCATCACGTAAGGCGCGTCGATCGAGTGGACAGGAGTCCACCCGATAGCCATCAAAAGCACGTGCGCTATTGGACACCGTTGATCGCGTAAGTGAAACAATCAGACGCACAAGATCAAATCGCACTATCATGCAATCGGTGGGCTACACGTGGACTCGCCTCGACACGGCGATGGAAATCAGACGGCAGGATTAAGAGAGATCGTGAACCATGATCGTCGTGCGATCGTGGCTCGTTTGCCACGCGATCGTGGCTCATTCGCCGCGCGACCGTTGCCAAGATTGCCTCGCATTGATGGCCCACGATCATCGTGTGATCGTGGCCCTCAATCGCTCTCCCACCGGATCAAACGGTCCGCAATTCTCACGAAAATTTTCCTTTAAAAACCGATGTATTCTCTCTTCTTCTCTGAACTTTTGATCGATTCGTGAAGAAATTAAGAAAATTTGAAGGAAGATCTTAAGTTCTTCGTGATCCTCTCCTTCCTAGAGTCGAATTCCGCAGCCATTGAAGCATGATAATCACGAATTGATTACAAGAAACGATTGTAATCTCCTCTTGAACGCCGAACGTACGTCGAAGATGAAACCGAGGAATACTCTTCAATCCACATGAATTGAAGCCAAATCATTGCATCAATCGGAATGTAGTGTGATTCGTTCATCATTCTTGCAATTCATGTAATTTAGATTAGAATGAGATAAGTAATTAGAGTGTAGCAGTAGTTAAATTCATATTTTCGCCCAATTTTAGTGATAAATTTTTATTGATTTTGAAAATAGGATATCTCTCTGATCTTAACTCTAAATGACTTGATTCTAATTTCATTAGATTCCTTGTTTAATTAGCTTTCCGTGGATAGCAAATTCGTAAAATTCCAAGATTATTTGGCCCCTCAATTTAATGTTTGACCAACCACTGTTCATTTTCAATCCGAATTTGGGCATTGACTTGCGGGATCAATAACTCTTAAAATATAAATTGGAATTTTAAAATTTTGGTCTATTTGTAATCCTCTCGTTGTTAGCTTTCTATTGATATATCAATTTCAAGATTTGGATATCATTTGATAAGTCAATTTGAAGATCTTCTTTGAAGTGTTCATTTGAGGATTTTTCTGATCTTTGATTTTCAATAACTCATAGTAAATCCATTTCTTATCGAAAAAAATCACGAATTTTATATCAATAAATTCTATTTTCTCCATAAATTCTGAATATATAATTTTCATAATATTATGACATCTTTTGATTCTCTGATTTTATAGAAAGTCAACTGTTGGTCAAAGTCAATGGATTTGACCTTGACTTTTGACTTTTCTGTGTCAAATCATAAGTCTTAAATCTTAAAATTCTCTATCTAGTATATTTGTAGCGTTTCTATTCATAAAATATCATTTTCACTTCTTTAAAACCTTTATTAAACCTAAGATTGACCAAGTAAACTCTGTAATAAAAGTCAACCTTATTCTGTGTGGATCGACCCGATACTTACACTTTACTTGATTTGATATCCTTGTCATTGTGAGTTCGGTATTATAAATTTTGTTTGACCGACGTTTGTGTATTTTAACGACCGCATAAAACGCTTTGTCAAGCGTAAGCTAGCGTCTTGCTTGCATAGCAAATGTCAGTTGGCTTCTGGTCGATCCATTGCCCCAAAACTGCACCCTGCAAAATCTGAAGCGTCACACATAATCTCAAAAGGTAAGTCCCAATTAAGACTTTGTAAGATAGGCACTTCCACTAATGATCGCTTCAGTTGCATAAAGGTGTGCTTCCCTTCTTCTTCAATGATATAATCTTTTTCTTTGCATAAAAGAGAAGTCAGTGGTTTCGAAACTTTAGCAAAATCTTGAATAAAATGACGATAAAAGTCGACATGCCCAAGGAAACTTCTAAGTTCCCTTATCGACTTTGGGAGTGCAAGATCTTGTATCACCTCGACCTTAGCCTTGTCCACTTCCAATCCTTTGCTTGAGACTAAATGCCCAAACACTATACCTTCTCTTAACATGAAGTGGGACTTCTCCCAACTAAGGGCTAGGCATTTCTTAACGCAAACGTCGAGAATTTGTGTTAAGTGCTCTAAGAACGCATCAAAACTCGGCTCGAAAACTAAAAAGTCGTCCATGAAGACCTCCATGCTCTCTCCTATAAAGTTGGACAAGATGGCCATCATGCACCTCTTGAAAAGTGGCAGGAGCATTACATAGTTGACGAAGCGTTTTCGTGCGGTCGTTAAACACACAAAACGTAAGTAAAAAGTTTATAAAACCGAACTCACAAAGATAAGATATAAAATCAAGTAATGTATAACTATCGGGTCGATCCACAGAGAGCAGGGTTGACTTTAATTGCAGAGTTGACTTGGTCAAACTTAGGTTTAAAAGGGGGTTTAAATAAGTAAAAATAAGAATTAATGAGTGGAAATGATATAAATAAGCTAAATAAAAAGTTTTAAGAATTTAATTCTCGGGTTTGACAGAGAAAAGTCAAAAGTCAAAGCATTGACTTTGACCAACAGTAGGTGTTCTGTAAAATCTGAGAATCAAACAGAGTCAGAAGATTACGAAAATTATATATTTGGAAACTAGAGAGAAAATGGAATTTATTGATATATAATTCCTGATTTTTAGATAAGAAATGGATTTACTATAAATTATTGAAAATCAAATATCAGAAAATCCCTGAAATGAACACCTCAGAGGAAATCTTCAAATTGACTAGTTAAATGAAATCCAAATCTTGAAATTTATATTTCAATGGAAATCTAAGAACCAAAGGAATCTAATGAGACCAAAATTATTGAATTCTGGTTTGTAAATTAAAAGTAATTGACCCCGAAAGTCAACGTTTGACTTCTGATGAAAGATGAACAGTCCTCGGTCAAACGTCAAATTGGAGGGTCAAATGAACTCAGAATTCGATGAATTTGTTATCCACGGAAAGATATGAAAAGAAGAATGGAATGAAACCAGAATCAAGTGATTTGGAATTATAATCAGAGAGATATCCTATTTTCAAAATCAGCGAATTTTCGAACTGAAAAATTGGGGAAAATAAAGAACACTAAGAACTAATTTGCAAAATTAAACTTCTAAATCTAATAATCGATCGAATCTCAGTACTAACCCGATTGCTGCAAGAATGGGGCTTCAATTCTTGTGGATTGAAGCGAATTTGCTCGAATTCTTCCTCGTGGACGTTCGGAATTCAAGGGGAAAAATTCGTTGAAATCAAGGAGGAATTCGCGATCAATCTCGCTCCAAGTTGCTTTACAATTGAGTCTAAACGCGGGGGGATCACGAAGAACTAGAGATCTTCCTCGAAATTTGCTTAATTCACTTCACGAATTGATCAAAAGTTAAAGAACAAGAAGGGAGAATACATGCTTTTAAAGGGAAATTTTGCCCGAAAATCGTGGCCGATTGATGCGGTCGTGGGAGCGGATTGAAGGCGTCGTGGGAGCGATTCCCTTGGCATTGATCGTGGCTCTCGGATTGGCGCTGAATGAGCCACGATTTCACTTCAAAAGAGCCACGATCGAGCCACGATAGGGCAACGATCGCGCCGCGATCGGGCCACGATCGTGAGTTGATCGTGATCTCGATTCTCAAATGAACGCCATCTGATGATCGTGGCGTTGATTCCGCGATGAAGGAGCCACGATCGCGGCTCGATCGTGGTTCGATCGTGCCACGATCGTGGATTTCTTCCTCGAGTCTTCCCAGCCGTCCGATGGAGATCGCGACCTGATGAAGATCTGACGCGCCAAAGAGCTCCACGTCGCTTCAATGGAGACCGTCTGATGGCGATCGACCGCCCAATGAAGCGCCCACCGTTCGATGTCGATCATCGTCGCAAATGAGTCCACGTGTCGCGTTAATTGAGTTCCGAGATCGCGCTAAGGTCCACGATTAAACCCTAGGCGTCCGATCTTCAATTGGCGCCTCTTGATGCTTCCACGCGTCCACCCATGATACGCTAATCCTGTGATGAATTGCGTCCATCTGAAGACGCCACGTGGTGCAAGGTGAGCCCCTTGATCTTTTCACTTAAGTGCATTTTAAACGCACGTGTTGTGATTGGCGATCGGGTGGACTTTGTGTCCACCGCATCGACACATTTCACGCGATGCCCGTGGATCCGACGTCCATTGTGCCGCCACATCACCTGCAAAAGAACCGTGTGGGGACATAGTCCCACACGAAGAAATGGCCGGAACTTTCAAGCTTAAATATCGGGAGCGTTGTAACGCATTTGCGTTACCGCCCCAAACTTCTTACCAGGGCCCACTAACCCGTGGGCCCTCCATATGCTGACCCCCCATTGCCACGTGGCGCCCCACATGGGCGTCCACGTGGACCTGCGTGGACACGCGTGGCCTCCTGCCACGTGTCCGCGCCCTGTGCGCTGCCTGCACCTCGCGTGGGCCACTTGCGGCCCTGCCACATGGCCTCAGTGCCGCGTCGCATCCGCGCGGTGGTCCTGCGCGCCACGTCAGCTGCCACCCTGGCCCCGCTCGCCACATCATCACCTGCAGGTAAACTCGCTTTTTCGGGATTTTAATAAAGAAAATACTTAAAAATTCATTTAAAAATCAAATAAAAATCAGAAAAAGGACATAAACTTCAAAAATTCATAACTTAAAATATTCAACTCTTTTTTTATCCAAATTTTCTCCATTGGATCACAAATTTCTTCCTTTTTAACATCATGTCATTTAAAATATATTTTCAAAGAAGAAATCAAGATTAATTAGAATTTACTTAATTCATTTATCAATAAATATTCTAAATCATAAATTCATCTTGAAATTATCCTTCAAAACATGCACTAAAGTCAAAATCATTCAATAAAAGACATTAACTTCTATTAATTGAAACTTAACAAAAGATTAATCATCTATTAAGCATGAAATTATCCCTACTTTATGCATAAATATCAACTTTAGTGAAATGACATACCAATGGAGAAAATTCCTAAAAAGTATGATAGCATGCATCCTATTCTCATAAAATAAGCATGAATATGAGTTAATTAGGATAAGAATTTAAGTTATAAATGCATGTTGTCAATAGTCCAAATGGCATGCGCTGAAATGCATAAGTGCTAAATGGACATGTAAATGTCGTCTTCTCCTGATCATCGGGGTGTATCGCTAACTGATTGTACCCGGAATAGCCGTCTAGGAAGCAAGAAAATCCTTGACCTGAAAGTTTGTCAAGACTTTGGTCAATAAATGGCAAGGGGAAGTGGTCCTTTTTAGTCGCCGCGCCTACTTCATCAGACTCATGTGAAAGATGTTGCATAAACTTGCTGATGCTCACCTTCATCATGTTATCTCCAACCTGAAATATAACTTCGCCCTTGCCCCAATCCGTGATCGCTTTCGCGTAGCTAAAAATGGTCTCCCTAGTATGATGGGAGAGTCGGTGAAGTCCTTCGTGGATTTTATATCCACGATGATAAAGTCTACCAGAAAGTATCAGTTTTCTACCTTAACTATCACATCCTCTACAACGCCGTGAGGTCGTCTCACGGATCCATCGATAAGCTCAGCTCGATAAATAATGGCTGCAACTCGCCAAGTGGACAAATGTCATACACTCCCTTTGGGAGGATGTTGACACTAGCCCCCGTGTCGAGGAGAGATCGAGTGAAAGTCCTGCCCCCTATCTTACAACTAATCATGGGAGCTCCCAGATCATGTCGCTTACGAGGAAGCGTACTCAACATGATAGAACTAATGGTCTCACACATATGGATACGTTTCGGCTTCCTTGTAGGGGTGCAAAGTCCATTTTAAGAACTTAGCGTAGGATGGAATATGTTGGATAGCGTATACTAATGGGATGGTGATAGTAACCTATCTAAAAGCCTCTAGCAATGTATCATCACTAGGACTCGTAGAGACTCTAGGCCAGCTCAATAACTGAGGATAAGGCACCGGAGGTTTGTAAACCTAAGGGATTGGGCTCTGCCCTAATCTCCTCATCGGGTGCCTCCTCATCATCGTAGTCTTCCTCCAGAATAATTGTGGGAGAAGGATGGTCATTCTTCCCCTCAAGCGGGTCCTTGTGGCGCTTGTGATCCATATGAGGATCCACTAAGACCTTACCGCTACGTAGGCCCCAAATGACATGTGCCTCCTCCGATGCACTATCAATGCGAACTTTGTTTACATTATGGGTACGGCTCGACAATGCTTGCCCTACATTGCTAGGGTTTGTTAAAGGTTGAGAAGGTAATTGATCTATAAATTTAACTCGCTTACCCTTCCTTTGCTCGGTAGAAGCATCGGAGCATTGGGCTTTAGCCCCTTTGACTCGGTCGAGTTGGTCGTTAACCTCATTCAGTTTACTCATCATTTGCGCTAATGCACTCATGACGGGGTCAACTGAAGGTGCTGGAGGTGGCACTGCCGATGGCGGTGTAACCGCTCGGGGAAGACCAGGGGCGAAAGATGTCAGCCTCAGGTTCCCCATATGCTGTTGCGCAGATCCATATGGCTGATGATGTAGAGTGTGATGCCCGCTCCGCTGCTGCGCATAAGATGAGTTATGAAAACTAGAATAACCCTCGATTCGAGTAGTTTGACCTACCCGCTTGGCTCAAACCTGGATATGTAGTAGGGTTTGGCCGAAATGGGAATGGACCTTGGATTGCCATCACGGGACAATCCAGCTCGACGTGCTCAAAACTAGAGCAATGTGAACACGGAGAGACATTGACATGTGAAACTTGTGCGAGCCCATCAGAACCTGGTCGGATGTTAAGCGAATCCATGATCAAATTCGGTGCCTCGGTTAATTTCTCAATCTTATCTAAACGCATACCTGTCTCTGGCTCCTTCGCATCTAACATCCCTCCCTTTGCGGGAGCGCTTTGTCCTCCGAAGGATTTAGCCGCATGATGATGGCTATTCTCCGCCACCAACTCGATCAACTCGAGGGCTTCATCCTCATATTTGCTCATGAATGTGCCTCCACTAGCGAGCATCGAGTAAATATCTGTCAAGTGCACCTAAACCATCATAAAAAATCTGGGTAATCTCATGTTTAGGTATACCATGATGCGGGCATTGTCTCAAGAGATCTCTAAGTCTCTCTCATGCCTCATAGAAAACCTCACTCAGCCCTTGTGAGAATTCGCGTATGGCTCTTCTCACGGCACTAGTCTTACCTACCGAGTAGTACTTACGCAAAAATACGTCTTCCATATCTCTCCATGAATCAAACTCGCGACCCAAGGTGAAAAACCACTCCTTTGCCCTTTCTTTAAGCGTGAAGGGGGGAAGCGCATCTTGGCCGTCTCGGAGGGGACATTGTGGAATTGGTTGAATTCGCACACCTGTATGAATTCGTCCACATGTCGATACGGATCCTCAGATGGTAGTCCATGAAAAGTGGGTAAAAGGCCAAGAATATGTGAGTCAATTTTAAAATTCGCACCTCATTGACGAGGGGCATTGACTCGCGTAGTTTGCCTTTGGACGACCGATCTGCATAATTGCTAAGACGTCATCTCACTATCTCAGTGGGAAGAGGGGCGTCTATCGGTTCTCCTCGCCCTGGTGTGGCGATGGCTGGAATAGAATCACTAGAAGCATGTGATGGAGCTCTAGAATGTGCTGATGTGGCGAAGAGGTCCTCATACAAGGCGTTGTACCTTGTATGCCTCGTGGGTCGCTGATTCTGATGTCCTTGTCATCCTCCTCAGTTCCTAGGATGCCTATTCATATCTATATCAAAAAGATCACAAGACAACACATGTATATATATAATAAAGTCAGAAAAGGGTTAAACGAAAAGTGTGATGTTCCAAATGTAAATGCTTCACTCTACTCCGCCAAAAAGATAGATCAAGCTACGCACTATCACAAGTCGCACCACTAAAGATAATATTAGTAATAGATCACTACTAAGAGAGAATATATCTGAGATATATCAGTATCGTTATCTCAAATGAGTGAAAAACACAAAATAGACTACCAAATTTGCTCCAAAAATATCAAATAATGGGCAAAAGTTGGTAATCTTACCTCGCTATACCTTTCTCACCATTGAGAGGGTCTGATTATTTCTTTGTAGGTCAGTAAACAACAGAAGATAAAAACCTAAATATAACCTCGAAATCAAGCAACAAGATCAATAACGCATGCTCCCTGGCAACGACGCCATTTTGACGAAGTGTTTTATGCGGTCGTTAAAACACACAAACATCCGTCAAACAAAATTTATAATTCTGAACTCACAATGATAAAGATATCAAATCAAGTAAAGTGTAAGTCTTAGGTCGATCAACAGAGAACACGGTTCACTTTTAATGCAAAGTTGACTTGGTCAAACTTAGGTTTAATTAGGGTTTTAAAGAAATGAAAATGATATTTTATGAATAGAAATGATAGAAATATACTAGATAGGGCATTTAACGATTTAAGATCTCTGATTTGACAAAGAAAAGTCAAAAGTCAAGGTCAAAGCATTGACTTTGACTAATAGTTAATTTTCTATCAAATCAGAGAATCAAAAGGTCTCAAAAGATTACGAAAATTACATATTCAGAAACTAGAGAGAAAATGGAATTTATTGATATAAAATTCGTGATTTTTCGAGAAGAACTAGATTTATTAAGAATTATTGAAAATCAAAGATCAAAAAAATCCCAAAATGAACACTTCAGAGAAGATCTTCAAATTCACTTATCAAATGATATTCCAATCTTGCAATTGATATATCAATAGAAAGCTAACAACTAGAGGATTCCAAAGAGACCAAAATCGTAAAATTCTAATTTATATTTTAAGAGTAATTGATCCCTCAAGTCAATGCCCAAATTCGGATTGAAAATGAACAGTGGTTGGTCAAACATTAAATTGAGAAGTCAAATGATCATGGAATTTCACGAATTTGCTATCACGAAAATTTGATGAAACAAGGAATCCAATGAAACATAATCAAGTGATTCGAAGTTAAGATCAGAGAGATATCCTTGTTTGAAAATCAGCAAAAATTTGAACCAAAATTGGGCGAAATTGAAGAACAAAATGACTTTAAACACAAAATTAACTTCCTAAATCTAATCAAAACTCAAATTACCGTTGGATGAACGATCAAATCTCACTGCTTACCCGATTGCCACGAAGATTTGGCTTCAATTCACGCGGATTGAAGAGTATTGGCTTGATTTCTTCCTCGGCGGACGTTCGGCGTTCAAGGGGAAAATTTGATCGAATCCGACGATTAATCACGATGAATCCTACCTCAATCGGATCGCAATCAAGTCTAAACATAGGAGATTCATGATGAACTCAAGATCTTCCTTCAAAATTGCTTAATTGCTTCATGATTCAATCAAGAGTTAAGAGAAGAAGAGAGAATACATCGGTTTTTAAAGAGGAATTCCTGCGGAAAACGTGGGCCGTTTGATCCGGTGCAAGCTAATCGATGGCCCTGATCACACGATGACTGTGGGCCACGATCGCGTGGCGATCATGAGCCATGATCTCACGATCATTGAGTTTCCGGCCGTCCGATTGCCATTAAAGCGTCGAGGTGAGACGCGATGTGTCCGCACGTCTCCCCTCAATGTGCCGAATTCGCGATGGATAACGGCCATCCGATGGAAATTGAAAGCTCATCATGCATCCACGTGTCCCCCACGATCGCAAGTCATGACCCACGCCTTCCGCTTGTTTCGCCCGTTCGATGAAGATCGCATGCTCCCGATGCGTCCACGTGTCGCCAAGTAAGTCATCAAGGGCGTCACTTAAAACTCCTTTAGCGCATGTGCTCTGGTCCAGGTTAAACGGTGATCGCGTGGACTCGGGTCCAAGCGATCGATGCTCTGCGATCGTATCCGACGGGCTACACATTGCCACGTCACCTGCATTTAAAAGATTAAACGGGACATAGTCCCATATGGAGAAAAACGATAGAATCAGCGAGTATAAAAGGTAGAAGGGCGTAACGCATTTGCATTACCGCCCAATAATCTCACCAAGGCCCACTAACCCCGTGGGCCCTTCACACGCCAACCCCTCACTCGCCACGTGGCGCCCCTCTCGGGTGTCCGCATGGACTCGCGTGTCCCCTGCCACGCGTCCACGCCACCTTGCGCCACCTGAACGCCACGTGGGCTCGCGCGGCTCTTCCACGTGGCCTTGCATGCCGCGTTGCATCCACGTGGGTCCCGCGCGCCACGTCAGCCCCGCGGTCCTGCGGAAATAAACCCCCTTTTTGCAATTTTAGAGATCAATTAAAAACCAAAATAAATTCTGGAAAAATCCACAAAAATCTAAGAAATTCAAAAATTCATAACTTAAGAAATACAACTCATTTTGAATTCAAATTTTCTCCATTGGATCACAAATTCCTTCATCTTTAATATTATGCCATCTAGAAATACAAATTAAAAGAATCATAATATATGAATTTAAAATAAACATAGATAATTTCTTATGAATTCTATTTTAATTCATCTAACATTCTCTTCTTAAAAATTAAATCTTCTAGTCATCTACAAAAGTCAAAATAAGGTAATTAATTTCTATTATTTAACCTTATAAAAGATTAAACATTCATAGGACACATAATTAACCCTAAATAATGCATAAACATGGACTTTAGTAGAATGACATATCAAAGGAGAAAATTCATAAAAACTATGATAACATGCATCATAATTACATAAAATAAGCATGAATATGAGTTAAATAAGATAAGAATTTAAGTTAAATATGCATGTTATTAATGGCTCTCAATTATTTGATTGAAACTTAATGGACAATGTTTAATTTTATGGTTACTCTTCATTGAGAGATTGTGGTCTAGTCTCAAGATCAATGAGTCATAATGCAATACCTAGCAGATCAAGATACAATAACAAGACCAATTGGAGCCAACATTTTTTACAGATATTATGTGGCCTACAACATGAAGTTCACGAAGATGATTGTGTGATCAAGATGGGATTATCTGCCTTAGATATTTGAGGAGATTGACTCAATGAATAAGATGCAATGAAATCCTTGGCCAAGATAGTAGAAATATCGAAGAAGGAGTTCTCGATGATTTCTACACGCATCAGTACTAACTTGAGTGACAAATTAGGGTTTGACAGTTGACCATACCCAAAGTCATTCATGAGTCTCGTGCGGATGAAGGATTATACATACATGGTAATCGATGATGGAAAGGCTCCATAAGTGAGTTCTTACATATTACATATCTCGTAATGTACGTGGTGTAGCTTGGCAACCAACATGCTAGCAACTCAACCTATCGATTAGGTTAAATTGATCCTTGATTAATGGTTAACCATTATTTTCTCTTGTTGGTAAAGAGAGAGAGGGATAAAGGGAGTGGGAGGTAGAGGGGGGAGAGGCAAGACAAGAAGAGTATGAGACGGAGAGACAAAGAGGTACAGTGGAGAGAGGCAAGACAAGAAGAGCATGAGATATAGAGAGAGGTAGAAAAAGAAGTGAGAAAAAGGGAGAGAGTGCGATAGGTAGAGGGGGTGCAATATTTTGATATCCTAACAACAGGTGCAATATTTTGACAATAAGTGGTGCCAAATCTTCATTTTGATATGGTTTAGACCTTTAAATTTCATCATCCTAATATCTGGATAGGTCCCAATGTGAGTTTTAGGTTTCCAAGTTCCGAGAGGGCTGGGGAGGAGTTAGTGTAGTTGTAAGTTTTTGAAATAAACATGGCTAGAACCAAGAACAAAGAACCCTACTTATTTTACTCTTTTATTCTCACTATATAAATGCATGGAATTTCTCATTTTATCACTTGACCAGGGTTTGCACCCTTTCACCGTAATATAAATCTAATTATTTGATAATGAAATGCCTCGATCACGGGATATCAAAATGTCTATTTAATAAAATTTATGACATGCAGGTGAGCTGAGTGATCGAGTGAAAATTCCTTCATCCATGCATTATGATCACAATATAGTAGCATGGATAATTAAATAGAGAATATGATATGGAGTATAATGAATAAAAAAGATCAGAGACTTGGATATATGATAACATGCAATCTTAACATGATAAAACATGATTATTCATGCAATTTAAGGCATAAAACATTACATTTATGTGCATGTTATCATACTTTGAGTGCATTTTTATCATTCTATGCATATTTATGTCATAATCTCAAAATACATTAAATTAGGGTTAATTATGATGAATTAAGGATAAATAATTTTATAACCCATCTTTACTTGAGATTATGAATGGTTTTTAAAGTTAAATAATAAGAGAAATCATTTTTATGAACATTCATTTAATTTTCTAAAGTTAAAATCTTTTAAAAATGAATGTATTTTTGAAATATAAATTAAATCTCTTGTTATTTAAATATTTTGAATTTTTAGAATGATAGATAATTAAATTCCAGATCCAATGAAAGAAATTTGGATTAATTTGGAGTTGTATTTTAAAAGATATGATTTTTACAATTTTAGGGATTTTTTCTGGATTTTTCCTGATTTTTCTGATTTAAATCTATTTAAAAACGATAAAAAATAATAAAAAAAGGGGGGCCGCGGGGCCCGCGTGGATGCGACGTGGCACGCAAGGCCACGTGGCAGCGCCACGCGGACCCACGCAGCGCGCCTACATGGCGCCTGTGTATATCTTATATATTTATAGTTTATATAGTTATAAAAGGGTTCTTTGTCCTCCCCTATATGGGGAAGGTCTTACCGTTAGAAACCGTCGGGTTATTTAAACCCGACGGTTTCATAATTATCTTCCGTGTGGGACTAACCCACAGCTTATTTATTTATTTCAGGTGACGTGGACGCACGCGGTGCGTCGGATCGACGGCGCGGATCAATATCACGCGTCGATCGCGTGAACTGACAGTCCACCAAAAGATCATCAAGCACGTGCTGAATTAAAAGAGTTATAACGGTCGGATGAGGCGACACGTGGCAGCATCTCGCGCGCCGATCGCGTGGACGCGTGGCGCACCGGAGATCAATCAAACACGTGCGTTTTTCTAGGCGTTATAACGGCCGAGATGCATCCACGCGAACCGCATCTCAGCCGTTAGATCGCGATCCAACGGGCGCCGTTTCTAGGCGTTTTATAACGCCTCACACGTGGCCTAATCTGGAGCGTCCATCAACAATCCGACGGACATGATCTATTCGTAACGTTTCACTTATTAAACGTTTAATCTGGACCGTCGATCAAGCCTAACGCATTGATCGGACGGTTTCGCCCAATTTGGGCTATAAATAGCCTTGTTCTTCGTCGTTTGTACTCATTCTTGAGAGTTTCGATCTAATTGACCTATCTATTTGCATTCTCTCTTGAATCTCTCTCTTGTAATCACTTCTAGACAAGATTCCGCGTCGACGGAGTGTTTATAAGAGAGATTTCGACGATCGAGCGAGGAGAATTTGTCTCTTGAACACCGATGTTCACGTTTGAATTCGCGGAATGAAGAGCCGTCGATCCGGCGATCAATTGGATCGATTTGATCGTTATCTCGGGTTAGAAAACAAGTTTAACCTCTTATCTATCGTTGTGTATCATCAATTTTAGGATTAGGACTTCAATTTAAGTTTAATTTCATTTCAATTTCAAGTGTGTTCTTCGCGAGTTCCGAAAATTTCTTCCTACTTCCATCTTTGATTTCTCCGTGATTACTAATCCAAATCGAGTGATTTTTTATTCCACGGATAGATCTTTGAGTCTTCTTTCCAAAAACACCATTTTCCCTAATTTCTCACCTCAATTCATCGTCCAATTTGACCAAATTCTAAAAGATATCTCGAAAATACCTAAATTCCCTGTGGATTCGACCCGTATTTACCATTATACCCCTCAATTCTCTCTTAATTTCCCAAATTGGTAAGTTCGGTATTATTTTTGACACGAGACCGTGTGAAATCGACGACCTCGCGGTGTCGTCTCGTCAATATATGAAATTATTCGTATTCAAAATAAATAACATGAATTGAAAGAAGATTGAATTATGATGGAAAGAAACATCGACTCATCTGCCCAAAAACAATTAATTGAATTATAAGTCATGGAGATCTCTTCCATGATATACATAGTTCACTAAAAATATATGCTATAATACCAAAAACATTTGAGAAAAACCATAGTAGTCTATAGTACATCCATATCCTTTATTGATGTTCTCATGAAGGCGATGATCGAGGTGGCAGTGGAGATAGCATCTCATGTTTTATGACGATGATCGAGGTGGCAGTGGAGATAGCATCTCATGTTTTATGACGATGATCGAGGTGGCAGTGGAGATAGCATCTCATGTGTTATGATGATGATCGAGGTGGCGGTGGAGATAGCATCTCATGTGTTATGACGATGATCGAGGTGACGGTGGAGATAGCATCTCATGTGTTATGACGATGATCAAGGTGGCGGTGGAGATAGCATCTCATGTGTTATGACGATGATCGAGGTGGCGGTGGAGATAGCATCTCATGTGTTACGATGATGATCTAGGTGGCGGTGGAGATAGCATCTCATGTGTTATGACGATGATTGAGGTGGCGGTGGAGATAGCATCTCATGTGTTATGACGATGATCGAGGTGGCAGTGGAGATAGCATCTCATGTTTTATGACGATGATCGAGGTGGCAGTGGAGATAGCATCTCATGTGTTATGATGATGATCGAGGTGGCAGTGGAGATAGCATCTCATGTGTTATGACGAGTGATCGAGGTGGCAGTGGAGATAGCATCTCATGTGTTATGACGATGATCGAGGTGGCGGTGGCGATAGCATCTCATGTGTTATGACGATGATCAAGGTGGCGGTGGAGATAGCATCTCATGTGCTATGACGATGATTGAGGTGGCGGTGGAGATAGCATCTCATGTGTTACGATGATGATCTAGGTGGCGGTGGAGATAGCATCTCATGTGGTATGACGATGATTGAGGTGGCGGTGGAGATAGCATCTCATGTGTTATGACGATGATCGAGGTGGCGGTGGAGATAGCATCTCATGTGTTATGACGATGATCAAGGTGGCGGTGGAGATAGCATCTCATGTGTTATGACGATGATCGAGGTGGCAGTGGAGATAGCATCTCATGTGTTATGACGATGATCGAGGTGGCGGTGGAGATAGCATCTCATGTGTTATGACGATGATCGAGGTGGCGGTGGAGATAGCATCTCATGTGTTATGATGATGATCTAGGTGGCGGTGGAGATAGCATCTCATGTGTTATGACGATGATCGAGGTGGTGGTGGAGATAGCATCTCATGTGTTATGACGATGATCGAGGTGGCGGTGGAGATAGCATCTCATGTGTTATGACGACGATGGCAATGGTGCCATCTCTCTCTCTCTCTCTCTCTCTGTCTCGCACACTCAATACTGTCATCCTTAAGAAATACTTTTGTTCGATCATATTTAGGCCGGCCCAGATATAAAAGTCACAGTGATAATATACGTCGGCCCAATAGATAGCCCACTAGGCCACGTTAAAAAATGGGTAAACATCATATAGTGGCACGACCTTTAGGGTAATCATCAAATACTGGCACGACCTTTTTCCACGCTCAAATACTGGCACGACCTTTTTCGGTGGCTCAGATACTGGCACCACCTCAGCATTCCCGCTGAGGTGGCATTTTTTATTCTTCCGTCCCCCACCTGGCTGCCACCTCGTCCTCCTTATTATCTCTCTCTCTTCATTCTCTTCCTCTCTCTTCATTCTCTCCCACTCTTCATCTCACGCGGTCCTCATTCCTCTCTCATCATTCTCTCTCTCTCTCTCCCGTACTGTTTCATTCAATATATCTGTCTCTCTCTGTGTATCTATATATCTCGATCTCTCTCTCTCATTCTATCAGTCTCTCGCTCATATTTTGTCTGTCTTTATCTCTTCATCTATCTCTATATTTATCTCTTTCTATCTCTCTCTAGATTTGTTTGACGCGACGATTATTACCGATTCGCTGGCTGCGGAGCACCGTGCTGTTGCGGCTAGAATCGCCGGAGAGGTGATGTAAGTATTCTCTTCCCTCACCATTTCGCTCTCAATCTGCCTTGTAGGAACTGTTTATTTCTAAAAACTAGAATAATTGCGTCAGCAACTAATTTTCCTAAGGTTTATTTGGTATCATTCCTATCGTTTTCTAATCGGGTGATTTGCAGATTATTCGTGGTGGGTTCTATGAGACCAAAAATGTTCAGCACAAAGGCCAGGTTTGTTTTTCTATTCTTCCCAATTGAGCGAATACCTCTTAAATGCCACTGAAACTTCAGTTTCAAATGATTTTTTTTGTTTCAACATCGTTGCTGAGAGACTTTTCAATTTTAAGAATCTCAGCCTGTCCGATCTGTCCGTCTCTCTTCTCTCTCTCTCTCTCTCTCTCCTCTCTCTCTCTCCTCTCTCCTCTCTCTATCTATCTCTGTATCAATGTCCTGCTTTTTGTCACACAATCAGATATTTTCCCCGTCTCTCCTTTCTTTCTATTTCCTCTCGTTGATTTCTCTTTCCCTCTCTCATTAGGTCTCTCCCGATCTCTATCTTTCTAAATGTGTCTGATATGATTGCCCGGATATCGACGAAAGATCTAAGAGGATATCCAAGAGCCTCTACGGCTTCTGCGACCGTGGCGTAGTCGCCGGTGCCATCCGCCGCCACAACCACGTCGGGCTGAAATGATGTGGCGGTGCCCTGAAGAAAACGTCGTTCCTCCGTCCCGACCCAGGTCGGAAAATCCAAGAGCTTCTTGTTGCTGTTCCTAGTCGCCCTTTGGTTGCCAAAGTCGACCGTAGGAATCTGTGAGAGTACCTGGTAGACCAGCGAACGAGATGGTACCGAGACTGCCGAGTACGAGCGACTTGACGACGTTGTCGGTGTCTTGGAGACTCTCGGAGCAGGTTTCCTGGTTACCAAGCGCGGCGCTGAGCCAGGAGCGCAGGTCGTAATGCGCGTTGCCCGTGCCCACCGAGAGCTTCTCCGTGGCCGATTGAGTGGTGGGGGAAGAACTGGACAAAGTCTAGTCGAGCTCGGTTGATGAGAGGGAGAGGAGATCGACGTAGTCTTGGACGGCGGAGGCGGCGCGGCAGTCGTTGCTGAATAGCGGCCCAGAGAAAGTTGAGAGGATAGAAAGGACACTGCCGATCTCGCCGAGAGTGGATTTTATCGTGGACACGAGGAGCGGAGACGGGGAGAAACCAGCGGCGGACACGTCAGCTCTCCCTGCGTGGAGAGCAATGACGAGGAGGAAGAAGGGGAGGACTCTGGATCTCATTGCTCAGAGGCCTTGTATTCAGCTTTTCAATCCAGTCTTCATCTTCCGAGTCCATATCATAACAGGGTTTCTCTCTCTTCATAGCTCTCTCTACCTCATCTGCTGTCCTAATGTAAGACTCCGGGCGAGGAGCCTTATCGTCGTCTTCGTTGACCGCTCCTCCGAGGGATTTCTGCTGATCCGGTGATCCTGTCCACCGGCCGAGAGAGAGAGAGAATGATGAGAGGGGAAGGAGGACCGCGTGAGATGAAGAGAGAGACAATGAAGAGAGAGAGAGAGAATAAGGAGGACCATGTGGCAGCCAGGTGGGGGAGGAAAGAATAAAAAATGCCACCTCAGCGAGAATGCTGAGGTGGTGCCAGTATCTGAGCCACCGAAAAAGGTCGTGCCAAGATTTGAGCGTGGAAAAAGGTCGTGCCAGTATTTGATGATTACCCTAAAGGTCGTGCCACTATATGATGTTAACCCTTAAAAAATAGGGTTAATTGCCCCATCTATCCCAAACTTTTAAAGTTTTCCCTAATCTATCCCAACCTTTTTTTCTCTTTCCTCAATCTATCCCAGCTGCTGACATGGACTTAAATTAAGTCCAGTTGGTGCCCGCGTCATGTCCACGTCAGCCGCCATGTCCACATCAGCCGCCTCCCTCCCTCCGTCTCTCTCCCAACCTCCCTCCCTCCCTCCCTCCCTCGCTCGCTCCCGCGTCCCGCCCTCCCCCCTTCCTCTCTCTCTCTCTCCCTCCCTCCTTCCCTCCCTCTCTCTCTCCCTCTCTCCCTCTCTCTCCCTCCCTCCCTCTCTCTCCCGGCCTCCCTCCCTCCGTCTCTCTCCCAGCCTCCCTCCCTCCGTCTCTCTCCCTCCCTCCCTCTCTCTCTCAGCCTCCCTCCCTCCCTCTCTCTCCCGGCCTCCCTCCCTCCCTCCCACCATGTCTCTTTCTCTGCCTTCGCGTCTATCTTTTTGCTGGCGTTGTCTCGATTCAATACTTTTAAATCGGGGGGTTGTCTTATAACAAAATGTGATGACATGATTGACGAGGAATAGTTTAAGCGCAAGGTTGAAGATGAAGACGAATGTATGACGATTGAAAACACTGGATTTCCCTTCCTGGAGGGATTTCCTTTTCTGAATGTTTACCAATGAAGAAGAGAGGTCAAGGGGTAGTTGAGGGACTGGTTTTTCTAGTTTGATGAACCTTGATGAAGCATGCGAGCTCTTTTGTGTCACACGGTGCAGAAGCTGAGGAAGCCCATGTACTCGTGGTTCTTGATCATGCGGATGCTTGTCTCTGTCCCAACGACGCCTGAAAAGATGCAAGATATGACGACGACGACGATGATGATGAACAAGATGACGAAGCTCACCCATGGTGAGGGCGCTAGCGAAGATGACGAAGACGATGATGGAGGCTCTCCGGAGAACGCGGACCAGCTTCCTTACAAAGAACTGCCCCCAGAATCCCGCCATTAATGACACGCTTGTCAAGTACACCGCTGCGCAGAAACCTTAACCCCGTCAGAGAAAGGGGGAGAGGGAGAGGGAGAGAGAGAGAGTGGAGTCTCACCATATGGGATGGGAAACCTCCGTAGGAAGTAGAATTCCACGACGGATAGGGACGAGGAGAAGAGCATGACAAAAGTTGCTGTCGCGCTGGCAACCGGCGTATAATAAATTTGTAGGGTTTTTGAAAATGGGAAAAATACTAGATGGAAAGATAAACAATTTGGTCGCGAGTTAGGGTTTCCTTAGGGTGTCGATGAACGGGCAAATCAGGGTTTTTTCTAACCTACGGAATGACGCCAATTTCTAGCAGAAGGGGGCCAAGGATGAAGCCTCCGCCAGAGCCCAAGAGCCCACCAACGGTGCCGCCCAAGACGCCACAGAAAGCGCAGAAGAAGAGCTCCGGAGTAGTCCATTCAATTGAGGCTTCGCAGACGTATTCCCAGTTACTTCCATTCTCCTCGCCTTGCTCTCCTTGTAGAGTTTCATCGCTTTCCACGCAGAAAACACTTAGCGCGACAGGGAACTGTAATTAGAAGAGGAAAAAGCATTGAACTCTCTCCAACACTTTAATGCCGGGAGAGAGAGGGAGGGAGGGAGAGAGACGGAGGGAGGGAGGCGGCTGACGTGGACACGACGCGGGCGCCAACTGGACTTAATTTAAGTCCATGTCAGCAGCTGGGATAGATTTAGGAAAGAGAAAAAAGGTTGGGATAGATGGGGCGAAAAAAAAAGTTTGGGATAGATTAGGGAAAACTTTAAAAGTTTGGGATAGATGGGGCAATTAACCCTAAAAAATATATGCTCTGCGGTGACCGGAAACACACAGATTTTAATTCGGTGACCAGACCCTCTTTTTGAAATTCTGTCTCCATCTCAGTTTTTTCCTTCTGGCCTTTCTTCCTTGGTTCTCCCGCCCGCCCCCCCTGCCCCGAATCCTATCCGCCATTTGCCTCCTCCACGGCTCCACCGCGCCAACAAGGTCAGTTAAACAACCCACGTGTTTCATTCTCTTTTTATCCTCGATTTTAATTCAAACTGATGTATTTCTGAACTCCTGTTCTTTGTTATTTCTATCCTTGTTGAACAGTTTTCTGTCCGGATCAGGGTTTTAGCCCTTTATGGATCAGAATGCGGGGGATTTCCGAGTCTCGAAGGAGATTCTCGCGGTGATTCCCTCGGATCCGTACGAGCAACTGGATCTGGCGAGGAAGATCACTTCTATGGCGATTGCCTCTCGCGTTTCGCGGCTGGAAACGGAGACGGCGCGGTTGCGCGATTGCGCTGGGGAAAAAGATAAGCTGATCGATGAGCTCCGAGGGAGGCTTGCTCAGCTCGATAAACTCTTGCAGGAGACGGATTCTCGTCTCAGGACTTCGCTGGAGGACAACGTAGATATTTCTTTTGCTCTTCTCTGTGTTCATTTCTGTATGTTGAGTATTAATATGATTAATGTTAATAATTAACTATATAATATATATCTAATGTACTAACAGAATTTGTTGAGTATTCGTTGGTTCTCCTTTCAATTTTACTTTGCTCGCAGCTTAATCTCTGCTCTGTGTTCTATTCACCTTCAATGGGTAAATGTGTGTATATTTATGATTCTGTCAAATACTGATCTGCGTTTAATTTTTAATGTTCTGCTATACGTAATGAGCAGAATTTTATGAATTCTCCTCTTATTTTTTCTTGTTTTTTCAGTTAAGCTGTCTAAAGAATGTAGATATTTCTTTTTCTGTTATGTGTTGAATGCATTACCAATATATTGATGTTTGTATTCATGTTACCTGTAGAACATTTTAAAAAACTGTTGCTTGTAAACCGGTATAATGTTGTATATATAGTATGCCATTGTATATTTTAAAAGAATTTTATTACTTGTCTTTTTATTTAAATTTGTTGTTTACAGCTTAGAAAATGTGGATATCTCTGTTGCTTTTGTTGTGCTTAATTAATTATAACCACGTAAACATGTGTGTACTTATGTTAATCAGAATCTAATTAGTATTCTAATACGTTTAATATTTTATATGCTGTCTTATGTCTAAACAGAATTATATAAATTCTCCTTTTAATTTTACTTATTTTTGCAGATTAATGTGTCTGAATAATGTTGAAATCTCTGTTGCTCCTCTTTAGGAATATTTTGATGCTATTTAAGAATCCGATAATTATATTTTTATGTTTACTATTTGATGTGCTGGTATACATTAACATAATTATATCGATTCTCCTTTTATTTTTACTTGTGTTTGCAGATAAAGTTGTCTAAGGAACGGGATTCTCTGGTTTTGTCCACAAAGAAATTGAATCGGGAGCTTTCTAAGGTGCGTTTGAATTCTTATTAGTTCTACACAAATTGATAATCATTATGTAATTTTAAAGCTTTCTTTTGTTGAGCTATGCTTTGATCAAAGTCTACTTCTTTCAATCAGTTGGAAGCCTTCAAGAGGCATCTGATGCAATCCCTGAAAGAAGAGGATTCTCCTGCTACTGTAAATTACTTCTATCAATTCATTTTCCATTTATCACGACTCACCTCTCTCTCTATCTCTGTATTTCTCTCACATTCTCTCTCTCCTTTTCTCTCCCTCAATCTCTCGAGTTCTCTCACTCTCTCTATCTCTCATGCACTCATCCTTATTCTCTTTGTTTCTGGCTTATCCTTATTCTAACTAAGAAGAAAGTATATTATCTCACTCTTATGCTCTATGCAGAAATCAGAGACTGTAGACATTGTAACCTATGACCAGGCCATTTCCAAATCTTCTGATGAATCAGGTTGAATCTATTTGAATATTTTAAATTCTCCTCAAGGATTAGTTTATGATATCTAAATTTATTTCAGGGGTGAAAAAATATCCGATGGTTCCTTATATGAGCCCAAAGCTCACTCCTAAAGCCACACCAAGATTTGTTTCCACTGCTGTTTCACCAAAGATAACTTCATCTGCCACCTCACCTGTGAAGACAAGGGGAGAAACGCAGGTTCCTTTCTCCCCGTGGTACCCATCTAGCCAATTGTCTTCAGCCAACAACTCTCCACCACGTGGCCGCTCGTTAAATGGTAACTCTCGATTATTATATTTATATATTGATATTAAAAAAGGGTTATTCAAAATCAATTGAAGATTTGAATATGTATTTGATTTTTTTTTGGAGGGCGACCGGGTAGAATAGATGGAAAGGAGTTCTTCCGTTTGACAAGGTTAGTATTTTGTTCGCTTGCATTACTTATTTCTTGTTCTTTCTATCCTTAGGTTTTTGGGATTATGTATATCATCAATATATGATGATCACGTTCATTTTGCCTCAAAGTGGTCAGCCCATTTTTTAATGAGAGGTAAGGAATTTAGTGAAACACAATTCTTTATGTCCTGGAGAGCTATTGGAGGGCAGCTCAAAGTAGGAGTGATGACAGTGCTCAGTGGTATGGGAAAGGAAACTCAAGAACTTAAATATGAAGTACAAACATGAAAGGGGGGCAACCAAGAAGGAAGGTTCCCTGAATTGGGAGAGGCACATGAGAGCTCCCTTCTCCACTCACCACTTCTGGGCAACTGATTCTTGAATGAGCCGTTTGCCTCCTTAGTTCTCTTATTGATAGGGCCTGAGCTCCTTATTCTTCTCCTGACACATGTGGGGCATTGAATGTCTGACTCTTTCCCCGGTCCAGCAGTCAAAGGCCTTTTCTTATTCTGCCACTTCTCATGGGTGTGATTTTTGGGGTCTTACCAGAGGCCCATCTTTAATTCTGGGTTTTGGATTTGTCCTGCCATGGTGGCGGGAAGAAACTGTCTTTGCTCTGTTAACTCTTATCCTCTATCTTCTCGCCCCAAATTTTTTATGTCCAGGTTGTATTTTCAATTCTAAGTTGACGAACTCATACTCTGCCAAGGCTTAAAAACCCTCACTTTTGTCTCTCCGTTCAGTTGAAAAATCTTATCCTCTCTCTTCTTTCTCAACTCTTTTTCTCTCAAGGTGATTTTTGCCTCCTATGTTGCATTTTCAATTCTAGGCCACCGCATTTGTCGTTCCATGGCCAAGGTGGAAGAAAATCATGTCTAAATAAACTCTTATGTCCAAAACATATTCAATCCCTGTACAATTTCAATTCCGCATGATTAGATCTGTCTAGCCGGTGCAATGGTAGGGAAGTGCTCTCTCTTATCTCTCTTAATTCTAGAACTTTTATGCTCTCTCCTCTTAGAAAGTTTCTCTGTGAAGGTGCAACTTTGAGTCTGGCTGTTGGACCTGTCTTGCAGATTTGATGGCAGAAAAAAACCATTCTTTATCTCAATGAAAAGGGGACACCGTGTTGGGTGTTCCCCTCCCTCTTTTCAAAAAAAAAAAAAAAAAAACCATTCTTTTCGTTTTCTTTTTCCAAAAAAAAAAAACAACTTTCTCCCTCCTCCTCTTTGCTACTACGTCTCCATCCAGGAAATGTTTTAGCTGTTGAATGGCCCTTGCTGCTCTGTCGATTGAAAAAACCCTCTCTTTTTTCTTTGAAAATCAAAACCAATAATTTTCTAAAAGTTTTTCCATCAAGGCGTATTTTACATCATGGTTGTCAGACCTGCTCGAAGACAGATCCATAAAATTGAGCATCTCTTAAGATCAGAAATCGATCAGAGGGCCCCTGGAGTGATTGACTGATCTATCAATTACAGTTTTGATTTATCTGTCCATCCCAGATCTCCAACAAGTTTTTGCGTTATATTATTTCCTTTTTTTATTTATTTAATTAATCTACTTGATTTCTTTTGAATAACAGGAGCCGGTTATCATATGAACAGTTTGCGGCATTTCTTGCCAACATTAAAGAACTCAATTCTCATAGGCAGACTCGGGAGGTGTGATTTCAAACATTTTTTGTTTTTACTGTAAAATTCTATCATATGCTCGACTTATTAATTATTTATATTTTACTGTAAAATTCTTTCAGTTGTCTCTTGAATGAGCTATTTTAATTGTTTCTTGGGTGATTTCAGGAAACTTTGAAGAAAGCTGAAGAGATATTTGGTGGGGATAACGTGGACTTGTTTGTGTCTTTCCAAGGACTGCTGAATCGGAATGCTCCTTAGCGAGCTTGCGATTAGGGTAATTGTCATTGCTCCTCACTGTCTCTCCATCTCTATGGTTCTCAATCCCTCTCTCTCTCTCCATCTCTCTGGCTCTCAATCCCTCTCTGTCCCTCCATCTCTCTGGTTCTCAATCCCTCTGTCTCTCCATCTCTCTGACTCTCAATCCCTCTACCTCTCCCTCTCTCTCCATATATCTCTGGCTCTCAATCCCTCTCTCCCCTCTCCATCTATCTGACTCTCAATCTCGCTGTCTCTCTCTCCCCCTATCTTTCCCTCCATGTCTTATGTCTACTTCTGTGCCTCTTCGTCTCTTTGTCACTCTCTCCTTTCTCCTCTCTCTCATGCTTCCTCAGCCCGTCAGATCATTTCTTCTCATTCCGTGTATCTGCGATTCATTCTTTCTGTCTCTCTCCTGCTAGCCCCGGGCTCTATCAATACACACTCAAAGTTCTCCAATCAGATGAGAGGGAAGAAAATGCTCGGCTCTCTCTCTCTCTACCCTTCTCCCCCCTAACTCGGATATCCCAGTTGTTTCCTATTGAAGTCTAGCAGATGCTTATAATCTCACATTACTTATACTCTTTTACGTTTGCACTTTCAGATTCTCGTTTGCTCTCCGTTCCAGTTGTAGAATGGCAAACGATGGTTTGCCCACCCCTATGGAGCTGGACTTTCCTCATACACTTAAAAGATCCAGCGGCTAACTGATCTCCATGTTGGAGACGATCTTATCTTCTTACGCAGTAAAAGAGCCAGCAGCATACTTATCTATGTTGGAGAGGATCTTATCTTTTGCATATTCATCATCATGTCATCTTGGCCGGTAATATCCTCATCATCACCTCATGATCTACTTAAAAGTCCGTTGAAATCAGATGGCTAGGGATCATCCTCATGTCATAGGGGTCTTATTTCTTTTGAGGATGGATATGGATCCACACCCATCATATGTGGGAGATGGATAGATTACCGCTAACTTTGTGGGATCAAAGACAACTCTGGCGGCATCTTCTCTCGTTTGAAGTTGCCCTTCATGCTTGATGAGAACAGGCTGAATCAGCCAATGAGATCGCGTTGAATATACCTGATGGACCTGATCTTTTGATCTGACGGTCTCTGATGCATATGACTTGAACCGAACCGAACCAAGATGGACCGCCGGTCTGGGAAAAAAATGGGCCGCACCAATCTGTGGTCGAGAACCAGTTCAGCAGACAATGGACTCGGTTTAGTCCGGATTTGGTGGGCCGAGAAGGACAATAGATTTATGCTAAAAATATGGCCCAATATTGAACCCACGTCGCTGAGCCCGCCTCGAGGCATCACCTTTGCCCCACGTGGCATCCATTTGGTGCATTGGATTATCTGAAATACTGCCATATAAGTCAATACATTTAAATTTCTTAAAAAACAAAATGTAAAATTCACAAAGCCTTTTTGTTTTCCATTAGTAAACAAATTACATATCTCAATATCAAAATAGATTAAGGAGAATTTCAATTAATTGAGTCAAACCAATTGAATTATCCTTTGGCTTCAAAATTAAAGGCTTGTTCTCTTCTTCTCTTCCATGCCCAGTAAATTCTTGAAAGTTCTTAAACAATATTATTAAAAAAATTTATCACTAATACCGATTGTTTGACCTTAAAAATCTCTCATGTTAATCCAATAATTATTTTGAAAATCATGTAATTGTTTTATGTAACTTTCTTCATAGACTTTATATGTATGATCATCTCAGTCCATACATCTCATTAGTTAATAACTTTATAGATGGAATAGTAGCCTGATCGGACAACCTTTTTAATCATCTATATCAACACATATTAATTAATTAACGATCGATTTAACTTAATAAAAAAGTAAGTTGCCGACCTATTAGATAACAAACTATATCACGCACTCTAGGAGATATAGAGTATATAAAACTCTTATATAGAACTTTGTCATCATTGGTCACCCTGTACATATAATTATTTGTCCACTCCAGACTTTAATAGAGCATGATCGTGCAACCTTTGAATAAACTAGTCCATGTGTCAAAATTTAAACTAAAACTTTCTTGAAATAAGGATTCATCAAGTTTAATTTAGTATAGAGGCGAGTAAAAGTCGAGTCTACAAAGAATTAAGGGAGTGTTCTTGAGATGTTTTAGAATTCAATCAATTTGAATGACGAATTGAGATAAAAAATTGGAGAAAAGATAATGTGAGTGTATGTGGGCCATAATGACACTTTTTGTAATTCTAGATTTGCTACTCTCTGTCCTCTCCCCTATATATTTTTCTCTTCTTTTCCCTAATCAAGATCATTTTTTAATCTTCACTTTCCACATGGTATCATAGCCCTAACCTATGGGTTCCTCGTGGCGGTGCTGGATCTTCCCGTTGTCGTCTGTGCATCATCTCTCCATTGCTCCCCTAGACCTCTCCGTGAAATCATGTTAAATCAGTTATATCTTTTTCATTTAAGGTCAGATCAACTTGAAACTTATTACATCAGATTCAGAAGCATGAAAACATATATTTCAAACCAAAGAACATTACAAATGTTGGCCTAGCGCCTTCAAACTTGCTCTTTTTTGAAAAACCATTAGTTTTCCAAGCGTCATCTTCAAAAGGTCATATCTTTTTTTTTCTTGAAAATTTTCATATTAGGTATCACTAGGGAGAAAATTTTTATGTTCTACAAACTTTTTTTAGAAGCAGATTGGATTTGAAGTTATTTTGATGACCTCAATCCAATATTTTAGGAAAGAATATGTTTTGCTAGAGAAAACTCATGCAGAATCCTTGTTCACACCTATCTCTCCCTATACTTAATGAAATAGATTAAATTTTATATATCGTTGGATCAGGATTTTTGAGATCTACAAAGTTTTTTTTTGAAAATTTTTTTATTTGAGAACTATATAAGGGAGAAAAATGATTTATTTGACTGATTTTGGGGTCAGTCATAGTGATGCTTATTGATTAGGGGCACTCCACGTTAAGATTAAGGTAAACAAGAACTCTCCATCGACGTCTTTGCCCATTCATTCCTCTCTTGCAGTCACACTATCCCCCAGCAATCCAATGGATCCCTACTTCTACTCTAGCAATCCAGCCGGTCTCTACTTCTACACTAGTACTGCAGCCAACATCCCCCCTACTTCAACGTTACGACCAATCCTTACTCCTCGATAGGTCGTGTAGCCAATTTTTGCTTCCTTATCTTCTTTGATGAATACATTTGTCCACCATCTTCAAAGTCTTCATACTATCTTCGACAAGACTAACTATGTCACTTGGTTTGCTAGCTTCTGGCCTTTTTTTAGAAATTCATGGTCATCTCTCTTTTCTCGCAGAGGACCCTCCCCCATTTAGGGATCCTATTCGTATAGTGAGGTTCATCGAGGATCAAGTCGTCGTGACATGGTTGCTCAAGTTGACGATTCCTTCTATTAGTGAGCCTTTGCAGCTCAGTACACTAACCAAAGCTATCTGTAATGAATTGGCTTTCATGTATGGCTATTAGCCTAATATCTCCCAGATTATTGAGGTATATGAGCAAATTTTCAAGGGGAAGCAATCAGGGTGTTGCCTTCAAGACTATTATGCTAACATTTGTGAACTTCTCACTCAATTGGAGCTGTATCTCTCGTATATGACTGATCTTATGACTCAATGACATCATTGAGAGGAGCTTGTTGTAGCTATCTTTCTTGCAAGCCTTGACACCTTGATCTCCTCTAAGATCTGAGGATCTATATCGAGTGAGGCATGCCTTTCAACTCTCGTCACGAACTTCTCTTTTGCTTTTCGAGTGTTAACCGGGACTCCTCTTTCACCATCACCTGTACCTCTCCCCTTGTATCATTTGACTCGTACAACATTAATATCTTCTAATTTTAAGGGAAAGGGGTACTACATAGATGGTGGTCGAGCACACAATTGAGGGCGCGATCAAGGCCATGATGGCTAGCCATTCCTTCCATGCGAGCATTGTCGACGGACTAATCATCATTCTAATAGTTGTTGGTAGAAGTTTGGCAAACCTGATTGGGTTGCTAATTCTACTTCTACTGATGCTTCTTCATCTTCATCATCGGGTATGATGACCATATCTTAGGAGGACTATGATCTTATTATGAAGTTTCAAGAGACACCTATAGCTCCTTGATAAGTCCAAATACATATGCAAATCTCATGTCATTGTTATTGGGTTTATTGGACTTATTCAATATGATTTATCATAAATCTTTTCCCTTAATCTCTTAATTTTCCAAAGTATAGCTCAGTAAGGGGTCGAATCCAAGGGAGGCAATATTAATCCTTCTTTTCTACTTTCATTATTCTTTCAGAATACCTAAAATTAGTTAGACTACTTTGTAGCTTATGATTTTTGGTAGATCTTATGGCAGATACCTAAAAGGATTGAATTGGAAGGAAAATTGTATATCTCTTCTTTTCTTTTTATAAGGATCTTTCTCTAATTATAACTACCCATATCAATCTTATTCACTTAATGCATCAACCCTTTTTTTATGTTTTTATCTTAAGTCCTCTAATTTTTACTTTATTCTTCTGTTGTATCTTTAATCTTTCTTTTATTATTCTTCCTACGTAGAATAGGTCCCTAAGGAATCGATTATGTCATTATTGCTTAATTACATTCACTGTATTTGCTCTAACAAACTCCCTCTGATCTAAACAGAAAGAAAAAATGTTAAGGAAAATTTATATCTAATCGTTTTATGTTTTAATATATTTTCTAAACAAATCTCTTCTAAATCCAACTCAATCTATTGCTTACGGAAGGAACTTCTCTTACTGATGTTGACTGACTTAGAATTAACGATATGAACAAATAGGGTTGGGCGGTCCCGGTCACGGTCCAGTTTTTGGCACACCATTCTGTCCAAGTCTCGGTCCACCTCGGTCATGGTTCGGGTCGGTCTTAACTTTGGTCTCTCTTGACCATGAATATGTGTATCGTTGACTGATCAAGAAGATCGTTCTTGATCCCCTCAATCAGATTGGATCGACGTTCCCTTGAAGTGGCGATGGCATCGACTCCAGGTGAGCCCCGGCGATCAACAGTAGAATCTTCTCAGCTTGTAACTCCATGAGAAAGCAACGTAGATTTTTCGGTGCCAAGTCCCGTGATGGGGATCACACAGTATTTTTTTACATAATAATATTCAGGAAATGAAGAATCTTAATAAAAATTCACAAAATGATTTTTGATTCAAAATATCTAGGATTGTAATTGATCGTCCCATCAATCAAGGACAAAGGGGAGAGGGATGCAGATAGGACTGAAATTATAAAGGAAAAAGAGATGGAGGAGTGAGAGATAGAGAGAGAGAGATTATGCAGAGAGAGGACGTAAATGGTAGCCGAAAAAATGGCGATGAGAGAGAGGGATTATACAGAGATAGGACGAAAATTGAAAACGAAAAGAATATGCAAGGAGGAAGAGGAAAGAGAGAGAACTATGCAGAGAGAGGACAGAAATATTAATAGAGAAAAAAACAACGACGACAGAGAGAGAGAGAGAAATAGGAAAAGAGACGTTGGAAAAGAAGAGTGAAAGAGAGAAATATGCGCGTAGAGGACATTGATCAACAATTTTTGCACCCGTTGGAATAGAAGCTAGATAAACGCCTCCAATTTATAGATCCCACAAAATTCAGATCTAACAATCACCTCTGAACAGAAGCAGTGACAGTAGAAGATGATCCTTCAGAAGAATTTCCTCGAAGAGTTGGTGGGCAATCTGAGAATCTCATGAATAGCTCAAAAGGTGGGCCTTAAGGAGGATCAGATCCTTCTCCATGGGTTCTAAAACTCCGGGCCACGTGGCAGCGCCACGCGGGCCCACGCGGTGCCTACGCGGCGTATACATATATATATTATCTACATACTTTATATATAATGGGTATTCAGCCTTCCGTATATCGGAAGGGTTTTCAAATGCTCTAAACCGTCGCACCTTATAAATGCGACGGTTCCACTTAATTTTCTAAACCGTAGCATCCGAGTTGGGAATTCAATCTGATTGAGCTGTCTAGACACCTTCCCTCTCGTTTCTCTTGATTCCATCATGTTCCTCTTCCATTTTCGCACCTTCGGAGCCTTTGAAGTCAAGATTTGGTGGAGAATCGAAGGAGAAATTGCCACTTGAACGTCACGCTCGCGTTCTTCTTGTTTTCGGTGATTGAGAGGCTTAATCACGATAATTTGATCACAATCGTGGGTTAGTGGAAGCGGTTTTTGCTTCCTAATCTTCTAATTAGGTTTAATTTTCGTTTAGATTAGGATTTAGAGTTTAATTTTATCGAATTTAAGCTAAAATCGCAATTCTTCACGTCCGAAAATTTCTCTCCACTTCAAATTTCGATTTCTCCACGAAATCAAGATCATTTTTGATGATTTTTGATTCTGTGGATTCATTTTGAAGTTATCTTTCATAATATCTCATTTTCCCCAATTTTTACCATCAATTTCTTGTCCGATTTGATCAATTTCGAAGATTATATCAAGAAATTCCTTATTTCCCTGTGGATTCGACCCTTATTTACCATTATGCCACTCAGTTCAAGTTAATTTCCTAAAATTGGTAAGTTTGGAATAATTTTTGACGCGATACCGCGTGAAATCGACGACCACGCGGTCTCGTCTCGCCAGTTACCTAGATGAGGAATGGAAGAAGACAACGAATAATGAATATTCCCGGATTTCGCCCTCTTCTTGCCTGGAGATGTGGTTAGATATGCGAGAATAGGTTAGAGACTTAGAGATGGTGGATGCAGGAATGACGAGAGAGAGAAGAGATGTCGGATGCGGGAATGCGGGAATATGGGAATGCTGGATTTCTCTTCTTGTCTGAAATGACGAGAGAGACTTAGAGACTTAATGAATAAATAATAATGATTCTCTCTTCGGCCCGAAGTTGGACCGAGACTAGTTCGGCCCATTTTCTGGGACCGATGGTCTCCGTTCGGTCCGGTCAACTGACCTTCGATCGGTCTTTGGCCTTATGAACAGATTATGAGAAGAATATCAAACTGAGCTCTCTTATTAAATCCTAATTTCACGCTAATTACGAGCTAATTCACAAAAAAAATAAAAGACAAAGAAAACAAATTCATTTACTATGAAAAGAAATTTGTAATTAAATTCTATCAATCTTTCTAAAATAAGAAGATTATAATCTTGAAAATAATAGAAAATTAAATCTAAAACGACCGAAACAACTATCTAGATCAAAATGACTGTTTCAGAAAAAAAAACTAAAGTAGAAAATAAATCTTAACTATGTTTTGAGGCTTCGTAGTAATGCCGAACTGCTTAGAGTGAGTTCGATCTTTACTTTGAACGCCTCTCGAACCGATTTTTGACTCTTTCTCCCACTGTGTCTTCCTGGCCGAGCTCCTCCTTGGACGGGAAATCAAGAACGACATTTTCTTTCTCCGCTCCCTCTTTTAACCTAACTGACCCGCAGCTTCAAGCTTATGCGAGTCAGTTAGGATCGTGATGCTCTTCACTTTACACCCTTGTAGTGCTTCAATCTCATCCGCCAGGTAATTAGGCTCAAACTTATTGGTGGTGTGGCACTACCATGAAAAGCGCCAAAGACATACGATTCAATGTCTTTTTGTATGTGTCGCTTTACACCCAACTTCATGCTTCCACTTACTGTTGGTTGCTGATTTCTCCATACAAATCCTGTCCACACACTACTAAGGCCCATTAGATCTGACAAGCCCACTAAGGGCTTTAGTTGAAAAAAACTTCTCTTAAAGAAAAGAATTTACTGCAATTTAAAAGAGTTCATCCATTTATGAAAAACATAGAATTTACCAAAATAAAAACTATCTTTAATTGTTGTAAATCTTATATTAAAACCCTTTTTCTTCATTTATCTAAAAGATGTTCATTTTAGCATAATCATATGATAAAATGTGACAAATATAAATGATATTGGCTCTTTAAACTATATTATAACAAAGATGAGCATATTTTCTTGCTCTCTTTTGCATGTTATCACTCCTCCAACTCACTCATCGCATCATGCATACACCTTTAGCTTAAGTATTGCCTTACTTGCCTCTTCATCTGAATCTTGGATCATTGACTTGGGGACGTCTGCCCATATGTCAAGTATACAATCGCTACTTCCTTGCTTATCCAAATTATCCAGATGGTTGTGCCTATCTTTTTGTGGGACATGGCGAGGCCAATCCGACTTCCTCACTCCAATTATATCAAGTCCTATACGTTCTCAATTTCCCTATCAACCTCTTATCTATCAGTGCCATCACCAAAGCCTTATTTTTCTCTCTCTCTCTCTCTCTCATTATTTCCTTACCATTGTACCTTTTAGGATTTGTGGATGGGGAATAGATTGGTTTGGGGCGTGAGACTAGACGTGGACTTTGTGAGCTTGTCTCCATCATCTTCTAGCTAGACTATCTTGTCTCCTTTCCTCGATTGATTCTGATTTTAGTGACATCAACGACTTGGCCACCACGGTATCTTCAAAATCTGCCAAACTCTCCCATGGTTTCAGTTTTCTCCTTTGAGTGTGAGTCATGTCAACTAGGCAAACATTTTTGAGCTGGATGCATCATACTGGTTGTATATACTGATGATATCCTTGTCAATGGAAACAACATTGCTGGCATTAAACGAGTCTAGGTTTACTTGCATCAACTTCTTACTATTTGGGATCTAGGCACTCTAAAGTATTTCTTGAGCATCGAGTTCGCTTCTTAGCAAGGAAAGTTGGTTCTTAACCAAAAAAACTCCTAGATATACTTACAGAGGTTGGACTTCTGGGGTGCAAGCCATTGCATCATCCATTAATAGTAAGCCTAACTTTACTTGCAAACTCTACCTGTGAGACTCTACCTCACCATTACTTTCAGATGTTCATGCCTATCGGGGACTTGTGAGGAAGCTTATTTACTTGACTATCACATTTTTACATCACTTATACCATGGGTGTCCTTAGCTAGTTGATGCATGTGCCCCACGAGATCCATTGGCAGGCTGCTCTTCGTGTTCCCGCATATCTCCAGCATGCTCCTAACGTGATATTCTCTACCTACAACACAACATACTCCTAAAGGGATTATAAGAATGTAGATGAAAATGATATTGCATCAGGCTATCACTCACTCTTTAAATATTTTTACGTAGGCTTTGCCAACCTTGATTCAAAAAAGTTGGAAGACTAGAGAGGGTAAGACACTTTGACAAACCACTAAGATTTTAGAAATATCCGTTTAGAGCTAGCACCCTCGAAAGAGTTCACACCACATGGGAATACCTAATACCTAAAGTCATATTTTCAACTACCCTAGAACCACACCTTGGTACAAGACTTTCAGGTTGCCTAACCCATGAATTCTCAAATGCCTACCAAGATCTTACTATATACTCCATGTTTTGAGTTTTGATTATTTGAAGGGTATCTTAAGTGAAAAAAAATTATAAACAAGTATAATACGGATAGAGAATATAGAGAAGATGATACAACTAGATTTGAAGAATTATAGAAATTTTAAAAATGATAAAGAACATAATTTTTTTAAAATAAGCATAAATCAAAAGCCAAAATAAGTGATTCATTTTTAGCCCTTACAAAAAGATATTTTTTTAATCTTATACATTTTGTAAGTCCCTCACACCAAACTTGAACATCTTATTGTCGTTAATAAATGCACCTTGCTCATGTGAATTTGTTAAACAAAAGGATATTAATGGTATGTTAAATGATTTATAAATTGTGGAAAAACTTATTGAGCTTTTGAGGATGATGTGCTATCAATCTTCTTATTTTAACTTCTCATATCTCACATTGACCTTAGACACCTGATAACATGCAATATTTACTTATAATTACATGATTATTAGTGCATTGAGGGCATTATTCATATGTTTTTTCATTCATGTTATCATACTCTAAGAGCATTTTCATCATTCAATGTATTTATATCAAAAATCTCAAAATACATTATTTTACAGGCTAATCATGTATAAATCATGAGTTTGATTTTAAATAGGTTAGCCTAATTCTATTTCAGATTTTACTTGAGTTTTAAATGAAAAATAATTAGAGAAAAACATTTTTATGTACATTCTAAATTTATTTACTTTTATTTTTAAAGTAAGTTGTGTATTTTAGACTAAAATATTTACTATCTTTTTATTTATTAAAATAATTTGCATCATATTATAGATTATTTAATTTCAAATTAAAAAATTGGATTAAAAAGGAGTTATATTTTAAAAATTATTAATATTTCTAATTTTTAGGGTTTTTTGAATTTTTATTAAATTTATTTTAATTAAAATAGTTTAACAAGTTTTTTAGAGCGGCTTGACATGACAAATAACGTGGCTTGTGGGCTTGCATGGTTACACATAGTTATATCTAAGGCAGCCATGTGACACACAATTAGCGCACATGTGGCGTGTATTAGGGAAGTATTAGTGTTAAGTGCCCTTAATTGGCCGATATTAAATAAACTAAACTACCCTCTTATTTCTAATCATAAAATTCCTTTGACATTCTCAATGTAGGACTATCTCTTTTTGTTTATAGACATGTGATGTGGCACGATGGGGAGCGTTCAATCACTAAATTTAATAGTAGTGATTGATAATCACTTAAGCGGAGTGGTATGTGGCGCAATCCTATTTGACAACAATTTGCTATATAAAATTGTCGAACCATTGATTCGATGAGTTATGATGGTTAGGATTTAAACCACCTAATGGACTCACCTTGACACATGACATGATTTGAAATGTATGATAAAGATCCAAGGGATGCAATTAAATGACAATCTCTCTTCATGAACGATGTGGAGAAATTTTAGCACTTTGATGGAGATCTAACAACTGCAATATAAGGATATTGATTCGACCCTTAAGTTTAATTGTAACCGGTAATCACATAAAAGAGATGATCAGATGGCCTTGCCTCTTTTCAAAATGTTATAAGTTCTCTCTCATTTGATGGAAGATGTATTCTTCAGATTTTTTAATTAATCCAACTTTTTAGACAAGTCGATCCTTAAATCTCTCAATCTTAGAGTATACGATACTCATTTTTGCATCCAATGAACTCTTGAAGTCAAGATTTCATCGAGAGAATGGGGAGAAATCATCACTTGAACTCCAAAGTTCCAGTTTTGAAATCTCAAAACGAAGAGCCTTCATTTGGCAATTAATTGGATCATTTCAATCCTAGTTTTAGGTTAGATATTGTGTTTTATCTCAACTCTATAGTTATTTAGCTCTAGATTTTAATTTTGATTCTTAGATTAATCTAATTTTAGACAATTTCATCATTTTCTTTCTCATTGCGATTGATTTTTTTCTCTCCAATTCAATTTTTGATTTCTCTTTGAATATAGATCCGATTTGAGTTGTATTCTAATTTGATCACATTTCAGAGCCTTTCAAGAACATACCTTAATTGTCCATGGATTCAACCCTTACACACCTCTATATTAAATTAATCATAATTAATCTTGAATTTGAGAGTTTGGTTTTATTTTTTACGTGTGGACACATGCTTTCGACAACCGCACTATCATGCTCCTACAACACTAAGGAAGTAAAACAAAAAAAATAATCCACTCATAATGACGAGTGGCAATAATTTTATGCTACTGACAATTCCTTTTCAATCATCTCAAGTAGACGCAAATCCACTTTTTGACTAGGTGTGGCTGATTACAACGTTAGATAAGCTTTAAGGCAATGGTCAATAACCTTTAATAGTCCACCAAATTTCACATTAGATATAATTACATGTTCATTTTCAAATGATTCTATTACCATGTAAATAACATTCGATCATGAGAATTAACTTCAAAGGAAAGAGCTCATGGTGATAATTTTATAAAAAAAAAACCTTGCCATAAATATTCTAAATATGCTTTTCAAAAAGGCCTTGGTCCCGGCTTTACAGATCTCTGCATTTTTTTAGAATCACTCTAGGCTCCCTAATTCTTATACCTAGAGAAGTTTATGATTTCTTGGCTAATAAAAAGATAGATAGAGATTTTTTTAATGAACTAATCAAACTTATTCTCAAGTTAACCCATAAGGAGGCATGATAAGATGAAAGGTTGACATCCCAATGGAAGTCTTAAACACAAGTAGGTAAGCCCATGGTGCATCATAAAGCTTAACAACCCAATATTTTTTTCGGGTAGTATAAATGAAGGACACATCTCTAAGTTTGATTGCCTTGCCTAAGGTAAATGGAATATATGAGATGCTTTTTTTAATTAGGAGTTTTTGACCCTTGTGTGATTATATTTTCTTATTATTCTTTCTCTTAGAACCTTGAAATATCCAACAATGCCTGTGCTGGTATTCACAGGAATGGAAGCGATGGAAATGAAGTGCAAGCTAAATTTGGGGCCATGGAGGTTCTGCAAGCAAGAAGAAATGCCTTGAAAAATCAGGTTATTTTACTTTTCTTCTTGACCTAAACTTCGTAACGTTGGATAACCTGATTTTTCATATAATTTCCTATGATAAAAGAAAAACAAGTTCGAGTTCGATCATAGGGCATTCTTGACCTTCTCCAACAAGCCAAAAAATCAAGGCTTTGAGGGGCTGGTCGAACCTTAGGAATGGGTTGTAGAGACCGTAGGGGATGAAAAGAAGAATAACGAAGAACTAAAAGAACTACATTGAAGGTTTTGACGAAGGGGCACAGGTTATGTTTTATGTTAAAGGCTCCAAACATATGTGAGCCCAAAGTGTTGACCCATGCCAAGGAGGAAAGATAGAGTAGTGTGTACCTTATCATTTGCAATGACCATCCTCACTAGGAATGCAATTTGGGTAAAAGAGGCCTCATCAGTTGCCATTTAGTGTTTTCACATTCAAAATATGCCTCATTTCAACCTAGAGATACAATAATGGATGTGAAATTTTTTTCTGATCGGCAAGTTAAAAAGAGCATGTGTGCATGAGTTAGCCTCAAGGTTTTTAAGTTGAAGGCAAAGAACATATTTTTTGCAAACAAAAAACATCTATGTGAGGACCAAAATAAGCTTCCAGAAAATGGTACTTCAAATTCCATGAATTTATTAATATTTTTGGGTTTAAGGGAACATTGATGATTATCATATATACCTCAAGGAAACCAGAATTTGTTGGATTTTGTTGGTCCTCAATGAATTTGAAGTACCATTTTTGGGTTTAAGGGAAACATTGATGATCATTGTATTTACCTCTAGGAAATTGGAATTAGTTAGATTTTGTTGGTGCTGTATGTAGAAGATATGTAGTTTTTTCAAGTATTTTTGAAGGAGACTAAGTATTTTTTTTCATCCAATCATTTTTGAAGGACATTGATGAATCTTCCTTGGTCATTTGAATTGAAATTCATCATGATAGATCCTAGGTACTTTAGGACTATCCCAAAGGTCTTACATATAAAATATGTTGTAGAGGTTTTTGGTTGAAAATTGTTCTCTTGGAAAGGTTCCCATAATTAAGGTTGACAAACTAAAGAAAATTCAAGTTTCTAATTCTCATGAGGAAAGACTTGGAATGAATGAAAAACTATATGTTATTAAAATTAGATGTCTCAAACATGCATAGATTGTACATGAGCTGATTTTGTTTTAGTCACTAGGTATCTTGGAGGACACTGAGGTAATCCCATACTCATCCAATGGCAAGATCCCAAGATGGTTCTCTGCTACTTGTCATCTTACCCATTGATTGTCATCTTACCCATTGATTTCACCCATTGATGGAGTAATTGTCATCTTACCCATTGATTTCACCGCAAGGTAATGCTCCTAATCCATAAAAAATAAGATAGATTTTATTATACTTCGTACAGATTCCCTCTCTCTTCAAAGTTTTTGAGAAGGACCCAACGTGGGTATGTGACTATGTGTCGTCGATGGGCGATTCTCCTTCGTGTAGGTTAATGGCAGCCCGGCCCCCAATACCATAAAGTCAAGTCTCTTCTCTCTCATGATCCACTCCTTGTGTGCGTCGTGTTCTAGGTCTTACATCAGTCGCTGTTCTAGGTCGTGATCTTGGGCTTCACCGGCACCTGGAGCACAAGTGATAACTTTTGCAAAGAGATTCCTTGAGAAAGCCGCAAGGAACCGGTGGTTACTACGAGGACAGAGAAATAGGGAACGGTGGAAAGGGCTTGAGAGAGAGAGAGAGGAGACCAAAGATCAACGTGGGATATGCATGAAGGACTGCGTTCTTTCTAGAGATGACGCCGAAAAAAGGTCAGACGTGACTTGGAGATCTTACTGTGGGGATATGGAGATCTTCGCACAAACCTTCGCTTTCCTCGTTCCCTCTGTTACGCAAGTCCTCGTAACTTCCTACGATCGTCGTTCAGCCATTTCAACTCTCTCGTAACTCCCTAATTACTCTCTCTCTCTCTCTAAATGTCTCTCTCCTCGGTCCTCACAACTCTCTCTCTCTCTCTCTCTCTCTCTCTCTCTCTCTCTCTATCTCAAAATATCTCCACTTGATAGTATCTTCATCTCTGATATACAAGAAAACCTCTATCTCTCTCTAAAAATCTCTCCATCTACGAAGAATCTTTTTCTCTAACATCCAAGAATAGCTCTCTCTCTCTCTCTCTCAATATCTCCATTAGCTACTATCTTAATTTCTGAAAATGATTCCCAAGATAAGCTCTCTCTCACAATCAGTACCTATATACTTTCTAATCAATATCGACACCCAAGAAAAGTTCAGTCTCTCTCTCTCTCTATCTCTAGAAATCTGTCTGTAAGGACTCCATGCACTCTTCACTGTGGACGTCAATCAATCACATGCAAGACGGCACTTCTCTCTGTTATAGTTCCCAAAACTCTGACTTTCGGACACGTACCCCACCACCCTATAGCAACTTAGCAACGATGCCCGCCATTCTAGGACAAGACTTTCCATTCCCTTCATTGTTTTTCCTATTTTAGGACATCCGGCGGCCGGAAAAGATTTTTGAGCCGCTCAAAAAGCACGGCAGCAGAGTTAGACCGTTGGATTGGAATCTGATGGTCGATATGCTGGTTGCGTCACTGTTTTCTGCACGGCCGCCGAAGAACTGTAGCTTACGTCATTGGGAAGAAATCAGATGAGAAAATAATCCGACGGGTGTAATCTCCATTGACGGGACCTCAGGGTGGGTACAGAATATTACGTTTACTGTTTAACGATGACATATTTTTATTTCAACTTATGCTTCTTTGTGTTTATCAGTATGATTTTCTTCTTGATCCGATATACCCTTGTGAATTATCTTATGATTTTTTAAGATCAAAGCTCTTAGGTTCATCCGTCTAATCATCTTGAATTGCGATATTTCTGTCTTCTACTGATTACTGATTTGATTACTGATCTTGGATAATCATCAATCCGTCTAATAATCGAGAGGGAAATCATTTGATTACTGATTCTTGAATTAGAAAAAAATTTCATGATCTGCGAGAATGATGATCGACTTTCTTTTCTGAACACCGTGATTGATGAGTGGTAGGTGGGTTAGGTGAAGATGACGATATTTTCAGGCTATTAAAGAAGCTACCTCACGAGAATAATTCTGAATTGGGCACATAAGATGAACCATTATCCTCTGAGTATTGCTCTTGCATGGTGCTCGGCGGATAACTCCTTGATCAATATCCGCATTTTCATTCACTGCAAGGAAATTTCTAGCGTTTACGGAGCCAAGAAATAATCTTTATTTCTAACGCGGAGAATAATCCATTATTCAAGTTAATTCTCCAAAATTTTGAAATGGATACATAAAGAAGAGTAACTGATGTCTTGATGGGGAATCCATGACGGAGGTAGAGATGGTGTGCACGTTATTCCCATTATTTATTCCCCCCTATCCTCTTCCCTCTCTTTATTACGGCACTGTTGCGTGGTTAAGTCGCCAGCGGAGAAGACACAGAACTGCTCTCTCTCCTTCTTTCTCCTGCTACAGACTCTGGTCTTGGATCTAACCCTAAATCGCTCTCTCTCCCCTCCTCTCTCTACATCTACGTATCTAAATACTCTCTGGTCTTGGATCGCTAAATCTCTCGCTCACCCTTCATTTTGACGTACGTGTCATAGACCTATCTGCCTCAGGTTTTTGCTCTATCTCTACGTCTCTCTTCCTCCCTACCCTTCTCTTTTCTCTCTTTCTGAAATCTCTCTCGTCTACTTCATCCCATGATTAACTCTTCGGGCGCATCGACTGTTCATCTCCATTTTCAGCGTCATCAGGACGCGAATAGAGACCTAATTCGTAGCTTCATGCTTTCTGTGTATCTTTGACCGGGAATGCCGAAGAGGAGATATCCACAAGTTTAAAGGTCAACAATTAAATAATACCAAATTATTTTCGATCGAATTAAAAAAATAATTTGTACACGCACTTCAGAACTTCAACAGTTAAGAGAGAGAAACTAAGAGAATAAATAAGGGTGTGACGGCTGCACTTTCACGTCTAGGGGGGCGGGACGAACAGGTCGTCAGCAGTAGAGAGATGGGGAACATTAAATGATGGCAACGAGAACGTATGTTGCATCCATGGAAAAGAAAGAACACTGATGGCTGAGAGAGATGAGGTAAAGGTGGACAGAGAGATAGATAGGGATGAATATAAATATATGCATACGGGTCAAGGAGCAAAAATATAATCAGAATATATACATGTATAGTGAGAGAAATGCGGTAGAGGATGACAGAGAGATAGACAGGGATCTGAGTAAATATCAATTATTTGTATAGGACGGAAGAGATGAATCATCTAATCAATATATAGACGTATAGAGAAAGAGAAATGAGGTAAAGGTGAACAGACCGAGAGAGACAGGGATGTATATAAATATAATCATATGCATCCGGGGCGACAGAATGAATCATATATTCAGAACGTATACCTGCTTTGATAGAGAGAGAGAGAGAGAGAGAGAGAGAGAGAGATAGAGAGGGTAAGACATGAAGGAATGGAGTGAAAGTCATATCAAAGTAGATGTTCTTGTCTAGCAGATCCAGGGTGTCCCGTTCCTGCACAGTCTCACATCCTCGTGAAAGAAAGACAATCTCTCTCTCTCTCTCTCTCTCTCACTGCTGCACAATCGCAGACGTGTCAGCTCTCCCTCCTTGCACAAAAGAACCAGTCCCCCGTGTATATATTACTCCGGCTCTAGCCGTTTAATTCGTTTGCTAGTCGAGAAATCGCGCAGCGGGCCCGGCGACCGCAAACAAGAAACTTCTCTCTCTCTCTTTAGCGCTCTGTGTGTGTCGATTTTCTCTGACGGAGGATGAAGGAAGTGAGCGGTAAGAAGGCCGCTTCGACGCCGCCGTGCGCAGCGTGCAAACTCTTGAGGCGGCGATGCGCCTACGACTGCATCTTCGCGGGCTATTTCCCCGCCGAGGAGCCTCAGAAATTCGCCAACGTCCACAAGGTCTTTGGCGCTAGCAACGTTAGTAAGATGCTCCAGGTACTCTCACTCTCTCTCTCTCTCTCTCTCTCTCTCTCTGTGTCTCGTATGTCCATTATCTTGGTCTGCTGTGTTCGAGTTTTTGAAGATCCGGACTCGGGACAATCCAGTCTGTGGTTTTCCTAATTCATGTTTCAAAGTGCAGAGGGAGTTAGAGATAGGAAAGTGCATATACGACTTCGGGTTCCTCTCTCTCTCTCTCTAAGGCATGAGTAAAGTGAGATGAGAGAGAACGAGAGGGAGTTTTGTAATTGCTCAGCAATGAGGAGTGGTTTCTGTCCGTCGATTTGGACTCACAGAAAAATCCAAAGATTAGGATCTGCTTATCGAATTATTGGCACCTTACTTGAGCCTTACGCAGGCAGACCAACTCAAACTTTGGGAGAATCTTACAATTTACAGTGAGATTGGGGCATGGCGATTGATGGACATGGACATAGACAGTTGTTTGTTAGTTTTTAAGATAGATGGATAGATCGATGGAAAGATGAATGTGCACAGGGAGAGGAGATGAGATATGGAGGAGAAAGGGAGAGAGTGAGTGCGAGAAGGGAATTATTAAGAGGTAGGATATCGATGGATAGCGATGTGCAGAGAGCGATAGAGATAAGAAGAGCAGTATACATTGCTGAGAGACAGGGTGGGAGCGTGAGAGGGGGATAATGGGAGTAAGTGGGAGTTTGAGCAAGGGATTGGAAGGTTGGAGTGAGCGACTGGGACAGAGAGATGGATATAGTGATAGATAAAGGAGACAAACAGAGATAGATGGACGTGAGGGAGAGAGGGTGGAAGCGTGATGAGAGAGAGAGAGAGAGAGAGAGAGAGAGAGAGAGGGCGGAAGCGTGATAATGGGATAGTTACAGGGTTGGATTTTGTGTGTGTGAGAGAGAGAGAGTTCTCTAGTAACCATCGAACCCCTAACTTTCTATGTTCATTTTTTGCAGGAGTTACCGGAACAACACCGGGGCGATGCCGTGAGTAGCATGGTCTACGAGGCCAACGCGAGGCTCCGGGACCCAGTCTACGGCTGCGTCGCTGCCATTTCCACTCTCCAGCACCAAGTTGAAGTCCTCCAAGCACAGCTCGCAGTCGCACAGGCCGAAGTTCTTCGCCTCCGCGTCTGGCACAAAATCCTCCTCGCCGCCGCGGGAGATTCCGGCGGCGCCGCCCCTTTGCCGGCGGGGAAACCAGTCTCTACCGACGTTCTCATGGACCAGTCTTTTGCAATGGTCGAGCCCTTGTGGGCGCACGAATAGTGATGAGTCTGTGGCTGTATCATCTCTGCTTTTCTTTCATCGAGAAACTACCGGCAAAATGTTCTCTGCTCACCGTTTTAGATGGGGAGTTGCAGCCATAATTGTTTTAGTGAAGGGGCCCGGTTCAATGTCTCTGATTTCCTCTCTGTTAAAGCGCTTAGTCAGTTTGATGGTTAATCCTGGACCGAATGATCATGAGCTAACAGATCTGATCTGGCAAAATGATATTCATGCTCTTTGATAGAGTAGAAAATTTAGAAATTGGAAGAATGAAGGCGTGAATTGGGATTTATTCTAAGCAGTGACATAAAGAATTAGATGCCCAAATTGTTCCGATATTCATAAACCCACTTTCTTGCTCGGGATGAAAACTCGAGGGAAGCTTTGATTCCATTTGGGAGACGAGATGAAAACTAGAGAGAAGCTTTGGTTCCATTTGGAGACGAGATGAAAACTAGAGGGAAGCTTTGATACTATTTGGATATGAGATGAAAACTAGAGGGAAGCTTTGATACCATTTGGAGACGAGATGAAAAGCTAGACGGGAAGCTTTGTGATGTGGAGGCCCAATATAATGCAGTCCAGTTGTGAGACCCAAGAATGCTTAATGGGCTTTGGAGATTTTCTTGGAGTTAACAAATCTGAAGAGGATCACCTAGAGACTCACAAATATCTTATTTCAGATTTTAGAGATGCTGAAATATCTCTTTTCATGCCTATCAAAGCCTAGAAGCTTCCTTTTGTTGTGTCAAGTCTTATCACTGGCACATGGATGAAGATAGTGTTGTCTTTCTAAGACATTGAATTGCCATTTCAGGTGTCATTTCACATAAACGCCCCTTCACCTTTTGAGGCCTATATAAAGCCCCCCATTGTACCCCTTGAACTCACAATTTGAAGTTATCCTATTTTGAGAGCTTTGCTTTCTTTTTAAGTGTTCTCCTTATTAGAGAGTGCTCTGTGCTTGTGGGCTCAAGGGCTGAAGAGGTTAGTTCTGTGGACTCATAACCTAACCCTTCTTGTAGAGCAAAGTTTGTGGATTCAAGACATTGTCTTACTTTGTTATGATGCTAAAGCTAAGTCACTTTGATACCATTTGGAAACGAGATGAAAACTAGAGGGAAGCTTTGATACCACTTGGAGACGAGATGAAAACTAGAGGGAAGCTTTGATACCATTTGGAGACCAGATGAAAACTAGAGGGAAGACATTGAGAGAGATAAGAAGGTTGGGGCAGAAGTCCCTAGCTCCCCTGGGTTAGACTAAAAGTTTAAGAGGAAACCACAAACAGTGAAGACAATCAAAATATTCTTAGATGTGTTGATGACCAAAACATTTGTCAGCTTTAATACTCTTTTCATGAGATAATGAATGCTTACTTTTTTCCAACTATATCTTGGAGATTAACATAACATCAGAGAGAAAATGAAAGTAAAGATAAGTAACTTAGACCAATGCTTCATGCCAAGTTGTCAAACGTATTCAAGAGATAGATGCTTAATGATGATTGCTATTTGCAGAAATGAAGACCAACATATTTTGCTTTGCGCACATAAAGTGACTATAAAAGGGACGGCTTGGTGAGTTAAGGTGGTCTTATAGACTAAAAAAATGTCTCAATAGGCCCATGAAGAGGACTACAATTAGCCCAAAAGATGTGACTTAAAATGATCTAAAAGGGATGGCTCCAATAGGCACAAAATAGCTGACCCAAACCAACTCAAAAGAGTTGACTCTACTAAGCCCAAAAGACGTGAATGGAAATGTGCAAAAGATATGGCTTCACTTAACCCAAAGAAGTCGCTTGATCTAAAAGAGATTTTTCCACTAATCCTAAAAGAGGTGATCTGAAAGGATCCAACAAAGATGTCACTTGGTGACCCAAAAGATGTCTCAATTGGCCCATTTAGACATCTCTAGTTTCCATAGATTATGTGCTTGAAAAGACTCAAAGAGAATGGCTCCACCATCACCAAAAGAGGTAGCCTAAAAGAACCCATAGAATGATGACTCCATTATGCCTAGAAGAAGTGGACTGAAATGACCCAAATGAGATTATCCTACTAAAACTTGGAGAAAACCAAAAGGATCCCAAAAACATTTACCATAGAGGATCAAAAAAGGTGGTGATGGGTGGTAATCACGTGCCCATGGAATATGCATCATGAAAATTCAAAACTAATTCTCTTCTGTCTTAATTGGATCATTAAATAAGAACAAGGTTGAGCAATCAAATGGAATAATGAAACCTATTTATATTTTAAATATAATTTTGTGTTTATGAAGATACATAGAAGCTCTACCCATTTAACCTAATCCCATGGAAATAAGATATATAATAAGGGGAAAACAAAGAGACGAAATCATTAAAAATGATGAAATTACCAAAGTTTATGCTTCTCAAATTAAATAGAAATGACTAAATAGAGATTTCTAGAGGCAAATGCCTCTATAAATTGATGTATTAAGAATAACACAATTCAACAATTATAAACGAAAGTAACAGTTGTAAGAGATAAAATACAAGAATGCAAGAGAGGTGTTGGTAGTGCGAGAGAGAGGAAGAGGAAGAGAGTGTAAAACATGTCTCCACTAATGAGTAACAATTTGATATTGTGAAGGTTTAGACATGTGATTATGAGTTAGAAAAAACTCGTAAGACATTTAAATTAATGATTTATTATGTATAAATTTAAGGATTAAATCCACAAAGAATTAGGTTTCCAATTATAGATATTATGCACCTTGTGAGCAAAATCACACTTTCATCTCTCATTCGTATAATTAAAATAAAATTCACTCATTAATATTATTATGTGATGTTTGCAACCAAGTCAATGAGCATATGCAATAACTAAGAAAATTATTGACGAAGCGAATTCGCGAGGTTATTGAAAACACACGGATTCGCGTCAAAACATTTACCAAACTCATTAATTTCAAAGATTAATCACTAATTGAATAGTATTTGGTGAATAAGGGACAAATCCACGAAGAATTACGGTATTTTTGAGGTATTATTTAAAATTTGATCAAATCGGACAATCAAATGAGGTGAGAAATTAGGGGTTTTGATAAAATTGGGAAAGATAACTAGAAGACGAATCCGCATAATCAAACATCACTGAATTTGGATCAAAATTTGTGGATAAATCAATGAACAAATCAGAGAAAAATTTCCGAACAAGGGAATCGCAAAAAAACTGAAATTAAAATTAAAATTAACTAAATCTACGATTTGAAATTGAAATCTAATGTTCTAGGAAGAAATATTATGACGAAAATCCGATTTTTAACCCAAGATAGCGACGAATCAAGACCGCGAGGTCATCAATTGCACACGGTCATAAGTCAAAAATAATTCTAAACTTACCAATTTGATGAAAATATCTCGAATTGAGGGGTATAATGGTAAATAAGGGTCGAATCCACAGAGAATTAGGGAAAATTCTGATGATCTCTTCGAATTTGATCAAATTGAACGATGAATTGATGGCAGAAATTGGGGAAAATGGTAGATTATGAAAGAGAACTTTAAGATGATTCCACGGAATCAAAAATCATCGAATTTGACTTTGATTTTACGGAGAAATTGAAGATCGAAGTGAGGTGATTTTTCCAAAACTTAAAATTACGAAATTAACGAAAATCTAAACAAAATTAAACTCAACTGCTAATCTAAATGAAAATTAAACATGAATAGACAAAAGATTAGTCAAAACCGCTTCTACTAACCCAAGATTGCAATTGGATTAACCCAATTAATCGCCAGATCAAGGCTTTTCATCAAAAATCTGAAAATCGCGATCGTCGAGTTCAAGCATCGATTTCTTCCCCGTCTTTCATCCAAATCTTGATCTTAAGCACTCCGTTGACGCGGAATTGAGTCTTGAAGAGGATAGGATCAAGAGATTCAAGAGATTTGGTGTCTAACCAGATCAGTTTGATTGATTTTCTCTGAATGCTTTACAAATCGGAAAGAACATCTCAATTTATATGACATTTGGACGTAACCGTCAGATCGTTTTGATTAACGGCTCTGATGAAACGGTCCATCGCGAATCATTACCGTTAAGTCACGACTGTTAAATCGCGATCGGACGAGTGAGATAATGTCACGTCGATATGCGTTATAAAATGCATCAAAACTGCCGTCGTTGGATCGCGATCCGACGCTCTTGATGCGTTTTCGTGTGTTTTAATCTCGACCGTTATAACTCGCGAGATCAACTATCGAGATTAGACGCGCTCCGGTGTACCTGATGAAGCCACGTGTCCATCGATCTTGAAGTGAAGATCAACAGTTGATATCGCAGGCGATCAGACGCTCCACAAGCCGCCACGTCACCTCTTCATCGCGATAATCAATTGCAATCGATTGAACGGTTTTGAAGCCGCCACATCACCTGCGATCTTAAAATATTCTGAAAAATCGATATTTAATTATAAAATTCGATTTTTAATTCTGGAAAATCCTTAGAAATTTATTAAAAATTCAGAAAAATTCCAAAAAAACCCCTAAAAATTAGAAAATTCATAACTTTCAAAATATAACTCCAAATTAATCCAAATTTCTTTCATTTGATCCGAAATTTAATTATCTATCATTATAAAAAGTCAAAATTAATAAAATAATAAGAGTTTTAATTTCTATTTCAAAAATACATTTATTCCTTAAAGATTTTAACTTTATAAAATTAAATAAATGTTTAAAAAAATAATTTCTCTCATTATTTTAACTTTAAAAACACTTATAATCTCAAGTAAAGATGGGTTATAAAATGAATTTATCTTTAATTCATCATAATTAACCCTAAATTAAAGTATTTTGATATTATAATGACTTTTTCATGGAATAATAGATAAATACTCGTAAATATGATAACATGCATAGGAATGAAATCATTTATGCCTTAATATGCATTAATAATCATGTATTATCATGTCTAATTAGCATGTTATCAGATAGAGATCTAATTGATCCAATTACTCTCTGGATCAAAGGCTTTTCATTCCACGAATTTGAAGACGATCGTTGGCATTTAAGAATCAATTTCTCCCTATTCTCTCAACAAAATCTCCCTTTCAAATACTCCTCAGATGCGGAAATTGATCTAGAAGCGATCAAAATCAAAAGATTCAAGGATTGTTTTCTCTATACAGTTCGATTACTCGAAAAACCTCAGAATAATTTACATCGTCGAAGAACATCTCAATTTATAGGGCAAATTGGGCGTGACCGTTGGATCGGGGTTTTAATCTTCGATCAATGGCTCTGATGAAATGCAAATATGCAAATCGTTACGCTTAAATCGCGTCGGTTGGATCGGAGATGGACAGTCGAGATCTTGTCACATCGCTTGTGATGAGAAAACACATGAAACATCATCTGTCCGATCTTGATCTAACGCTTCGGATGCTTTTCGTCGGTTTTAATCTCAATGTTATCACTCGGTTTGATGAACGGCTGAGATTAAATCATTTTTAAAATAATTCGCCGACAAACAAAAATGCGCCCCATACCCCCCCCCCCCCCCCACCCGACTTAAGTGAAGATCGACGGTCTTCTATTAACGTGCAAATCGGATGCTCCACGCGATGCCACGTCACCTGCACATGTTAAAACAAAAATATATTCTCACACAACATAAATTAAGGAAATTTAACATGTATATAAGGACCATGTGATTAAAGAGTTAGCATTATCTTGAAAAGGACGCTTAATCTCTCTAATCACACGCGAGTGCACGTGCGCCCACATCCAAGCACATGCTCATACACGGGCACACTCACACGCGCATACACGGGCACACTCACACGCGCATACACACGCGTGAACCCATACGCGATGCCACGTGACATGTCTATACACCGCCACATGGTTACACCCTTTTTCGGCCGCGCCATGTCAGCACGTGATAAAATAAATATATTTTAATGAATTTAATTCAAAATAAATCGAATTAAATTCATAAGAAATTTATAAAAAATTCAAAAAGATCCCTAAAAATTAGAAAATTCATATCTTTGAAAATATAACTGAAAATTAATCTTAATTTGTTTCATAAGATCAAAAATTAAATTATCTATCATTCTTAAAAGTCAAATTTAATATATAACAGGAAAATAAATTTTATTTCAAAAATATACTCATTTGTTTTAGAATTTAAAACTTAAAAAAATAAATGAGTCTATAAAAAATATTTTCTCTTATTATTTAGCATTAAAACCTAGTTATAATCTCAAACAAAAATGGGCATAGTCTAATCTTTAAAATATTTCTCTTTAATTTATCATAATTATCCCTAAATTAGTGTATTTTGAGATTATAATTTAATTTTCATAGAATATGATAACATGCATTAGAATAGAATGTTTAATGCCTTAATTTGCATTAATAATCATATATTTTCATGTATAATTTGCATGTTATCAATTATCATGAGATCATAATATAATGATCACTAATTTTTTTTTACATATATTCTAAATATTCTTATTTGACAGATATTTTAGCAAACATTAAAATATCTTAAATGAATCATACTACCTAAATTGACTCATATGATGAGTATGGTTGATATTGTGGCCATCGCTATGGAAACCAATGATAGATAGCAAGTCCTCTTTGGAGAAATTTTTTATAAAATTGATCCATATAAATCCTTGAGTGATATTATTACAAAATATCAATCAAGTTGATTCATGGCATACTTGTACATATGATTCTTAGACTTGAGATGACAAAGACGTCATGTGAGTGAAAGATTGTGTTTTGCTTGTAAATTAAATTTCCATGGACATGGGATCTCTAGAATATCATAGATTACATATAATATAAAGTCCTAAAAGATGATTGTTTGGTCAAGATATGATTGTTCTACTTCAATTTAAGAGGAGATTTATTCTAAAAATGAGATACAATAAAAATCCTTGACCTAAATAATAGAAATTTTAGAAAAGTAGCTCTACAAAACCATTAATAAGGTTGATTAATAAGGGTTATTGAGTCTCTTGAGTTATTAACTAGTGAGATATAGATATAGAGGGTCATATACACAAGTTTTAAGGTTTATGGACATTTGTGGATATAAACATAATTATAAGATATTTATAAAAAGTTCAAATTCTTGATATTTATATATAAAAGGTTAATGATCATGACTCACAATGCCCAAATGAAGTGATAGATATTATGTGGCCTATAAACTAATTTCACTTTTATATATCTCGTTTATTTATTGTCATTCTTCTATGTTATTTGTCACGAAGTCCATAGCCATAATACATAATACTTAACATATGTAATGGCTAAATGAATTATTACAATAAACAATGATTGCTAGTCTTTAAACATATATTCTAAACATTCATATTTGAGAAAAATTCAAGAAGGACATTGAATTATCTAGAAATAATAACACTATATGATCCAACTCATAGGATGAGTATAGTTGCTCCAATAGCTATTGGCACGAAGATACTAAGGATAGATAGTGGGTGCTCTTTTGAAAAATAGTTTATTGAATTGATCAATATGAACCCATGAACAGTATTATCCCTAACTATCAATTAAATTGATTCATGTCATAGTTATGAACGTGGTCTTTTGACTTGAGACACCATATACATCTTGTAGATGGATGATCGTGTTTGATTATGACTTAAAAATCTCTAACCGTGGGATCTCCAAAACGTCATATATTAGATACGGCATAAAGTCCTCAAAGATGATTGTATGGTTAAGATGAGATCATATGCCCTTGGTGTTTGAGAAGCCAAGGTAATAGAAATATCAAAAGAGTTTCTAATTATTTCCTCCATGCATTAGTACTAACTTGAGTGATTGATTAGGGTTTGATAGTTAATCATATCCTAAGTTATTCATGAGACTCGTGTAGATGAAAGATTATAGGTACAAAATAACCAATGAACTCAAGATCATATATTGGACTTTTTATACACTTTATATCGCTTAGAGTAAGTGGTATAGCTTGTCACCCCATAGGCTGGAAACTCAACCAATCGATTATGTTAAATCAATTCTTGATTAATTAATCTGTATATTGATGTAGGTATGTAACAAAGGTTGACCAATAAATTCTTTTTAGGTCTATAAAGGTATTAACTTATGAGATATATGGACGTAGAGGGTCAGACACAGAAGGTCTATAGACGTTGGGGGATATAAACATAATGACATACCGAATAACTATAAATAGAGCGAGAACTACCATAAATTAAGGTGACTATACAAGCTTTGTAATTATTCTTTCTTTTCTTCCCTTTATCTCTTGACGAAGAACTTTGAAGAGGAGATCCAACCGTCTAGGGATAGTATAGATACCACCAGATGCTTGACACTTGAGCAACTTCAATGACTCTACTTCAAGTGAACCCTATGAGTATATTTCTTAAACATATCAGACGATAGGATCGTCGGTTCTCATTCTTGGTGGCTCGATGTTTTAAATATCTGATTTAAAATATCACGTTGCGTTCAATGTTTTGGTCGAAATGTAAGACAATTTAATTGAATGGCTTTATCATAAACTTTTAGTTCCACGACATTAAAATTCTGTCTATTATCAATTAATACTCCACCAAATAAATAAATGGTATCCCCATTAAAATGAGTAAGTATTTAGTTCAATATCAATTAAAATTACTAAACATATGCAAAAATAACTGAATTATTCAGATTTTTTATATGAAAAGAATAATAAGCCTCAAATTGCCATAACAAGTGGGTCAATTCCCAACTTTGAAGAACTTTCTGTCTAAAATGATTATGGTGAGGAGTTTTTCATAAATGTACACAACTTAACCTCTAAACCCTCGACTAAATCTTCAGTCCAACTCAGTCTGTAGATATCAGATCCAAGGAACAATGATCTCCACCCAGTAATCCCTCGGTATTTTTCTAATCCTCATTCCGCTGTTTCAAATCTAATGTCAGGGAGTTTTCCTTCAAAATTGCAATAGATACATTGAATGTATAAACCCTATGAAAAAAAATCACTGAAGATAGTACGCCTAGTATACAATCCTCCTCCTCATGCTGCAGTTTTAAAACTAATTTCCTGATTTCCACCGAAAATCACCGTAGATTTATTATTTTCACATTTAATGCTGCGGGGATTGCCGAGAAATTGATACGGTAATGCTCTTTGGCAGCATTCCTGAGTCAAGAAAATCGAGCGATGAGGAGTTCGTTGCACGATATTTCTTTCGCTGCTTTGGGAAGGAAATCGTTTTGTCTTAAAATCCGATGGACGACATCAAACCTGATTTTATCTAGGTTACAGCGATGGTGTTATTCTACTCGTCGGCAGTTAAATCCTAGGCAGGTGAAGATGGAGCTCCAGTCGACCAGTCAGAAGAAGGATCCGTTTTATGTAGTTCGGAAGGGAGATCTTGTTGGTGTTTATAAAAGTTTCAAGGAGTGTCAGGAGCAGCTCAGTGCGTTTGTGAGTTAGATTTATTCGACAGTTTCTTAATTTTTAGTTGATTGGCTTTTTTAGTTACAATTGTTTCAAATTAAGTGAAAATTAAGTAGTTTCAACGAGATCTTGTTACACTTGGAACGAAAAGCCAATAAGGAGACTATCAATGAAAGGTACGACTAAGGAGATCTTGTAGGTGTTTGTTAAAGTTTCAAGGAGTGTCAGGAGCAGCTTAGTTCCTCTGTAAGCTTACTTCATTTGTCGAAAAAGAATTTCTTGTTGGTATTTTTTGGCTGTTTTTTAGCATGGTTTCAAGTTAAGGGAAAGTAAAGTAGTTTCAAATGTTGGAGAAGTGATAGGTAAGACACGGGAGAGCTAAATGAAGAGAGAGTTGAGGAGATACAAAAATAGAGTTAAGGGAGATATAGAGAGCAGCAGAAACGATAAAATATCAATTTTGAGATGGAGGAGCAAGGGCAGCTCATTTTCTCTAATATATTTAGCTGTTATTACAAAGGAAAACCATATGTTTTAAAAATAATACAGGGGAAACCCTTTTGATATTCATATTGACTTCTCTTTTGCCCACTCCTCTTTTTTTCATGTGCCATCATTGAACAGGATTCTTTAATGTTCTTATTTATGTTTATCTATTTAGTAATTTGAAATTGCTTTCTCTTTTCCTGCTTGATTTGTTCGCAGCTGCTCATTTCAGTTTGATTAATTCATGAAAGTTTCACTAGGTTTGTGACCCCGCTGTCAGCATTTTCAAGGGCTATTCGCTTCAGAAAGAAACTGAAAAATACCTTTCTTCTCGTGGTCTGAAAAATGCGATGTACACCATATATTCTTCAGATGCCAGAGATGATCTCTTTGGCACTCTGGTTCCTTGTTCTATTCAGGTAGACACTTCCGATACTCACTTTACAGAGAATTTTAACTGTTCTATATGGGTTTTATTTTAGAAGAAAAATGGTCTGAAATTTGAATTTAATAGAATATTTTGCATTGCAGGCTGCGTTGTAATTTACTATTTCCTGGATTTTTGTGAATTTTATTTTTTTATGGATTAAACTTTTCAACCAACAGCATTTTGATTTGGATGCTGCTGATTTGTGAAGATTTTTTATGGCAAGTGGAATATATTTAAGGGGCAAAGGAATCTGCCAAGAGGTGTTAATTCAAACTCAAGGAATATCCATAGTGTATGATTTCCTGCCCGTGTAGTCAGAAAACATTGACATAATCTCGGGGAACTAGTGCCTGATTGCACTTGATATGCGTACCATGTAACTTTATATCAAAGGGGATCTGCTCATATTATGGAACAGTAACAAGAGATGAAGAAGGATTGATCGTTTATTTTTACCCCAAAACATCAAAACCTCTATTCAAAAACACTTTCCTAATAGGAAATGGGAGTTCAAATGGATGTTCCCTCTGTGATAAAAACGCCCTGGAAATTCAACCAATGAGGGGTGGATCGTTCAGCTATACTCACTTACGGAACACCTCCAATAGATCAGAAAGCCTGTAAATACTCCTACCCTCAAAGGAATGAAATTGAAAAATTGGTCAATGAGCTGTGTGCAACAGATGTTCAGCCCTCAATTGTGGTCAAATAGGGTTCGCCTACCGTCATCCGGTACCGGTATCTGCCGATACCGTCGTCCTCTAACCGGTATCCAGTACCCGATACTGTCATCCAGTTCTGGATGACGGGTATCGGATTAAAGGGGAGTTCGGGTGCGGTACTGGATGCTTCTAGTACCGATCCGGTACCGGATGACGGTACTAGATGACGGTATCGGGAGATACCGGTACCGGATGACGGTATTCTCCCGATACCGTGTTGCGAATCAAGGGTCGAGATGCGTTGATGAAGAGGCGCTTCGGTTCTGATTGTCCGTTGGATTTTGATCCAGCGGTCCTGATGTCTCCGGAAGTCCATCGATTAGAAGTGATCTCAGCGGTTATAATTCGTGTGATCGACGGCTGAGATGAATCACATAAATTTTTATTAAGCCACGTGCGCCTTTCTTGATCGGGTGGACCTCGTGTCCACCGCATCGACGCCACACGTTTAGGTTAACATTTACTCATTTAGGTTAAACCGGATACCGGGTATCGGTATCGGTTCCGATATCGATACCCGGTATCGACACCCAACGGTAGCCGTTAGCGGATGTCGGTATCGGATGACGGTATCGGAAACCGATACCGTCATCCAGTTACCGATACTGACATTTGGATGTCGGGATCGGGTACTGTAGGTATCGGGTACCGTTTAGAACCTTAACGGTACCCGATACCGTTATCGGTATTCGATACCGGTATCTGAACGGGCGAAACCTATGGTCAAACCCTGTATTACTGGTCAGAATAAGATGGGAATTAGCATGTTTCCTTTGCCTGTCATATGTAAATCACTGGATGAACTAAAGGGATGCCAGGATACTCCAATACTGTATGACGGAGCATGCCTTTCCAAAAAGAGTGTTTAAAACGCATGAAGGGGATCACAAAAATCTAAGTATGCCCTTCGGCCTGTCCATTGCTCCAGCTATAGGCTAATGAATCAAATGCTCTGGTATTTCCCTGGAAATGTTATAGGCTGATATTTTTTAGATTATATCTTGATCTACTGCAAGGAGATGAAAGTCATGGGAGAATTCAAGACTAGTATTTTCCTTAGCAAAAAAGCGAATATGCAAAAAATATGTATTCCTCTTGCTGACTTACATTATTAAGTTATTTGGATGCAAGAGAAACAAGATATAGGCCCCAAGTACTTTTGATCATCTAAGATCCTTAATAGGGTTGAATTTGGGAACTACCACTGGGATCTACACTTCATCCACTTTGTGTTACAGCTGCTGGGATCACTGGAACCGCTGTGCAAGCCCATCCTTTTCCATGGGAGCTGGAGGATTACCTCTAATGGAAGATATCTCAGGAGAAAGTCTACGTGGTTGGAGCATATCTATCAGGACCCCAACGGCTAATTACATGGAAAGTTATTTTAGATTTTGGGGCTATGTGGGAATCGTCATCCACCATCTTGGGGGCAAGGTAAATTTGGAATGGGGACTTATGATGAGGCCCTACTATTGAAGTTTTAAGGGGTGGAACATCTATCTATGGAAAGAAAGGCAGGGAAGTACATCTCGAACCACTTCTTATTCTTGAGTTATACTCGGTCGAGTCCTCTTTTCCACAATCTTATTGCATAGTCAAGATCTGATCGTAACATGCTTTTAAGTGAAGCTGTTCAAGTGGTAATAGATTCTTGTAATGAATAAAATGTGATCTGGCCCAATTACAGGACCGACAAATCTATGGAAGGACTCTTTTTCTGCATCCCTATTCCAAGGGGGAAGTATATTAAGGTTCTACTGATCAGCAGCTAAAAAATAGTTTGAGTTTCTTAATGTTCTGGTCAAGGGTATCTTGGTCATTAGGTGATAGTGGAGTATTTTGGTAACTTTTACATTGATATATGACGTGTCTATTTTCTAAAGTCTTATGTCTTTATATTTTTAACCCGAGATTTCCCATGTTGTCGTTTGCCTTTGTTACCTTTTCAGCATCTTATCATTTTTCTTTCATGACTATTTTTATGTTTCATAGGATGTTACTGAACCCGTGCCTATTGCCGATCTTTCTGTGAAACAAGCAGAAGTCGGTGAGGTCGCCAAGAAGGATTCATCTTCTGAAAATGTGAGTTTTATTGTATTTTTTATCTTTTTAAGATGATATCAGTTTTCTGAAGTTTTACGCCTGTTGACTCTTAGTGGTAGTCAACCTAGACTGTAATTAATGGTATACACATTAATGTAAGACTTAGTCATGAACTAGGTTGTTGCCCAAAGACTATCTTGCTTTAAAACATTTTCCATTAGGTCTTAAAAGCTCTCCCTTAACCACTGAATTTATTAGATTATGATTTTTATGAATTCATTCATGTTTCCCATCCAATAATCATCTTTATAAATAATTCTCCTATAATTTGGTTCTTTTTTTGTTAAACTTAATTTAATAATAACATAACTGTTATAAACATGAAGACAACATCCACTTTTCCTTTTTTAACTACATGTCGAAATTTGAGCATATCATAATAGAGATCAATATGGCAACATCGATCACGTTTATTGCCTCCAGATTTCATGTATCATTGAATTTGATGGTGCCTCAAAAGGAAATCCTGGCAGAGCTGGTGCTGGTGCCGTAATCCGTAGTGAAGATGGAACTGTGGTATGTCAATTTACAGGCTTGATGTTATTTTTGAAGCCTAGAATCATCATTGATATTGGTTGATGATGACTATCTGATGTCTTAAGAAATGATCGAGTAAAGATTTATAGGGCACGTGAAGGCTTAGGTGTCGCGACGAATAATGTGGCCGAATATCGAGCTATGATCTTAGGGATGAGATGTGCTTTCAATAAAGGTTTCAGGAAAATACTCATCCAGGGGGACTCCAAGCTGGTCTGCAATCAGGTGTGTTGGTTATTAATATTTTTTAGTCTGTCTATCCCACGGTTAGTAGATAATAATCAAGAGTGAGTAAATTCATTTCTGTCCGATTAGGATTCTTCGCAGGCTTAAATACAAAATACTATAATGTTAATTTTCTCCACACCCTTGATGAGAGACGAGGGATAGGGATACATATATATGTAGATATAGATAGATATAGATAGATATAGATATTTTCAAGAATCTGTCACGCTCTTAGCTGTAACCCTCACAGGATTAGGTATTATGAGATGAATCTCTCGGTAAGAAGAAAGAGGAAAGCAAGAGAGAGAGATTAGAAGGTAAAAGTAAGTTTATTCATTAAATGCCCGTTACATATATAGGATTTACATCTAACTGTTATTTACAAAGTAATATGTGTACACAATGACAGAGATACCCTCGTTTTTCTAAAAGCTATATATATATATATATAGAAATAGAGAGAGAGAGAGAGAGAGAGAGAGAGAGAGAGAGAGAGAGAGAGAGAATAACTGTCATTTAAACCAAGGTTGGTGTCCCATCGTTAAATAACTATCCCGCTATATTAAGGTAATAGTTGTTCTGATGCAATAGACCTAGAAACACAGGAGGAATGAAAGAAGAAATAAACCATTCAAAGATTATCTGATAAGTTAAGTGTAGATGGAGAGTAACAATAAATATCGAATCAAAATTCAGGGCTACGTCCAGATCTTAAATACCCGTGCAGTTACAGTACAAGGAATTACATGATGCAATAAAATAGTAGAAAGCTGTTTTGACTACTGTGCTATGGATGTAGGATTAAAAAAAAAGCTGTTTTGTCAATGATCTTAACTAATGATTTCTCGTTGCTATTGGCTTATGATTTCTCTGTTTCATTATAATAGTTGAGTGGCGTGTGGCGAACAAGGCATAAAAACCTTATCAACTTAAATAAAGAGGCGGTGGATCTCAAGGATAAATTCCTTTCTTTTGAAGTGCGACACGTGAGAAGGGTAGGACATCCTTCCAATTATCTGCATCTCACTCTCCTCACTCTTACTCATCCATTCATCCATCTATCTATCTATCTTCCATCGAGCTATTTGTTGGCCTGATTGCATGACTATTTTTGGTGCCTTGTGCTACATAGCTTGCTACCATGAGATCTCTTTGGCGCCTTTGGACAGTTGAATTTGAATTTTCATTGGAACTAGGACGTGAATTATTTGAACGACTGACTTATATAAATAGCATCATCTGATGAATTTATTTTTCAAGATATTAATCACGTGACTCTTGAATTTCCATAGGAATTTAACTCTGCTGCCGATGCTGAAGCAAACCACGCCATCAATCTCCCTGGTAAGCTTTATTAAATAAGTGCTTTCTTTCTCATCTTTCTATCTCTTCTCTACCTCTTGTTTTCTGTCTATCCAGATGGCGAGATGCAAGAGCTACCGGCTGAATCTTGATTTTTGAGAAGTGGTAGCCTGCAAAACCAATTGAAGTCTCACACAAGGAGAAGAGGTATCATATCATTAAGATGAATCATATTTTTTGGATACAGTCATTGGAGGAGGTTACCCCAGCCGCTCCCTCCTTTAATTCTTTTTACCCAGCTGGGTAAGTCTTGTTGCAGTCTGGTAGATGGGCAGGCTCAATTTCCATTTTTTAAAATTTATTTTATTTCTTTCTCTCTCCCCCCTGCCTTGTGGGCTCCCATTGAAGCCATGAGTGTGATCTTAGTGGGCCTTCACTGTTTAGAAAATTTTAGCAAAGGTTGTGTTGATAGTTCACAAACGAAATCAACAAGAAGCTCCAAAATTCTGCTTTAGCCTACATTCATCGATCGAATGAATCTTGTGTAATTGGATGTCTTGTCACTCTGAAATGAAGGTAGAGACCGTGACTATCCTCACACTCTGTCATGACATTATTCTACCCATATATTAGATGTTTGTTTCTGTTTCTGATGAGCTCTAATCGCATGAGTTATCATTATTATGAATGTAGTTATTGATGTGACTCTGGAACGAGATTTGTTCAAATGATTAGTTGTGGGAGAAGGAAACCAGTTTTTGCTTAGATGGTAGTGTAAAAGAATTTAGACTAGGTTATAGAAGAACCCTTCCTTCCTGGTTTAGAAGCGGTTCTAGAGGATTCTTTTTGCCCTTTTAACTGTTCAACTGACTGAAGAACTCCGATTCTTTTACCGACTCCTTAACAGAGTTGAATTTATTTACATATTTGTCAAAATTAAACTCCCCTTAGCAGAGACCACCGTTGCTGATTGACTCCTAATTTCATGTGCTTTTAGCTTAATTCTCTATCGTCGGCGAGAATCTGAATAGAATCATCAATTCTGGCAGCTTGTCTTTGAGTAAAATCTATACCCTAAGGCTGTCATATCCTGATTCAAGAGTCGATGATTCTTCCTCTTCTCTTGGAACTCCATTCATGGGTCTTCTGGGTTGTATCCTCTGTTTGAGGGTATTCTCTTCTCACTACTGGCAAATAGTAATCCACCGCTTTCCAATATAGCCTTGGATCTACTGCCTTGAGTCGCCTTTTGTTCCTTATCAAGGAGGTTATAAAAGCACCACCCTTCACCTTTTCTTGGAACAGCTTGACTGGATTGGATCCCCGAACTCATTGATCACAGAAAATTTCTTTTCAGGAAGTAGAAAAGAAGCAATTCTCAAATCTTGGATCCAAGAGTCCTAGACATCAAAGCTCGTATCATTTTGTTCCCCTAGGTCTTCAACTGCACTGTTCTTCCCAGTAATTTGCAATGCCGAGTAAGGGTTTGGAATAGGAAAAAATAGTCATTCACGACTGAAGTCAGATTGATGTAGTACTAGTCACATAGACATGCCCATCATGGACAGGCCCTTCCTAGGACATGAAAAATTAGGGTTACTCATTCCCAGTAATGAGGGTGATGAAGATGCCACAGAAGCGAAATGGAGTTTCAGAGTAATCGATTGAATTAAAAAACCTCTAAAATAGAACTGATGATTATTGAACACTGACCATTGATCCAGTGCTTAAGTGCATATCCTTGAGACAGGATCTTCCGCTTTCTAAAGGGATTATGACCTAAATGTGAAACCATTTGACCTCCATATTTTAATTGACGGTTCAAAGCAGGACAATTTTTCAAGAAACAAAAGAAGAAAATTGGATAAAAGCATTTGTATATGAAAATATCCAAGTATACAATATCATTCTCATAAATCTTTATGCGTCTCATACAGCATTCTATGCTTCATTTATGCATAATTTATACCACTTTTAGCATATTATTCTCATCACCATTTGTATATCTCTGTGTGCGATTTCAAGTGTTCTTTTTAGCCCCTCTCAGGTGCTATTATGACTGACATTGAAGCTCTTCCTTGGGTTAAAAATCTTTGGTCTGATTTCTATAGATTCTAGGTCTGAGTTCTGATCAGTTCTAGGTATGATTTTGCATTGATTTTTGGGCCTGTCTTAGGTAGAATTTTGAGCCTGACCAGGGCTATTTAGTGGTCTGTTCTGGTTAAGATTTCATATCAGGTTTTCCATCCAGATCAAGAGAGTTCTTCAGGCCTGAATTGTAACAGATTTTAGGTTCAGATTAAGTGAGTTTTGAGGTCTGTTGTCATATCAGATTTCAGACTGATTTCAGATTAGTTGAGGTCTGATTTTTTTACCCTCTTTAGATTGATTTCTGGTTAGTTTCTTATCAGTTTCTAAGATTAGATTGAAGTGATTTCAAGTTTGCTCTACAGCAGAGTTCAAGATATTACACAGAGGGTTTTCTAGTTAGATTGTACATATCAGATTTCTGAATACATATTTGCATATATTTATTAAGATTTAGACATCTAAATAGATAGATTGGTTCATGCATGTATATATAGATAGAACTTTGATAAGATAGATTTCTTTAAAGATAGATAGATAGCTTTCTGCACACATATATATATCACTAGACTTGAATATCCATATATAGAGAGATAGATTTCTGCTTATTGAGCAGAGATGATAACTAGAATCATACATCTACCTATCATACATAGATATCTATCTTTGAATAAATCTCTGGGTGTTCTTTCAAAACCTCAAGGGCAGTGAGATAAATAGCTCTTCTCTCTCTCTCTCTCCCTATTTATATGTACATACACTCAGAAGATTAGATCTTTTAGATCTACAGATCAAGATATCTGTTGTTTTCTTACTTTCTGGTGCTGTATATAGTAGGCCAATTAACATTCATTTAGAAGGCCCATTAACTGGTAGTTGACCCATTAGCAGTCATCTAGAAGGCCTGTTAATATCCTCTTAGCAGGCCCATTAGAAGCCCCTTTCAAGGGCAATCAGGAAAAGCCCATTAAAGTCTCAGTAGAAAACCTAACAAAGGAGAAGTAGCTGGCCCATGGAAGGCCAAGAAGCAAGTTCACTCAAAGGACAAGGAAAGTCTTCATTCAAGGGTCATCACCAAAGTCTAAGTCAACCTCATTCAGGGTCAACTATAATCTTGGCCTCATTCACCAAAAAAAAAATCTTATGAAATGAAATGAGTGTTTCATGTCTTTTTTGGTTGCCTCTTCTAGTAAATAATGACATTTAAACTAAATCATAAAATCTATTATTCAGCTTGTTCAGTGATGGAATGAAAATCTTCAATCATCAACTTTTTCAATTCAAGAAAAGTGAAAAAAGAATTCAAGTTCTCAACAGTGCTAAGCAATGAAAACTTTGAATCAACTGATGATGAATATAAATTGAATACTCTCAAAATGTTGTTGGAGGGTATCAATTTGAATTCAATTTATTCAAATTGAATACTCTTCAAGTGTAATGAATTCATTGTATCACCTCATTTGCCAATCTTGCACTGATGGAATTTTCCTGTTTCCTTTAAGAAGAAATGCTTTTGTTCATACATTCATTCATACTCTCAAAATACTTTGCTTAATGCTTATGTTCATGCTTATGTTCATATATAACAAAGCATATTGAACATACTATATATCAAAGCAAAGATGCTTTTATTCATATGGCACAAAAGCCTGCCCATGAGTGAGACTTGCTTGGTAAGGTTAGAGAATTTGCATTCCTTTTTTTTTTTCCCCCAAGAAACGAATACATGAAACAAGTGGAATCTGTTCTTCCCCTCTGGCAGGAGAATCATCATTTGTGATCATCAGCTGCTGCCGACGATCTCATTGTAGGTGTTCTTGATCTTGGCTATGAGTGCATCCCTTGAATGATAGAACATAAAAAGATCAGCATCATGTAGTCTTTCGAGGATTTGAGAAGAACAAATCTCGTCAGAGAAAAACAAATGTATGCTAGTAAGATCCAATTGGTCCAAGAAGATGAAGGGAAATGAAGACAATGAAAAACAATTTTCAACAATTGACCGAGGCCATGCAACTTTTTTAATGTAAATATTGCTCTCAAGATTCTAATTATGTCCTAATCACAGAGTAATGATCAAAACCTATAATTTCTTAGAATCCAGGATTTTCTGAAGAGGAGATCGATTCTCCGCTAAGAAATCACACTAAATGTTGTTAAATATTATTCACACCATCATCATCATCATCATCATCTTTGTCAACAACAACACCAACAGACATAGTGATGACAAACACTGCCATCATTGTGTTGTGATCATCATGATCTTCATCTTCTTCTTCATCATTATCATATGGTTACATGAACTCTAGGATCCAAGCCATCAGTGGCAAGAGTTTACCTGTCGGGTTTGTTGAGAAGGTTCTTATATGCAAACCACTGCAATGATAACAGATTAAACATAAGATTACACCCAAATGTCCAAAAAAAAACCAATACTAAATATCATAAAAAATTTCACATGAACCATTAAGAAATCAAGAACTAAATAATGGATAATTAAACGGAAATTGATGACTCAATCTAATGATAAAAATTAAATATATATACCCCAGAGTATCCAATGCCGACTATTTCAAGGACACCAGGAACAAGAGGAAGCCGATCAATCGCCTGAAAATGGAAGAACAGAGAGATCATGTAAGACCCATTTGATAATAATAAACATAGTTTAGATCACCGAGCAGGGTTTTACTTGGATTATGATCCAGATAAGTAATTAAAAAAAAGGGAATGAGAGAGAATTACAGAGATCAGTCCAGTAGTGCCCCACAGAGCGACAACTCCAGAAAATGCAAGTGTTGAAACAGCATACTTATCCTCAACCTTGTCCCACTGAAAGGGAAGAGAGCAGAAGAGGATTCTTACCCAGAAGAGATAAACTTGGCAGTCAATGGGCGACATGAGGAAAAATAAGAGTAGAATGGAGTCTTACTCACAGCTTCTTGTATAGTTTTGAGAACTTCGGGCACTTCGGTGGTGGAATCTGTGGGCTCAGTGGCCGTAGTGGTGGTCGTGGTGGGCTCCACTTCTGTGGCTGAGGTGGCGGCAGCGGTGATGGATTCTCCGGTGGCCATTGATACCACATTGCGCCCAATCTTGCGACCTGTGGACAGTAATTCATCATCTTGCTAGAAATCAAGAGAGAAAGAAGGTCCTTGTTCTCCACACTGCGGCTAATCTTCCTGCCTATGAACAGTACTTCATCATATTTCTAAAACATGAAGAGAGAAAGATGGTCCATGTTCTTCCTATTGCGGCTAATCTTCCCGCCAATGAATAGTAATTCATTATCTTTACAAAACAGACACGCAAAGAGAAACGGTCCTAATTCTTTGCTATCTTTCCCAAGTAGCGAGAGATAAAAAGAGAGGGTCTTCATACTTCTCTATCTTTTCCGAGTAGAGAGAGAGACTCCTCGTTCTTCTATGTCTTTTCCATATCGTCACCTTTGTCTTGTAGAGAGAGAGAGAGAAAGATAAAGAGGATCTTAGTTCTTCTCTAATTTTTCCATATCTACATATATTCACGTGAATAGAGAGAGACAGAGCAAGGGCCCTTGTTCATCTTATTCGACGCCACATTATCTTCATTTTTGAGAGAGAGAGAGAGAGAGAGAGAGAGAGAGGGAGGGAGGTAGCTCTAATAATTAGAGGCTTCCCAGTTTCCAGTAATTATGTAATCCTCAATATAATAAGAGAAATCCACAGATAAACAGGTGCATTAAAACAAAAGAGTAAGTAAGAAGAGAAGCTCACAGTACGCGCCAGCTCTCGCCGGCGGAGAGAGAGACGGCCGCCCCGCCTGCTCCAAGAGAGCTGGCGTAGAGGAGACGGCGCAGGAAGCGGCGTACGCCATTGCTCAGGCTTCTGGGCTAAAAAAAAACTCCTTTTCTGGGTCGTCCGGCTGCTACTCTCTGTCCATTTGCCTTTTAACCATGTGGCCGCCACTGACGAGAACCAGACGTCCGAGGATGATGGACTGTCCGCAGCCCACCACCCGTTTCCAGTGTTTTCGATAACCCTGTGGGGCCCACTATTTGGCAAAAAAATCTCACTAGTATGGGCCCACTTTTGTCAGGTCCGTTGAGGAATGTGGGCTGAATTCTTGCAGCCCAATGTATGAAAGTGAGACTACCACAGCCCCTAGGGATTTTTTTTTGAATATCTAATCATGTGGGTGTCACTCTCTGGGATGAATCTCCTCAGTATGGCCCATTAAGGTCCATTAAGGAAAGTCGGTTGACTTCATGCAGCTCAATATTAGAAAATCCATGACTACTCGAGCCCCTAGAGAGACGTCGGCGACGCTGACTGATCGAGCAATGGATCAATTATTGAATTGATAATTTAAGATATGCACTTTTACAATTGTATCTACTATCATGAATCGACCGGTCGCAATCATTCATCGATCAGCCCTCATCTTCACAATTTCTTCGAGCGTTGGAGAAAATCACTGGTGTTTTATGAATCCTTCTTCGGAACATGAATTATTTTTAAATTTTTAGTTTACTAAATAAAATGTTCTTGAAGAATTATGAGTTAAATTTAGAACAAAAAAATCGGAACTCCCGTAAGCTATATATGAATGATGGGTCAAGTCTTAAACTTGATGGACATGAGAGCCCAATGGGGGCCCAACAAGATTTTATCTAGATCTTCCCACTCTTGTGAAGCGCTATATAGAGCCTCCCATGTGTAAACCTTGCGATACTCTTGTGATCCTTCTCAGTTTCTTGTCTTGCAATGAATAAACAAAGGTCATGTGGATGAATGCATATTGATTTTTGCACTTCACATCAAGTGGGTCGCGATTTCTATTTCATGTTTATTTGTGCTTTGCACGAAGGACAAAACCTGAAAATTTTGATATAATGTGTATGAAGTACAGCAACCGGTTTCATTTTCTAGCTTCGTCGTAGGGATGAGAACAAAATTTATAAATATTTCATCAAATTTTAGGATATAGTGCAACACATATGTTCCTTGATGGATATTTTATTTATTGATTTTTAAAAAAATCCACTTATGGGATGGAAAGAAATGGACGAACTCAAATCAAGAATGAACTCCAATGTCTTGCTTGATAAATAGATATGGTCTTTCTTTTGCTTAACAAATTGGAATATTGTGGATTTGGGGGAAGTTGATCACATGGCATTGCCAGAGTTAAATTTTGTGGGTGATGCCAATGTGGTCATTAAGGGTGGTTTGAGGAGGCTCATATACTTTTCTCTTTCTTATTTTCCTTATCCTTAATACTAATATCGTGATCGATATTGAAGAATCAAGGTATAAATACATTTTTAAGGGACGAGGTACAGTATCTTAAAGACATATATTTTAAAGCTTCTAGTGATATTTCCTTTAGCCAACTAAGGTTTGAAAATACTTCACAAAATGGGCCTGTTGGCTTCATGAGGTATACATATAGTGAGGAATTAGAGAGGAAGGGCAAGAAAAGGAGGGGGTGAGGCAGTCAAGTGGATGGACAGGAGGAGGAACAAAGAGAAGGGGCATGACAGGGGGTGAGCAAAGAGGAGGGTGGGGAAGCAAAGGCGCACAAAAATGGAGGAAGGTGGTAGAGGGAAGATGCCACATGTAGGAAGGAGGAAGGGTGTCAAAGAGGAATTGGGAGGCCTTGAGAAGGGATTAGGGAAATTTTTACTGCACCATGAACACTTGTCCTCAAGCCCCTCTCTTGGATGTGGGAACATGAGCAATTTGGCATCTCTGCATGTGCCACAATGCACACATGTCATTTTTCACCATGCATAATTTTTTTTCTTATTAGAACTCTTTAAATGAAGAGGTAAATCTCTTCGAGTTCTTATTATTTCTGAAAATACCAAAGTGACCCCCATCAATCCATGTAATATCTCTTGTCATGAGCATTGAGATTGTCCAAAACACTTTGGTAACCACCTACTATATTACATCTTTAACCACCCTTTAAACTACCCTTGTAACTACCCTTGTAACCACCCTTGTAACTACCCTTGTAACCACACTAGAAACCACACTTGTAACCACCCTTGTAACCACCCTTGTAACATTAGGTCATATATGATGCAGGATGACGGTTGTGGAAAACCCTCACGCCTGATCAATGAACCTGAGGATGATTAAGGATAGCCGGTCAAACCTATCCTACTGGTGGGAGAGTCCTAGACCCTAGGCACGATCCCTAACCTAGACCTAAGTGCAAGCAGGCGTGCCGATCAGCGAGGTCGACTCCGGATGACCCGGGGAAACTCGTGGCGATGGATAGGGTGAGGTCCTCTCGATCCACGTCCAGAGGCGTGGAAGTCGCTCGTCGTGGAATAGCCGAAGTTGCAGCCCACGCTCGGTACCGGACCTGACGTATGCGTCATAAGTCTCAAACCTATACTCGTACTACCCTATCTACGTTGTCCGACGGCAGTGGAGACGAGTAAAGGAAACACTTCGAAAAGTAATTAACTTTAAAATGAAGGGGTTGAAGTTAACTTGCGGGCGCGAGCCCGGTCGGTCGTGACGAGAGAGATCGTTCGCGTGCTGCTTGAACGGGGGGTCGGTAGGAGGGTGACCGAGTCGGCGATGTCGCGGGCGCGAGAGGAAGTAGGGAGCGTTTGTAAGCCAATGTCGTCGGTGAGACACGGAGGGCGACGCCGGTGCGATATGGCGGTTGACGCGAACATGGCACAACATGATCGCGAGCAAAAGCGCGGAAGGGCAGCGGGCCGTGCGGGGATAGCGAGTTTCCGCGGGGCCGGAAGCGATGGAAGTTGAGTTCGGGAGTGGATAGTGAAGGGTTGACTTGCGGGACTTCTCCAATTCGGCCTTCCCCGGCCTTCCTTGAGCAGCCACTTGAGAGGGAGATCACTCTTTTCTTTCTTCAAATGACGGCTAGGGTTTGTGGGGGTCCCTTCCTCTTATAGAGCCCATAATGGGCCGAGAGGGGAAAGGGCCCACTTGAGGCCCACAACCCACACCTAACATACTCATATAAAGAAATAAGGTTCACAAAGAAGGATGGGCTTCACGAATGGGATCCCGAGAAAGGAATAACCCACCCGGAAGCCTAAAAGGGAGAGAAGAGATAAATGAGGACCCGCTCAAACACGTGCGGGTCAAAAGTTCATAATAAAGAAATAAAGAAATAAAGATAAACGAATAGATCTGCGCGCGCAAAAGGGCTCCTCCGGCACCATGGTATCGTATCTTGGTGGCGACGAGGGTCATACGCCACCAATATAAATTAGGGTTGTTTCCTTTTTAAGAAAACTAGTATGATGTAGAATTGAGCTTTGAGTTTTTTTTTCTATCCTTTTCTCCTTGAACTAGTATTGATTGTTAGACCAATGCAGCCATCTTCTCTTCTATCTAACATCATCCTTCCCAATCTTTTTCTTCTCAAGATTGGAGATCCAAAAGAAAAAAATTTAAGAAATCATATCCTACTATAAAATTCTGGGATTTAATCTCTTTTCCTCTACCCTAGAGTTCTCCCAAGCCCACCTCAAATTCTTCTTATAACAGAAATCCTAAAGAAGTCAAATGTAAATTTCCACCACATTATCCCGCAAAAAATAGATACCTATCTCGGTTCCAAGAGACGATTTAGACTGATATTCGATTCAACATGTTCATCGATTATCATTTGTCTTGCCGCTCCAAGCCCCGAGAGCTAATCAATTGAAGACACGCCATACTCTATCTTCTCAAGATCATGATCTTCCATGGGTTTCCTAGTACTTAGGAAAACCCTTGACTTCGAGCTGCATAGATTTAACATCTCATATCTTTAATAATCAATGTCATCAGCTCAAGCTATCTTGTAACAGATTTTTCATGATCGCACTTCTCCATAGACTTTGAGCTCAAACTAATCCCTCCCATCATTTCTTATTTCATGGAAAAATATAAAATTTTCTTTATCTATTCTATTAGCGCTTTTCTCTTGAGTAGTTTATCCCATCATGATCTTATTCTATTCCTATCATTTCTCATTGGAGTAAAGAGAAGTTGTTTCCCATAGAAATCAAAACCCATCGATGAATCACTTCCAGTCTAATCCCTCTGAAACTCGAATAGGCCAATGAAAAGAAAAAATATTTGTTCACCTCAAGTGATCATCGAGGCACATTCCAGATAATCCATGCTGCCCTATGGAAACCATGGAGAGGTCTTCTAGTCTTCCAAAATTCTTTCTTCTTCACTGAGTCTAAAACAACAGTTTATGGCATTATACATGGCCTACAAGATGAAGCAAAGTAAGCCTATTTGGCTTTAAAAGAAATAAAACAAAATAATGAACCTGGTTGCCAAACAGAAATGGGTAAGCAGAGGAAGCAACCCCAACACCGAACTCTTCACACGCTGGGGTTTACATCTCAGGCAAATCTCTCTATTCTTCCTCTTTTTTCTCACCGCTGAGGCTTTCTGTAAAATGGGGAGATAGTGAAACAGTTCTTTCTCTGTCACTAAAGAATGCTAGAGCATCATTCTGAGTGGCAATTGTAGGAATAGTGTTTTGGGTAAAAACTTCTTTAATTATCCCCAACGTGCTAGGGTTTCTACAAGGCCAAGCAATAGAATTACTTTTTTGTTATCCTTCTCTCTTCTCTCGGTGTACTAAAATCCTAAAAATCACCCTTTCGCGACTCCTGATGATGTAGCCATTCACTTACCATCTCCATGTTCCGCCAAAGTGATGATTCATTCATCTACAAGCTTCTGACAAACCAACCTGATGATGGCACAAAAGAAGTTATGATATTTTTAATTTCATCATAGTGGCATGTTTTATGAACTTCATCTACTTTTGATAATACTAACCAACTTCTCTCTAAGTTAAAATTATCACGAGACTTTTCTACACTGACGAGAACATACTGTTGAAATTTCCATGTTACATGATTTTTTTAAACAGTAAAACAATATGAATACAGTTTCCAGCTACCTTTTGGGATGAACCAGATCTCCAGTCAAGGCTTTCTCTATCCTCTCCACAAATGGGGTGGAATGCCATTTAATCATCTGATCCTATTGAAAATATAAACAAATATTTTACCAACGTCCATATATGTTGATCAAATAAGATACAAACGCATAAAAAATAAATTTTTCCATGTTTACACCTCATTGTACTTTTTTGTTGAATTCGGGATCCCTTTTCCATCCCACAGTTTTTCCATCTCTGGGCTCATATCATCTGACTGGACTTCAATTTCTCCATCTGGCTTCGGCCCTCTATAACTTGTAGTTGAATTTCCATCAACAGTCAACTCCGGACTTAGGACCATTTGACTGACCGTTGCCTTTGATAAAGGATGAACAAACTGGCATCTGATCTCGGTGCTCTTTGATTTTGATGGATAAACAGTGCCAGGGGTGTCCATCTCCTCGTTCAGTTTCAAAGGAGTGGACCCAGGAGAATAATTAGGAGATGAAAGATGAAGTTGAGAACTTTTCTGGGGGGCATCAATGGAGATAGAAAATCTGCCAGATGCTAATTTATTTTCATCCTCTTCAACAGCTTCAAACCTTACTGACTTGGTCTTACTCACAGGTATGTCGTCACTTAGATTTTGAGGTGGAGTGCTGTATGAATGAAGAAAGAAGATCATTGGATTAGGATAAAGTAGACTAGAGGACAGAGGGATGGGTGGATGCTTACCTGCCATGGAAATGATCTGATTCATGAAGATCGGGACTCTGAACACATTGTTCATCCCACTGAAGCTCCTTAATTGATGGGTCATGATGCGACACGGAAACGGGAAGTATACGATCTTGTGGATGACTTTGAATTCTAGGGTTCTTTGAAGGAGAGGTGAACTCTGATGGGGTTTTAAGAAGTGCTCCGCATGCCTTGAGGAATTTCGCCTGAAGTTAATGAGATGATGAAAATTAGACAGGGTAGATATTGTATATATATACCGAGTTTGTTGCAGGCTTCAAGGATCATATAATTTAGAGTGCCTGATCAATCGAGATCCACGATCTTGATTGGTCAGGCAATCACCCTCTGGCACTCTATTGTAAGGCAATCGAGATCAAGAAAAATTTAATATGAACAGTTGAATAGCTATTTTGACACATCTGACGGTCATTTGACACCATCATACTGCACAGAGAGGAGAAAATGAGTCCAAAGTTTAGTTAGAGAGAGAGAGAGAGAGAGAGCGCTGCATGGCTCGACCTCCATCAGTTTTGGGGTTTATAGATGGAGATCCGTGTGTCTCTAGACAGATCTTGTAACCCTGATTGGGCCATCAAATTTAGAGATAGAAGATTGCAAATAGATCGTGACGAGCTCCGTCAGATCTGACATCCAACCCGACCGAACCCCAACCCATATTTCAATAAAGTTCTGTGCAATAGAATTTCATTGTACTCCAGATAATCCAAGAGTAAAGATCAATTCAACGGCTCAAGGAATACATAAGAAAGAATATGACAGAAGGAAAACACACGAGGATTCAAATCAACGAATAGACTACACCTTGATCCACTGGAGCACGAGACGAGGGATACTAAATCGGTGCCGCTGTTGAGAAGAAATAAAATTACGATCTTAAGGATGTTTCAGACCTTTTTCTTGCAGATCAGAAATGCACAATAAAATTAATGATCGTACAACTGAAGTTATAAAATCTCCCATATACCTCGTTCTGCATCTCCTTCCTCACATTTTCCGGAGAAGATAAAGCTGGAAATGAAAAAAATTTGAATCCTCAAGCTTTAAAACAATGGAAAAAAAGTCTATAATAAATGCAATAGAAATATATGATCTGCTGTTTTCAACCTTCATTCCCGGATAAAGTGAGGATATGGCTTCTCAAGAACAACCGGTCCTGAAAAACTCTAGCTAGATCAAATTAAATGAAAAGCGAAGGAAAAAAAATCAAATTAGATGATTCATACGTCGGTTTTGGATGGAGTCGTCTCCGCGGAGGAGATCGGGGAAGTTTTCTGCTTAGATCTGGAGCGCAAATACGAGAACCAGCATCCCATTGTCTCAGTCAAGATCCACCGGAAAATTGTGGAGAGTTGGGAATTTAAGGAACGGAGGAGGAATTTGGTGCGTTGAGTTCTCTTCTTTCTTTTCGCGTTACGAAGGGGTTTTGCCGGTAAACTTAAGGGGTTTGAATTTACATCGACGTGGCGGCGAGATCGTTGATGGGATGATCAGACGGCTGATAATCGAACGATCAAGTGGTTTCTTTTCTAGGAAGCATTTTGCAAGCGTTACCGTTTTTCGTATTAATGATAGGGGGAGACATACCCATTTGGGAGTGCGGAGAGTTGGGAAGAGAGAGAGAGGTAGATAGATATATATATAGATAGTGTGTGAGAGAGAGATGGATATATAGTTTTATAGTGAGAGAGAGAGAGATGGATAGATAGTTTTATAGAGAGAGAGAGAGAGAGAGATGGAGGGAGGGGGAGGGGAAAGAGATAGTGAGAAAGAGGGAAAAATTGAGGCACATAGAGAGGTTGGAAGGTAAGTAGAGAGAGAGAGAGAGGAAAATAAATGGAGGCACCTATAGAGGTAGAAAGGTAAGTGGAGAGAGGAAAAAATGGAGGAAGGTAAGTAGAGAGATGGAGAATAAAAGAAATGGAGGCACATAGAGAGGTAAGTAGAGAGAGGGATAGGAAAAGAAATGGAGGCAATACAGATGTAGAAAGGCAAGTAGAGAGAAAGGAAAAGAAATGGAGGCACATAGAGAGGTAGAAAGGCAAGTAGAGAGAGAGAGAGAGAGAGGAAAAAGAGAATATAGAGGAGGAGAGGAAGAGGAGAGAAGTGAAGGCAAAGAGGAAATGAAAAATAGATATATAGAGAGGGAGGAGAGAGGGAGGGAAGAAGAGTCAGATGGAGGGAGTGAACAGGAGTTGGGCGATTGTCGATGATCTTGAATAATATTGTTGATCTGAGGTATCCAAAAGTATCATGATGACATGATTTACTCGTTGGCATTACATCACCATAGAGAAAATAAATGAAGATGTGGAGGGAATACTAGATTATTTGGTGCACAAGATTAGGAAAATGGAGTTACAAGTAGGGCTGTATAGTACTAATAATATTTATATCGTCAAAATTATATATCTATTAAACAAAAAAATAAAACTAGAGAATTAGTAAAAAAAAGACAAACTTGGAGATTTCATCAAAGTTTTTAAAAAATTAAGAAATAGATGACTCACGGAACGAATTTGTGTGGTCATTGAAAATATACTTCAAAAAATTTTCTAAGCTCACTAATTTAGAGAATTAATCATGAATTGATTAGGATAATGGTAATTAAGGGTTGAATCCACGGAGAATTAGGAAATTTTTTTAGAGATATTCAAAATTCGATCAAATTGGACAATGAATTGGGATGAGAAATAGGGGAATTAATATTTTTTGAAAGAAGACTCCAAGATGAATCCACAAAATAAAAAATCACTTAATTTGGATTAGTATTTGTGGAAAAATTAAGGAGGAAAATAAGGAGAGAGAATTTGATCGCGAAGAGATATAAAATGACTAAATTTCATAAAATTAAACTAATCTATATATAAAATCTAATATTATAGGACAAAAGATTGGGAAGAAAACATCTAATTTAACCCAAAATCGTGCTCACAATGATCCAAGCAATTATCGGAACAAGGCTTTTCATTCCACATTTCTAAAAACAAAAATTTAGACTTCAAGCAGTGAATTCTTCTTTCTCTCTTGATGAAATCTTGATTACAAACACTCCTCGGACACGGAAATGAGTCTAGAAGAGGAAGAAAGTAAGAGATTCAAGGATTGTGCTATCCAAAATGTTTAATCGATCAAAAATCTAAGAATACTTTACACTGTTGAAGAATAGGGGGTATAAATAGCGTATGAATTAGGTGTGGCCATCGGATCGCCTTCTCTTCTTTAATCAACAATTGCGATTATATTTTAGGAGATGAATCGCTATCGTTAAGTTGTGGTTGTCCAATTCTTGATGGAGTATCCAGATCATGCCGTGTCATCGCATGTATACGAATTGTTGTAAAATGCTCACCATTTGATCTTCAATAGACTCCCATGATGCTGCCATGCGTTGCTTAAAAGAGCCCATCAGACGCATTCAATTTGGACTATTATAACTCCTAGATGAACGGCCAGGATTGATCGACACTTTATAAAGGCGAATCGTCATCCAATCAGAACATGCCCTGTACCCTCTTCACTTAAGTGAAAGTGAAGGGCTCAGATTAAATGCCCTTTATTCACATCAATACAATGCTTCTAGATGTGCCATGTCACTTGCATAAAAAAAAGCGCATATATTCCCACATTAGAAAAATAAAGGTGAAACGAAGGGAATACAACAGTGGCACTCTATATGTTGTTAGCTTATTCCCTAACAGGGCGCATAACTACTATCCACGCGTGCACTAGTGATGTACACACATGTGCACCACATGAAGCAAAAATGTAGTCATGTATTAACATGCAATTGAGCTCGCCATGTCAGCTGCCACGTTAGCGCACATTTAAACCCACTTTTAAAATATGTTAATTCAAAAAAAAATTCCTAAAAAGTGGAAAATTCATTACTTTCAAAATATAACTCTTTTTTAATCCAACTTTTTTGTTTGATCAGAAATTAAATAATCTATCATTCTATAAATTTTAATTTAAGTAATAACTAGAGAATAAACTTCTAACTAAAAAATATACTCATTTTCTTTGGAAAATAAAATTAGAAAAATAAATGAGTGTGTATAAAAATATTTTCTCTTATTATTTACGATTAAAACTTAATTATAATCTTAAATATAAAATGATAATAATCTACTTGAAAATTTTAACTTTATTTATGCATGATTATCAGTTAAAATAGTGTATTTTGATATTATAACTTTCAAATTGTATACAATGATAAATATACACTGAAAGTATGATAACATGCATAAGAATTAAATGTTTTATACCTTAATTTATATTAATAGTCATGTAATTACAAGTATAAGTTGCATGTTATTGACGAAGCGAATCGGTAAGGTCATTGAATACACGCGGACTCGCGTCAAAGATAATTCTAAACTCACCAATTTTGATAAATAATCACAAATTATATATCATAGAGGTGAATAAGGGTCGAATCTACGGAGAATTAGGGTATTTTTGAAGAACCGGACCATGAAATTAGGTGAGAAATTGGGGATTTAGATAATTTTTAGGAAGATAACTCGAAGGCAAATACATGGAATAAAAAATCAAAGAATTTGGATCAAGATTTGCAGAAAATCAACGAGCAAGAATTACATAGAAAATCGGATCGCGAAGAGAGAGAAAATTAAAATTAAAATTAACTTAATCTATGATTCGAAATTGAAATCTAATGATATAGGAAGAAAAATTAGGATGAAAACACCATTCTAACACAAGATAGAGCTTGAATTGATCCAATTGCTAGCCGAATCAGAGGCTTTTTATTTCACGAATTTAAAGATGATTGTTGGCATTCAAGAATCAATTTCTCACTATTCTCTCAGCAAAATCTCACTTTCAAACACTCCTCGGACGCGGAAATGAGTCTTGAAGCGAAGGGAAGCAAGACATTCAATGATAGTGGTGTCTAAACAGTTTGATTACTCGAAAATATCTAGGAATGCTTTACATCATCGAAGAACATCTCAATGTATAGGGAGATTTGTGCGTAACTGTCGGATCAACATTTAATCTTCGATCAACGGCTCTGATGAAACGCATATATGTAAATTGTTAAGCTCAAATCACGTCTGTTGGATCGAAGATGAACCGCTGAGATTTTGCAACTTGAGGGAGAAATGCATCAAACGCCCGATGTCTAATCTTGATCTAAAGCTTTGGATGCGTTCGAACAGTTTTAATCTCAGCCATTATAACTCCTTAGATGAACAGCTAAGATTAAACAGTTTTAAAATGATTTCATTGACGAATCAGAGTGCACCACGTACCCCCTCACTTAAGTGATGATTGACGATCATGATTAAATCGCACGATCCGACGCTCCACATCACCTACGCATATAAAAATAGAAAAATAGTCCCACATGGCATAAATTAAAGAAATCTGACGGGTATATGAGTAAGGTGTGATTAATGAGATAGTGTAAACTTAGAAAATAGTTCTTGTTCTCACTAATTACACTCATGCGCACACGCGCGCACAAGCTCACACATGCGCACATGCGCGCACACACACGTTCACACACAAGCACACACATACACACACATGTGTCACGTGGCGATGCCATTTTCACCCGCATCACATCAGCATGCGATATAAATCTGATATTTTTATTGTTTTTAATTCAAAATAAATCCAAGTAAATTCATAAAAAGTTAGAAAAATTCCAGAAAAAATCCCTAAAAATTAGAAAATTTATAACTTTTAAAATACAACTCCAAATTAATCTAAAATTTTTTTATTAGATCAAATAAATTATCTATCATTCTTAAAAGTTAAATTCAATAAATAAAAAGAGAATAAATTTTTATTTGAAAAATACAATTATTTCTTTTAGAATTTAAAACTTAGAAAAATAAATGAGTGTACAAAAAGTATTTTCTCTTATTATTTAACATTAAAACCTAATTATAATATTAAATAAAAATAGGGATACTCTAATCTAAAAATATTTGTCTTAATTTATCATAATTATCCCTATATTAGTGCATTTTGAGATTATAACTTAATTTTTATAGAATGGTAGATAAACACTAAAAAAAAATGAGAACATGCATTAGAATGGATTGTTTTATGCCTTAATTTGTATTAATAATCATAGATTTTTATGTATAATTTACATGTTATCAGTTATCAATGGCCACAAATGTTCTTCCGCAAAGGAAGACAACCACAAATTTAACTACATAACCATTGTTATTAAAAAGTGCCAATATAAGAAATCTCAAATTATTGGTCAATTTTCTCGCATGGAGTCTCCATAGTCAAATCATGAGATGTATCATCATGGAAGCCAAATTTGTATATCCAAGTAGATCATAATGAGCTTCTGCAAAACAAAACCCACCATTGGTACCAAAATTGCACTAACTGAATCCCCACACTCTTTGCCACAAACTTCTTTGCCAAAATAACTAATGTGAGGAAGGAAAGTTTTGTGATTATTAGGGAAGGGGAAATCTGTACAATAAGAGAGAGATGGGGTGAGAGAGAAACTGTGATTACTATTTTCTCAAGGTAAGCACATGTAAGATTTGCATTCTAAGTTTAATTTTGATGATATTGTCCTTACACCAACAATTTTTTTGTCGATGACATATCATGTGATCACCCCTCTTATCAATATCGCTGATCAACAGTATCTTAAGTTACTCAAGTTGTCAATCAACATTGATTGCCCAACCCGAGTTGATGGCATTGAATATAAGTTGTGAGACAAAAGAAGGAAAAGGGCCATTAGAATAGTTTCTAGAGACTTATGGGGACCCCAAGGTTGAAATTTTGAGCCTATAAATAGGAGGATTCTATCTCCTTAAAAGAAAATTAATTGATTACTAACTAATAATTTTGAGCCCATGATAGAGGGATTCACCCAAGTTGTGGACTTCATGTGTGCATCTTCATCACTTCTTGGGACACTCATTTTCCACATGTATGCTCCTACTATTAAATTTATGTTTTCCCTTATGTTAGATTGGTCCTAAATATGGATTTCATCGCCATAGGGCACTTATGAAAACATGGATGCTTTGGCTTGTGGAAATGGATGAGTGGAGTGAGAGTGCTGCCCCTCGCTTAAGAAATGATGAAGATGATGTCATTGCACTCCATGGAGATGAAAATTCTCTCCACAAAGAATTTTCTAAGAGATGCCCATAGTTTGAGAAAATATTTTTTCCCAAAGAGACATGTTAAAGGTCTCCCCCTCTCTATGACACCAATGAAGAAGATGAATACAAGACAATGATGGGGACTAGTGAAGATTAGGTGATGATGGCTTGTAACGAAATGAATTCGTGTGATTGTTGAAAACACATAGAGACATGCCAAAATATATTCCAAACTTACCAATTTAGGATGATAATCAAGAATTAAAGAGTATAATTGTGAATAATGGTTGAATCAATGGATAATTAGGGGATTTTGAAATATTACTTCAAATCTGATCAAATCGGATGAGGAATTGAGGTGATAAATTAGAGATTTTAGTAGTTTCAGAAAGACAACTCCAAAAGAAATCCACAAAATCAAAAATCACTCCATTTGGATCAAGATTTGCAGAAAAATCAAGAAGCCAAATTCAGATAGAAAATTTGATCGCAAAGAGAGAGAAAACTGATAAATTATCTAAAAATATACTAATCTACAATTTGAAATTAAAATATGAAGTTATAGGAAAATAGATTAGGAGGAAAACACATAATCTATTTCAATATAGCGCTTGAAATGATCCAATTGATCGCCAGATCAAGGGCTCTTCATTTCGCGATTTCGAAGACGAGTTTCGGCATTTAAGAGACAATTTATCCTTAGTTTCTCAACACAATCTCACTTTCAAACACTCCTTGGACACGGAAATCAATCTAGAAGAGGAGGAAAAGTAAGATATTCAAGGATTAAGATGTCTAAACAGTTTGATTACTTGAAACACTCAAGAATGAGTTACATCGTTGAAGAACATGCGTATATATAGGCAAAATTGGGCATGGCCATTGGATTTGACATTTCATCTTCAATCAACTGTCTGATGAAATGCTTAGATGTGAATCGTTATGTTTAATTAGTGTTCGTTTGATCCAAGATGGAGCGCTCAGATTTCCCCCCATCGAGCTTGAAGAAGAAACACCGCGTAATGCTTGCTGTTTGATCTTCATCGGACGCTCTGGATGTGTACACATGTTTACCAAAGACCATCAATCGCTTTTAGTCTCAGCCCTTATAACTCCTTATAAGAACAACTGAGATTATGTCATTTTAAAATGATTCGATGATGAACTGTTAGGTGCCATGTACCCCCTCTTTAAGTACAAATCAACCATTGTGATCTATTTATGCGATCGTACGCTCCATCATGTGCCACATCACTTGTGGATAAAAACAAAGAGAAATAGTCCATGATAGGAATTGAGGGAAATTGACGGGTATATAAGTAGAGCGTACATAGTGGGTTAGCTTATATCTTGAAAAGGATGCTTAACCCACTAATTACACTCATACACACATGCACAGACGCACACATAGGCGCACACATACACACATGTGCGCCACGTGGCGTGTACATATGTTGCAATGTGGCATGTAATATGTCACCACATGGCGATGCATTATTGCCCCCGCCACATCATTTGCCACGTCAGTGCATGATAAAAAAAACTAAAATTTTAACTTATTTCAATAAAAATTAATCTATAAAAAATATAAAAAATATAATTGAATTCGTAAAATTTGAAAATTCATAAGTTTAAAAATATAACTCCAAATTAATCCAAAATTTTCTTGTTTGATTAGAAATTAAATAATATATCATTATAAAAATTCAAATTTAATAAATAATAAGAGAATAAAATTTTATTTTAAAAATAAGCTCATTTATTTTAGAAAATAAATCTAGAAAAATAAATGTGTGCATATAAAAATATTCTCTGTCATTATTTAACATTGAAACCCAATCATAGTCTTAAATATAAAAGTGGGAATACTCTCCTCTCAAACATTTCTTTTTAATTATTTATGATTATCCCTAAAAATTATGCATTTTTGAGATTATAACTTAAATTATCATAGAATGATAGATATAAACTGAAAACATGATAACATAAATAAGAATGATCATATAATTTCATGCCTCAATTTTTATTAATAATTATATAATTTCATGTATGGATTACATGTTATCACACCCCCTAACTTGAATAATTGTTAGTCTCTTAGTAATTTTCTATATAATCTCTCTAGAAGGTCCTTTCATTCTTTGATCGAACAACTAAGAGGTAAAGTTTATAAATATATGATTACGCTTCCTCATAGTGTTGGCCATAGTGATCTAGATGCCATTTCTAGGTTGACTTCTTTAGTGCATATTAGGGTAGTGCTCATTAACTAATGCTCGAGTCTAATTCTCAATTGTGATCAATGTGAGCATATTTAGGGTTTGATGCTATTGGGATGAAAATATCCTTACACTCTCATGGACATATGTAATTCTTTACCCTTTCAATATGTACATCACTCCTTCACTCAAAATGGAGGCTACTTAGTGCATTAGAATTCCCCTCTACTCGTCTTCCTCCTATGAAGAGTGCATTTGCAAATGGATTTCATATCTTTGGGATGCAACGTGATGAGGTGACTAAAAAGAATAAAATTTAACTATACCTAAAAGGAATGACGTGGTTAAAAGTAAGAATGCACATAAACAAAAATAATTTTTTTAAAAAAATAAAGGAGGCACCATTTATGATAATTATACTCTTAAATGATTTGGATGACAAGAGATGATAGGGGTAGATGAAGGTGGTAGAAATGAGGTGGAAGAAGATAAGATATTCCACTATTTATTCTCCTTCCTTTCACTTTCTTCTTATTCCTCTCGTTTTCTTTTCTTTTTCTCATTCTTTTTTCCTTCTTTCTTTTTTTTTCATAAAAATTCTACAAAAATCCTTAAACATTCGAAAATTTATAAGTTTTAAAAAAAGATAAATCCAAATCAATTCAAAATTTTTTTTTTTGGTCAGAAATTAAATAATAATTCATTCTAAAAATTTAAATTTAATAAATAACAAAAGAATAAAAATTTATTTAAAAAATATCCTCATTTCCTTTAGAAAATAAAGCTAGAAAAATAAATGGGCGCATATAAAAAAAATTCTCTCTCATTATTTAACATTGAAACCCAATCATAATATTAAATATAAAGTGTGAATCATCTACTCTCAAATATTTGTTTTTAATTAATTATGATTATCCCCTAAATATAGTGCATTTTTATATTATAACTTAAATTATCACAAAATGATAGATATACACTGAAAACATTATAACATGCATAAGAATATAATTTTTTATGCCTTAATTTATATTAATGATCATAGAATTTCATGTATAGATTGCATGTTATCAACTCGCATGAGATAAGTGACAACATCGCTGAAATAGCTTGAGATAATGGTGGTATTGTTAAACAGAGTAGGTTGAGGGAAGAGATATCTTCTCCTCTCTTTGAAAATTAGGTAGAAAAAATCACAAACATTTTCATACTATTTTTTCCTTGCTAGTTTTTCTCTATTCTTCCTTTCCCCTATTCTCCCTTTTTCATTTTTAAAAGTGTAAGAGTATAATGTTATATTCTTCACCTACAATAATGTTGATCTTTGTTGACTATCTAGTTTAAAGTAAACATAAGCTCTTCTAACGTGCAAACCAAGCTCACCACAAATTACTTTCTTTATTTTATGACCTCAGTAGTATACAACATAATTACATTGTCAAAGGAAACATACGTATCAATATATATATATATATTTCGTTTAATGTTTATTTTTCGTGGAGTTCAATTCAATTTAGATGTTAAACTTTCTCCTATTTTCTCTAGAACTATTGATAATATTCATATAAAAAACAATCATCATATTCTCAAGAGGTTGCCAAACATTAAAAGGAAACAATCTCTTCCTAGACCAATGATTAATAAAACCTATATTGTATGTGTAAATAAATGATTTTTGATTAATTTTAGTGCATGATTAATATCATTATAATTCTCATTATCATGTTTTTAATATATTTTTGTGAATTCTATGTCATTTAACTCAAATTCTCAAAATGCATATTATAAAGCAAATTTAATGTAATTAATGGGTTTGATATTTTTCAAGATCAAATACCATTTTTATTAGCCCTATCTTCTTGATAATATGATTTTGGCGACTTGAGATGATGAAAATTTGAAGAATAATGGAGGATGATGAGATTTCAATATTTTATACAATGACTTAGTTTTCCTAGTCTTCCTTCCCAAGCCAATCTAGTTATATTTTTTTGTTAAAAAATCCTCCCTTTGCTTTGAATTTTTGAAATAAAATGTCATAAATGACAAATGATTGAATTTTTTATTTGATGAAGCAATTTTGGATGAAAATGGAGCTTTACTTTGAGAGATATTAGCTCTCAAAGTTTTAGGGATTTTTTCAAGATTTTTTTTTCTAATTTTTTAAAATATTTAAAAACCTTAAAATCCATTTTAAGGGTTTAAAGGGTGTGTCGACCTGACAGAGTCATGATTGAGAAACATGCATTTGGCTGTCATGACACCACATAATGCACACACTAGGCTTGAGTGGCACACATAAGATGGAATTCCTAAAGTTTGAACTTATGTTTCATATTCTCAGTATTTCATGTGATGTTACAACATAAGGTGTCTTGGATCATCAAAATGATATTTAGTATCGACCCTTCATCATCACTTCAATGGGATTTGTAGGTTGCAAGAGTCAATTTGGGGACTTTTGGTCTTATTTTGAGAAGAATCTTGCTTGTTAATAGCGAGAATTACAACGACCAATATCAATGGACTCCATGAACATCATCTAAGCTCTCTAGGTTTGATTCAATGGACTCATGGCGTAATCTTAAATGCCATGATTAAGAGGAGCCTTGATCCACCGATAACATGTTGAGATGAGAGATTGCAACTTTGCAAGCATAGATTGATTGAACGTCGAATTTTTGCCAAGAGAAAAGCTTTTGCCCAGTTGGCTAATTGGGTTTTTCAGAGGTTTCGTGTTGCTTGAGTCTTGTTTTTCAGTCTTTCATCAGACAATGTGATGCAGGACGCGGTTGTGAAAACCCTCGTGCTTGATCAATGAACCTGAGGATGACTAAGGATAGTCGGTCAACCCTAACCTACGGATACACAAGTCCTAAACCCTAAATATGATCTCTAGCCTAAACCTAGGTGCAGGCAGGCGTGCCGATCAGCGGAGTCAACTACGGGTGACCCGGGGAAACTCGCGATGATGGATAGGGTGAGATCCTCTCGATCCACGTCCAGAGGCATGGAAGTCGCTCGTCGTGGGGTAGCCGGAAGGCTGCAGCTCACGCTCGGTTTCAGACCTGACGTACGCGTCAGAAGTCTCGAACCTATAGTCGTACTACCCTACCTACGTCATCCGACGGCGGTGGAGACGAGCAAAGGAAACGCTTCGAAAGGTAATCAAATTAAGAATGAGGGGATGAAGCTAACCTGCGGGGCGGGGTGCCCGGTGGGTCGTGGCGTAGTGGAGAGTCGGCTGGACAGGGTCGTTCGGTGAGAGAGAGACGAAAGCTCGATGTTGATCTTGGAGGCAAGGCCGACGGGCAGATGAGGGTGCAAGAGCGATCACGAACGTACCACGCAGATGTGTTCCGGGAGCTGGATGATCCGGTCCGGCACGCAAGCGCCGTCTGGGTCGGGCGCGGGTACACAAGGGTGATCCGAGCAGGGCGTGCGGGCGCGGTCAGGGGCCGGTCGGAGTCACGACCCGTTCAGGGCGAGCACAGGCTAGAACCAAACTGTTTGCGGGCGAGGTGCGGTCCGAGCAGGCCAGGGGTGAGGGTGGCCCGGATGAAGCAATGGCGCGGCCTGAACTCAGCCCAATGGCAGACGCGGGCGTGTTCAAGAGATCAGGTCTCTGCCGCGGTCTGAACTCGGATCGCGGGAGCGTTCCAGGTGAGAGGCGATCCTCTCCTGGGCGTCCCGGTGAGGTGGCGCTGAATCTGATCTTGGAAAGGGTGTTGGCGCGTCCTGGTGAGGCGGCGGGCGTGATCGTGCGTTCAGCTCGCGGGCAGCCTGAGTTCTGGTAGAGATGGGCGTTGGGAAGAGGTCCTGGCAGGGAATCCGGGGGTGGGTTCGGCGGGGAATCCGGACGATGAACAGGACGAATTTTGGTAGTCGGGAGAGGGAAGAGAGAGAGAGAGGATCCCAATGGATTTCGCGGGAGATCCAACAGGTTTTCTGGCGAGAATTTGTGAGCGTCTTCGACGGGGCGAATTCTGGGCCGGGCTGTTGGCGTGGACAACCGCGGAGGGAAATAGGCACAGGATGATGTCGGTAGTGGCGGTGGGAAACGGTCAGCACGGGGAGCGTCGACTGGGATGAAGAAGGCGTGCGGAATGAGGGGAGGAAGAGGAGAATTCCGGAACAATACAGATTCGGAAAATCGGGATTCACGGGAAGGGGAAGTGGGATTTTCAGGGAGGATGGGTAAGAAATCGGGATTTGTTTTTTTGTGGTAAGGGGAATGTGGCGACGGAAGCAATGCTTGGTGAGCAGGGTCGCGGGAAGGGGAATTCAAGGTGACGGGAAGGGAAGATCATGGCTTCGTGCAGGTGGAGGCGATTCGGCAATGCGTGGAAGCGGAATCGGCGGGGTGAGCGGTAATCGTGGAATACGGGAGGAGGGAGGGATCGACCGGACGGTTTGCGGCAGTTCGGCAGGGGAAGGGGAGGAGAGGGGTCTTGACGTGGAGGAGGAGAGGACAGTGAGTTCGAGGATGATGGAGGAGGAGAAGAAGGGGAGTTTGGGATTCGTCGGGGGCAAACGGGATTTCTGGAGAGGGACCGGGTGAATTCGGGAAGGGGATGGGCGGCGGACGGTGCAGGTGCAGCGCACGAGAGGGAGGTCGCAGGGGCAGACGGAAATTCGTGGTGAGGGGTTGAGGAAGGAGATGAGCGCAGATCGTGGAGGGGAGGAAGGGCCAGGTCAGGACGATGGTGGCGCGATGGGGGGTTGATGAGGATGGGTCGCTGAACGGAAAACGGGAAGTTGGTGGAAGGAGAAGGCGTTGACGCGGGAGGAGGGAATTTCGGTGGTGGAGGGGATAGGCAGTGGCCCCGCGACGGGAATTTGCAGGGAGATGGTCGGGAATGGGACGCGATCGCGGGGTGAGAAAGGGCAGGGGCAGTTCGTGGAGATGACGGGATTGGAGATGGTGAGGAATCTCGGAAATGGCAGAACAGAGGGGGAAATCTCATTCGGCAGGGAGGATGAACGGAATGGGGAAAATTGGGGTTCGTGGAGGAGCTGGAGACGAAGATGGAGATGGGGGGAGGAGGAGGAGATGGAGGTGGTGGTGCGGCGATCTGGCGGCAGCGGCGGCCTGAGGCGGCGGCAACGGCGGCGGCTGCTGGAAGGCTGCACGATGAAAACCAGCGAACAAGGCAGGGGGAGGCGGCGGCCTCGGCGGCGGGCACGGCGGCGGCACGTGGTGGTGCGGCGGCGGTGGCGGCGGCGGTGGCGGCGGTTGGTCTCCCTCCTTGCTCTTCCTTGAGCAGCCACTTGAGATGAAGGATGGTCCTTTCTTTCTTCAAATGACGGCTAGGGTTTGTGGGGGGGTCCCTTCCCCTCTTATAGAGCCCATAATGGGCCGAGAGGGGAAAGGGCCCACTTGAGGCCCACAACCCAAAACCCAAAATACTCATAGAAAACAAAGGTTCACAAAAGAAAGGGCTTCACGAATGGGATCCCGAAAAGGGAAGAACCCACCCGAAAGCCTAAAAGGAAGAGGGAAATGAGCGAGGACCCGCTTAAACACGTGCGGGTCAAAAAGTTCATAATAAAGAAATAAAGAAATAAAGATAAGCGGATAGATCCGCGCGCGCAAAAGGGCTCCTCCGGCGCCGTGGTATCGTGTCTTGGTGGCGACGGGGGTCGTACGCCTCCACAATGTTTGATTTCAATTTAGAATAGTAGATTAAGAGAATCACATCTATTTGACCATTTCTCTCTTTACTTCTCTTTTTTTATTCAACCCTACTTTTGTTATTTACAAATTTACTGAATTCTAAAATAACTCAAAATCATTTGTGAATCTTTGTGGATGTTAACCCTAATTATCTAATTATACATAATAATAATAATTAATTAGGTGATTTAAACTTTTTTCGATCGCATGAAAATAGTAAGTTTTCATTGATCACACGAAATCGGCTTGTCCAAAATTTTCATGAAATAATAAAAAATGTAGCACTAACTAGCGAATAACAATCGGTGATCGAGATCAACGTGATTGATCATGTTTATCAGATCACTGATGCCATTAATCATAGCCAGCCGATTGATTGACGGGAGAAATGATTTGGCAAATGACAGTGGTGACTCCCTTAAAATTACAATCTGATCGTTGGAATTTTGTCTCTTTAATAAAATCTATTTTATTTTTTTGTCAGATTATCGATTGATGATCGTTGATCAAATTAACGATCGTTGATTCTCTATGAGATCAGTCAATCAATCATCAATTATCATATATCTGATAGTATCTATGGAGATCGATCTGATCATGATCATCCTTCATTGAATGATCTTGATCAGATCCTTTATTAAATGAATAAAAGATAGAAATTATTTTCCGAGGTAACCGTCATTTTGTCCCGTTAAACGAGTCGGAGTTGGAGTTGTTCTTTTATGAGGTATTCTGTTCTTCGCACCCATTTCTCTTCGCCCTTCAATCTGTCGATCTTTCGAGGTTCCGTTTACTTTCACCCGTATTTCAGAAATAATCGATCCCGTTTGCCCTGAAATGGCTTCTCTGCTCTCGAATACCGATCTGTTTTCCAGATTGCGCAGGAATCCGCAGGTGGATCCCTTCTCTGAACTTTGAAACTGCGTTATAACCGACATTTCCATCGCATTATTTCCTCTTCTTTTTATTCAGGGTTTCCAAGAACAGCAGATACCTTTTCCTCGCCGTGGTTTCCACGTTGAGCTCGGTGCAAGAGAAAAAGCTGTGCGTTTGTTCGTTTTTATTGTTTATCTATCTTATTCACGGGTTGGGTCTTACGATTATGTATCCGCACTGTCGTGCGAGAACGACTGAGAGAGAAAGAATTTAGAGAGAGAGATAATTGAGTGAGAGAAAGAATTCAGAGGGTTAGAGAACTTAGAGAGAGAGAGAGTTTGGAGCGTTAAAGAATTTAGCGAGAGAATTTAGTGCGAGAGAGATGTTGCAGAGAGAGAGATGTGCTTTCAAAAGAAAGAAGATGTTGAAATTCTCGAAAGCATAATTTTTAGAAAATTAAGTTAGTTTTAAAGGCTCAACACTTTGCCCATTGCAGTGATTCCGTTAGTTTTTGGTAATAAGGTGCCCTTAGCCGAGTTGTAGACCGTTGAGTGTCGCTTGATTGTGGGCGTGCCGTTAGTATTGAGTTTACCAATTTTAATTTTCTGGGTTTTTCTTCTAATTTCAGCTTCTGGAAGAGGATCCTGCGCTGAAGAAATTCAAGTCGCAGAAGAAATCATTGGCGCGTGTCAAGAAAATTGGAGATGCTCTCATCATTCTCGTCGTTGCTGGTAATACGCCTATTTTTAGTTACAATGTTGTTACATTTGCATGCATCATTATGTCTTTTGATGTTGATAAGGGTTAGAGATTGACGGCAGATAATGATAGCTGTTGAAACTGCTGTTACATAAGTGATAGACTGTGCCTAAATTGCATTATCTAGATTATCGGAGGATAGGCTTTGGATCTGGTGAAGTTGATGATTGATCTAGATGTTTTCTTCACAAAAAAAATGATTGATCTAGATGTAGGGGTTGATCATTCATTCGATAATCGCTGTCGGCCTTAATATCAGTCACCAATATGAAGAAGGGCTAGGTCTTAAGGTGTCACCAGATCAAATGAACATTGACGTTGGAGAGAGAGGGAGAGTTCCGAATTGCCTGATTAGGGCCCAGACTCAGCCAATGCTGCCATCTCTCTCTCTCCCCATCTTCTCTGTCTCTTCCCTCTCTCCCTCCCTCTCTCTCCCCCCTTCCTCTCTGTCTGTCTCTTCCCTCCTCCCTCTCTCTCTCTCTCTATCTCTTCCCTCCCTCCCTCCCTCCCTCCCTCCCTCTCTCTTTATCCTCTACCTCTCTCTCACCAGACACAGTGAAAACCTTCATTGTTCAGCCATAAAAGCTAATGTTCACGATCTTAAGAGGCAAGCCTTTAGTGATTGATGAAGAGCTGGCTGTTTGTCATGAACTCTTAAACACTAACTCTTCACCACTAAACTTTAGGCCTGCATGACTTTTTCTTAACGACATTTTCTCTCTCTAAATACTTTTTTCTGAAATGGGAAGATTTATGGTTCTCAGGATTGACCTTAAATGAATTATGATCTATGAGATTTGTAGTAAGATGGTTTTCTCAGTTAGATTATATTTGTACTTATCCTTGCAAGGACGTAACACATGTACTTCTTATGTTACTGCTGTTGCTTCGGTAAAATCGTCTCTCATTTGTCAGCGGGTTTTTACTCATAATAATAGCAAACATTTCTCCCCATGGTAGCGGCGGAGTTTACCTACTCTCCACCCTGCTTTTTCTACCCCTTTCTTCCGCTATTAGAGCTCTGCATTAGGCAAGTTGTAATGAACTACCACACTCAATAATCTATCATGTTCCATACCAGATTATCCATTCGAAAAAAAAACCTTTTTCTTTTATCTTCAACTAATGTCATTATTTGTTGCTTGATTAGGCTGCAGTTATGAGATATATGTCAAAGGTGTGAAGAAAAGAGAGAAATTCAACAAAGTCAGCGAGACTGATAGCAGCTGAAGTCAACTATCTTTCTGACTCTTTTGTAATAAACAGAGTTTTCAGGGCTCTTGATATACTCATTGGGCGCTTGAAAGCCATGGATTTTAGGTTGGAAAACCTTCAAAATTTTCTTCTTCTGCTGGTTATTTAATGCCTCATAAACAATAGAGACTGAAATTAGAAACTGCAAACTATGTTGGACACATGAACAATTGTTTGCAGAGTTTTTAAGAAATCTCAATCTAACATGTGAAATGTTTGACTCGCTGAAGCTCTACAATAGAAGTGGAAGAATGACCAGCAGCTGTTTAACAGACCTGTGGTGACCTTCTGGAGAAGGGTATCAGGTATAAGGGTGCATGACAAAGGATCTGGGCTCTTATACTCATTGTGCACATTTTCACAGTGAGAACATTTTCCACAGGTTGATTACAAAATCCTTGATTTCAAACATTAGAAAGGATGACCAATTGGATGTACAGGATAGAAATGGGATTCAAAATCATAGACCCAGTTGAGATTACAGGAGAGGCTCTGAAGAACTTGCGTTATGCATAAATGCCAGTCCTTTGCCTCTAGTGAATAAATGACAATCATCCTCATATTGTTGCAAAGTCTGGCCCTAGGTGAAGATATTCCCTACATCCTTAATGGAAAGAGTGTGAGTGGAGAATAGGGTTCTAGGATCTGCTTGACCCTGGCCCCATTTTCCCTGAAAACCCTAATTATTTCTTAGATAGCCTTTGCCTTGGCCCAACTTGAAAACCTAAACTTGACCTTGGATTCTATGAATTTTTTTTGAAGTTAACAATGCTAGAACCATAATCAAATGTAAACAAAGGTGATTTTAATACAAAAGTTATTGGGCCGCATTCTGGGCAATAACTAAATAAATAGATATGCATGTGGTTCTTCTCAAAAAACAAAATGGTGACATTGATGTTCCAATTCTTTGATGCAATAACCTAAAAAATGAAAGCCAGTGAGAAGCTTTGTCATTCATATGTATTCTTCGATAATTACTCGGTAAATGTGAGGTTACATTTTCCGTCTCATTCATCTGTACGAATCGTGCCATCCATGTCATCTTCTCGAGCCCAACACTTCCAAGTCAAAAGAATGGGGATGAAGTGAAAAAAAGATGAATCTTAGTCATTCATAACTATAGTCCTTGTAGAAAAAAATGATGCTTTGAGGATGCAGATGTTGCACATATTGAGATGACTTCCTTAAGATTATGAGATTAGGGTATTTATCACATCTAACGTTGCGCCACCATTCAAGTGTGTCAATCTCAAAAAGAGGTTCGTACAAATACACATTCAAATCATTTCTAAGAGAAACATATGACCTTTTGCATGGAGTCTTGAGTGTAGAAAATGAAAGTTTCATTCTTGATTGTATGTACACTTACTTTAGGTAGATCACATGGCTAAAGGTTAATTGAGTGGTTATGTTTGTTAGCTTTATTTGAGGAACAAACATTGTGGCAAACACAAAACCTAGCGTTTGACAAAATGATTTCATGCGGTTATTGAATACCCACAATCTCGTGTCAAAACAAGTTCTAAACTCACTAATTAAATGATTAAATCACTAATTAAAGAGTATAGTGGTGAATAAGGGTCGAATCCACGAAGAAATAAGAGAAATCTTTGTGATATCTTTGAAATTCGATCAAATCAAACAATGAATCGAGATGAGAAATTAGGGATTTAAGTACATTAAGAAAGATAACTCCAATATGAATCTAGATAATAAAAAATCACTGAATTTGGATTAGAATTGGCGGAGAAATCGAAATATGAAGTTGAGATATAAAATTGATCGCGAAAATTGATAACAACTGAAATTGTAACAAAAATTAAGTTAATCTACGCTTCAAAATGCAAATCTAATGTTAAAGGTGATGGATATTATGTGGCCTATAAACCAATCACACTTTCATGTATCTTGTTTATGTTCATTGAAATGAAATTCATTCATTGTCATTCTTGTGTGATGTTTGCAATGAAGTCCATGAGCATGTGCAATGACTATGTGAATTATGATGAGATCATAATATAGTGATCACTAGTCTTTAAACATATGTTCTAAATATTCCTATTCGTGGGATACTCGAGAAGGACATCGAATTATCCGGAAAGAATAGCACTATCTAATCTAACTCATATGATGAGTATGGCCAATCCTATAGCCATCGGTGTGGAGACACTAAGGATAGATAGTGGGTGCTCTTTGGAGAAAGAGTTCACTGAATTAATCCGTATGAATCCCTGAATGGTATTATACCTAACTGTCAATTAGGTTGATTCATGTCATGATTGTGTATGTGGTCCTTTGACTTGAGACACCAAAGACATCCTGTGGATGGAAGATCGTGTTTTGATTATGACTTACGAATCCCTAGCCACGGGATATCTAAAACGTCATATATTAGATACGACATGAAGTTCACGAAGATGATTGTGTGGTCAAGATGGGATCATCTACCCTCGGTATTTGAGGAGATTCACTCAAAGGAATGAGATGCGATGAAATCCTTAGCCAAGGTAGTAGAAATATCGAAGGAGTTCTCGATGATTTCTACACGCATCAGTACTAACTTGAGTGACCGATTAGGGTTTGACAGTTGACCATACCCTAAGTCATTCATGAGTCTAATGTGGATGAAGGCTTATACATACATGGTAATCAATGACGGGAAGGTTCCATAAGTGAGTTCTTACATATTCCATATCTCCTAGAGTACGTGGTGTAGCTTGGCACCCAACGGGCTGGCAACTCAACCTATCGATTGGGTTAAATCGATCCTTGATTAATTAATCTATATGTGGATGTGGATAATTAATTAAGGTTGACCAATAAGGTGTTATTTGGTCTATAGAGTTATTAACTAGTGAGATATATGGACCTAGAGGGTCACACACATAAGGTTTATGGATGTTGGTAGATATAGACATAATTATGAGGGTTTTTATGAAAAAATCTCATTCCAAATTTCTATAAATAGGGAGAGAATGACCACAACTGAAGGTGCCCATGCAAGCCTTGTAGGAATTCTCTCCTTTTTTCTCTTTCTCTCTTGGTGAAGAGATTTGAAGAGGAGATCCAACCATACAGAGACCGTGTGGATACCGTTAGAGGCTAGACACTTGAATAGCTTCAAGAACTCCTTCAAGGAATCCCTGTAAGTATGTTTTCTCATACATACTAGATGATAGGATCATCTATTCTTGGTGGCTCAGTATTTTGAATGTCCGATTCAATGTTTTTGCCACTGCATTTGATGTTTTGATCAAATATTTCGGAAAGTTATTGACCTCAGATCCCAAAAAAAGAAAGATGAATTAAGATGAAAACACTTAACCTAACCCGAAGTCGCGCTCGAAATGATCCAATTATACGCCGAATTCAAGGCTTTTCATTTCGAGATTTTGAAAATGAAGTTTAGCGTTCAAGATGTGATTTCTTCCAATTCTCTCAACGAATTATTGATTTCAAGCACTCCTTGGATGGCGAAATGAGTATAGAAGATGAAGAATTCAAGAGATTCTTAGATTCTGGTGTCTAAACAGTTCGATTTGCTCGAAAATCTAAGAACATATTTTCACGTCGATTCAATTTATAGGCAAATTTGGGAGCGATCGTTAGATGCGTTATTTCATCTTTGATCAACAGGTGAGATTAAATGACAATTCATGAATTTCTGTCTTTAAGTTGCGTCCGTCTGATCCACGATGAAGCGTCTAGATTGTGCTATGTCGCACGTGAAGAAGAGGCGCCGTTTGATGTTGACTGTTCGATCTTCATCGGATGATCGCGATGAGTCCACGTGTCCATCAGGCATATTTAATCTCAACCGTTATAACTCCCCAGATCAACGGCTGAGTTGAAATCACTTTAAATGAAATTTTTGCCAAATCAGATGTCACCACGTACCCCTGCGAGTAAGTGACATCCGACGATCGCGATTTAACCACGCTATCAGACATCTCTCGTTGCGCCACGTCACCTGTAACTAAAAACAAATATAAATAGTCCCACACGAAATAAATTTTGATGTTTAATCACATATATAAGGTATACGAGTTTAATGGGTTAGCGTAAATCCGTTAAGGATGCTTTAACCCATTCATCACTATACGCGCACACACGCGCACACACGTGCACACGTGCACGTTGACAAATTGAGACCGTGAGGTCATTGGAAACACACAGTCGAGAGTCAAAATTAATATAAAACTCACCAATTTTAAGATTAAATCACGAATTGAGGGGTATAGTAGTGAATAAGAGTCGAATCCACAAGAAATTAAGGTAGTTTCTAAAGATCTTTTCAAATTTGATCAAATCAAATGATGAAATATGGATAGAAATTAGGTAGTTTGATATTTTTGGAAAGAAAACTCGAAGAGGAATCCACAGAATAAAAAATCATTGAATTTGGATCAAGATTCGGGGAGAAATCATCAAATGAACATGAGAGAAATATACGAAATTAAAATTCATGAAAAACCAAAATTGAAATTAAAATTGACTCAAATTACGATTTGAAAATGAAATCTAAAGTTATACGAAGAAAGATTAGGTGACAACACAATCCCTAACCTAAGATTGTGCTCGAATTGATCCAATTAGTCGCCGGATTCAAGACTATTTATAAATATTCGAAAAACACGATCGTTGATGTTGAAGCATCGATTTCTTACTATTCTCTGAACAAAATGTCACTCTCAAGCACTCCGTGGACACAGAAAATAGTTAGGTTTGCAAAAAATATGTTATTAGGTCTATAGAGTTATTAATTAGTGAGATCTATGGACCTAGAGGGTCATATGCATAAGGTGGATGGATATTGAGGTGTATATAGACATGATTATGAGGGTTTTTATGCAAAATTTATATACAAAATATATGTAAATAGGTGCTCATAAAAGAATTGGTGAAGATCTTTGCAAACGAGAGCCAATAGCTTGGCGATTATGTGGATACTATTAGAGACTAGACACTTGAACAACTTTAATAACTCCTTCAAGTGAAATTGATGATATGATAATCGGTTCTTGGTGTCTCAGTATTTTGAATATATTCTATTCAATTCGATGTTTTGATCAAAACTTCAGAAGGCTTATTAACTTCAAATCCCAAAAATAACACACGCTGCTATAGAATTGAGGTTAAGGGCACCACACAACATCTATTTGGCACTTGCATAGGGCCTGCAAGGGAAGTTATAATTTTAATTGTATTGGTTGTCCAATGGACCAAATCAATGGGATTTTCATTCTCATCTATATATAGTTCAAGTTTATTAACATTATTTCAATTTAGTTAAAATCAATGGAATTTGGATTCATTCTTAATATCTGATTCAATGTATTCCACTAGATTTGATGTATTGATCAAAATTTTGGAAGGCTTATCGACCTTAGATCTCAACATTTGAGAAGAGGGATAATAGAAAACTTAGAATAGTAATCCAACGACTTAAATTCCACATAAGTTGGAGTTGAAACTTGGATATATCCAAGAAAGAACTTAAAGATTTGAGTTGATGATTTTAGCGAATTACGCTAAAATCATGAAAAACATGTTAAAAATTGACACCCACCCCTAACATAACTTGAACTAAACCTTTAATACATGGAGAAATTTTATGTCCTTCCAATGATGTAAAATTAGAGGAGGGGTGAAAATAATTGTAACTCATTTGAATAAAGGCTGCGATTTATGACTCCTTTATGACAGTTGTTAATGTTCGAGTGATGTAAATCCTAAGTTGTCACTCATGGAGAAGACTCTTGCTAACTTGAAGGCGAGACACAGGTTATCCTACTTTGCGAGAGCGATGGGTGAAAAGGATGTCTCTTTCAATATAGCTATTAACGTTGAAACGTTCAAACGATGCATTTCAAGATCAATCAACAATAATTCACACTAATCTCTCACAAAAATATGAAATAAAGTGAAAAATCTTAATTCAGTTGGTGAAAGACATTGTTGGCCAAGAAGAGGCTAAAAAATTAACTTACTAGTGAAGATGGAGAAGAAGAGCACTTTCATAGGGTTCTTAGGCATGAAATGGCCTTAAATCCGCTATTTGAAGTCAAAATTGTTGAATTGATGGTTTATGGGTGTTGGCTTTTGAGGTCGACAAGCCTTCCAAATTTTTGAATGCAGCGTAAAACATCGAATAAGATATCCAAAACATTGAGGTTCCAAGAACAGATGATCTTATCCTATAGTATGTATGAGAAAAAAAATACTTACAGAGTTCTCTTGAGGAAGTTCTTGAAGCTATTCAAATGTCTAGCCTCTAGCGGTATCCACACAATCTTTGGATTGTTGGATCTCCTCTTCAAAGCTCCTCACCAAGAGAGAAATAAAAAAACAGAGAGAATTCTCATAAGGCTTGCATGGGCACCTTGAGTTGTGGTCGTTCTCTCCCTATTTATAGAAATTTGGTATGTAAATTTTTCATAAAAATCCTCATAATTAAGTTTATATCCATCAACATCAGTAGATCGTATATTTGTAACCCTCTAGGTCCATATATCTCACTAGTTAATAACTCTATAGACCAAATAATACCTTATTGGTCAACCTTAATTAATTATCCACATCCACATATAGATTAATTAATCAAGGATCAATTTAACCCAATCGATAGGTTGAGTTGCCAGATTGTTGGTTGCCAAGCTACACCACATACACTAGGAGATATGGAGTATGTAAGAACTCACTTATGGAACCTTTCCGTCATCGATTACCATGTATGTATAATCCTTCATCCACATTAGACTCATGAATGACTTAGGGTATGGTCAACTGTCAAACCTTAATCAGTCACTCAAGTTAGTATTGATGCGTGTAGGAAATCATCAAGAACTCCTTTAATATTTCTACTACCTTAGCCAAGGATTTCATCGCATCTCGTTCCTTGAGTCAATCTTCTCAAATACCAATGGCAGATGATCCTATCTTGATCACACAATCATCTTCGTGGACTTCATGTCGTATCTAATATTTGACATTTTAGATATCTTGTGGCTAGGGATTCATAAGTCATAATCAAAACACAATCATCTATCCACAAGATATCTTTGGTGTCTTAAGTCAAAGGACCACATACACAACCATAACATGAGTCAACCTAATTGATAATTAGACGTAACTACTATTCAAGGATTTATATTGATCAATTTAGTGAACTCTTTCTCCAAAGAGCACCCACTATGTATCCTTAGTGTCTCTACATGGATGGCTACATGGTCAATCATATTCGTCATATGAATTGGATCAGATAGTGCTATTGTTTTTTAATAATTTGATGTCCTTCTCGAACATCCCATGAATATGAATATTTAGAACATATGTAAAAAGAACAATTGATCACTGTATTATGATCTCATCATAATTTACTTAGTCATTTGATATGCTGATGGAATTAATTGTAACCATCACACATGAATGACAATGAATAATTTTCATTTCAATGAACATAAACCAGATACATGGATGTGTGATTGGCTTATAGGCCACATAATATCCATCAAGGATCACATGGATTAAGATTGTGCCACATTTCTGCATAAAAACCAATAAGAAACCTCAAAAACCTTAACAACCATTGAAGTGTTTTTTAATCATTCAATCACACATTTTCGGATGTCCTAGATCATGCCAATGTCGAGTTCAAAGTTTTCAATGGTTTAAGCCCATAAAATCTATAATTTACAAGCTAGGAAGCTATAAAAGAATGGATTTATGTAAGATATATAGCCTTCTTGTCAATCCATGACAAAACGAATTGATGCGGTCATGAAATACACACCAATTCATGTCAAAAGAATTACCAAACTCACCAATTTTATCAAATAACTACAAATTAAGGAGTATAGTGGTGAATAAGGGTCGATTCCACAGAGAATTAGGGTAATTTCAAATGATCTTTTGAAATTCGATCAAATCAGACAATGAATCATGGTGAGAAATTAGGGAAATTAATATATTTGAAAAGAAGACTTGAAAAAAATCCATGGAATCAAAAATCACTGAATTTGGATCAAGATTCGTAGAGAAGTCATCAAGTGAACAAGAGAGAAATTTCTGAAATTAAAAATCGTGAAAAGCTGAAATTGAAATTGAAATTGAAATCTAAATCTATGCGAAGGCACATTGGGATGAAAAACGATATATAACCCAAGATTGCGCTCGAATTGTTCCAATTACTCGCCGGATCAAAGGCTTTTCATTCCCGAATTTGAAAAACGACCGTTGACATTCAAGAGTCGATTTCTTCTTATTCTCTCAATGAAATCTCACCTTCAAGCACTCTGTGGACATGGAAATGAGTTTAGAAGCGATTGGAAGCAAGAGATTCAAGGGATTTGGTGTCTAAATAGTTTGATTACTCGAATTGCCCATGAATGCTTTACAATGTCGAAGAACATCTCTATTGATAGGGCGAATTGGGCGTAATCTTCTGATCGAGCATTTAATCTTTGATAAATGGCTCTGATGAAACCTAGAAGTGCGAATCGTTACGGTTATGTTGTGGCTGTTGGATCTTAGATGGACCATCGAGATGAAAGCACGTCACTCGCGTTATAAGTAACGCATGAAACTATCATCGTTTGATCTTGATCCGACGCTTCATATGCGTTTTGTTGGTTTTAATCTTAGCCATTATAACTCTTCAGATCAAAAATTGAGATTAAATTGTTTTAAAATGATTCGCCGGCGAATAGAATCACGCCATGTACCCCCGCCCCCCTCACCCGTGCGAAAAGAAAATGTTATTTAAATCAAATCAATCGATTTTAACTTTAGAAAAATTCAGAAAAAATCCAAAAAAATATCTAAAAATTAGAAAATTCATATCTTTTAAAATGTAACTCCAAATTAATCTATATTTACTTTATTGGTTCGGAAATTAAATTATCTATCATTTTAAAAGTCAAATTTAATAAATAAGAAGAGAATAAATTTCTATTTCAAACATACACTCATTTCTTTTAGATGTTAAAACTTAGAAAAATATATGAGTGTATATAAAATAATTTCTCTTATTATTTAACCTTAAAAGCTAATTATAATCCCAAGTACAAATGAGTTATAAAACTATTATATTTAATTTATCATAATTAACTTTAAATTAATGTATTTTTGAGATTATAATGACTTTTTCATAGAATGATAGATAAAGACTTAAACATAAGATAACATGCATTAGAATAGAATATTTTATGTCTTAATTTGTATTAATAATCATGTATTTTCATGTTTAGTTAGCATGTTATCAATCCACATGGATTCTAAGGAGCAAAAAATTAGTAATAAGAGTTGAGATGAGAGTAATGATGAAGGTTTGATGGTCAACTCTCTGAGTTGACCATGAGAGGGAGGGATTTTATTAGGTTGAAGATGGTTTAAGTAAACCTATAGATGCAATAATCCTAAACACAGACTAAAAAAAGTAATGGAAGGAAGAATTAAGGAAATCTAAATCGAGAAGAAAGAAAGGAAGCAAGAGAGAGAAGAATAAAGAGAGAATGAGTTGAGAGGTTGGGAAATCAGGGGAGAAAGGTGGTGAAGTGAGAGAGAGAAATGGAGGGTGCAAAGATCTAGAGAGGAAACCTTTTTGGGGAAAATAAATAGAGAGAAAGATTGAGAAAATAGATGAATACAAAGGGGTAGAAGCAAGAGCGTGTGTGAAGGAAGAGAGTAAATAGCCAGAGATTGAGGTAGAGAAAAGAGACTGACTATAGACCGAGGAGGGCAGAGAATAAAGAGAGAGACGGAGGGAGGTAGAGAGACTAGAGAGAGAGGCGAGATGAGAGCAGTTGAGGAATGTAGATGATAACATGCAATCTTAACATGATAAAACATGATTATTCATGCAATTTAAGGCATAAAACATTACATTTTATGTGCATGTTATCATACTTTGAGTGCATTTCTATCATTTCATGCAAATTTATGTTATAATCTCAAAATACACTAAATTAGGGTTAATTATGATAAATTAAGGATAAATGATTTTATAACCTATCTTTACTTGAGATTATAAGTGATTTTTAAAGTTAAATAATAAGAGAAATTATTTTTATAAACATTCATTTAAATTTCTAAACTTAAAATCTTAAGGAAATGAGTGTATTTTTGAAATATAAATTAAAACTCTTGTTATTTAAATATTTTGAATTTTTTTAGAATGATAGATAATTAAATTTCAGATCAAATGAAAGAAATTTGGATTAATTTGGAGTTGTATTTTAAAAAGATATGATTTTTACAATTTTTAGGGATTTTTTTCTTGATTTTTTTATTATTTTAATTTTTGATTTAAATAGATTAAAAATAAATAAAAAGGGCAAAAAGCGCGGGGTCCCACTGCGGGTGCGACGTGGCACGCAAGGCCACGTGGCAGAGCCACGCGGACCCGCGCAGCGCCTACGTGGCGCGATATACATATTGCTATTTATTTATTATATATAATAAGGTTCTTCAGCCTTCCCTATATGGGAAGGGTCATAACCTTACAGATCGTCGGGTCTTATAAACTCGACGATCTCTTCTTTTTTTTTCTAGTGTGGGACTAATCCACACACTCTACTTACCATGCAGGTGACGTGGACGCGCGCTGAACGTCGGATCGAAGGCACGATCAATCGACGAGCCTCGATCGCATGGAGCGCGGACACCGGATCAACATCAGACGCACGTGCTTAATTAGAGTTATTATAACGATCGGATGAAGCGAAACGTGGCAGCATCGCACGCGCTGATCAAGTGGCGCCGTGGACCACCGACGATCAATCACGCACGTGGCGTTTTTAAAGAGTTATAACGGCCGAGATGCGTCAACGCGGATCGCATCTCAGCCGTTGGATCGCGATCTAAGGGGTGATATTTGAAGCGTTTTTATAACACTCACCTCCAGATTAAATCATGACCGTCCATCACGATCCGACGGTCACGACTTAATCGAAACGGTCCACGATGGACCGTTTCATCGTAACCGTCGATCGAATTCGCCCTATAAAACAACACGTTCTTCACGATTGTATGCATTCGAGTTGGATTTCAATAAAATTGACTTGTCTAGACACGAATCCACTCATTTCTCTTGATTTCTTCCTCTTCCTCTTTCATTTCCGCATCCATGGAGGGGTTGAAATCAAGATTTGGTGGAGAATCGAAGGAGAAATCACCGCTTGAACCCGGTCGTGACGCTCTTGACGTTTTTGGTGATTAATCGGCTTAATCACCTCGTTTTGATCGCTAAACAGGTTTAGTGGAAGCGGTTTTTCCTAGATTATCTTCCTATTATCTTTAATTTTCGTTTAGATTAGGTTTTAGATTTCAATTTCATAAAAATTTAGCTTAAAAATCACGATTTTAACGTCCGAAAAATTTCTCTCCACTTCAAATTTCGATTTCTCCACGAAATCAAGTCCAAATTCGATGATTCTTGATTCCGTGGATTCGTTTTGAAGTCTTATTTCTAAAAACACCATTTTCCCTAATTTCTCACCTCAATTCATTGTCCAATTTGACTAAATTCCAAAAGATATCTCGAAAATACCTAAATTCCCTGTGGATTCGACCCTTATTTACCATTACACCCCTCAATTCTCTCTTAATTCCCCAAATTGGTAAATTCGGTTTTTTTTTTCACACGAGACCGTGCGAAATCGACGACCTCGCGGTCTCGTCTCATCAGTAGAGGAGAGAGAGAGAAGTCCAGATAGAAAAGAGAAAAGAAGGGAAAGATCTCGAGAGGACTCTGGAATAGAAGAAAGAGAGAGAGTGATAACATGCTATATTAACAAAATAAAACATGATTTTTGATGCATATTAAAGTATAAATGATTACATTTCCATGCATGTTTATCATACTTATGTGTATTTTTCTATCATTCTATGAAAAAGTAATTATAATCTCAAAATACCTTAAATGAGGGTCAAATATGATGATTTAAGAGATAAATAATTAATAACCTATCTTTGCTTGAGATTATAAATTTTTTTAAAGTGAAAATAATGAGAGAAAACGATTTATAAACATTTATTAATATTTTCATAAGTTTAAAATCCTTAAAAATAAATGTGTTTTTGAAATTAAATTTAAAACTCTCATTATTTATCAATTTTTAATCTTTTAGAATGATAGATAATTAAATTTTGGATCAAATGAAAGAAATTTGGATTAATTTGGAGTTATATTTTAAAAGTTATGAATTTTCTAAATTTTAGGATTTTTTTCGGATTTTTCTGATTTATTTTACGATTTTTAATGTTAAAAATACGATTTAAAAAATGCAAAAAATGGTTTGTATTTTGACCCACGTGGATGCGACGTGGCACTCCGGGCCACGTGGCAGCGCCACGCGGGCCCACGCGGCGCTTACGCGGCGCGATATTTATTTACATATATTATTTATGTACTATATTATGCATAATTTTCAGCCTTCCGTATATCGGAATGGGTATTCACTCCCTTTAAAATGTCACCACTTATAAACGCCTCTATCGCCTTTAATTTTTTCCGTATGGGACTAAAGTCCCACACAATTTGAGATGCAGGTGACATGGACTTATAAAGGGCGTCGGATCGGGAGTGCGGTAATTGATGGAGCGTCGATCGAGTGGACCGCGGCTCACCGCATCTGGATCAACACACATGTTAATTAAAAGGGCGTTATAACGGTCCAAATTGAACCGCGCGGGGAGCATCCGGACTAGTCGGATCAAGATCTAAAGGACGCGATTGAGAGCGTTTTTAAACGCTTGTATGTGCATCGATCTGAGCCCTTCATCACGATCGGACGGTCACGATATTTTCAAAATGGTCCACGGTGGACCGTTTCGTCGTAACCGTCGATCGTTTCGATTGGACGGTTACGATAAAAAACCCTATATAAAGAGATGTTCTTCAACGATTGTAAGCATCCGAGTTGAGAATTCAATCTAATTGAGCTATCTAGAAACCTTCTCTCTCGTTTCTCTTGATTCCATCCTCTTCCTCTCTCATTTCCGCATCCACGGAGGGGTATGAGGTCAAGAATTGGTGGAGAATCGAAGGAGAAATCCAACGATCGCGTTCTTTCGTTTTTCGGTGATTGAGGGGCTTAATCATGATAATTTGATCACAATCGTGGGTTAGTGGAAGCGGGTTTTTGCTTTCTAATCTTTCAATTAGGTTTAATTTTCATTTAGATTAGGATTTCAAGTTTAATTTTAATCAAATTTTAGCTAAAATCGCGATTTTCTTCATCCGAAAATTTCTCTCCACTTCAATTTGTGATTTCTCCACGAAGTCAAGATCATTTTTCGATGATTTTTGATTCCGTGGATTTGTTTTCAAGTTATCTTTCATAATATATCATTTTCCCCAATTTCTACCTTCAATTTCTTGTCCGATTTGATCAATTTTGAAGATTACATCAAGAAATTCCTTATTTCCCTATGGATTCGACCCTTATTTACCATTATACCCTTCAATTCGATACATTTTCATCAAATTGGTAAGTTTGGAATTATTTTTGATGCGATACCGTGTGAGATTGATGACCTCGGGGTTTCGTCTCGTCAGAGTGATGCACCAGAAGAGGGGAAGTTAAAGAGAGAACGAGAGAGAGAGAGTAGAGAGGGAGGGTGGGCTCAAAGATAAAATCGAGAGCGAAAAACACATGAAAGAGTAAAAATGAGCGAGAGAGAAAGGGCATGGTCATGAGAGAGAGACTTTGTGGAAGGCAATCTGAAGAGAGATTGAGCGATCGTGAGAGAGAGGAAGAGAGAAAAATTTGTCGAGAGGAAGATAGAGCAAGAGCAGAGCCAAGGAATGCGGATTAGAAAGAGAGGATTCCAAGGAAATAGCAGAAGAGCAAAAGCAGGAGAAAGAGGGAGAGAAGGTGAGAGTGAGGGTGACACAGAGACAACAATCGACCGTGGGGAAAGAGAGAATGCGAGAGATTTAGGGAGAGAAAGGAGAGAGCATGAAAGAGACGATGGGATTGAGTGGAATAGAATGCATTAGATGAAGAGATGAGAGTGTGATCGATTGAATGAGAAAGGGAGGAGGAGGATGAGCGGGAGAGAATTTTGGAGGGAGGATGATCGAAAGAGAGAATGAAAATTGGAGAGATCAAGAGGCAGCCGGATATAGAGAATGAGGGAGAGCGAGAGGGAGGTGAAGCAAACTAGAAGGTGGAAAGAGAGGCGGATATGCAGAAGTGCAGAAGACGAGAGTCGAAAAAGGCGAGGAAGAGAGAGATAGCGTGAGGGGATATCCGGAGAAAGTAGGTGAGATCGCGAGGGAGAGATAGCTGTGAAACCACGATGAACCGGCTCAAACCGCGAACTGGTTCAAATCACGACAGACCGGTTCGCGGAAGTTACTTAAAGTTGCGTAACCGCTGCCAGCTCAGATAAACACGTGGACCAATCCACGACTACCATCGTCAAACAGCTCAATCAATGAAGATAATTGTGCGATGTCTTCAACGTTCATCTAATGTCACTTAATCTGTACAAATACCTCACACTCTGTAACACAAACACACGGAAAAATAAATTCAAGATCTCAGTCTCTAATCTTGAGACCTACGACTCTTCCTCTCCCTCTTTTTGTTCTTCTTCCTTCCTTCATTCTTCAGTCACAAAAGGATCTTCAGTATTTACAATAGCGAGAGAGAGATATAGCAAGAGAGAGAGAGACAGAAAAATAAATGCGGGAGAGATGTAGATAAATTGTGAGGGACAGGAAGAGAGGACTTTGGAAAAGCGAAAGAAGGGAGAGCAGGCGAGAGAGAAAATGGAGGGAATGCGAGCGGTTTAGGTGGAGAGAGAGAATTATGGAATGATGATGGATGGTGATTTGCGAGGAGAGGAAGAGGCTGCGATAGAGATAGTGGGGGAGATCAAGAGAACAGAGGAGGGAAAGGGAGTTTCAGAGATAAAAGAGCGGATTGAAGAAGAAAGGAGAAGAATTGAAGAGAGGTTGCACATGAGAGTGGAAACCTAAAAGAGCGGGAGAGAGAATTAAAGAGAGCAAGGAGGAAGGAGAGAGGGATAGAGAGCGGAAGCAAAGGTGATCGAGGATGAGAGAGAAAAACCTCGAGAGAGTTGGAGCGGAATCGGTAAATGAAGTGAGTGAGAGAGAAGAGATTTAGAAGGGGGAAGGGGTGGTCGGTACATAAGGAGAGGATTCGAAAGAGATTGAATAGTAGAAAAGCGAGGAAAGAAGAATGAGGAAGGATGATTTGAATCGGCGAGAAAGTGGAACTGTAGGAATGGGAATGAGAATAAACGGAAGAGGGTTAGAGAACGGGAGAGGTAGAGACGGAGAGTGAGGAAGGAGATGGTGCTCAGAAGGTAAAGAAGGAAAAACACAATTACACAACTTTTCATCTGTATTCCATCCTTCTCATAGAAAAACTGCTGGCGAGCAAAATTTCTAAACCAAAAACCCTAAGAGAGAGATTTCCCAAGGCAGAAGCAACCAAAAGAAGAAGAAGAAGAGGCAGCCAAAAAGAGAGAGCCAAAAAGAGAGCTTTTGCCCATTTTAAATCCCCCGAGTCTTGTGCTTGCTGGTTTCTTTGACTGAGCTCACAACTTCTTGCATTGGACAGCCCATTATGCCTTTTAAACACTTCCATTTTGGAGGATCTTGCTACCCTTCTTGAAAATAAAAAAGGCAAAAGTCATGTAAAATAAATTCTTTTCGATGCACTAATATTCTACAAACACCAAGTTATGAGATAGTAGTTGAGAAGGTGTGTTCAAGAGTTTAATAGAGTTAAATAAGAGCAATCCATAGGTGGTTATAACTAATTTTTATGTTCTTATCAGCCTGGTCAAGCTAGGGTAATGGTTTCACGAAGATTGATCATCGGGAGACATTTGAGCCATTTAGTTAGCATTTTGAGAGTAGAATGTGCATGATTGCACCACATGTCATTGTCGCTTGAAGATAAATCATTGATGTGGTCATTGCATCACAATCAGAGCCTCTTTGTGACTCCTCTCAATCAGAGGTATTTAGATATAATGGACCTTCCATGATCTACGATGCTGATCATGATCTTACCATGATCTTCTTTGCACCATGAGCCACATACTATATCATAGAGAATTGAAGATTGATGGTTTGTGTTAGTTCTTCAGATCTGATGCTTCATAGGTGGCCACATCACACGTAAGATAAAAACAAACACAAACAATCCCATATGGAAAATCTTATAGAAAAAATTATGGATGAATATGTGGCAACTTTAAGATATCAAATTGGCCCTTTGGGGCACTGATGAACGATTAGTGCGGTTGTTGAAACACATGATCGTTGGTCAAACAAAATTTATAATTCCAAACTCACGATGATTTAAAGAATATGAAATCAAGTAGAGTGATGAGATCGCGTCGAAACACAGAGAGCATGGTTGAATTTTACTGAAAGGGTTGACTTGGTCAAACTTAAGTCTAAATAGGGTTTTTAAGAAATGAAAATGATATATTATCAATAGAAATAGTATTAATATATGAGAGAAGATATTTTAAGAATTTTGAAAAATATTTGGAGAGGAATAGTCAAAAGTCATGGTCAAAGTGTTGACTTTGACTTTATGTAAAATTAGAGAGAAAAAAGGTGAGAAAATATTTTGAAAATTAAATTTTTAGAAACTAGAGAGAAAAAGGAGAATTTTAATATAAAAATCGTGATTTTTAGAGAAGAATTAGATTTATTGTGATTTTTCGAAGATCAATAAACAGCAAATCACCAAATAAAGGTTTCGGTCAAAATCTTTAAATTGACTGATCAAATGATATCCAAATCTAGCAAATCACCTATGAATAGAAAGCTTACAATCAGAAGATTCCAAAGAAACAAAAAATGGTAAATTTCACCTTATATAGTTGTAATAATTGCTCTCAAAACTCAATGCCCAAATTTTGGATTGATTTTGAACAATAGTTGGTCAAATGACAAATCAAAGGGAAAATCTTGATGAAAATTTATGAATCAGATATCCACGTAAGTTGATTGAATAAGAAATCTAATGAAACTAAATTCATTTGAATTGGACTTAAGATCAGGGAAAAATCCTTGTTCGGAAATCAACAAAATTTCGCAACTAAATTTGGGACAAAATGACAAAAATTTTGATTCCTAAACTCTAATTACCTATCTAAATCGAATTTAAACTATCTAAAATGCAAGGATTACGAAGGACGCACACTACTAACCCAATTGACACGAAGATTGAGCCTCAAATTGCTTTGATTGCTGAGAATTTCTCCAATTCTTTCTTTGTCGTGATTTCGACGTTCAAGGGGCGATTTCCAAAAGTTTTCTCAAAATGTCCATGATTAACTTGCCTCAATCCATGCGCGATTGAGGCTAGAACGCAAGAAAATCATGAAGAATTGAAAATCTTCCTCCAAAAATGATTAATTTCGACACTTAATCAAGAGTTATATTTTCGTAGGGGAAAACATCAATTTATAGAAGAAATTTCTGCATGAAATCCGGGCTGTCCGTTTCGCTTAAAGAGATTGGACGGCTCAGATGAAGCACATCTTGCAGGATAAGTGGGCCATGATCCCACCACACAGGCTCCACTATTCCTTGATTTCGGTCTTTCGATCTTCATCAGAGTGTCCGCAATTTGCTATGTGTCACGTCGTCATTAGCCGAGTGCAGAATTAAGTCGCATCCATTAGATCTCACTAATGAGATCGATGGCTACAACTATATCACGTGCTTTGATCGCAATCTGGTGGACCAAGATCCACCAAATCAACGTGCTCTTATTCACTCTCTTTGATCCCACGCTTCACACGGTGCCACGTCGCCTGTGAAAATTAGATAATCATTTAGTCTCACACGGAAGAAGACAAAGGCTTTCGGCGCCTTCATAAGGGGGGACGACTTTAAGCCTTTGCGTCGCCCATTGGGCCTTATGATGCCCCCTTACCTCTACTTGTTACTGGGCCCACTATACACGTGGGCCCAATCTGCTTAGCCCACTTGTCCTTAGCTCGTGCGCCACGTAGGCGCCCACCTTGGTCCGTGTCGGCCCCGGTGGCGTTGCCACACATCCACTTCACCACATCAGCACCGTGCGGGTCCCACGCTTAATAAACCCCTTTTTGCGAATTAATAAACCCCCTTCTTTATCTCTAAAAATTTAGGAAATTTCTGAAAAATCCAAAAAAATGGTTAATCTTGAAAATTCATAACTTCATTTCTAGAACTCCTTTTTGCATGAAATTTTCTTCATTGGATCAAGAATTTGATCCTATTTAAATCTATGTCGTGAAATAAAATATTAGACAGAAAATATAATTATGAGTTAATTAATTCCTAATTGACTTCTATAGTCGAATAAGGTAATTCCTTCTTTTACTCTTCTTTTCTTCCTCTTCTTCAAACTTCATGCATTCATTTAAATCCTGAAATATTTAAAACCAAAAATTTTGAGATCTAATATAAGTGATTTGACCCTTGAAAGGTTAAAACATATTTAAAACATATAAGAATGCTCAATTTGATGAAAACTATGGAATTAAGTGATTTTTCCTTCAATTGAAGAAAATTTCATTTTAAGATGATAACATGCATCATATAGACTCAAATTACGCATTAATACCAGTTAATTATGATACAAATAAGAGTTTAATATGCATGTCATCAGGCACCCTTATCACTTATCTCTCAAATGACATGTGAGTGCCACTTGGGCGCTAAAGAAGCACTACACTACACCATCAAGTGTGCGACACAAGAAAATAAGGGCTGCTTCAGCACCACATAGAGTGCTCATTATCTAGGTGGCCTACTATCTGTGTGCCTAGTGATTCCAATATTTTTTTCTCTTTAAAATAAATGCTTAGAAATCCAAAAAATTTCATAAAAATCCCTAAACCTTAGAAAATAGATATCTTTCAAAGTAAAATTTTAAATCCTCAAAATTTTCATCCTTGGATCAAGAATTCAATTTTCTATCTTTTATATGATTTAATTCTAAAATATAAAGATGAAAGTGTTTTTCTTTAAATATTTCGAGATTACCTTAAAATAGAAGTTTTAGCTTTTAAGTTGTGTCTAGACCAAAATCTTCTCATTCTTATTTTTCTCATTGAAAATTAAATCTTATCAAGTTTAAGATGTCAATAAAGTAGCCCATTACTTAAGATTTGGATATTAAACAAGGTTAAATTCACTATAGACATAAACGAGCGCTTAAAAAAAAGGCAATTTGACAAGTTGAGTAAAATGGAATGGAATATATGAAAATGTAAGAAAAACCTGACAAGATGCATCATGTTAAAATGAATTATGCATAAAAATCACTTAAGAATCATATATTTATACGCATAACACATATTATTAAGGACTACATCACACTTTCTTGATTACAATATATTGATCGATTTGAAATTAATTAATGACAAAAATAATGACTTATGTCTGCCCTTCATGGCGCTTCAAGTGAGAACAAAAGGAGGCAATTCAAGCAACGATTCTTTAGGGATTTCCTCCATTTGTTTTGAGGTTCACGTGAACCTCTTCCCAAATTTCTCTGCTCATTTAACCATCTAATTTGGTCCAATTCTAAGATATGTTAAAATTAGCCCAAGATTTTTGCGGATTTGACTCTTATTCACTAATTATATTAAAATTAATCATTAATTAAGTGAGTTTGGACTTTATTTTTGACCTATGATCCCATGTTATTGAAAATCTCACAAATTTGGGCTAGTCAAATTACAGTTTGTAATGATAAAAGGTTAATGAAAATAAGACTTTAGTCCAAAACCACCAAGAAAATGGCCTATTTAATTTCTAGATTAAGGATTTTCATTTCGAGATGTTGGTGTCTAGTGAATTGTCATCAATCTCTCATTGAAATCTTAATTTGAAATTCTCAATTGATGCAAAAATGAGTGTAAGACATTTTTCAATCAAGAGATTCAATGAACTACTACTATCAAAGCTCAATAAATCAAGATTATCGAAGAATGCCTTTTTTAGTGAGGTGAGAGTCTTTAAAGTGGAAAAATTGGTGTAACAACTGGATTAAGGCACCTCTTGATCAAAATCGTCCTAATTATGCCATGTGTCCACCTAATTGATGACGTATAACAATTAAGTTGTATCCTTCAGATTTTCAATTGATGTTGTACATTGGGCTTTGTTGTCAAAATCATTTAAATCATCGCTTCATCAAATTACATCATGTATGCCTTCCCGTATGTGATGATGGATGAGCTAAGTTGTCTCACATTGATGCTCTTATCACGTGCTACATAGCATGTCACATCACCTAAAATTGATTTGAAATGGAATCATAAGTTTAAAACTTATAAAATGAAACTATAATGGTTCTAAACAAGTTTTGCCCTGCCTAATTGTGGCACTACCACATCAACGTGCTATTGGGATGTGAGGTCGACAAGCCTTCCAAAACTTTGATCAAAACATCGAATGCATCGGATATTCAAAACACCAAGGCACTAAGAAAAGATGATCATATCATCTAATATGTACGCGAAAACATATTTATAGGGTTTTCTTGAAAGAGTTCTCGAACCTCTTTAAGTGTCTAACCTCTAATGATATCCATACCGTCACTAGATGGTTTGATCTCCTCTTCAAAGCTCTTCACTGAGAGAGAAAGAGAAAAAAAGGAGAGAATTCTCACAAGGCATGCATGGGCACCTTCAATTGTTATCGTTCTCCCCCTATTTATAGACATTTGATATGTAGATTTTCTCATAAAACCCTTATAATTATGTTTATATCCACCAACATCCATAAACCTTATGTGTGTGACCCTCTTTGTCCATATATCTCACTTGCAAATAATTATATAAACTGAATAACACCTTACTGGTCAACCTTAATTAATTATCTACATCAATATATAAATTAATTAATTAAGAAATGATTTAACCTAATCGACAAATTGAGTTGCTAGCTTGTTGGGTACCAAGCCACACCAAATACCCTAGGAGATATGTAGTATATAAGAACTCTAGTACAAAATCTTTTTATCATAAGTTACCATATATGTATAATCCTTCATCCGCATGAGAGTCATGAATGACTTAGGGTATTGATAAGCGTAAAATCGTGGTCGTCGAATGCGCGATTTTACGTATCAAACAAAATTTATAACTCAACTCTTCAAGATCTGATTTTTAAATTAGAACAGTGGCAAGTCGAGGTCAAATCCACAGGGAGGAAGGTTAAGAGATTGAAATCAGAAACTATTTTTTTGGTATTTTAGATTTAGAAATCGAAAATGATCGATGGAAAGAAGAAAATGTGCGTGGAGATGAAAGTGAACCAAACAAGTGCTTCCAACCTCTTTTCAGATATTGGAAACCCTTGATCGATGGTGGAAAAGTGATTTTTAGGGTTTTTCAATGAGAAAATGTTGATAACAGATGATGAAATCAGAAGAAACAGATAGAAACCGATCCTAATCTAAAGATTCGTGATGAAAATACGATCTAGTGATGCTCCCTAATCTAAACATACCTTCGAGAGCCGTATATTTTGCCCGGACTTGGCGTCTTGAATCCAACACGAAGAATGAACAGAAGAGGGAAGAAACTCAATGAAAATGAAGTTCAACACATGAACAATGATCCATCGTCGCTTTCTTTCCTTCTGGCTAGCCAATGCTAGAAGCAAACAACAAAAACATTGATAACCCTAATTTTTTGTCTCTGAGCCTAAATCGACTCCAGTAGATTCGTGGAGCCTGAAATGACAATCATGCCCACGAAATTTCAGCTCCTAACTCCATCAGGATCGTCAGATATTGCGATTTTAACTTGGAGCATTTTGGGCCGTTGATTTGCCCTTCTCTCTCCTCAGATCGCGCCGGTCAACCCGCTCAACTTCGGTATCGCGCCCGGTCAAACTTCTCTAAAAGACAAGAAAAACTAAAGAATACGGGCACGAAGAGGTCCCCTCCGCGCACGTGGTTGAGGGAGAGAAATGAGCAGCGAGAAGCGAGAAAGGTGGAGGAGAGAAGAACATGAAGAAAGCACGGGAGAAACAAGAGAGGTGGAAGAAAGAGAGAAGAGAAGAAGTGGAGAGGAAGAGAGGGAGAGATCTCCCACTTCTCCTGTTACGCGCGCACGCGCGTGTGCGGGAGAGCAAGGGGGAGAGGAGAGAAAGAAGTTACGAGGGAGAGAGAGAACTCCTCTCGCGACGGAAATTATTTCCGTCGCGAGGGAGTGAGGGGAAGAGAGAGAAAAAGACAGAAAGACGGAGAGGAAATTTTCCTCGCGACGGAAATTTCCGTCACGAGAAGGATCCCCAGAGAGAGAGATGAGATGACGCGCGAGAGAGAGAAAAGGGAGAAGAACCACTGGGAAAGAAGGAGGAGAGAGGAGGAGTGGAGAAAAGGAAAGGAGAGGGAGGAGGAGAAATCTCCCCCTCCTTCATATGACAGCTGCGCGATGCGGGGAGAAGTAAGGGGAGAGAAGTTCTCCTCGCGGCGGAAGAATTCACTCAGTCGAGAGAGAGACAGGGAGAGAGAGAGCTGGGAGAGAAACTCCTCTCGCGAGCAAGTATTTCCCGTCGCGAGAGAGGAAGTTCGCTGGAGGGAGAGAAAGAGGAGAGAGGAGGAAAGAGAGAGGCTCGCGACGGAATTCCCATCGCGAGAGAGAGAGATAGAGAAAGAGAACGCGAGAGAGGAAACGAGAAGTGGAGAAAGAGCGGGAGAAGAAAGAAGGGAAGGAAGAGAGAGAGAGAGAGAGAGATAATTTCCTTCAATACAATTTAATCTTAGGAATAATTTCATATTATAAAATTCATGATAGAAATGCACTTTATGAATATTCTCATGTCAATAAAGGCATTTAAAATAGAAATTTCATTTTATAATAAAAGAAAATTATATTCTTGATAAATCAATATCATTAAATGCTCATAAAATGCTACTAATTAATGAAAAATCAAGAATATCCTTTAAAACATAGAAATTATCAATTTAATCATTTTAAATCATGATAACATGCATTTATGATTATATTTCAAAGAATAAATGCATAAAATGCATGATATTAATGCATCAAATTGCATGTTATCAGGTATAGTCAATTGTCAAACCCTAATTAGTCACTCAAGTTAGTACTGATGCATGTAGGAAATCATTGAGTACACTTTTGATATTTTCACTTTGTACCCATCGAGTACTAACATCATGAGATCATCTGCCCTTGGTATTTGAGAAAATTGACTCAAGGAATGAGATGCGATGCAATCCTAGTGGCTGATGGATATAATGTGGCCTATAAGACAATCACACATCCATGTATCTTGTTTATGTTCATTTAAATAAAATTTATTCATTATCATTCTTGTGTGATGTTTGCAATGAAGTCTATGAGTATGTGTAATGACAAAGTAAATTATGATGAGATCATAAATAGTGATCACTAGTCTTTAAACATAAGTTCTAAACATTCCTATTTGTGGGATATTCAAGAAGGACATCGAATTATTCGGAAAGAATAACACTATCTAATCCAACTAATATGACGAGTATGGCTAATCCTGTAGCCACAAGTGCGGAGACACTAAGGATAGATAGTGGGTGCTTTTTGGAGAAAGAGTTCACGGAATTGATCTATATGAATCCCTGAATGGTATTATACCTAATTGTCAATCAGGTTGATTCATGTCATGGTTGTGTATGTGGTCCTTTGACTTGAGACACCAAAGATATCTTGTAGATGGATGATCCTGTCTTGATTATGACTTACGAATCCCTAGCCTCAAGATATCTAAAACGTCATACATTGGATACAACATGAAGTCCACGAAAGATGATTATGTGATAAAGATAAGATCATCTACCCTCGGCATTTGAGGAGATTGACTCAAGGAATGAGATGCGATGAAATCCTTGGTCAAGGTAGTAGAAATATCAGAGAAGGAGTTCTTGATGATTTCCTATACGCATCAATACTAACTTGAATGACCGATTAGGGTTTGACAATTGACCATACCCTAAGTCATTCATGAGTCTCGTGCAGATGAAGGATTATATATACATGGTAATTGATGACAGGAAGGTTCCATAAATGAGTTCTTATATATTCCATATCTCCTAGAGTACGTGGTGTAGCTTGGCAACCAGCGGGGTGGCAACTCAACCTATTGATTGGTTTAAATCGATCCTTGATTAATTAATCTACATATGGATGTATACAATTAATTAAGGTTGACCAGTAAGGTGTTATTTGGCCTATAGATTTATTAACTAGTGAGATATATGGACTTAGAGGGTCACACACATAAGGTCTATGGATGTTGGTGGATATATACATAATTATGAGGGTTTTTATGATAAACTCTCATACCAAATGTGTATAAATAGGGCGAGAATGACCACAACTGAAGGTGTCCATGCAAGCTTTGTGGGAATTCTCTCCTTTCTTCTCTTTCTCTCTTGGTGAAGAGCTTGAAGAGGAGATCCAACCATTCGGAGACCGTGTGGATACCTCTAGAGGCTAGACACTTGAATAGCTTTGAGAACTCCCTCAAGAGAACTCATTAAGTATGTTTTCTCATTCATACTAGATGATAGGATCATTTGTTCTTAGTAGCTTGGTATTTTGAATATCCGATTCAATATTTTCCGTTGCATTTGATGTTTAAATCAATACTTTGAAAGTTTATCCACATCAAAACCCAACGACTCATTTGATGTTGCAGCTAGACAAGAAACTACAACGACTCATGTCAGCATGCAATGATTGCGAGTCTAGCAACAAAGATGGATTGCAACAACTAGCAAGGTGGAAAGCCACAAGATTTGGAGATGGTAACCATGAAAGTCAATAGAAAATTTCCATAAAAGACAATAGTAGAGGGCATAAGAGCAAGCCTAATAAGATAAGATATTCAATTGATTCAAGTCAATTAGGCCAAGATGGGTCAATATGGGCAGATCCCAAGTTGACATCAAGGTCAATCTTGAGTGAACTCTGTGTTGATATTTGGCTCAATCATTGACTCGATCTTCAGTTGATCTTTGGGCAATACACTATAACAACCTTGGGTGGAGGGGGAGGGTGAGGGGGTTGAAAAACCCTAGACTTTTAGGTTAGAAAAACCCTAAACTAGCCTTGGATGGGTTTCAAAGAGCCTCTACATATAGAGGAGAAATAGCTACATGCCCCATGTGAAATTAAGACCTAAAGAGACATAATTGGTGGTTACAACCAAATTAATAAATGAAGAAATATGGATAAGAGGATTGGTTAGTTAGTGACCTTCATCTCCATGGGTGAATTTGTGCATTTGGTACTCCAATTTGCATACATGTGACAAAAGGCATAATGAGCCATAACATGGCACCATTTTCATAATCTGTATTGCTTCATTAGAGATGTTGTGACAAAACAAGATATCATAGTGAAGAAGAATTGCGCCAAGGGCAACCCATCATATATCTTGACCATGCCTCTCCTGATTTTTTTTCAATAAATGCTTGTAGTGAGTTGGGTCAAACCATGCTTTTTCCCCTCTAAAGCCATGTTCACAAACCAAAAGGTGAAGATTTGTGTTAGTTGACTTGGTCAACTCTCTTCTAGAGTCTTCTTGAAACTTTTGGAATATTCTTCAATCAATTAGCACCTTTTGTAATTTATAGGATAATTCACTTAAAAATTGGGTTAACTTTAAGTTAATTACAGAGCTGGAGAAAAGAGGTGAGAAGAGAGAGAGAGAGTCTCAATGAATTGGACAAGAAGCTTCCTGAAAGAGATGGCTCCACATGAAGTTCTTCTTATCAGTTTATTCATTTTTTGTAACTTATTCTCATCTTTCTTTTGTCCTATTTTTTGTTTTTCACTACTATGAAAATTTCTCATCTGGTTAACAAATTTGAATTTCTCCAATCTGCTTGTGGGTGTAGTCAAAACTCGTCTATTTATTCGTTGTGAATATTGAAGATTAGGTAGCATAATATTTGGATTGCTTGAAGTCAAGATTATTAAAAAATAATGATCCAGTCAAGCCTGGATTTGGAAAATTCAGGATTGCTATAAGTCAAGCTTATTTAGATACATTGATTAAATTCAAGATGTAGTTGATTCATCACAAAAATTCTGCATAGACTTTTTGATCCAGTCAAAACTACTTTAATGCAAGAGAGATAAAAGATATAAAAGTTCTTACGTGATGGGAAATCATACAATGATTGTAGGAAAATAATTCCTCATATATATATATATATATATATATATAGAGAGAGAGAGAGAGAGAGAGAGAGAGAGAGAGAGAGAGAGAGAGAGAGAGAGAGAGAGAGAGAGAGAGAGAGAGAGAGAGAGAGAGAGAGAGAGAGAGAGAGAGAGAGAGAGAGAGAGAGAGTTGGAGAAGCAGGGAAAACAACTTGAACAGCTCAGAAAATAGAGTGATATCCGTTGACATGAAGTCTTTCTTTACAATCAAAGTAACCTCGGGTTGACTGCTGAAGACTCAAGACAACATATTTTTAATATGACTCTTTAGTAGTTTAAGATGATAAAATTTAAACTTATGAGTTCTGATGTACATGTTTTCTCATTTACATAACTATGAGGGATGGGGATGCCGAGATTTACACTGAGTTTTCGTAAAGATTCTATGAGATCGTCAGTTCTAAATTTATGCATTCTTCAGCATATTTTCTATGAAGTCGAGAGTGATTTGATGTTGAATCTTCGTATCGCTGTCTTTTGGGCTCTTCTTGAAATTCGTCGAAGGGGAGGATGGATAAACTTAGCTGACATCCATCATCCATCTGGGTCACCACTTGTACACAATGGTGGTTCATCTCTTCTGTCTGTATGGGAGAGAGGTAAGATAGATAAATAGCTATATATCTTGAAAGACATGTAGATATCTAGATATATATACATCAACATGCATCGATGGATGCGTAAATGGGTGGATGGATAAATAGATGGATGGATTGATAGATAGGTAGACGTTTAGATGAATAGAGGGACTGATAAATATTTACTGACAGATAGAGAGAAAGAGGTCAATGTTTTCTTTGAAAAAATAAAAAATGATTAAGAAAATGATTACCTGATCTTGTATCGACCCTATGTTTCTAGCAGAGAAGTTGTAGTTTTCTTGATTTACCCTCTCCGGCATCGACTGATTTGAGTATATTTCCAAGGATTCCCTAAAGAAACTCAATGTCAAAACACTCACAAGGAACAAGGGAAACAGAAGTAAATAGTACCCTCTCTGAGGCCAGTCTTGAATGGAATTTAGAATTGGGTGTTGTGCTTCCCAACAATAGTGCTCAGAGTTGAATTTTCTGGTTTTTCCTGTGTTCTTGTTGATCTGACGGAATAGGTCATCTTCGTTATTGCTCATGTTTCGGTACATCTGAAAATGTAACTTATAAGTTAGCGCATACCAGTGTAGATTAGTATACAGATCCAGATGATGATAACTGATGACAATGGCGTGTTAGAATAGAACGCCATTATTTTTTTTTTGAAGAGATTTATAGAACGTCATTATGTAAGAGAGATTCTGCCAAAGGGGATAGAATGAATGATGAAATGTACATGAAATTTCATTACGGGCAGTCTGAATACTCTTTAGGAAAATGTTTAACGATGCAAACTATCCTGGAAAGTTTAGCTTTTTGCTCAAAGGCTCTTTGATTATTACGTTAGGTTATTTCATGGTGGAGGAAACCGATGAGGATGAACTTCTGAAGAGGCAAATATTTATTCAGCCCCTCCTGTCCTCTTTATGGAATAATTTTTATACCTGTAGGTGGCTTTTGACATGGGATATGCTCACTCCTTCCTCTTTCATCAGGTCTAGAATCCTTTTTGGCGTTGCCTCTGTTGAAAAACTAATATCAGCCGACTTACAGATGAAAAGGTTATTAAGATGAAAGGTATATATTTTTCATGGGCAAATGAATACTTGGTTGATGAGCGCGGAGATGAACTTGATGAGCACAAATGATTGGAGAGAGGAAGGGTAGGATGTGGAAGATGGAGAGTAAAGATAAAGAGAGATAAATAAGAGATAGTAGAAAGAGATAGAGAGGCAGATGGATAGGCACAGATAGTAGGAGAGGAAATGATAGAGATGGAAAGTAAGAACGAGAGTAACAAATCCTCAGGGAGAGAGCAGGAGAAAGACAAATAGCGAGAAAGAGGGAGAGATGAAGAATAATAATAAGAAGCTGATGATGATGAGGACGGCGATGACGAAGAAGATGAAGAAGATGATGATGATGATGATGAAGATGTAGAAGAAGAATAAGAAGAGGAACAAGAGAAGAGGAAGAAGATGAAGAAGATGAAGAGGGAGGGAGGGAGAAAGATTGGTAGAGACCAGAGAAGAGCGGTGAATGGAAAGTATTCCATCCCTAGGAAGGAGCTTACTGTTATAACCTCCGAGGCTGTTCACAGCCTCAACAAAGCGGGCATGGAGCTCTTGTGTCCACCGGATCCTTGGAACCTCCGACCGGTTGTACTGCCTTACTCCCCATCTCCACCTTCCTCCATTTCTCATATTTCTCCCATCGGAGCTCCAATTCATTTCCTTCTCTTTATATACAAGCAAACCTCATGGCCGGCAGCTCCTTCCGTGTCCAAGTCAAGACCCACATGCCCTCTCCTTGTCCTTCGAATGCCCAAACAACTCTCTTCTTTAAAGGGAACCACGAAGATGACGTCAGAGTTCCTTTATCTCGTCCAGATTTTTGCTAATCTCGATCTTTCCATGCCCTAATCTTATCTCTCAGACATTAATTCTGCTTCTTATTCATTGGAGACCGTAGATTAAGACAGCTTAGACGAATCTGGCCCTCAAAATAGTAAAAAAGGAAATCAGGTAAATGATTTGACTATCCGAAGCATACTTTCTATCTTGATCAGACCCTTAATTTCTTTTGCAATTTTGCAGGTTAATTTGGGCGAAGCAATCCATAGAATGTTTGTTACTTTTTTCCTCCCCCATTAAAGTTGCTTTTTCGCTGTTGCAACTTCTTTGGGTTAGGCATCGTGCCTTTATCTCTCTAAGGTCAATCTCCAGCGTGATGCCCATCACCTGTTCACACTGAACTGTTGAAAGGCTAGAGATGAGAGAAAAACGAGGCGAAAAAGAGAAACATGAGGACGGGTGAAAAACAGATAGAGAGAGATAAATGAAGAAACTACGGGAGAGATGAGTAGATGAAATTAACCCGTTCACACTAAAAGTTGGAGAGGGACAGGAAGAGGATGAGGAAACCACAGTAAATGATAAAAAAATTCCATTTGGATCCCGTGATTTCCGTGAAAGTTGGTAGACTTCTCAAAGTCAGCATCTAAAGTCAGGCCATCAACCTAACCTTGGATGCCTACCCTTGCCCGTCGGAAAAACCTAGAGAGAGATAAGGAGAGATAGAGACAGAAGTAGAAAACGTAGAGAGAGAGAGAGACCTAGAGCTGTTTATGTAAAATTTGCTATCTCCTGTTTTACGTGTCATGTTGCGGTCAGGTCTACCTTCTCTTTAGGGTCAACGCGCTCGTTTTCCCATGTCCTATTCCGGCGGCGCCGACTTTTGCCGTCTTTGGTCTGTGTACCTGCCGTGCGGGGCAATCTCTCTCTCTCTCTCCTTTTTCACATTCTCCCGTTTCTCGATTAGATTATTTCTCGGTTTTTGTCTCGGGTTTTGTCTTTGTCTCACATTCTCTCTTCCCTCTTTTTTTCTCACATTCTCTCTTCCCTCTTTTTTTCTCACATTCTCTCTTCCCTCTCACATTCTCTCTCTCCCTTTCTCTCTGTCTCTGTCTCCTCTTCAATCATATAAACTGAGTTTGCTTACGTTGTAACGATCATAATCATCATAAACATCCCCGTGCACTCTCTCTCTCTCTCTCTCTCTGCGTACATTAATCACTGTCCACTGGTGTTCTCTCTCTAAAATGATCGCCCTCTATTGAAATGCTCTCCCTCTCTCCCCTCATCCCGCAAGCGTCGAATCGAACGATATAAATCGAGCTTGCCGAGATGATAATCGTGCAAAATCATCATAATCATTATACTTATCATGGTTGAATGACGGAAACCTTAGAATAAATTTCTTGCCCGTCTCACCTAGAGCACGTTGAAAACATGCGAGCCACAGAGTCAAAGCCGCTGGGTGGGGACATTTTTGAAAGTCAAAAGGGATCAGTAGTCTCCTCCATTTTTACTAAAGGCCCTCCCTCCACAAGGTACCCATTTTTTTAGGTGAAGGGACTCCATCATCTTTTACACTCAAGTTCTAAATCGGCAGGTAAGCCGACCCTACGTTACAGAGGATGGGGACAAGACGAACACGGAAAAGTTTTTTGTACGGTTAGGGTTCATCAATAGGGATCTGTAGGACTGGTTTTGTGACAAACCTAAGGAAAAGATGGAGGCTAGAAGACATGGAGATGAAGGGAAGATCTGTAGATGGATAGGGTAGCTATGGAGATGAAGGGAAGGAATCGAAAACTGGCTAGGTCAGGTTAGGTCACCCAATCATCCGATTGCCTAAAGCAACGCCAAAAAAACACTGTTTAGAAAGATGCTGGATGATCTAGTTTCTATTACAGACAGGGGGAAGTGTAGAGATAAATACTTATCTATATTAAGGCAGTGATTGATCATAGAACCTCCATCAATGATCAAATCAACAGACTTTCTAGGTTTACTGATCGGGTTGCCCACATCGATCATGGCGATCGGATTTGATCAGGGCAGTCTGATCAATGATATATCCATTTTATGGATATATCACACTTTCCTTGATATCTTTCCAGAGAGATGCCTTGTAGCACACGTTTCTTGATATATCCATTTTTTCTATTTCTTTTACAAATAGGGCAACTCTTCCTTTTGAGAATGTGCCCCACTCATTCTCAACCTTTTTCATTTTCAGACAGAGATTTCCGTTATTTTAATTTGAATTTTGGGGAAAATTACAAATTTCTACGATTTCATGCTTCAATTATAAGAAACCAAAGACGATGTTTTCTGTCTCTCTTCTTCAGTTTATTCTTTTCTAGAGATCAAAACCCCTGCATAAAATGATCTAGTGAATTCTTCTCTTAGTCATGGAAAATGTTGTCTATGTCATAAACCTACAAACCTTTCTCGATGATTCTTGAGCTGATCCCAAGTGAAAAAATATCCAGAAAAAAGAAATTTAATTGACCCAAGTAATGCTAGATTCCAAGAAAAAAAATCTCTTTATCTCTTACCCTTTAAAGCTCCCAACTGTAATGAATATCCAATTTCCTCATTTACACTATTGGTGCAGTATACTGGACACTTATTTACCTTTTGAAAAATCCATGGTTCGCCCTGACTATGCCCATTTTGCCATCAATGACATTCCTCCAATGCCAAGAAGGACGGCCACATATGCCCATCCTTGAAGCTTGAGGCTTTCCTGAAGCTTTTTCCCCATGAAGTCAGCAGCCAGAAGATCCACAAGCGCCATGTAGATGAGCAGCCCTGCTGAGCATGCATTCAGAACACCTATCACAATGAGCGCCGTGGGGCTGTTATCACTGTATATATTGGATATGCCTATCCCCAATGCGATTCCTAAGGGAGTGGTGACGGAGAAGAAGAAGGCCATTAGGGCTTTGACCTTTATCTCGTACTCTGCCTGTCAATAAATCACGCCACTTGTTAGAAAAGAGGCAACCCGTTTTGAAAGAACAGTTCCTCGTTTTCTTAAAAAAAAAGAATACCTGAAGAATGCATCCACCAAGACCCATCCCCTCAAAGAACTGATGGAAGCAAAGGGCCGCCACTAAAGGCTTAATGGTACATGGGCTCTGCGAAGCTCCCATGGATAGCCCAATCACCACAGAGTGGACCACAATCCCAACCTCTAACACCTGCAACCGTCATCTTCACATCATCATGATCATGAACAAAGGAAGGGGGGAGGGGAGGGGAGAGAGAGAGAGAGAGAGAGAGAGATTTAACACATACCATTGCTATGACTCGGTTTCTCTGAAGGTTACTGCTCAGTTGATCCCCCTTGTTTGTGGGTTCTTCAGACACAGTGAGGGAATGGTCATGTCCGTGGCCATGGATGTGCAAAGAAGGAGAAGCATGAACAGCAGAGCTCTCTCTGTGGTTCCAATGGTGGACGGCCATGGAGAAGGAATCCATCATGAGAGTGCCCACGGCAGATACCATGGCGATGAAGGTCGAGAAGGGGAATTTGTGCCATGGATTATCAGGCAAAGCAGTCGGACTCCAAGCACTCAACGGCGTCTGGAAGTACGTGCACGAAGCCAGTGGCGAGAATAACTCCGGAAGCAAAGGCCTTGATAATAGAGAATAATGGTTTTTCCGAGGAGAAAGCGGGGAAGTAGCGAGAGAAGAGAGGGATAGCGACGCCGGCCATGCTGGCGACGACAATAGCGAATATGGCGATAATCTTGAGATTCATGGCCTCGATTTTATCATAGCAGGATCCCTTGAAGTTTTAGGCTGCACTCATTTGGCTCTTCCTCGGCTGCCATGACCGTCGATATGGCGAGTGCTCCGAGTAGTATTGCAAACAGGAAGAGAGATTTCAGACCCATTTCTCTGACTTCTACTGCTGCTGCTTCGTATTTCTCCTCTGTGACAGTATCTATTATCTAAATGATATCGCAGTCACAGAGAGAGACGTTTACCTCTGCGTTCACGCCTGATATCTTATAGAGAGAGAGGGAGAGGGAAATGTGAAGGGCGCCGCCGTGAGTAGTGTAAGGGTAGAAGGGATGTGAGTGAGCGAGATAGGAGTGAGGCGAGCGGATTTGTAGGAAATAGCGAGACTAGGGTTTGATTGAGGAAATAGCTATATACACGTGGCAGCCGATTAGGCACCGGGTAATTGGCTCTTGATCTCCACGTAGTCTGCCACTGGGCATTTGGTCGGCAATTAATCCCGAGAGCGTCCACTTGGCGAACCAGTTGCGGCAGAAGTGCCGAAATAAGGGTGATAGTTGAAGAAAACTGCACCGCAAGCTCGGAGTTCCGTGATTGGAGAAGACGGATCGCGGATATTCAAGGGATCAAGGATCATGGATCGAGGATAATCAAAGATCGGCAATCCTGCGATCTTCTTGTAGTGGTATATACATGCATGTATCTTTATCTTTTAAAGTTAAAAAATTGATGGGAATTTTATTCTAAGATTGTATGAAGAAATGTAAGGTCACAAGTCAAAGTCTACAAGCCAAGAACTCAGAAAATAACACCACCAAATTTTTTTTTATCAGGACTCTCAGCTGAGTATGATTATGAAAATCCAATAGTCTATATGTTTAAATGTTTTGAGAATCTGAAATCAAGTACTTGAACATGGTCATCTCCTTCGTAGATCCATACTTGACCTAATGTTTGTAAATATAATTTTGTTACATAATCAATCAAGAAATGTAATTTTTTAAACTAATCAATCAAATCGATTGTTCATCGAGTAAACAATAATTACTTTGTGGAAAGGGATAAAGAGAGAATGAGAAGAGTCTATGAGCATCAACTAGGGTTACTTCATAGGGCAACAAAAAGGAGAACATGGAGGTAGAGAGCGTTGGGTGTTATGGCTTTCACATTTCCCTTGAAATGACATATATACATACATGCTCTACATGTTATATTGTATGCAAGATTGATGGGTGAATGACCTAAGTCTGCCCAACACTATTCTATACTTCATCTATCTCTCCTGTTGGGCCATAGAGGACACGTCATAAATAACTCTAATCCATGCTATCTTTATCCTCCAACTTTCTCTTTGTTCATATTTTTTATAATCAGATTCCTTAAGTTTTTAACTAATCTTATGGCTCATTGTAAGGGATCATCCAAATTAGTGTATCTAAAAGAGGACTTGGGAAGTGACAGGACAAACTTCTACACAAATCATATTCTTCTTCTTCTTTTCCAAGTTTGTACTTCCCTACTTCTTGACCATTAATTCTTAACAGAATTGGAATCATTCTTTAGTCATATTTCTTGAGCTTGTTTGCAATAGGATCCATGAAATGAGGATTATCTTAAATTTTTTTTCTTCAATGAGAGGACCGGAAACTCCATTGTTTATCATAGTTCTTAATAGTATGTGGCCTACAAGAAAATCATTATGTGAACATCTCGATCATTTTGTTATAAACCATATATTCATTAATTTACACATGTGATGCTTATAAAAAGGATATGTGTAATTATATTTAAATTTGATGAGCTCATATGATGGTGATCACTTTTCTATAAATATATATTCTAATGTTCCTATTCCTATGATAACTGAGAAATACGTTAGGTATCTGGATAAAATATAATGTCTTCTCTGGCCCATATGATGAGGATGGTTGATCCCATGACCATTTAATTTGGAAATACTAAGGTCAGGCATTTGTGCTCCTTAGAAAATGAGTTCAACAAATGGATCCAAATAAATTCCTGGGTAGGATTATACCTAATTGTTGATTGGATTGATTCATGTCAGAATTGTATAGATGATGTTGGGATATGAAGATGATAAGCCCTCGATATTCTAATTAAAAATTTTAGTGCAGCAAAAAGCATTACAATGAACGATTCTATGCACCATATGCTAATGATCCTATCATCTTGAAAAAATTAAAATCTACACTTAAATGCGTTCCTTGGAAGAATTCTTCAAAGCTATTCAGCTGTCCAATCTCTAGAGGTATCCACACAATGCTTCTTGGGATCTTTCAATATCTTCTAACCATCTAGTCTCACTAAATCACAAGGGAAGAGGCAAAGAATGTAAAAGGAGAAGAAAAGAGCAAGGTGGCTCTAACCATGGCTAGCGTGGGAACCCGTGGGGTTGGACGCCCACCCCTTGTTTATATACACTTGATTTTTTGAAATTTTCATAAAAAATACTAATAAAGATGTCCATATCCACTAGCATCTATAGATCTTATGTGTGTGACCCTCTAGGCCCATATGTTTGTGTAGTTCATAGATCTATCAACTTAAAAATATTTATTGGTCAATCTTACTTATTAACTATATTAATACATATTTTAATTAATCAAGGATAAATTCAACCAAATTGATAGATCAAGTTGCTAGTCTTTGGGGTGCCAAACTACACCTCATCCTCTAGAAAATATAGAGTGTATAAAAACTCTTATAAAATCTTTACAATCATCAATTATGGTGTATGTATAATCATTCATTAGCATGAGACTCTTGAATGACCAAAGGTATAGTCAAGTGCCAAACCCTCCTCAATCCTTATAGTTAGTATTGATGTATGAATGAAATCATCAAAAAACAACTTCTCCAATATTGCTTGCAACTTAGCCAAATATTTAGTCATACCTCATTTCTTGAGTCAATCTCCTCTTATCATGCAAGTTGATAATTCCATCTTTACCAATTTGAGCACTTTATATCATATCTAATCTAAGACATTTTGGAGACCTATACTTAGGGATTCTTACGTAATTCTCAAAATATGATCATCCATCCAAAAATGGCTTTGGTGTCTCCAGTCTAAAATCACTTACACAACTATGGCATGAGTCTACTTGATTGGTAGTTAGGTATAATGTCATTTAAGGATTCATATGATCAATATGGTGAGCTCTTTCTCTAAAGAACGACCATATCTATCCATGGTGTCTAATGATAACATACAAAGCATTTAACGTATTTATTTCTAAAAATATGATCATAAAAGCGTGTATTTTTAAAATAATTGAAATGACAATATCTAGGTTTAAAAATGTATTTTTAATTTTTTAATATTTTATGAAAAACTTTATGATATTATATATCAAGAAAATGATTCATAGTGTTGTAAAATATATTCTCTTATTTATTTCTCACTTAAAATGCATGTATTCACACACAAATATTTATAAATGCATATTATTTTGGGTTTAAAATGACTAATAATAATTATAAACGACAATTATTATTTTTATAGATTTTTTGGGTAATTTTTAGAATTTTTGAGAAGTCAAAATGACCTCTAAATAATTTTTTAATTCAGAAAATATCAAGGTTTTACATATTATTTTAATTTTTATGATTTTTTAAAGAGTTTTAAGGGATTATTTGTGATTGCGCCACATAGCACAATTGCAGCTGTCGATTGCGATGACGCTAATCATTAGACACATCTAATGATTAGTGACATAATGGCCTAATATTTCCTTTTCTCATTTTTTGGTCCATTCTTTTAGGAAAAATAAAAAAGAGTGATAATGAAAACTTCTGAGGCCTCGACCAATAATAATAAAAAAATCTTTTATTAGTCAACATGGTTTACGAAAGTGACACAACTTGACCGCTGCTGATAAGAGAGGAGGTGGTGGCCTGTGATTGGTCACCCCACTTTTTGACGCAAGCCTAGCAGCCGATTGGAGCACACGTGGCGTAATATCATTTATCACCACAATTTTTATAGTTAGGTGCGACTTAGTAATGATTACACCTTTTACATAAGTCAAAAAAGTGCACTCTAATATATGAGGTATGTGCATGGGAGAGTGATAACATGTAATTTTTACATGAATTTACATGATTATTAATGTAATTTAAGACATTAAATATTCCATTTGTATGTATGTTATCGTATTTTGAGTGCATATCTATCATTTTATGTAAATTTTAGGTTATGATATAAAAATATATCATTTTAGGGATTATTATGCATAATTAAATAATGTAGTGCTAATCCTATTTATATTTAAGAACATAATTACATTTTCATGATTAAATGATAAGAGAAAATATTTTTTATTTACTCTCATGTATTTTTGTAAATTTATTTTCTAAGAGTAATGAGAGTATTTTTGAAATTAAAATTAATTCTCTTGTTATTTAAATATTTTGAATTTTAATAATGATAGATAATTTAATTTCTGATCCAAAAAAATAAATTTGGATTAATTTGGAGTTGTATTTTGAAAGTTATGAATTTTTTAATATTTAGGATTTTTATAGAATCTTTTTGAATATATTTAAAGCTATTTTTATTTTTTAAAAAGAATATAAAAAGTGTTTATATGTTGCTAGTTGACGTGGCAGAATGTCGCCATGTGGGCAACGCGTGTACACGTCACGTGGTGACGCGTGCGTAAGCGTATGTGTGCGTTTGTGTGTTCGCATGTGTGCGCATGTGTGTGTGAGAGTAATTAATGGGTTAAAGCATCTGTTATGGATTTACGCTAACTGATGATACTCATGTATCTTATATATGCGTTAAATAATCTAATTTATTATGTGGGACTATGTATATTTATTTTTAGTCACAAGTGACGTGGCGCAATCTTGAGCAGACGATCGCGTGATTTAATCGCAATCGTCGGATTTCACTTACTTGAGGGGGTACGTGGATGCATCTGATTAGGCAAAAATTCACTTTAAAGAGGATTTTATCTCAGCCCTCATCTGGGGAGTTATAACGGTCAAGATTGAATGCACCTCGATGGACATATGGACTCATTGCGATCGCTCGATGAAGATCGAATGGTGGAAATTAAGCAACGCTTCTTCACGCACGACGCGGCAGAATCTTGGCACTTCATTGTAGATCAAATGAACGTGACTTAAAGAAGATTCATGAATCGACATTTAATCTGAGCCATTGATCAAAGATGAAACGACACATCCAACAGTCGTACCCAAATTCTCTATGAATGAAATGTTCTTCGACGGAAAAGACCGTTCTTAGATGTTTCAAGAAAATTGAAACTATTTAGACACTCAGTCCTGAAATCACTTGATTTGTACTTCTTCTAGACTCATTTTCATGTTTGAGGAGTGTTTGAAATGAAGAATTGGTGGAGAGAATCGAAAGAAATCACATCTTGAATGCCAAACTTCATGTTCTAAATAGCGGAATTAAAAGCCTTGAATCCGGAAATAAATTAGATTATTTTGAGCGCGACTTCGGGTTAGATTGCATGTTTTCATCCTAATCTATCTTCCTGTAGCATTAGATTTTAACTTTGAATCATAGATTATATTAATTTTAGTTTTAATTTTGGTTTTCATCGATTTTCGCGATCAATTTTCTTTCTCAATTTTAAATCTTGATTTCTTCGCGAATTCTAATCCAAATTAAGTGATTTTTGATTATGTAGATTCGTATTGGAGTTATCTTTCTTAATATATTAAAATCTTGAATCTCTCTCTTCAATTCATCATCTGATTTGATCGAATTTCACATACATCTCAAAATTTCTCTTATTTCTCTGTGGATTCGACCCTTATTCACCACTATACTCTTTAATTAGTGTATTAATCTTTAAATTGGTGAGTTTGAGACTTTTTTTTGACACGAGATTGTGTATTCAACGAACACACAAAATCGTTTTGTCAGAGAGTGCCAGATGTGATGGCACATAATTTATGCTGATTCTCTTGCGTTTAGTGAGGAGAGAGAAAGTGAATTAACTGTCAGAAATGTTTCATACTGAAATCATGATATCTTATGATATCAACTGAGTGAGGGGATAAATTTTATGGGTATGATTCTTATTTTAAGTACTACAAACATACGAGGCTGATTTAAATTTTGAGACAAAAAAACATTTTCAATATTTTATTGTGTGCTTCTAACATTGGCCATCTAGGATGACAAAAGGCACCAATTGATCATTCTTGTTCTATGAAACATCATTTCTCATAAGTTTCTTATGTTTTCTGTTCATTCCTAGTGTTAGATGCAGAACGCCAAGTCCAAGCAAGATTTTTGGGCTCTTGAAGGCATGTTTTGATTTAAGAGTATTGCTAGAGTATGTTTTTTTGCCACAAATCCATGGGTTAGGATTATTTTTCATTGATATTTTAACTTTCCTTGCTTTCCCCCTATGGATTGGACCTTGACTCTCCACTATTCTAAATTTCAAAATCAAATTTGAAGAATTGACTATAATTTTTGATACATGAACTTGCATATTCAACGATCGTAATTTTATACATATCATCTTACACCAGAGGTCATACAATCAACCATACTTTTCATATAGGTGAAATCAGATATTGTAATTTCTTCAAAGATATTTGAATGTCCTTCTCGAGTATACCTTGAATAGGAATATTTAGAATATCTGTTTAAAAACAAGTGATCTCTTTGTAATAATCTCATCATAATTCTTTTAGTTGTTGCATAAATTTATAGATTTCATAATAAACATAATATGAGAATGGCCGTGAGAAAAATTTCATTTCAATATACATAAGTGAGACATGGAAGTGTGTCTAGCTTGCACATAATATTTATAAGGTAATCCTTAGACCTAAGACATCAAAGAATATTTGAGATGAGTGGTTGTGTTTCAAATTTCATCTTGAAGTGCTGAAGTACAAAATTTCAATTTTGCAAAGGTCAGATAAAATAATTTGTTTTTGAAGATGATTTTTAATCAAGAAGGACCTAGCATCCTTGGTATCAATTGTAGATAAACTCTAGAAAATGGTGCATGCAATTAGTTCCACGTAGAATGTCCAATTAGGATTTGACATTTAGTCATGCTGTAAGACATTGTAGAGTGTTTTGAAGATGCGAAATTATACATAATCATAGAAATTGGTAGACATCTTTTTATCTTTTAGGACACATGGGGTAGCTAAGTGCCTATTTTGTCGAAGACATGACCTATTTATTGTGCTAAATCAATCCTTGAGTATACAGTTGCTCTTGGATGATAAATTGATTTGTTAGACATTTCAAGAGGGTCACACTCATAGTATTCTTAGACAAAGGGTTAAATATATAATTACATTGAGTTTTATGAAAAATTTCATTCACAATAGCTTGTGAAGAAAATTCAAGAGTATCGTGCAATGGTCTTCTTAGGAGCCACCATTTTCTTTTTCTCTCTCCCTTAAATTCTTGTGACATGAAATCATGTAGAGATCAATCTGAATCGAGGCTGCATTGGAAAGTGCTTTATACCATGTGAAAGTGGAGGAGATCCATCAAGGCAAGAACTTCATGGATGTCACAAGATGTTGGTCATGTGCACGACTTGCAACATCACATTCAAAGAACCAAAAGTTTGTAGCCATTTACATAGGCTTGTGATACGATGCTGAAAAAACCAGGAAGGACATTAACATCCATACACATCGGCCACTGCAACAAGTGTGTTTCTATATCCCTTAATGAAGCTACCATTGATTTACAACTAACTTTGGACAATAAGTGCATTCATTTTTTTGGACAATCCTTGACATGATATCTATTGACAATTCATATTCTAGCACAACTAGAGACTGTAAAAATCAATACCAAGGTCTTCATAGGCATCCAATGGGATCAAGTGACATATTTTATGCAACTCTTCACCTTTTAAGGCCTTCCGGTAAAGGGTTGAGTGCAAAGTTGTCAGCTAATGAGTTGGAAATCTAATGATGAAACAATACTAAACGAGTGATGATAAATTGGCTTAGTAGAAATTAATGGATATTATGTGGGCTATGAGCCAATCACACTTCCATGTATCTCATTTATGTTCATTAAAATGAAATTTATTCATTTTCGTTATCGTGTGATGTTTACAATGAAGTTTATGAGCATATACAATGATTGGGTGAATTATGATGAGATCATAATACAATGAACACTAGTCCTTAAAAATATGTTCTAAACATTCTTATTAGTGGGATATTTGAGAAGGACATAGAATTATCCAGAAAGAATAACACTATCTAATCTAACTCATATGATGAGTATCACTGATCTTGTAACCATTAGGGTAGAGACACTAAGGATAGATAGTGGGTGCTCTTTGAATAAAGAGTTCACTGAATTGATCTGTATGAATCCCAAAATGGTAATTATGCCTAACTATCTATCATGTTGATTCATGTCATGGTTGTGTATGTGGTCCTTTCACTTGAGACACCAAATACATCTTGTGGATGAATGATTGTGTTTTGATTATGACTTACGAATCCCTTGCCACGTGATATCTAAAATGTTATATATTATATATGACATGAAGTGCACGAAGATGATTGTGTGATCAAGATGGGATCATCCACCCTATATATTTGAGGAGATTGACTCAAGGAATAAGATACAATGAAATCTTTAGCCAAGGTAGTGGAAATATTGTTGAAGAAGTTCCTGATGATTTCCTACATGCATCAGTACTAACTTGAGTGATTGATTAGGGTTTGGCAATTGACCATACCTTAAGTCATTTACGGATCTCGTGGGGATGAAGGATTATACATACATGGTAATCGATGACGGAAAGGTTCTATAAGGGAGATCTTACATACTCCATATCTCTTAGAGTACGTGGTGTAGCTTGGCAACTAACAGGTTGACAACTCAACCTATCAATTGGGTTAAATCAATCCTTGATTAATTAAGCTATATATTAATGTTGATAATTAATTAATGTTAACCAATTAGTTGTTATTAAGTCTATAGAGTTATTAACTAGTGAGATATATGGACTTAGAGGGTCACACATATAATGCCTATGGATGTTATTGGATATAGAGATAATTATGAGGGTTTTTATGAAAAATTTCTATACCAAATATCTATAAGTAGGGGGAGAATGAGCATAACTCGAGGTGCCCATGCAAGCCTTGTAGAAATTCTCTCATTTCTTCTCTTTCTCTCTTGGTGAAGAGCTATGAATAAGAGATCCAATCATTTGGCGATAGTGTGAATATCTTGAGAGGCTAGACACTTGAATAGCTTCAAGAACTCCTTCAAGTAAACCCTATAATTATATTTTCTCATACATTTTAGACAATAGGATCATCTATTTTTGGTGCCTCAGTGTTTTAAATATGAGATTTAATGTATTTTTTGAACTCGATATTTTGATTGACATTTTGGAAGGCTTATCGATCTCTGAACCCAATATAATGCCATTGAGATGATGTTTATTATAAGTTCTAGAGTGCAGATAGAGAAATGACTTCTTCATCCTTAGAGATGATGGCCAAATATAGTTTGCCATTTCATCAAATTTTCCCATAGGGTTAGCACTTTTGTCTTCATCATAACTTATGTTGAGTGAATCTATTTACCTAATAATCTCTTTCGTCTCTGAGGACGCAATCTAGAAAAACTTGTAAATCATAGGGTTTATCTTATTTTTTTGTACTTTATTCTAATTCATTTTCTTTGAGTTATTTTCCACATCAAATTTTTCTTGCATTTCTTTAATTATTGACTTTGATATTATGAAGGGCAAACCACATTTGTAGTTAGGGGTAGGCAAGAGGAGTTTCTTGTGAGTCCTTGATAACCTGAAAATTAAACATGTAAATATATGACTATTAATGCATAAACCATTCCATTCTAATACATTTTATCATATTTTTGAGTGTTTATCCATCATTCTATGAAAAATTCATTATAATCTCAAAATGTATTAATTAAGGGTTAATTATGATAAATTAAGAAGAATATTTTACTTGAGATTATAATTAGTTTTTAAGGTTAAATAACAAGAGAAATCATTTTATATGCACTCATATATTTTTTAAGTTTTAAAATCTAAAAGAAATGAGTATATTTTTAAAATTAAAATTTATTCTCTTGTTATTTATTAAATTTGAATTTTTATAATGATAGATAATTTAATTTTTGATCCAATAAAATAAATTTAGATTAATTTGAAGTTGTATTTTAAAAGATATTAATTTTCTAATTTTTAGGGATTTTTTCAGATTTTCTCTGAATTTTTATGAGTTTAAAATCGATTTATTTGATTTAAATTCATTAAAATATTATTTTTATTTTCGCGTGCTAACATGTTAGCTGACGTAGCATGAGCGGAAAAAGCGCACCAGGTGGCGACATACAAGATCGCCATGTGTGCGACGTGTGTGTAATTAAGGAGAAAGCACCTTGTTAAGGATTTTCGCTAACTCCTTAATTACGCACACCTTATATACATGTGATTTCTCTTTTATTTTTTCCATGTGAGACTTTTTTTTGGTTTTTAATTTGTGCAGGTGACGTGGCAGCATGTAGAGCGTCCAATCGTGAAATTAAAACGCGACCGTTGATCGTCACTTAAGGCACATTCTTACTTGTTGGCGAATCATTTTTAAAATGATTTAATCTCAGCCATTGATCTGAGGAGTTATAACGGCTAAGATTAAAAATAAAAAAGTGCATCTGGAGCGTCCGATCAAGATCAAACGACAAGCATTTGATGCGTTACTTATAACACATGTGACGTGACGAGATCTCGAAGGTTTATATTGAGATGTGCTTTGACATTGTAAATCATTCTTGGGTTCTTCGAGTAATCAAACTGTTTAGACACCAAATCCCTTGAATCTTTTGCTTTCAATCGCTTTTAGATCAATTACTGCATCCATAGAGTGCTTGAAAATGAGATTTTATTGAGAGAATATGAAGAAATAAGCTCTTGAACATCAACGATCATTTTTTCAAATTCAGGAATGAAAAGCCTTTGATCCGGCAAGTAATTGGATCAATTCGAGTGCAATCTTGGGTTAGAGATCGAGTTTCATTCTAATCTTCCTTTGTATGGCATTAGATTTCAATTTCAATTAATAATTTTAGTCAATTTCAATTTCAATTTCAATTTTTGCGATTTTAAAAATTCATAAATTTCTATCTCAATCTATCGACGATTTCTCTACGAATCTTGATCCAAATTCCGTGATTTTTGATTCCACGGATTTGTCTTCAAGTCTTCTTTACAAAAATATCAATTTCCCTAATTTCTCACAATATTTCATCATCTGATTTGATCTTATTTCAAAAGATCTTTTAAAATTCCCTTATTTCTCCGTCGATTTGACCCTTATTTACCACTATACTTCTTAATTCATGATAATTTCATAAAATTGATGAGTTTGGTAGTACTTTTGACATGAATTGGTGTGTAATCAAAAACCGCATCAATTGGTTTCGTCAGTTCTCCACTCCAATTTTGACATCAACTTTAAAAATATTTTGCTTCTCTCATAATGTTGGTGTTTAATACTTAATTACCGTCACTTTTGTATCTTAGTTTGCATTTAGGATGTAATTTCTACTCTCAAACTTTATCATTATTTTTTTTGTTTTTTCTTTATTTCCTATGGGTGAATTTTTTTACTTTCACTACTTGTTAATAATAATTTTTCTGTGTTAGAAAAAGTTGAGCGGTTTTTCCTTAACAAAAAATCTTGTCTTTGTTGGCCCCATTGCTACCTATGCGGCAATTTTATTCAAGCTTTTCAAGTTTTATTCTATCCCCAATCTCTATCTGAAGGGAGATAGTTTGAGATCCTTTCACCTACAAGACTAAATCTCATGGATGTGATTTAAAAGAGGGATTTTCACCGGTTTCTTGCCATATTAGATGGATTCCCGACCAAGAAAATATGTCGGCACAAGTTGTGATTTAGAAGGTCTTGATCAACGATCATCAATTCTGGCGATCCGGCATTGATGGCCATGGTTGTTCTAATCACGATGATCAAATCAGCATCGTATCATATGCCCATCTGGATTGATACTCTCTAGACAAAGATGAGGTTATAATATAAATTAAATTCTCAAAAAGTTAATTTGCAAAAATTAATTAAGGTAAATAGTCAATAATTACTATTTTACTGTTTTCCCTATCCATAAACTGAAAATTGTAAATATGCCCCCAACAGAAAGGAGGTTACAATACAAGTAAGGTAATGGTTAAAAGGTTAATCACAATTTTAACAAGGATTGAGAGGAAATTAGTATTCGAGAGATTCTTCTAGAAGCCCCCAACAAAGATGTGGTTCTAATGCTAGTAAGGTTGGAATATGTAGCATAAAATTAGCAAGGGTTAATATGCAATTATCCCAGTTTTGCTGCCTTCCACAGAGTTTGTTAGTTAATTGAGTTAGTAACAAACGCCTCCCCGTGAATTCTCTCAACGGGAGAACATGGAAGAAGCGAAGGAGGAATTCATGCGAGAATTCGGCGCGAACTACGGTTATCCGGGCGCGGAGAAGAATATCGAGGACATCCGAGCATTAGAATTCAAAAGACTGGAAGGTACGCTGTTTGAAGAGTTCCTGGTCAAAACACTCTCAGTCCCTCTAACAATCTTTGCTGGAATTGTAGGGACGGCCTACTTGGACCACGCCGGAGCTACCTTATACTCCGAGGCCCAAATGGAAGCGATCTCCAAGGACCTCATCTCCAATGTCTATGGGAATCCCCGTATCCATGAACCAGGTCGCATTTGCGGCTCAGCGCTCGGATTTTCTCTAGTTTTATTCTAGTACATCACGTGCTTTTGCGCGTGATGTGTCCTGTCAAACACACAAACACACACACAGAAATGGCTGTAACTCCTAAGTCAGGTGAACAGTCCGTCAATTTCCTTCCCTATGATTGTTTACGCACGTGATATGTCCTGTCAAACACACACACACACAAATGGCTGTAATTCCTAAGGTGAACAGTCCGTCAATATCCTTCCCCATTATTGTTTGTGCACTTGATATGTCCTGTCATATATATATAAAATTCCAAATTCAAGTGAGGAGTTCATCCAATTCATTCTCTACAAGTGTGTTGTCATTTGAGTATACGACTTTCTTGTGCACGTAATATCTCCTGCCACATCTATAAGGCTGTAATTCCTTATTCAAGTGAAAAAATTTATCAATCTCATTCTCTATAATTGTATTTTTATTAGATTATATCATCACATGCTTGTGTACGTGATGTACATGGCTCAAATTCTTAATTCATGAGTAGAATTCATCAACCTCAGTGTCCACAATTGAATTTTAATTTACGTTTATCATGTGCTTGTGCACTTTTTGTGACCTGCCTAATCTCTATGGCTGCAATTCCTGATTCAAATGAAGGATTCAGTAATCTTGTTCTCGATGATTGTTGTGTGATTTTGCACTGTTTTTTTGGTTGCGATAAATTCTTGACTCCTGTGAGTAAAGATAGCCAGAGTGATTCGAGCATAGGGACATCTGATGTGATTGAAAGAGCTCGTCAACAGGTATTTCTTTCTTTTGAAGAAAAATATGGGATTTACTTCTTTAATGACCTTTTTTTGAAAATTTAAGTGAAAGAGAGAAATAAGGATAAATGTAGTCGCTGATATCATAGAATAAAATTGATGGGACAAAATTTCTCCTTCGAGAAAACAGTCCGTTTTCTCTGGAAAAAACATTGTTGATTGTCTCAGTAGCTGCTGATAAGATTTATCTCTTTATCTAATGCTAAACTTGATGCTTCTCTTACTAGATTGAATTGTATTCTTCTAGCATTTGTATTCTCTTGATGCAAAAATTCTTATAACCTTTTGAGTTAGAGTGATGAAATGTCCCAACTCAGAGGTCATTGTCCTCTAAAATTCTCTCACTCCCTAGCACACTCCCTCTTCTATGCTTTTTAGTTTTGGGCTAATGCATTCCTCAGCTTGTGATAATTCTCTTGTCAGAATTCTTGGCCGTTAAACATGTCTTTATCTTGATTCTTTTGGCTTGCCAATAAGTTAAAAATATTGGGCATCAACTTTTGTTTAGGTTCTTGAACTGTGTAATGCATCACCTGGGGACTATACCTGTATTTTTACGTCAGGAGCTACCGCGGGGCTCAAATTGGTGGGAGAAGCCTTTCCGTGGAGCAAAGAAAGCTGTTATATGTACACAATCGAGAACCATAACAGTGTCCTTGGAATCAGAGAGTATCTTTTCACCGTGCTCATTTTTTTCCAAAAAAAAAATCTTTTCACTGTGCTGATGTGCATTGCTGCTTTAAATGATCGTGCTTATGCATAATGAACATATCACTTTGAGAAAAAGTTATTATTTTATAATGTACAGTTTCGTAGGCACGATAGCTATGAGTTTCATTCAGAGAGATCATTTTGCTTCATCAATTCAGTTTTATTTTTTGTGTCCCTAATTTGTCCAAAGATATGCTCTTGACCATGGAGCCTCAGTTCTGGCTGTGGATATTGATGACAATAAGCTTCATAACGGATTTCCTTCATTCTATGAGAATGTGAATATTTGTAATTATTCTGCACAAAGGAGGCCTTCCCCGAGATCTTCTGACAGTTCTCATAATGGTAACATTGAATATGTTTCTTATGGTGTGTATCTCACAACATGGATTAGTTTTTGGTACATATATCTTTGAGATGTTACTCCATTAAATTTGTATCACATTGTGGCAGATTACTTAATTTGCTCCTTGTCTGATCTCTTGAACTTATTCTGTATTTTTCTTTCAGTTTGGTTTGAGAGAGAAATAATAATTTTGTTACTTAATCGATTGGTTGAAATGCAGGTTATATAGTTTGTGGATCTAGTCTCCAGATCCACGAGGATTATCCTATGTTTTTTTATGTCTAAAAGGCATAATTGAGTTGTAAATATTATCAGGCAGTAACTGTTAAAAAAAAATCAATTAGAGGGCACTATTCACAAATTTTCAGAGGAAAGACCAAAAATAGAGGTTATGAATTGTAGATCCCTAACAATACCTCTCAGAGAAACTATGTATTGGACCTTTTGAACCACACAATTTATGATAATATTCCATATTTTTCCACTTGCACATGGTCCGTATTTTCTATAATTATCATTAATATTCAAGGAATTGATAAGTTGGCATCAGGTAATCAAGGATAAGTAGAATTTTCAATAAGATGATTGCAATGGTTCAGAATGTATAAGATGATACTAATGCTTTACTCATGTATTCCTTTTATGATTTTGATGTAGGTGAAGTCTTCAATCTGTTTGCCTTCCCTTCAGAGTGCAATTTCTCTGGTCGGAAGTTTCATCTTGATTTGGTTGAAATCGTCAAGAGCAATGCAGGGCAAATTCTTGAAGGGTCAACTAGTTGCAAGTGTGTCTAAAATTTTAACTTAAGCTCAATTTCTTTACAACTTCAGCAGTGTTATTTTCATTTACCGAGGTTAAATTATGGCATTTTAGCTTTTGAATATGGCCTATACCTTAATCTGGCGCAATGAAGGTGGCAAATATCAAAAACTGAAAAACTGAAAAACAGATATTCAGATGCTCTTTCTACTTCTTGACATCTTGTAGACTGTTAAGAAATATATGGGACTTCTCAGTATGATCTGCTGAAATGTAGTTTCTTTGACATATATCGTGATGATGGTGAGATTAGTGGGAAAGGAGGACAGTATGTATGCCATGGAAACCATATATATGATTTGATAATAAGGACTAGGTGAAAGGATCAGTTCCACAAATTTCTTGACACATTTGTACTTATCCTGATATATTTACTGATCTGGAGGCAGTCAGTGCCCCACGGCGGGGACTAATTCGTTTTCAATTGGTATTATTGCAACAATAGTTGGGGCATACTGGTTCAGGAGGGCATGAGGGATGGGAAGGGGAAAGTATAGGTTCATTGATGTATTGAAGTCCATCATTCCCTGGTGATCTTATTTTATAATTCAAAAAAAAATTGCAACAATTGTGATGAATCTATGAAATCCAAGCACTGGGATCAACTTTTGTTCTCTTCATTTTATTGCAACATACTCTTATTTTTGTGTCACCATTATCATGTTGTATTAGATTCCGTTAGTGTTAAGTATGTCAATTATTGCCCTGTTTTCACACTAGAAAGTTATCAGAGGATTCCAATATCGTTTATAATGTTTAGAGTTTGACAGATATTTTCTTTACCATCATACTATTTCAAGTTAGACTTTTGAATGCTTTTTTCTATAAAATGCATTCTTGTTGTGATTTTCTTATAGACTTGGTCTAACGTTTATTTTATTTTGAGGGCTGGATGCCGCCTTTTCTTCTTTGTTTTTTTCTTTTATTTTGAATCTATCTCTTTCATTATAATATTTGATTAGAAAATTCTTTAGCTATTTATCTTGTTGAGACAGAGGTAGATGGATGGTGTTGATCGATGCTTCAAAAGGATGTGCTACTGAACCACCGGATTTATCTAAGTTTCCAGCTGATTTTACAGTCATGTCATTTTACAAGGTACCCTGTTTTTCCTCATTATTTCTTACTATCAGGAAACACTATTACTTGCTTAATTTTTATTCTTATCCAGATATTCGGATATCCATCTGGGCTTGGTGCTTTGATTATTCGCCATGGTATTCTTTGTTATTTCAGGCTTACTCTTGCATGTATTAGATGTTGCGCTACTGTTAAAAATCAGAACCTGGATTTTTTGACCGAAATTATTACTGAATAATTACTGAATGGTATTTTCCAGTTTCAATTCTGCAGATCTGTATTAAGCGAAAGGGGATTATAGTGGTAAATCTCTAGCAGGCTGTTGGATAAACATTTTTGGGCTCGTAAGAGGAACTCGTATCATCAAGAAGAATCAGGATAAAAATTCCTTTTAAGAACGTTGATAGAAATTCAAGAAAGAAGTAACAGGAAGTTCTTTATGACCCTCTCCTGGTTTCTCCTCAACCAGAGTGATGTTCGTGATGCATTCTTACCCCTTCTTACAGAGACTAGGAGTTTGTTGATGTTCAACAAACTCCGTACATTTTTGGGCAGCTTGTCAGTTGACATAGCAAATTTTTTTTTTTTTTTTTTCAAAAAAAAATTTGCTCAAGAAGAACAGTAGTTTTGGACGGGCTACTAAAATGACCCAGTAAGGAAAATCCCAGCCCACCAGTACGTCAATATCAATAAATAAGGAGGCACGGACTTTTTTTGGGTGGGAGATTCAGAAGACTTGTAATCGACTTAGGAGACAGCGTGAATTCCTTTTGAATCCTAGTTACCTGTACTGCTCTATTTTTTTCCTTTTTTTCATGTCTTGTTTTGTGAGAAGCTCTTCAATTGATTATAAATCATGATTCTATGTCTATCAATCAAAATGGCTTTGATTTGATTTCGACTTTTTCTCCTCCCTAAGGATCCAGAATCTTATCATTAACTGTGACCTCATTTCATGTCTTTTACATATTGGTAAAGTGGAGTTGGTGTGTACCATCTACTGGTGGAACTTAGCTTTAGTTTGAGTTTCCATGGACTTTGTGTGAGAGTCACTGCTTAAGGTATCTTTGAAAACTATCTTTGGAAAATTTTTCTGTTCTTCTATAGTGATTGGAACTATCTTTGGAAATCAGAATGAGAAAGTCACCTTCAAGAATTCTGTTACAGGAATGAGAATCAAGGAATCTGGGAAAAAAAAATCGAGAGTCATCTCCTCAAACTCTCTGCTTATGGACAATTCTGTGATAACCTGTCCCTTGGGTCTCCTGCTTATTTATTGGTATTTAATGGTATCTATAGGTGAAGGAATATTATGATTAAGTCCCTCCTATTGTTGGATCCTGGCCTGGGACCCTTGGTTGGCTACGCCTCCTTGTGTATGTGCACCAAAGGGGGTTGGGAATCCTAGCATATTGCCATTAAATCTTCAAATACGTTTTTATAATAATTAACTCTTGGAGCCCTTATCTTCTATGCAGGCTCTGACGTTAAAATCTCTGTGAGAGTTATTTTTTCCAAATTTTCTGAGAGCAAATTTTCTTTGTGCAAGTATAGTATTTTACATTCTAATGGATCTTTGATGCTTTACTTTTTGTTTTTCAAAAATTTTCAGTAACTTATCATTTGACCTGAATTGTAAACAAATATTAATCTTGCAATGGGTTCTTCACAGACGCTGCCAAATGGCTAAGAAAGGCCTACTTTAGTGGAGGCAAGTAACTAAACTCGTTAGTTTTTGTACAGGTAGATTTGTTTTATGGCTTGTTTATAATTTATTCTAATTTTTTCCAGGCACAGTATTGGCGTCCATAGCTAGCATTGATTTTGTCAAGAGAAGGGATAGATTTGACCAGTTGTTCGAAGATGGGACTTTGCCGTTTTTGAGTATAGCTTCCATTCATCATGGATTTAAAATAATCAACTCGTTGACCATGCAAGCAATTAGAAGGTATGGTAGTGGTTTGTTTTCTATTGATCTGGAGAATTTTGGATGACTCCATTTCATTCCGCAATGAGCTAGGAATTTTCTATTTTTGAGTGATGCTACATGATATGACCATTCCACAGGAACAAAAAAAATGTTCATTTGAGTCAACATAGTGGAAATTTTTGGTCATTTTATTTTTGAGATGAACAAGGACATGATAAGACCTTATGATTTCCCACTCTTTCAATAGAGAGGCTGAATCAATGTTATCTCTTCCTAATTCCCACCATGGAACTTATAGAAAATTATCTAAAGGTGACTACTTTCTCCAAATTGGTCCTGAATACAGTGCATCTATTAACTAGGTTCAAACTAAAGGCCATGAGAAAACAGCTTTTAAGACTCGTGAGGGACATCACAAGCTATTTGATGGGTTGGAGGTGGTGTAGTTGAGGCATTGAGTATAGTGCTTTAGAGAGGAAGATAATACACAAAGAAGAGATAAGAAAGAAAGTTATTTATCACTTATGCTAGTAATTCTTTTTTTCTTGAAATTTTTTCGAAGATCACCCAAGGCGGTGATCACCCAAAGTTATATATTTATGGATTATAAGGATTACATGAGCGGTGCCTACTAGGCCACTATCTATCACCTCCCCCTAGTCCAAATAGCCAGGAGACCCTCAACCTCATGTAGGACTCTATCTAAAGATGCCTCTCTTCCCCTTAAAAAAATGCACTCATTTTGTTGTAGCCACAGCACCCAAAGCATTGCCTAGGCTTGTACCAAGGCCAATGTTCCCCGACTTCTGTAACTCCCAACGGAACTCCACAATCTCTCAGCTGAAGAGAGGTCTATCCTTGTGATTTGCTGATTCTCCCACACCCTCCTTGCAAAAGCACGGTTAAAGAAGAGATGAGGTACATTATCAGTGATCCCATTGCACATGAGGCATTATGTCGGAGCATGTGGTTGCCACTTCCTTTGGTATGTGTGGGTTACCAGTTGCTGTTTTAGCAATAACTAGCTGAATATCCTCACTTACAGAGGGACCTTGACCTTCCATATGAATTGACACGCCTATATAATATCAGCCTCTTCCTCCGTACGGGGCCTAAGTAGCTTCTAGTAGGTGGCCTAGACCTGAAATGATGTGCCCACCCATTCCCATCTATCTATTATCGCGGCTTTAGAACGCATATGCAAGAACTCTTGTTGTATGGATAGGAGCTCTATGGATCTTTATGTCGATAGGCTCCCCATGAAGGTTGGGTTCCATATGCCGTCGTAGCAGTCTTGAATGGTGGAATAGTGGGTATGGGACAGAGTGTAGAGGCGGGAGAATTTGGTTTGAAGAATGCCTGGGGACGACCAATTGTCGTGCTAGTAGTGAAAAGACGAACCGTCCCCCAACTTGGCAGTAGAGAAATCTCAAACCTTGGAGAAATCTGACCCCTTGCCAAAATACGAAGGTTGCCCTGCGTACTAAAATCCTTTGACCCCTTGCCCCGCGTACTAAGACTGCCCCTCTGTCCCAATCCAACCCGATATCATATTGATCCTTTGATACCTTCACCACCATCTCGTCTCCTGCATTCATGATACGGCTTACCCATTTGGACAGTAATGCCTCATTCAACCTTGGGAGATGTAGGATTCCCAACCCCTCTTCTTGATAGGCTTACAGGTAACCTCCCATGACACCAATGCTAGTTCGCCCCCCTCATTTGCTGCCTTTTTCAAAAAAACTGCCGCATCAGTCTCACTAGTCGATTGTGTAACGTTGTGGGTAGTTTAAACATAGAGGTAGAATATAGGGATTGCCAACAAGATTGATCGTAGCAACACCAGCCTCCTTGCCCGTGATTGCACTTTGGCCTTCCACCCCTCTAGTCGCCTCTCCACCTTCTCTATGATTGGCAGCTAGTCTGTGGATGTTAATCGACATGTGGTCAATGGCAGTCCCAAGTACCTTATCGACAATGACCCAGTGGGTGTTCCTAGGGCTGCGGAGCACAACATCTCTTCCTTGTGTGATTGTCCAAAGCCCAAGAAGACTGACTTGGCTCTATTAATCTACGGGTCGGAGAAATCTATGAATAGATCAAGCAATGTGGAGAAGTTCCTTGCCTCCTCTACGGAGCCTATGATGAAAAAGGTGGTGTCATCGACGTATTGCATAATAGGTATGCCCCCCAGGTAGTGGCTTTTTGATACCACTTCAGGAGACCTCGATCACAAGCCTTTGTCTACACTTAGCTAATGCATCAACCGCTAGCACGAATGGAAGAGGAGCCAAACGGTAGCCTCGCCTGACCCCTCTTTATGGATGGATCTACACCTTGCTGGGCTCTTGTTCACTAGCACTGAGAAGGAGTGGGACGTTATACATTGACGAACCTATGAGACCCATTTGACTGGGAAGCCCCTTTGTGTCATCAAGCTCCACAGGAATTTCCAATCAATAGAATCATAAGCCTTTGCAAAGTCCATCTTCCACAACAAACCCTTGGTTGCGCTTCTCTTCTACTCCGTAAAAATCTCTCCAGCCATCACTGCGCTATCCACCAACTGCTGCCCTGGAATGATTGTCAATTGGAAGGGGTCCACCAGCTCGTTGATCTCCTCTTTAAGTCTATTTGCCAAGACTTTGGCAACGATCAGATATATAGGGTTGGAAAGTGAGATGGATCGGAAATCTCTGACCCGGACTGCCCCCGGACATTTCGGCAGAAAAAATAAATATGATTTGTTGATATGCTCTAGTCCGCGATTTCATGTGCAGAGTTTGTCTAGAGTTCCCAATACCTCAGCTTTCACTACATCCCAAAATTCTCTAAAGAAGAAGACTTAGAATCAGTCTAGTCTTGGAGCTCCTTCGCTGTTCAGCCCTTTCACAGCTGTGAGCACCTCTTGCTCTGTAAAGGGTCTCACCAATTCCTCTTGCTGCTCCGCGGACACCTTGGCTGCCCTACTGCCATACCACTGCCAATGATTCGGAGGGCCTCGTTTGGAATATTGTCTGGAGTGATCTACTAAAGCACGACCGACTGCCTGAGGCCCGACGAATTCCTACTCTCCCACATGCACTCGCTGTATTTAGTTTGATTGCTACTTGCCATTTGCTGCAAGGTGAAAGAACTTTGGGTTGGGATTGGCTTCCCTCAACTACAGTTGTTTCTAGTCCATTTCCATTTTCATATCTTCTTCGGCCCCTATGGCTCTAGCCTCCCAGCATGGTTTCTTCTCAGCCTCCGTCAAATCTCGGTTGTCCTCTACGCCATCAAGGAGCTGGATCACTGATAGGACCCCATCCCTTCTTCTGTATCTATGCTCTCAAACCTTCTTCTGAACTTCAATGAGGTGACCTTGTAGTCGCCCCAATATAGTTGTGAGCCTTGTAGTTGCTGGACCCTCCACCTCTTGTGTCGTCCATCATCTTGCCACCTCCTCCTTGAAGCCCGCTTCCCTCAGCCAAGAATGGTCAAACTTGAAGTAAAAGCGTCTAGTCTCTCCTTCATGTGCCTGTCATGTGATGGGAAAGTGATTCGATAATGGCCTTGGGAGAGATCAAACATCAGCTAGGGGGAACTATTCTAGGATGTCAAGTGAGCAGAGGAAGCGGTATAGGCGTGACCACTTATGTGGCCCTGCTGAGCTCCGCCAGGTGTATTGGCAATCTGCGGGGCCCAATTCCTGTAGAGCTATCTCTGAAATGAATGTCCAAAAGTCTTCTGATTGTGGATATCTCCCTCCAGCCTCATTTGTTCTATCCAAAACTCAATGGTCATATTCTAACTGTCACTTTCAATAGTTGCATAATTCCAATTACTTTAATAGTTAGGGTTAGTTAGTAAATAACCACTGATTCTCTTAATACTTTTAGAGATGCACTTTGGGCTTAAGAGATAGTAAGCTCTAAGAAAAAAAGCACAGTTGTTCACAAGGTGCAGCGACTACTTGTTTGGCTGCGCCAACCATTCCCTATCCCCAATTGTCGGGGATGATCTTTCAATGGACTTCCCTGTCCTCAGGGTACTGCTTTCATAGTGCTGATAGATTGATTGACAAACTATTCACACTTTATATTATTATCCTATCCCCTTTCTGTTTATACAGAACCAGAGATAGTTGTGAAAGAAGTCATCTGCGGCCATAATATTTGATATTTAATTATATCTGATCGATGTAAAATTTTTCTTAACAGATTACTCACTCTTTATATCAGTATGCGTTTGGAGAGAGCAGTGTCAGGGACAAGTTAAAAAGGAGTGTGATATTACATCCTGATATCAATGATCAAACAGAGACAACAAAGGTTTTGAAGTGTCTCTTGGATTCTTAGCTTTAAACAAGCCTGATTAGTAGAGTAAGTGGCTTCATTTGGGACATTGTATTACAATAATATCTTTTGACTCACGCCAACCCCACCCTTTTGCATTTGCTTTGGATTGTAACAGGCCAAAATGTCATTGGTAAAAGATGAATTAAAAGACTTGGATAATATCAGGAATCATCTTACAAGAGCTTGTGAGAAGCTTTTGATTCAAGAAGATTTCCATCAAAGATGCCAAGGTAATCCCAGGAAGATAGGGTCTATCTGGAAGTTAAGGCCCCACTTGGTGCGATGGTCGTTTAAGGATCAGAATGAAAATTTTACCCATGTTACATTGTCCCATCAAATATCCTAGATAAGATTATGGTAGTTCCTAAATCCAGCCAGTGAGAAAGAAGGATGATTGAGAGTGAACTAACAATAGATCAACCACAAACAACCAGTTCATGTCCACAGGTACACACAGTTATGAAGGTAGATGACATGAGTGACAATCCCCCAGTAGGAGAGTTTTTGGTGAAGATAGAGATAAGAACTATACAGAAGGTGAGAGAGAGATGGAATAGCTGGTGAAGGCATGTTTCTAACCGCAAGCTCCCTGCCAGTATCATCTCTCTCTTCCCCCGTTCACTTTTGGCTCCCAAACCTTTGCCCATAATCCATCCCGCCCCCATCCAAAAAAAGTGCCATACAAAAAAGGGCTGTGTGTGGCCTTTTGGGCATGCCCCTGGTGGTCCAGCCTGGTAGTCCTGATTTGTGACCCTGGCCCAAAACCGGCAAGGACTGGTTCACTTGGGGCCCTGCTGCAGTCATTCCTCTGCGTGCATGACGACTTGTTGTGGTTTCTGGTGCTGCGGGACCAATTCCCGCAGCCTGGTCTCTCTGTGATCCTGGTGGTTGCCAAATGAACTCTGACGCTGCCAGACAGCTGGCAACCCCAAGCCTTGTCAGCTGGCAGGGCTTATCAGATTGCAGATACTTTTTACGACCCACCGATGTTTTCTTTTAAGATCTCAGATAACCTCTTCCATTTGGCACATCTCGAAGAGGTTTTGGGTACAATACAGAACAGTCAGCCAGGGATGTCATCTATTGGTTTCGGGTTCCGAAGAGAAATACACCTGTAGAATCTCAATATTCATTAATCCTTGAAATCTTTGAGCAATGGAAGGATCACCCACTTTTGGGAGCCTCTTGGATGCCCATGGAGGATATCCAGCAGGTCATCCCCCAAGTTACACCTTGCAGAGGTGGTTGGTGATGTTAAGCGCTCATGTCTGATATATGGATGGAAGATGAAAAGGCCAAACCAAGAATCAATCGATGTTTACTAAGCCAGGGAAGGGAAGTTTGAGTTAGTGGGAGTGGATTGGACCACATGGGAACAAATTTTGTTGGAGAAACTGATGCGATGGGCTAATCTCAAAGTCTCTGCAGAAGTTTTTTTTGGAAAGGCCTAGATCTCTCTCCCTCCCCCCTCTCCTTATTATCAATTTCTGAGCACTACAATATCTTGCCATTGCAGTCTCTTATCGAAGCTTAAAAATATTTTCCATTTATTCAACCTACCACTGACTTTCACAAGAAAATAATGTGGACTCAGACCTTGAATCTCCCTTGATTTTCCCCCTAGGGAGACACTCACTTCAAGATGACTTCAAGATTTATTAATATTAGAACAATTTTGATGATGAAATTCTCATGGGTTAACCTGACTTCTTGCAAAGGAGATAAAGCATAATTGCTGATAGCCTTCAGTGACATTTCACCAGGTACTCAATAAAAAGGGGAATTTGGATCCTATTGCAGAGAATGATTATTAAATAACATTGCAACATTGAGGGAGACAGGGAATGAGAGAGCTTGCAGTGAATGCAACTGAAGGGAGAACTAGGGCATGAAGAAGTGAGTGAGTGAGTGAGTGAGAGAGACTCACTTCAAGATGACCTAAAGATATATGATTAATAGTGTTAAACAGCAGTACTTCTCTCTCTCTCCTTTCTCCTTCTCTATCTTCCATTGTAAGTGGGCCACGAATATATAAGTGGCCCACACTGAGGCTTTATTTCTTAGAGGGCCTCACACGTGATCTTCACTTAAAGAAGTCCCACGTGTGACCTTAAGAAGTTACATGCGACCCCTCAGGGTCACATGTGACACTGACAGGGACCATGTGATCCCTGTCAGGGCGCTCTCTCTCTCTCCACTGTGTACTTAAAGGGTGTAAACCCTAACATTTGTGGTAGGAGTTGTTTTTGTTTGTTTCCCCTTTCCTCAGGCACCGCCCTAGCTGGCTGGAGCACTATTCCTCCTCTCTCAACTCTATCTTAGTGCATTTACTCCTCTCAGTTTGTCCTCATCTCACTAACTATCAAATAGACCAATTTTGATGATGAACTTCTCTTGGGTTAGTTAGACTTCCTGCAAAAATGATAAAGCATAATTGCTGATAGCCTTCAGTGAAATCTCACCAAGTAGTTATTAAAAGGGGAATTCATGATGCTATTTCAAAGAATGATTATCAAATAACTTGGCAAAATTGTGGGAGGCTTGAGATGAGAGAGATTGCAATGAATAGAACAGAAGGGAAAATTAGGGCATCGAGAAATGTAAGAGAGACTACTGACCTTTGAATGTGAGACAGACCTTAGAAGTCGGAGAAGAATAAGGATGAGGAATGAGGAGGTATGAGGGAGGTTAGGACAAGAAGCAAGGCATACCCATGAGTCATCACTGACCATCTGAAAATGACACATCCTCCCTATATACTCTAGCAACGCTAATGGGTTCTTATTGGGCTTGGGTTATCTGACAGGTACGCTTATTGTAAAGAAAAGGGGAACTTTATTATTTTTGTATTGGTGCCATGTAAAATTTTGACAGGTACTTTACTTACCAAAAAAGCAAATTGGATTTTTATTGTTTTACTTACCATATAATGACTGTTTAGAGCATCCCAAATACTCTTAAAAAATACAGTCAATTATGTATCATTGTTCTCATTTGTCTGTAATTTTGTGGCATGGAATTGTGATATGCAATTTGGGTCCCATTTTGGCCAAAACTAAACCAGAGACAGGTCTCAGTCCCAGTGCTCTTTGAGAGTCAAAATATAAACATGAACTGTATGACCTATGTAGTTATAGATGTTACTTGTATTTGAATGACCCAAATAGTCAGTACTATCATTATTCTTACTAAAAAACCTTTATCTGTGTGCTTCCAACATCAGGTTATATCTATCTCCCTCTCCTTCCCTCTATTTATCTCTCTCTCTCTCTCCTCTCCTCTCTCTCTCTCTCTCTCTCTCTCCCATCTCTCTCCCCTTATTTCTCTCCCCCCTCTTTGATTCCTCTGTTTATATCTCTCCCCCCTCTTTCTCTCCCTCTCCTTCCCTCTTTATATCTATCTTTCCCCCCTCTTTCTCTCACCCTCCTCATTATTTATATATCTTTCCCCCTCATTCTATTCCTCTCCTTCCCTCTTTTTATCTCCCTACCCCCTCGTTCTCAATACAGTGTGTCTGTGTGGGCACCACCCTCTTACAAAGATTTGACTTGGGCCACTGATGTCAGTGGCCCACTTACTTATACAAGGAGTTATTTAGAAAGTTGTATTGGGGCACTTATAACCAGTGGCCCAATAACTACAATAGGTACCATATACCATCATATTCAACAGCCTTCTTTGTCTCCCTTTCCTTCTTCCCTTATCTCTATCTCCTCTCTCTTTCTCTCTCCTCTTCTTTTTCTCCCTCTCCTTGCTTCTCTTTATCTCTCTCTCCTCTCTCTTTATCTCTCCCCCTTGTTCTCACCATCTCCTTCATCTTCTCTCTCTCTCTTTTATCTCCCCCCTCTTTCTCGGTCTCCTTCTCCATTTATCTTTATCTTTATCTTTATCTCTCTCTCTCTTTCACTGTCTCTCCCCCTTCCCTACCTCTTTCCTCTCCCTCTCTCTTCCCGTAATTTCCTTCTCCTTTCCTCTCTCTCTTCTCTCTTTCTGCTTTATCTTTTTCCTCTCTCTCTCTCTCTCCATGCACTCCTCTCTTAGTTATCTATCTGCTCTCCCCCTCTCTTGTATCTTTATGTCAGTCCCCCTCTTCTCTCCTCTCTTTATGTCAGCTGCCCCCTCTCTGTCCTGGTTCGTCCTCTCCTGCTCTATTGCTCCCCTCAGTATCCATCTCCCCCTCTCTCCATCAATCTACTCCTTTCCCTCTCCTGTTGTCTTTCTTTCTTCTCCCATTCTATCTCTCTATCTCTTCCCCCTCTCTACCCCTAGTTTCCGTCTCCGGTTGACTTTCTTTCTTCTTCTCCCTCCCTCCCTCTCTCTCTCTCTCTATCCCCCTCTTCTCCACCCCTCGTTTCCCTCTCCTGTTGTCTTGTTAAGGATTCTCCAGCTACTGTGCTAGAGGGAAGAGAGATGGAGTGTGTCCTTTAGAAGAGTATCACACAGAGAGAGAAGTTAAGAAGGAAAAGGTTATTAATAATATTTACTTGAGAGCTATTTATACAAATTTAAGTGACCGTTACACTCTAATGGTCACTTTCCCAATGGTCACTAATAATAGGGTCATAGCGTAAAAAAATAAAAAGTATATTAATGCTATTATAGGAAATATGGGATAAGACTGTCATCTCCTTCATTTTCCTACATTTCTTTCTCCTCCATCCCTCTCCCTGTTTTTATTCTTTCTTGTCCCTTCTCGCTCCCTCTCCCCTCCCAGTCTCTATCTCTTTCTCTCTGTCTCTCTCCCCCTTGCTCACTCTCTCTTTCTTTCTTTCACTCCAGTCTCAGTTTTCCTGCATGGGAAAACCAGAAAGTGAGCATCTGGCAGGTATCCGTTTGGGAGCATTGTCTGTTCTTTTTGTGGATCAGTAGATGGATTCACAGTCTTTCAGGTCATTCTTTGTGGCATGCATGCAGATGCACTTTGTTAAACATCATTTAATCTGTGGCCCGTATTCCTCTCCTTTTTTATCTACCCAAATAGAACTTCCTGAATCAAGCTACTATGGATGAATGAAACATTAATGGATGTCAAAATTAATAGATTACGTTATTAGATAGTTATGTTTTAGTCTTTCAGCTTTTCTTGTTTAAAATAGACTTTTTCTTATTGAAGCATGTTGTTGCACAAAGCTCTCGGTTTAAATCTCTCTCTTTAATTCTAAAGTATTCATTATTTTCCTATACTTTTTTGGGAATAGACATACTGCATCTCTTGCTGTTTTTGTGAGGAAGAAACTTATGGAGTTAAAGCACTGGAATGGGGCTCAAGTTTGCATAGTTTATGGAAAAAATATTGCTGAGGTTCTTAAGCTTGATCTTACTGCTCTATTTGCTCTTTTTCATTTTGCATTCCTTTAATTTCTCAGTTATTTTTATGTTATAAAATATCCATGTTTTGTAATATTTAATAAGCTGATGGAGTTTTATTGTTATTTTTAAGACTTCTGAGTAGCATTCCACTAGTCTTTGCCTCTGAACTTCAGTTTTCTGTAATGCAGTTTCATTTTCTACAGTTCGCAAAAATTATCTGTCGAAGCAACATTGATTATTTTTTTATTTTAAGCAGAATGTGTGAGCCATAAAAATTTGTCTTGACAGTCTTTTTCCCCACTACTTGTCTTCATATTTTGATGCTTCACTTCATTTTCATCAATTAGATATCATACCCTGGTCTGGGCCCTATCATTACATTTAACATGAAAAGACTGGATGGCTCTTGGTTTGGACATCGTGAAGTGGAAAAGATGGCATCATTTTCAGGCATCCATTTACGGGTAAGTGAATTAGTTTCCTCTCAAATCCGTTAGTTATTTACTTCTGATGAACACTGTAGGATATTTAAAAGAATGAAACAAAATATTAATGCCAGAGATTATGTTATATCTCGTCTTTCAGAGAGGATTTTTTTTGTTCTCTCGCCAAAGCATATGCTATTTTAGTTTTTAAAATTCTCAAATTTCAAATGTTCTTTTTACTAGCATGGAATTTGGCAAGAATTGAAAAGATTTGACTGCAATAAACCAGAAAATTGATGAAGCACCAATTGATTTTGGTATAGAAGCTGTCCTTACTAAACTGAATAGTGTGGAAACATCTCAGGATCGCGAAGGACAGATTACACTAGGGCCTTGAACATTGGGTTGTTGTTGACCTCTGACTGAATTTTTGCTAAATCGAATGCCACACTACCTATATAGCGTGGAAACACCTTAGGATCATGATGGACAGATTACACTAGGGCCTTGAACATTGGGTTGTTGTTGACTTCTGACTGAATTTTTGCTAAATCGAATGCCACACTAACTGCATTGCTATCAAATGAGATATCTTCCCATTTTGGCACCTTTGATGGTGCATCAGCTGCCTTTCTTAGTTTTGCCATCAGCATAGTAACCCACTTCGTGTTCTGATGAAGAATTTCTTTCTGCTAGCAGAGGAATTTCAGACTATACGGATCCATGAAAATGATAAAGAATTTATATAAAAGATAGTATCTCCAAGTTTTCACCATCATGACCAATGCATATAACTCAATCGTGTAAGCTGTCATTTGGGTGATGGTGGTAGGCAATACCCTGCTGTAGAATGCAAATGGCCTTCCCTCTGGCAAGAACCATGCTCTGATTCCTACGTAGGATTCAATTTTGAAATGTTTGCTAAAATTTGGTTGTGCCAACACTGGTGCAGTAGTGAGTGCATCTTAATGTGGTTCAAAAGCTTCCTGACAGGCTATAGACCATGCAAATACATTTTTCTTCAGGGATTGGGTGAGGGGCCACACAATTGATGTAAAAGCGTTCACAAACATACAATAGTACCCTACCATTCCCAAGAAGCTGTACAGATCTTTAATGCCAGTGGATGTGGGCCACTTCTGAATAGCTTGAATTTGCCTACATCCATCGCCACACCTTGGGCAGGTACTCCAATTGATCTTTTCCCAAATGGGACTTGTCAGTGTTAAAATGCCATTGATTGTCAGCTAAAATCGTGAAGACCATGATCATATGCTCTCTACGTGGCTCCATATTTTTTCTATACAAAAGGATTGTCCGACAGTGGTATTGGGCTCTCGGCCCATTTATCTTCTCCTCTCATCTTCACCTCTTATATAAGGACCTCTGTACTCTCATTTCTATATATGATTCGACGGTTTCTTCATCTCATCGTCAACATGGTATCAGAGCCATAAACTCTACTCGCCGTCGCCGCCGTCGCCATCGTACGCTACAGTTGTCATTCCCGGCGTGCCACCTCCTCCCACTCTGACGCAATCCTCTTCTTTCTTGTCTACACTCATCACTGTTATCGAGCCTTCTCGTCGTCGAAATCACGGGCGCCCTTCGTTGCTTCGCGATGAGCGCCGCTTAGCTCCGCCGCTACGCGTCGTCTGTTGCTTCACTCCGGATGACGCATTTATTCACGCCTACATCTTTTATTCCAACCTATTACAAGGTCTACATCAATAATTTATGGCTACATCTAGGGATTCTATGTCATCTCCACACTCTTCTTCTCCGGGTTCGGATACTTCGTTACCACATGTCCCGGCACCTCCTGCTGACACTCAGGTGATTCTCTCGCCTATAGTGGTTCCTACTCCACCGATATTTGCACCTTGTCTCCCAATCACGGCACAACTTACTTTGCTTGCTTATAATCTTACCGAGCCATTATTACGCAGCATGGGCTTTTGGCTTTGAGCTCTTTCTTGAGTCTCACAATCTTCATCATCATCTCATGGATGACCCTTCGCCACTTCGTGACCCATCTTATGCCTCTTGGTCACAATCCGACTCAGCCATACTTGGATGCTTCACATCATCGAGCGAGCATTGGCGGAGTCTTTCGCGTGCATCAAGCCGGCGTGCTCTCTTTGGCAAACCCGTGAAACAATGTATGCTAATCAGACAAACATCGGCCGTGTGGTAGAGATCTTCGAGACTCTTCTCACTCTCAAGCAAGGCGATCTCTCTCTTTAGGCCCACTTCGGTCGCTTGCAGGCCTTAATTTAAGAGGTTGACCTTTATCAACCTCCCACAACAAATCTCGTGACGTTGAAGCGTTACCACGCAGAGCTCTATGTTGGCATCTATCTCAGTGGGCTTCGTCCCTCCATTGCCTCTCAGCTTAGGGGCTCTCTACTCTCTGGTGAACATGTCCTTGGCCTCTCTACCATCTTCTTTGCTACTCTTTGAGTCACGACTAGTATGCCTTTGCTCCCTCTCTCTTCTTTGAGTCGTGATGACCATTTCTGCTCCTCGAGCTGGCGACGATGGTGGTCACCCTCACCGCTTTGATGGCAGTTGTCCTCCTTGTGGGCGTGGCCGCAACGTCTTTCCGCCATGTCCTCACTGCGGCAAGCATAACGACCTTGCCAACAAGTGGTGGAAGCATTTCGGCAAGTCTCCTACTGCCCAAGCAGTTTTGACTCCTCCGGCTCCCTTTTTCCTAGCACCGCCCAGTATCCTTGCTCCCCAATATCATGTGACCTTGATGTCGATCGAGTATGATTTCACCATTCGAGTCGACAATCAATGACGCCCTTCCTCTTCACCATCATGGATTGTCGACTCAGGGGCTTCCTCTCATATGACCGAGACTTCATCGCTCTTATTGTCATATTGCCCTACCCCCTCCCATCCCCTCAGTTACCATTGCCGATGGTCGACCTTGTCCGGTCCAAGGCCGTGGTACTACTCGTGTCACCCCTTCTCTTTCTCTTCACCAAATCCTCTATGTTACTGGTTTCCTTGTAAACCTTCTCTCTACTAGTGCTATCACTCGTGCTCTTCCCTGTACAGTTACCTTCTTTCCCTTTCATTGTATTTTCTAGGATCTGTACACCGAACGGAGGATTGGTTTGGGCTATGAGAACGGGCGGGACATCTATGAGCTAGTTGTTGATGAACCCTTATTGGGTCTTCAAGCTCTTTTTGTTACATCTACTGCTACTTCCTCCCTTTTGTGGCATTGGCGTTTAGGTTATCCATGTTTTGACAAACTTAGAAAGACCTTAGCATGGCTTTCTCTTACTCAATTTGTATGCGAGTCGTGTCAGTTGGGCAAACATCATTGATCTTCTTACTCTAGTCGTGATGGCATCCCCTCTTCTGCGCCTTTTGATCTTCTTCATTGTGATGTTTGGGGTCCCTCTCGTACCCCCTCCATTTCAGTCTATCGCTACTATATCGTGATTGTTAATGACTATATTCGTGTGAGTTGGGTCTACCTTCTCTGTGATCGCTCTGAGGTTGTCACTACAGTCACCCACTTCATCACGGAAGTCGTCACTCAATATTCCACCTCGCCAAAGATTCTTTGTATTGATAACGCTCTTGAGTTTGTCTAAACCTCAATACGTACCTTTTGTGTTGATCGTGACATTATTCACCAAATTACTTCTCCTCACACCTCACAGCAGAATGGTGTCGCAGAGCGAAAACACCGTCAACTCCTTGATATCACTCGCACATTACTCATTAAGATACATGCCCCATCTTATTTTTGGTCTGACGCCCTTATGACTGCTCCCCTCTGCTCCCCTTGGTGGCGCTATTCCTTGTTATTGTCTCTTGCCCACCTCATCCCTCTTCTCCCTTCCTGCTCGGGTTTTTGGATGTATTACTTTTGTCCAAGATCACTCTCCTTCCCTCTCTAAACTCGCCCCTCGTTGTCTCAAAGGCGTGTTTGTTGGGTACTCTAGGACATAGAAGGGCTACCAGGTGTACTTTCTTTACACCTGTCGTTATATGACTTCTGCCGATGTTACCTTCCATGAGGAGTCTCCCTTCTTCTCTACTCTCTCGATTTCTCCTACTCCTGTCACTGCATCTCCTCCGCCTGGCTTCCCTCCCTTGGTGGTCATTGGCAATCCTCGTCCTTCGGTTTCCCCTCCTCCACTCTCTCTCTCCTCTCCTTCTCCTCCTGTTTCCTCGATTCAGCCCGTCTCATCTGCTCCATATACAGATCCCCTATCCCCCAACTCCACTGTCACCTCGCCATCCCTGGTCGTCGTTCTCCAAGTCTTTCCAAATGATCTTCACCTTCCCATCGCCCTTCGCAAGGGTACACACACTTGTACTCACCATCACATTTCTCACTTTGTTTCCTATGATCGTCTTTCTCCATCTTTTCGTGCCTTTACCCTTTTGGTAGCCTCCGAGTCGATTCCATGACCGCATGTTGAGGCAACATAGGTACGTGAATGGAAAGCGGCAATGGACTAGAAAATTGAGGCCTTGGTTTCTCGAGGGATTTGGACTTTGGTTCCTTGTCCAACAGATGGCAACATCGTCACGTGCAAATGGGTCTTCACCGTCAAATATCATCCTGATGGTACCATTGCTTGTCACAAGGCTCGTCTAGTTTTTCATGGATTTACTTAGGCCTATGGCATTGACTATATCAAGACATTTTCCCTAGTCGTTCGTCTCAACTCTGTCCGTGTGCTCCTCTCTCTAGCTGTTAATCACGCTTGGTCTCTCCACCAGTTAGATGTTTCTAATGCCTTTCTTTATGGTGATCCTGAGGAGCAAGTCTTTATGAAGCAACTTCCTATGTATGTTGCTCAGGGGGAGTCATCTAAGGTGTGTTTTTTGCGACAAGCTATTTACAGACTCAAGCAGAGTCCACGTGCGTGGTTTGCCAAGTTTAGTGGCCTTCTCTCCGCCTTTGGCTTCACATTATGCACGGCTGATCCCACTGTGCTCACTAAGAAGACTAAGGGTAGTTTTGCCATTGTTGCAGTTTACATTGATGACATTATTTTGACTGAGAGTGATGACATTGGTATTCTTTCTACGAGGACTTATTTATAGCAACACCTCAACATTCGTGACTTGGAGAGTCCTAGATACTTTCTGGGGATCGAGTTTGCTCATTAAGATGGGAAGCTCGCTTTGACCCAGCAGAAGTATGCCCTTGACATGTTTAAGGAGATGAGGCTTCTTGGGTGCAAGCCAGAGACCTCACCCCTGAAAGCTCACCCACAGTTTAGGGATACTTCGTCTCCACTCTTTGAGGATGCTAACTGCTATCGGAGATTATTGGGCAAGTTGATATATCTCACAGTCACTCGCCCCGACATTGTATACGCGGTTAGTGTCTTGAGTCAGTTCATGCAGGAACCTCGACGAGTTCATTGGGAGAGAGCACTGCGGGTTCTAGCATACATCAAGTGAGCCCCAAGGAGAGGGCTCATCTATCGATGACACGGTCATCTCCATATCGAAGCCTACTCTGATGCCGGGTATGCAGGTGACAAGGGAGATCGTAAATCTATTACAGGCAGTTGCACTTACATTGGAGGTAACCTCGTCACTTGGCGATCTCAAAAATAGAAGGTGGTATCATGCTCCAGCGCAAAGTCCGAGTATCGAGTTATGGCTGAAATTGCTCGGGAGATGGTATAGCTTCTATCTTTTCTTGAAGATCTCGGCATTTCATCTCTTTTTCCAATGCCCATGCATTGTGATAATCAAGATGCTATCTTTATCGCCAGCAATTCTACCTTTCATGAGCGTACGGAGCACACTGAGATTGGCTGCCACTACGTATGAGACAAGGTTATGTTCGGAGTAATCTCCACTCTTCATGTGACATCATCTCATCAGCTTGCACACGTCTTCAAAAAGAGTCTAACCGGAATCTCATATGATGCCACGTGTATCAAGCTGGGCATGTTTGATTTATATGCTCCAGCTTGAGGGGGAATGTCTGACAGTGGTATTAGGCTCTCAGCCTATTTATCTTGTCCTCTCATCTTTACCTCTTATATAAAGACCTCTGTACTCACGTTTCTATATATGATTCTAGGGTTTCTTCATCTCATCGTTAACAAGGATATTGTCAAAGAACAGCAGTACAAAGTTTTTAAGATATGGTTTGAAGATTGGGTTCAGGAGTGATTGGAATGTGGCTAGCATGTTGCTAAGCCCAAAGGGCATTACCTTGGACTCGTAGTGAACTTCGAGAGTTCTAAAGGCTATCTTGGGTATGTCCTTTGTCCTCATGCACAGCTGGTTATATGTTGATTCCATTTCAGTCTTGGGAAAAATAGACATACCATGCAATTCATCGAGGAGTTCATCCACCCACCGGAAAAGGGTATCTATCCAAGACTGTGAGTTTGTTAAGCTCCCAATAATCAATGCAGATTCTCCATCTATTGTCCTTCTTAACCAACCAGACTGGGTTAGCATATGATATGTTAGAATTTTGGATTATTTCGACTGTAACAGATCTTCAACTAACTTCTAATCTCATTCTCTTGCAAAAATGAGTAGCGACGGGGCCTCTGATTGACCATTTGGGCTTCCACTACTAAACTGATAGCATGGTCCACTGCTCGTAGAGGAGGATTGCTGGTTGGTGCATAGAAAACAATGGGGAATCCAGCATTCAAATAGTCTAATAGTGGCAATTCTGATTGGTAAGTACCTTTCAGAATGTCCGCACCATAGACATGATGCAGCTCCATTATACAAATGTTTCCAACAATCATTTCCTTGTCCGCTTGTGTGGGCTCAATCATATTTTTCTGTAGCAATGGGGATGCATGCAAGGTATGGACTTGCTGATCGATAAAAAATTTCTTAAATAAGAGCTCTGAAGTGGGAGTGTACCCATCCCAATGAGACCAACCGTTTCATCCATGCTGCATAGTGAGTGGGGTCAAAAAATCTTTTACCACCGTTATTCTCTGCATCTCAACCACAACACTCGGACATGTGCCTCTCCCATTTACTGTAGGCACATCTCCAAGACTGTGTTGTATTATCCCAAATTGCTTATTGGTAGCTGTAATTCCTTCAAGAGCTTCATACAAAGGACTTTATGGTTCACCCCTGGGTTGATTATGATTATGACATCTCGCAAATATATGCTACCCTTCAACTTTGTTCTGCTGTTCTGCGTGAATCCATGACAGAACTGAAAGATATATGGGCGTGAATAGCATACCTCTGAAGTAGAATCAAGATAACACTCTGCGTCTTGTTTCTATCATAAGTAGATAATGCATAAGTTCCAGTAGATCTTTTCAGTGAAGCTGAAAAAGATGGTGACAATGTCATTTGTGCCCCAACTGGAGCTGTCAGAGATTGCATTGCTTGCCAAAGTGCCTGAATAGGAATTTCTGCTTTCAAGGAGGTGTCCCATAGTCACCACTAATCCTGTCTGGTTCATCATGGCTGTCTGTGCACGAATTTCCAGCTCGAGGCTCTTGAGTATACTTGCCCCCTTGATTCTGGGGAAGACCAGGGAATGGTGCTGACAGCCTTCCAAATTCAGCTCGGTATGAAGATACCAAACTGTCCTCTTTAATGTTCAGTAGGCATTGATATGCTGAGGTGGAAGGGAAGACATGGAACCTGTCTTCTAATTTCAGGCGAAACTCTGTCCATGATTTGTCTCCAAATGTTCCTACTCCTGGATGTAGTCGTGGCGGAAGTATCTTTCAGCCCTTCTTAACCATATGTCCAGGTTCTCACCAGTGAACACCAGTAACCACCCTTTTTTTTTCCAAGTGTTATTAACAAGAACTGGATGGATGATGATGACGACACATCCTGTTTAGGTACTCAGTTTTTGCTACAGCCTGACCGAGCATTGGAAGGTTGTCCAGTTGGAGCAGACTTTGCTCCATCACGGCAATTAGCAGAATTTGCTCTGACTGGACAAACTTCCAATGCTCGGTCAGGCTGCGGCAAAGACTGAGGAGTACCCATCATTTTGAGTATAACTAGGGTTAGTCACCTTCTTCTAGACTCGAAATGAAGGAGACTAAACCCTAAGATACTAATCTTCTTGATTCCTTTCCTTTCCTGCCCAAAACAATGTTCCTATCCCCCTATTTATAGCCATGGGAGAAGTCATTATAGGTTCCTTCAAGTGAGGGTTAAAATAGGAAAAAATCATATCTATACTTAAAAGGTTTATATCAATACTTTTTTAAAAAAGGTTCATATTAATTTAAAAAGTCTGTTACAGCCCTTGAGCAGAGTGAAGGCTGGAAAAGAGAAGGGTGAGGGTAATCTGTTACACTATTTTTTCATGTCTGAGTTTGGGTTATGGTGAAGCCTAAGAACCTAAATCAGAAGGCACAATGTGAGGTGACCTGGCTGAAATTTTGTTTAAAAGCTTCTAATACTTCAATTTTTTTTCAAGCACCTTCTAATGCTTAAAATAATTTAAATCTTGTTAGTTCAGACTTCTGCCTCATAGGTATTGTAAGAGTTTGTGATTTTTCTTCACAAGATCTTTTGGATGGCCTTTTTTCTGGTGGCATTTATTGGAACCTCCATTGTGTTGTCATAACCCAGTATAGTTTCCTGATTATAGAGTTCTACTTATGCTAATGGGTTTAGGTAAGCTCCTTTATTGACTCAAGGGTTGTATCGCGTGTAAAATTAATTCAATTATGCAGTTTGTGGATTCGAGGGTTGAAGGAAGTTAGTCTAATTACTCCATGTTCGATTACTTCAAGCAGAACAAGACTTTGTAGAATCCAGAGGACAAACTTTTTTCGAATGTATTCAGTTGGCTATACATTGGGACATGGGTTCCTGATTGATGATGGATTCGACTAGGGATCACCAGGAATCTGATCCAAAGATTTTTTCTGATATGCAATTTGATGGTAGATCAACACATTTGATCATTGACCATTTAAATATGACATAGATTGTCATGATCATAAAAGGTTTAAGCTCATAGCGTGAGCATTGATAAAGAAAAATGGTAAGAGATTTACATACTATACACAAATAAAAATAAACTAAAAACATTAATAGGCCTTACTTCTGAAACAAGAAGTCCAAATTCAAATGGATGGATTCATTTTATAGATGGCAAGTTTTTTCTCCACAATTCTCTTACATCAATCAGGTGGAAAGTTTCATTTTCTAGGTTTAAAAAAATGTTGAACTTTTAGTCACAGAAATGGCACCATTGCTTTTGTTGACCTCTTGTATTAAAGAAACTAATGGGATCACCACATGAAATTTAGATATTCATGTGGAATTCATGCTATCACATGCAGAACTTTTCCTATGACAGTTTCTTTCTCTGATTTTGTTTGCAGACTGGCTGTTTTTGCAACCCAGGTGCATGTGCAAAGTACCTTGGACTTTCAGTCTCAGATCTCATGACCAATCTAGAGGTCAGATATTGGTCCACTTTCATTATGAAGTCTCATTCTCAAATCAAGTTACCGGTCTTGCATCAATCGATGATATTTTAAGCAAGTCGTCCATATTTTCAAAAATTGTGTTTTTTTCAGGCAGGCCATGTTTGCTGGGATGACTATGACATAATTCAGGGGAAACCAACTGGAGCTGTTAGGATTTCCTTTGGTTACATGTCAGTGTTTGAGGATGCATGGGTAATCTGCAGTTTTATTTTTCTGTGGCATCCATAGTTGACATCAGGAAAATAACATGCTTTTTGTTCCCTTTTTCCCTATAGTTCTCTGATTTCTCTACCATTTTTCTGCTTTGTTTGGCAAAATATACATCTAAGGTTGCAATGTGATTTTTTTTTTTTTGCGCATGGTTTCTATTGATCTCAAGTCAGCAATCAAAACCGTTTAATGATCAGCTTGGTCTCCATCATAGAACTGATGTAAATGCCTAAAAAATGACACTTAATTACTTTATGGAGGAGATAAATTCTGTGGTGGCAATGATTGCATGTGAATAGTGCAGGGATGGGCTAGCTATGGACTAAGAAAAATAGGGAAATTACTCATATAGATTCCTCCTTGGTTTTCTCTCTGTCCAACGGTTTTATTATAACTTCGTCATTGTTGTCGAGCCTTTTTGCAGTTCTCGAGGGTCTACTTACTTGTATTTCATTCATACATGTGCTAGGGAACCCAGTATCGATACTCCATACTTGCATGGCCACCTTGTCTTCAAACTGGAATTGAGGAAATTGCAAGAGGAGAGTTGAGGCCACAGCTAAACCACTTTTCCCAAGAGGAGAGTATTCTTGCATGGCCACAGCTAAACCACTTATCCCACAAAAATATCCAATGCCAAGTATTCTAGTGTGTTTTGCAGTAAGAGGGACTTATTTAGTTTATGTAGAGTTGGACCAATTTTAAGGAGACTGACCTATTGTTGAATTCTTTTGCGGGAAATTCACCTCCAGTGCTTTTGTTGAGGGTGCAATTGTCGATGCTGAATATTCAATCCCTGTCCTCTCTGATAGCAAGGTGTGGCTGGAGCACCGACCATGATATGGCAGGATCAATCCTGCCTTGAGTTGCTCTTCTGCCTGAGCATTGAACCTCATTTTCAAAAGCACAGGTGTCTATGAGAAGAATGATGAACTGGTTCCACGTTTGGAACATGGGTGATTGTGTGGTCTATAGGCTGTAATTTGGCCTGAAGGTATCCATGGTCTCCAATTCTCGCAGAATTTTCCTTGCTGATGTCTGTAGAGCTTCAGCTGCTTGTTCGTGGCTGTGTGTGGCTTTGAGATATAGCACATGCCTTGAGAAGCTGAGTGGGACCCTGGTTAATTGTTCCCCCTCTTAATGTGGGGCTGTTCAAGGTGTCTGGTTTCTGAGTCTCTACTCTGGTGTGCTACACTCATTCAAATTAAAATGGAGTATGTAAGAAATGAGCCTGAATCCTTCTCAACAATCCATTATCATCCCTGGCCCAATATTATTTAAATCTCCATAGTCTCCTAGGGAAGAAGATCTGCAAACTGCAATGTTACCTTGGATGATGACTGCTAAGATATGACATGCGATGTTTCAACGGATGACATACCCACCTCCAAACATGATTTCATACGGATATCTCCTAGTACACTCTGTGAGGCATCTGAATGGAGGTCAAGATGTGAGAAGGGGAAAAACCCAAGTTTTTAAAAGCAGGAGACCCAGGGGCTTTTGGAAGTGGCCCATTCTATGCACTACCCTTGTTTTATCGATTGATACCTGGCTCTAAGTCTAGGGTCTTTCGTACTATTTTCTGCATTCCTTTTTCACTGTTAAGACGAACTTCTTTTTGACGTTTGATTCATCTATTTCCTTTTTTAGATTCCTTTTTAGGAGCCTCCTTTTGAAAACTTGTGATTTTTACATTCTTTTTCTGATGGAGATTGTTTTTTTGTAACCAGAAATTTTTGAAGTTTATTGAGAATTCTTTTGTATCTGGGAGAAATATGCTCGAGGAAGAACTCAGAATGGAAAGAAAATCAGTTTGTTTCCCTGGTATTTCATTTTTGTTTCCTGTAATGTGATGTTTTGAGTCCTTTTTTATATTTTAGGTTTCCAATGGCATTTTAGCTTTTTGACATTAACAAGTTATAGGCCTCAAGGCCCTTTTGATGTAGCCCACACATCCACTAGTGAGGGTCTAATATGATGTAGTTCAGTTTTGAGGCCTGGTTAAAGCTTAATGAGCCAAGGAGAATCTGTAGAAGCTGATAAAATGTGCAGAGGATCATCTAGAGACACAAATATCTTGTTTTAGATTCTAGAGATCCTAGAGTATCTCTTTTGAGGCTTATCTGAGCCTAGAAGCTTCCTTTTAGTTGTGTCAGGTCAAGTCATTAACACGAGCATGATGTTAGAGTTGTATTTCCAAAACTTTGAGTTGTTTTTTTAAGGGTCATGTCATGTCATTTGGATGACCCTTCACTTTTTAAGGCCTATATAAGGGTCTCATTGTCATTCCATTTTGAGAGCTCTGCTTTCTTCTTTCTGAGTGCTCTCTGTGCTTGAGAGTGCTCATGTGCTTGTGGATTCAAGCACAACCCCTTGTGAATTCAAGGGTTGAAGAGGTTTATTGTGGATTTAGAACCCAACCCTTCTTGTAGAGCAAGGCTTATAAATTCAAGTCAGTGTTCTGCATAATTCTAATGCTAAAGCTGCGTCACCTTTCATACCATGAAATGGAATGTCTTTATGCCCTAAGTATGTTCTCTTGAAGTGGAGGGTCCTTTCCCTGCCGTCAATCATCTTCTTCTGATTATCAAGATTGATAGGCACTGCTCTATTTCAATATTCATATGAGCCATTTTTCTAGCTTGGTTTTTGTGGCACTCAAAGTTCAAGGGAATATATCTGCAGTAAGCAGCCTCTCATGGAAGTCAAAGCCAGTGGGAGTTGTCTCTGTCTTGTTTTCTCTGCATCCAGCTTTCTGGAAAGTTCAGTTCTTGAAGGCGACAAAGATCTTTCCAGCCAGGGAGAAGATGATGGCTGTAAAGTCCATGCCATATAGAACTGAGTTCATGGCCTTCTTAAAAAGGCCCATCCGGCGCATGGAGAAGCACATTTGTCAGACCTGCTCCTTGTCACTGTAAAGCAGAAGTTTTCTTCACTGATTTGTGCAAGTAACCCTGTCTTTGGGACTGCAGAGGAGACAAAGGAAAAATGAGAGAAATATGAGGGCATCACAGGCAGGACCCTCCATGTGGGTGTGAAATCAGAAGTGAATTTGGACTCAGAGTCATGTGGGTAGATTGTGAGATGAAAGTGGAAGGGGAAGAGCAAGAAAAACTGAAGAGCAAACAAGGCTGCATCACAGGCAACAGCAAAGGTCCGAGCCTGATGCTCGCCTTTCAAGAGATCAACCCCCATTTGGTGAAACAGCGGAGAGCTCTGCCCCTATCCAGGTCATTCTTCTAGTGCACAGACTTCCAGCAGCACTCATGACTGTCATTCTTAACTGTTCAGAGGTTGAGGGGCCAAAACATCTATTTGCAAGGCTTCAAGGCAGTCTTAAAGTGAAGAGTATTCACTATTAAGCATGAGCGGAGTGTTGTTATATGACGCTCTAAGTCCTTTTTATTTTTTACCATGATTTATACTTGATAATGCTACTGTTACAACTGTAAAATTGATAGTCCTATTTAGAGGGACTTTTGTTCCAGAAATGCATAAGCTGTTTATGCCCCAGAATGTCACGGATTAGAGTACTGCATTCTCATGTAAAATTTCAAATTTTAGGAATGTCTATCCGCACTTTCTATGCACCATATACCACTCTATTTTTGACTGAGGAAACAAAAGGATCTTCTATTGCTATTAGCTCCATTTTTCTGCTTTTGTTTTTCCTGATGATCATTTTTTCTAATTCAATATTTTTGTATATTGGAGATTTCATCGACTTTTGTCTGCTAACTATAACTATTGTACACAGGTAGCTTTGAGAAACAGACGTCAGGAAACATTTTTCTCAAGTCCATCACTATTTATCCAATAAAGTCTTGTTCTGGATTCAACGTAGATAGCTGGCCTCTAAGCTGCACTGGTTTGCTTCTTTAATTTCTAAATCTTAGTCTTCTGCTACCTTAAAGCTGATGTTATTTGATTCTTTGGTCTGTCACAGCTTGCTTCAAAGACATGCAATAACATGAACTCGGATTTTGAATTCCCTATCTAATGAATGTCAAAAAAACTATAGAAAAGCTTTTTCATGTTTTCTTTTTTTCTTGTACTTGGTGTCAAACTACCTTGTTATCTGTTTTTCATCTTTTGCCAATGGAGGCCTATTAGCCAGGGATTTATATATGTGGCTTTGATGTTACCATAACAGAAGTGCCAACAATTTATCTCTCTTTGTTTATTTTTAGTTTTCTTTTAAATGGAAAAGAAGATCACCCAAGATGAGTGATCAACTTGATAGTCTAATATATATATTTGCGCCATATGTACAAGAATGGTTGCAAAGTATTCCCCTTCCCCGTTTCACATCCTTCTACACCAACGTGACCCAAATCCTTCCACTTCCTAAATGATCTTATTGGTCAATGCAACCTTCCCCTTGAAAATCTGCTCATTAGGGTGCAATCAAATTGCCCATAGCAATGCCATGATTCTTCCCCACTCTGCCTTCTCAGAAGTTGTCTTACACTGTGGAATCTTCTATTTGGCCCAAATCATCTTAGAAAATGGGCACTTGAAGAACAAGTGTAAAGAGTTATCTTCCCCTTTTGTACAAAATTACGCTGTCTGATGTTGTGTTTGAGAACAACCTCCTCCAGGAGACTTGAGTTATGAGTCATCGCATGAAGAGCTGCAAATAAGAAATTACTGCCTTTCATGAGATTTTTATCTCCCTATATGTTTGTGCACTTGAATGGTTGCATGCTCCTCAACACATTACTGCTCTTTGATCTTTGTGTATGCCTCTTGTATAGAGAAGGTGCTGCCTTCCCATTCCCAATTGTCTGGTGTCTTGATTAATGGTTGCATGAGTACTAGGGCGGTCTGCATATTCAGAAGATCTCCACCCTCGGTCTAACAAAGCGTCTTCCAGTATTGGACTCTATGCGCCGTCCCAACTATCCTGAAAGTGAGGTCCAAGGGTTCCGCGCAAGAAAAATAGACATTGGGAATTCCATACTTGGAATGCCCTGAGCCTACCCCTCATCCAACAAATACTTGAATCAAGAGCTGTCTTCTAGTTTAGTTGAGAAGAATTCTCGAATTAGAGGGTTCACATGTGTCAGACCTTTCTGCAACACTGATGCTCACGGACTAGAGCCACTGAGCTATCCTAATTCACAAATGTGGCTCAATAGGCTTGTAGTATCATCTTAGCCGAATCCTCCTTTTGGTGCATAATCCTACGCATGCACTTTGTTAGAAGTGCTAGGTTCACGGTTTGTAAACTTCAGAACCCCCAAACCTCCTAACTTTACTCGTCTGCACACCACGACCTGAGGGACCATTGCCAAATGTCTGCCTTCTCCAAACCTCCTCATCAACCCATTGTGCTGTTTTCTGACACCTGCTTATAACTTAGAGATGGATAAATAAAAAATAGTTATCATAGAGAACATTGACCGTAACATCCAATGCCGCTGCCCATCAACAACCCTCTATTCTGCCACCCTTCTTGTCTCCTTTCCACCTTTCCTATAATTTGTTACTAGTCCACGGTGAAGAGCCAGCCGCCCATTTGTGGCAGCCACCCAAAAACACATAGGACGCATCCTATTTGGCATCCCTATGGCCCTAGAACATTGTGCCTCCTCTTGCAATAGCCCAAACCTATAAAAGCTGATTTGACCCAATTTTTTTGGTGGGCCTGAGAAATATGCAAAAAGGTCTAATTCCATTGAGGGATTCTTCACATCATTAAAGGATTTTTTTGTGAAGAACATAATGTCATTCTGTGAATTGTAATAGTGGGATGCCCTCTAGTAGTTCATCATCTAGAAACTTCTCTACAGACCGTGGGATTCATTTGGGTTCTTGTATCTAGATCTGTAGATGATATTTTTTCCATTAGGGTATATCCAAATGGTTAAAAAGAACACGCCTTAAAATTTGAGCGATTTGATAATTTTCTTTCCTTTTCTTTCTTTTTGAAAAGTGCAAGGGATGATCACCTGGATAATGGTGATTGACTCACAGTTACCAAACTATCACAATGGACTCTCTCTCCCCTCATGGCCTGAAGGACCAGGCTGCCGCAAGACCCTCTACAGCATACGCAACTCCATCCGTAGAGGCGGCCTCCCCCCTGAATAGTGTATCATTCCTATTCAGCCATACTGCCCAAAGTATTGCAAGTGCGAAACCCCCCTACTTCCATCTGCAGCTGCCCCTCTGGATTGAATCCCAGAAAAATTGATAATTTTTTAAAAGTATTTCTGTGCCAAAGTCTAATTCCAGAACAAACATTCATTTTGAATTGGCGAGATTTATTCTATGCCTTATTCTTACATGATCATAAATAAATTTGTGTTCATTTTGATTTCCTCTTCTATCATGGACAGGCCTGAGATATGATCGAGAATGGCTTCTTAAAGCTACTACTGGTGAAGTACTCACGCAGAAGAAGGTTAGCCATGATTTATTTGGGAATTTCTAGTGGTATCCAGACATCCTGTTTCAAGGTGTCAACCCCTTGAATGATTCTCTACTTAATTTGGTACAAGCTTTATATTGGCTTAATCTTAACTTCTTGTTTATCTCTCATGTATTTTCTATCTTCAAAAAATGAAAGCATCTGTCTCATATGGAAGGAGAAGCCTTTTCAAAAGGACAGTTACAAAATAAAAAGAATTCAATTGATGATACTAATCTACTGTTTGGGCCTTTTAGTCTCTGGTAATAAAGGCCCACAATAGTCCCATAGTACAATGCAATGATAATGAATATACCTACAATATATAATATGCATATTGTAAAACTTAAAATCAGACTTGGACTTATTGGTGCTTATGCCTGAAAACTAGATGCAGGTTAGTTACTATAGTCAAATTTGAAAACCGACAGGAAAATCAGACCTGGAATTTTACAATTATCTTTTTTGGCAAATTTCATAAAAAATGTGATATAGAAACATTTAGATTTTGTACTATGCAATGATTTATTTTTCAGGTCCCAGAAATGTACAAAGTTTCGGCATTTATTGATCTGACTCAGCGCATTCTCATCATAGAGTCTCCAAATTGCAAGGAAAAACTGTGTTTATCTATTGAAGTTCATTCTGCCGGCTGTACCCATGAAGAGATTGATGTTTATGGTCAAAGGTGCATTCAGTTACTATTTTGTTTGTGTTTTCTTACACATTTAAAATTTGGATTAGTTTTTTTTGGAAAGGAAGAGGAAGATCAGCTGAAACCATTGATCAACCCAATAGGATTATATCTATGTGTCATATGTACAAGAATGGTCCCGAAGGACCCCTTCCCCTCCCAGCTTCACGTCCTTCTAAACCATCGTGGCACAAATTCTTCCACTTCCTGAACTTTGGTTTATATGTTTGTATCTTAAGTTTATGTCCTCTCCTAGATAATGTGTTGTGTAACTTGTTAGAATCTTTGGATTTTTAGAGCTTTCCACCAAGTTTGGCCTCATTAAAGATTTTAAAGCAAAAAAAAGGAGAAGGGAGGAAACAAGAGTGAGAAGTGAGGCAAAAATTGTTTACTTCAACTATTCATCATGGATCTCTTTATACATACAGTTATTTGATTTGCCTTACAATATAATATCCATGTTTAAATATCAATTTACAATGATGACTTATGTAAACATAGTGGTATATACCTAAAGACAAATCTTTAGAGGGTAAAACTGTGAAGAAGGTTCCTCCTTATGACACCCCCTCCCTCCAGCAGAAGAATGGATTCTTCTCATTCTAAGCTTCCAAATCAATCACGAGAAATCTTTAACAGATATGCATTTAAACAAAATCTTTGGACATTGGTCCTTCTTGCTGATATACAGTTTGAGGAGGCAAGTCATAATCAATCAAGGACTGAGAAAGAAAGCAGAAAGTCATGCTTTATTACATAATGAGTTAGCTCTATATAGGTCTATTACATGACAGCTAGTAATCGGGATGCCTGTTATTAGCCATAAGAGGTATTTTACAATGGTAACAGTTATGTATGTATTTATAAAACTACCATTATTCTCCAATTTCTCCTTTTTAAAGTGTCTATAAATCTCTTTACACTTTGTCCCGTCAAGTTGGACTGGTCATATTCTATGCTGATGGCAGGTTTGTTATCGCATAGTATATCCTCATATCAAATTTGCATATCCTCTAAAATTCCCTTGAGCCATATGGTGTGTGATGGCTTGGAATTCTGCTTCTGTAGTACTTGATTGGAATATCACTTTTTTATTTGCTTTAACAAGCCAGGAGATTCTACCCAAGGGATTAAAAGAGTCTAATAGGTGACCAGCAATCAACAAATGAATCAGCATAATTAGAGGCAGTTAATTTAGAGAGTTAGTTTACTGTCCTCTGAAAAATCAATTCTGGCCTAATTGTTCTCTTGATTTGTTTTACTTTTGAAAAGTAGAAGGGATGATCACCCGACAAATCAGTGACCGACCCATGGAAATAGTTAGCTAATACATCAGGCCCCCCGCCCTCCTCGTTTGGAGGACCAAACTATCACCAAACCCTCCACAGCATAGGCGACCCTGTCACTAGACGCTGCCCTCATGTTGAATAGCTTGTTGTTCCGGTGCAACCATATGGCCTAGAGCACTGCGAGTATGCAAACCCTATTCGCCCTCCCTTGACCACCTTCCATTTTGGCTCCACGCGAGAGGTCCCTTCGACCTTCCTCCATGAAGACGTCTTGTCCAGTCCACTTTTCTTAGTGTAGCTGCGTACGCTACCCTCCAAAGGGAGTGACCTTCAGCCTCTCGATCGATTCTGACCCCCTTGCCCCCCGATTTGGTGTAGTGTGTTCGTGCTCTCCACAGTGTTGTCGCGCACAAAGTGCATCTGCGAGTTCCGATTTTGCCATCGTGGGTTCCAGTGCAGGTTCCTTTACCTTGTGTCGATCTCTGTTCCGTTCATGAACAAGAACTCCCTTTTTGAAAACTGCATGACCTGCCCTTCCTTGACCCCAATGAGTACCCCAAATGCTGTCACAGCACCCTTTTGAACATTCTCTGCAGTTCGCGTAAGTCCCTTCAAAAACTGTCTATATAGTCCCCTTCTTGATTGTTTTTCCCTCGCTCTAACGCCTCCTTTGTCCACAATTGTGCTCCTTATCTCAAGATCCTGACCGGAATGCTTGAGGTTTTGGAGCTACTCAGAAACATTTTTTCTCTACAATTATTAGAGATCCACTATTCCCTAGATATGAGGGAGGGAAACACCCGAACTGGTGCCCCCTGATGTCATTGTGAGAATGATGCAAGGATACAAGTCGATCGTTACAGGGTTACAAGGTGTGAGAGGGCCTGAGCCATCTCTGTTCCAAGAAAAGAAAAATCCCCAAGTGACATGTTGAACGGCATCACCGGAGGGAGCTATGCCCTTAAAGACGACCTCATTTCTATGGAGCTAGATCGCTCATAATGTGGCGAAAGCTCACCTCCAATCCGTCTCCTGTTTGAAAGAGCCGTCTATGAGGGAGCTCCAAAATGCCTCGTCCGAAGATGTGACGAGGCGAGGCACCCCCGCCGCCCGCCATGCTTCCTGTACCATCGGGCACGTGAAAAAAAGGGGGGAGCAGTCTTCCTCCTCCCCATCACATAGAGGACAGCTCACTACGGCCCGGAAACAAGCGACGGCGCATGACTCTCGTCATCAAACGGCGGCACAAGAGTAACCAGCCAAAGAGTCGAATCTTTAGTGGAAGTTGTTGCTTCCACACCACCCGGCAGCGTCAGATGAGAGAAACGGCTTATGGGGGCGCCTGCCCTCAAAGGAGACGGTATACCGCCTTGGCCGAAAAATTGAAATGGCGTCGTAGCTAGGCGTCTTGAGTCTCCACATTCAGTCTCAGGTTGGGCAGGCAAACTTGTAAGTACATGAAGGTGGCCACCCTCTGGTCAGACAAAACATAGGATAGGATCAGAGTCTAGGCACCTGTCCACATTGTTTGTATTGTGGCTGCCGGGTCCAATTCTCAGGCGTAGAGGCGGGGGAAAGCGTCACCCAAGCATCCCAGCCCAGACTTGTCATCCTCCCAAAACTAGAAATGTGCCCCATCTTCCAGCTGCGGCCAAAAGAAAGGCCGCACAAGCAGGAAAATCCCTCGGAGGCCCGTAATGACAGGGGAGTCTTCGCGGCATGGGGTTGCTCACGCGCTTCAGTCAAAAGAGTGAATGGATAAGCATGGAGACCATGTCACTGAATGGCTTCATCACTCGGATCACCCACTTACTCAACAGTGCCGTGTTGGTCTGCTCCAGGTGGCGTACGCCAAGGTCGCCATGTGCGACAGGCCGCCATGTGCGCCATTTGCGGTGGGGGTACAAACCGTGCTCCATGTGACAAGGGCGCCACCCTCTCTGTCCTTCGCCAGAAAAAGCTCATCATGGCCCCCTCGAGTCGGCGTCATACCCCCACCAGCATTCGAAAAACTAACATAAAATAGGTCGGGATGGCAGAGAGGGCTGCCTTCACCAAAACTAGTCAGCCTCTGTGCGAGAGCACGCGCGCCGGCCAACCTCCCAATCTTGCATCCACCTTCTCAAGCATCGGTTGCTAGTCTTGTATTCGGAGTCGTCTGCCCACCAACGATAGACCTAGGTACCGAAACAGGAGCGTCCCGATCGGTGTCGCTAAGTGTCCGACACACCTTGACTCCTCCTCTGTGGAAAGCTTGAAGCCCAAGAAGATAGACTTGGCTCTATTAAGTTGCAATCCAAAGAAATTGGAGAAGATGTCCATCATGTTGGAGAGGGTGCGAGCCGCCGTCTCGTAGCCTTGGATGAAGAACGTTGTGTCGTCCGTGTATTGGAGCAGTGGTATTCCCTCCAGGGTCCCCGACGTCTGAAATCCTGAGATATAACCTCGGGAGCATAGTCTCGTTGTGTAGATAGCTAGGGTGTTGACGGCCAGTATGAACAACAATGGTGCAAGCAAACAACCCTGTCTGATGCCCCTTTGCGGCTGAAATCACCCCTGTTGGGGCCGTCCGTTTACTAGGACTGAGAATGAAGCCGTAGTAACGCAAAGTTTGACCCATCGCACCCATTCCTCCAGGAAGCCATGTCACCTCAAAACATTCTAGAGGAATCGCCAATCAATGGAGTCGTAGACTTTTGCAAAGTCCACTTTCCACATGAAACCGGCGGTGCCAGACCGACTCCGAGCCGCCACCATCTCCTCAGCCAGCACTATACTGTTTATCATCTGCCGCCCCGAGATGAAAGCAAATTGAAATGGTCTGATCAGGCCAGCCAGGACCTCACGGAGGCGATTAGCCAATACTTTGGCTATAATTAGGTACATCGAATTGGATAGTGAGATCAGTCGGAAATCCCCTATATGCTCTGCTCATGCTGTCTTCGGGAGGAGGACGAGATAGACTTTGAAGAGACTCTCCATCTGACATCTGCTCGGCATGGAACTCCTCCATCACTGAAACCACCTCCGGTTCGACCACGTTTCAACACTCCTTGTAGAAAAATAACGGAATCCCATTTAGACCCGGAGCGCCCTTGCCCTTCAAACCCTAGACGGCGGCTTTGACTTCTTTCGTCTGAAAAAAGGCGGATCAGAGTGCTGCTGCTGTGCCGGGTTGATAGTAGAAACTTTGGTGGACGTCCCATTCCACTGGTTTGGAGGACCTCGGATGGTAGAAAGCTCGGAAGTAGTCTGCCAGTGCTTGTCCCCCGACGTTGGGTCGCTATGAATATGGTCCCCAATCCGAAGCCAGTGAACATGGTTTTGCAACTTGGTGGAAGAAACGGGTTGTTGGCGTCTTCGGCCGCCAAACATAATTGTCTTGACCGTTGATGCCAATCTATCTCGAGTCATATGTCCAATTTGAGCTACTTCTCCTCGGCGTAATCTCCTCTCTTGTGCTTCTCATGGCTTGAATGCGGGCCAGGGCCGCATCCCGACTACTGGTGCGGTTGTTATGAATTTGACGTCGAAGCTAAAATAGGTGGTGCCTAAACTGGAGCAGCTTCTTGGCTAAACATGCCGCTGCCATCCCAAAAGTGTCATGATTTCTCCACCATCCTTCAATGCCCGCTTTGAAACTGTCTTGCCTGAACCAAGATCGGTTCATTTTGAAATATGTAGGTCTGGCCGGTCCCACTTGTGATGCCCTATAGGAGAGGAGTATGGCTAGATAAAGGCCTAGGCAAAGATGTCACCTTTGCCAAGGCGTGTATGTCGAGGAGCTCAGGTGAGCAGAGGAAACGGTCGATCCGGGACTGAGACATGGGCCCGCGCCATGTGAACCACCAATCGGATGACCCCATCTCTCCTAGGTTGAGCTGGGCAAGGCACCTCTCGAATCGCGCCGATCCTTGGTCCCTGCCACCCGTGTCGTTCGGCCAGTCCGCAGTCGCCAACGTCTCATTGAAGTCGCCGCCAATGAGTACAGAGAGATTCGGGAATAACTCCACACAACTATATGAGATCCTCCCATAGTTCCCCTCTGGACTGTGGGAACCGTGGGTCCATATGCCGACACAAACCCAAAATGGAGACCATCTGCCTGATGGAGGAGGCGTGCCGCAACTACATGATGGCCCTCGCCACTCCAATATCTTGTTGAATAAAGCCTCCTTCCACTCCAGTATAACTCTGCCTCAACGCCCTGTGGCGCTGATGCAAACTTGCGATGTCTCGCCGCCCCATCCAAGGTCGGACCAAGTACGATGGTCCGTAGAAGTGAGTAGGGTCTCCTGTAAGCATATGACGTCGGCCCCCCATTCCTTGAGATAGCATCCGACCACCCCCCGGCGACAAGGGTGATAGAGACCGCGTAAGTTCTAGGAGATGCACATCATGGGGCATGGGCATAAGCTCCCGTCGCGGGCGATACCTCCAACGCGTGCATCCTCTCTGGAAGAGAAATGTCCTGGTCCCCAGGCAATGCCAGGGTAGAAGGGCCGGGGGCCTCTGAGGGCACCTCTCGGGTCGGGAAGCGGATGGTTGTCTGTAGATGCTCCTCGTACTTCGCCAGACAAGTTTTGAAGTTCTCGAGGGTGATGGATATTATGTGGCCTATAAGCCAATCACACTTTCATGCATCTTGTTTATGTTCATTAAAATGACATTTATTCATTGTCATTATTGTGTGATGTTTGCAACGAAGTACATGAGCATGTGCAATGACTAAGTGAATTATGATGAGATCATAATACAGTGATCACTAGTCTTTAAACATATATTCTAAATATTCCTATTCGTAGGATATTCGAAAAGGACATCGAATTATCCAAGAAAGAATAGCACTATATAATCCAACTCATATGATGAGTATGACTAATCCTATAACCATCAGTGTGGAGACACTAAGGATAGATAGTGGGTGCTCTTTAAAGAAAGAGTTCACTGAATTGATCGGTATGAATCCCTGAATGGTATTATACCTAACTGTCAATCAGGTTGATTCATGTCATGATTGTGTATGTGGTCCTTTGACTTGAGACACCAAAGACATCTTATGGATGGATGATCGTGTTTTGATTATGACTTACGAATCTCTAGTCCCGGGATATCTAAAACGTCATATATTGGATACGATATAAAGTCCACGAAGATGATTGTGTGATCAAGATAGGATCATCCACCCTCGGTATTTGAGGAGATTGACTCAAAGGAATGAGATGCGATGAAATCCTTAGCCAAGGTAGTAGAAATATCGGAGAAGGAGTTCTCGATGATTTCTACATGCATCAGTACTAACTTGAGTGACCGATTAGGGTTTGACAGTTGACCATACCCTAAGTCATTCATGAGTCTAATGTGGATGAAGGATTATATATACATGATAATCGATGACGGGAAGGTTCCATAAGTGAGTTCTTACATACTCCATATCTCCTAGTGTACGTGGTGTAGTTTGACACCCAACAGGCTGGCAACTCAACCTATTGATTGGGTTAAATCGATCCTTGATTAATTAATCTATATGTGAATGTGGATAATTAATTAAGGTTGACCAATAAGGTGTTATTTAGTTTATAGAGTTATTAACTAGTGAGATTATATGGACCTAAAGGGTCACACACATAAGGTTTATGGATGTTGGTGGATATAGACATAATTATGAGGGTTTTTATGAAAAAAATCTCATTCCAAATGTCTATACATAAGGCGAAAATGATCACAACTGAAGGTGCCCATGCAAGCCTTATAAGAATTCTCTCTTTTCTTCTCTTTCTCTCATAGTGAAGAGCTTTGAAGAGGAGATCCAAACATCCGGAGACCGTGTGGATGTAGCTAGAGGCTAGACACTTGAATAGCTTCAAGAACTCCTTCAAGGAAACCCTGTAAGTATGTTTTCTCATTCATACTTCATAGGATCATCTGTTCTTGGTGGCTTGGTATTTTAAATGTTCGATTCAATGTTTTCCGCTACATTAGATGTTTTGAACAAAATTTCGTAAAGTTATCGACCTCAGATCCCATCAGTGGGGAGGCTGGGGCTGACCGGTACTGGCGCCTAAGCTAATATACTGTGAGTCTGGTCTAGGGCGTGGCATGCTAAGGGGCTGGGGCGGCTGCCGGCGAATGTGTTGTGGCTAGCACGAGTGATAGGGTATGTGCCTCTCCTTCCGGCGCCCTAGGTGAGGGCAAGGAGGCCTGGGGAGTGGCCGATTGTGCCATGTCTGGAGAGATGGCGGCCCCATTCACTGGCGTCTGTGGGTGCACCTGAAGCAAAGGAGGCACCGCCGGTCGTGTAGTGGAGCCGGAGCTAGAGGCGGAGTGGGGGCAGCTAGGCAGAGTCAGGGGGCCCGATAGGGTAGCCCCCCTGGAGATATAGCTGACACTTCATGGGTTCCTGGCATGCTTTGATCGTGTGGTCCTGTGCAAGGTACCTTAGGCACCTTCCCTCTGAAGGGGGTTAACCGGGTGCTTGCCAGTGTTTGGTCCGCCCACTATCCGATGGAGGCCTTGCGTCGCAAAAACTCTGGCCGATGGCATGTCAACGTTAGGTGGGCGTCCCAGCATGACCACTTGTGCATATGTCGATGAACGAGCAGCAGGAGAGTGCGGCAGCACGGGCAGCGTTGGTGGTACTCGCATGTTAGGATGTGCCGGAGGAGGCCTGCCGGCTCTGGCAGGGCAGCCCTGAGGAGGCGTCATGGCGAGGCAGCCCTGCGGCGGTTGCATCAGCGTGAATCTCCGTGACGGGACAGGGCGTCGTGGAGGTGACCACCGCCGCTAAGCGTCGCAGTTCAGCTTCTCCATGGGCGAAGGAGCAGCTCTAGCGCGCTCAGTGTCCCCACTGAAAGAGTAGGCATAATTTCGTCTTGTACAGCTTCCGCTCCACCTTTCTTAGTGCCACGTGAGATATGTCGGACAGTCAGGAAAAAGCGGATGCGTCGGACGGTACACACCATTGAAATCACAATTTACTGATTTGATTGCGAAAAATTCACCATCGCAAAAGTCTTGGGCGCGCCTCCATTTCGATATCTCGTTTGCGATCACACTAACTCGACCTCGCGTCATCGCCTTCGTGATCTTGAACTCCTCAAACGAGATCGGGATTGCCCGTCGCTCCTTCTTGAAAGCGCCTCAATTCCATCGTGATCTCTCGTTTGTGAGCGCCCTGTTTCTCCATCGCGAGTGCGCCCTGGAAATTGCGATATGGCTACCTCGCGTCTATGCCTTCGTGATTGCGAACCCCTCTGCATCCAATGTCTGTTTTTTCTAGAATCGTGCCCATAGATCGGATTGACAGGTAAAAATTTTAACTAAGTACATTAAAAGGATAAGTTAGATCCAAATGGGCACCAGAAAGATGAAATAAGCTTACCTATTGGTTTCTGTTAGAAGTTAGGGATACCTACATTTGTAATTTATACGTTAGTGTATGAATTGAGTAAGTTTTACCCAAATTTGATCCATCGAGTATTCTCCAGACCCTGTCATTTGAGGTATATTCCTACTCAACTGAATTGTGAGAGAGTAAATTGTAGCAATCAAGTTTGTTGTGTGTAGCTGTTAGTCCTCTTGATGCACTGATGCACCTAAGTTGACCAATGCTGCAATCTTTGACCTAATATTTTTATTCAATGATACTTGTGAGCTGCATCCTAGATCCCCCCATATGATTCGTGCATGTTTCTATGAGCGAGGTCTAGAATCACGAAATCTAATATTTACTCAATAAAGTATCTTTTTCTTATTTGGGAAAAAAAGTAGAGAAGATCTCTCGAGACTGGTGATCTACCTGCTGTCATGTATATATGGGTTTTTGGGATTACATGAGTGGTGCTTACTAGGCCACCCGCTATCACCTCCCACCAGCCCAAATGCCTAAGAGACCGTCAACCTCATGTAGGACTCCATCTAATGATACCTCTCTCCCCTAAAAAATACACCCATTCCGGTGAAGCCATTTGCCCGGAGCATTGTCCATACTCGTACCAAGACCAATGCACCCTGGCCTCCATATCACCCAAAGGAACATCAGAATCTCTTGGCTGATGAGACGTCCATCTCTATGATTTGTTGGTTCTCCCATACCCTTTGTGCAAATACATAGTAAAAGAAGAGGTAGGGCACATCCTCAATATTCTCGTCACACATGAAGCAATCTGTCAATGCATGTAGTTACCACTTCTTTCAATACGCAAGGGTCTCTAGCGGCTGCTTAAACAATCACCAGCTAAATATTCTCACTTTCAGAGAGACCTTTACCTTCCATCGGCATTGACCCACCTTTGCAGTGTCTGTCCCTTCCTCTGTTTGGGCCCTAATTAGCTTCTGGTATGTGGCTCAGACTTGGAAACGTGTGCCCTCCCTCTTCCATCCAATGGAAGAGCTCCTCGACTCTTTGCATCGATAGGCAACACACAAAGGTTGGGTTCCATAAGCCATCCCAGAAATCCTGAACGGTAGAATGGCAGGTCTGGGCTACAGAAAGGCGGGGAAATTTGGTTCGAAGAACACCTCATGACGACCAGTCATCATATAAGTATCGAAAAGATGAGTCGTCTCCTAGTTTGGTAGTGAAGAATTCTTTGACCTTGTCTGACACCCTGCCACAATGCAGAGGCCCCCATTACACAAGCTGCCCCTTGGTCCCAATCCAACCCAGTTATGTATCGGGCCTTAAGCACCTTCACCACCATCTATCCCTCTGCACTCATGATGTGGCTCACCCACTTGGAAAACAGTGCTTCATTCATTGTTGGGAGATGTTGAATTCCCAAGCCCCCCTTCTGGGTAGGCTTGCAAGCTACTTCCCATGACACCAATGACTGTCCATCCCCCTCATTATTGCCTTTCCAAAAAAATCACTGCATCAGTCTCATTAGTCGATTGTGTACAACCATGGGTAGTATAAACATAGAAAGGTAGAATATAGGAATTTCTATCAAGACTAATCGCAACAACGATTAGTGATTAGTAGAAACACAGAAAGGTATGAATATAGTAATTGCTATCACTATGGCCTTCCACCCCTCTAGTCATCTCTCAACCTTCTCTATGACTGGCAGCCAGTTCGTGGTTTCTTATCAGCCTACGATCAGTGTCAAGCCCAAGTATGTCATCGGTAATGACCCAATGTGTGTTCCTAGGGCTGCTGAGTGCAACATCTCTTCCTCTCATAATTGCCCAAAACCCATGAAGACCGACGTGGCGCGATTAATCTGTAGGCTAGAGAAGTTTGCAAACAAATCAAGCAACGTTAAGAGGTTCCTTGCCTCCTTCATGGAGCTCGTGCTGAAAAAGGTAGTGTCGTTTGTATATTGCAAGATAGGTATGCACCCGGGGTAGCTGACTGTTTGGTAGCCCTTTAGGAGACCTCGGTCACAAGCCTTTCTTGTACACTTAGCTAATGCATCTACAGCCAGCACAAATACTCCCAAGTCCACAATGATTTACCCTGTGCTGTTGGAGGGGTGCCCGAGGTTGGTCTTGCCGCCCAATTGAACTCCCCAAAAGGGGTGTGCGTTCCCCTCGAAAGTCTTGATCTGTGGGATGTCTCTGCTGTTGTGGAACCGACGGTGCCTTCCTACCCTTCCCAACTTATGTCCCTTGACAAGCCAAACTGTCTGCTGTTTTATACCAGCGCCGAAGGTGTGTAGGCCCCTTTTGTCAGCACTGCGTCTGCTAAAGGCTCGTGCACCTCCCTTACGGCATGATAGGGTATCGTCTCCTGGGGTGTTACTGATAGTATCTTGTTTGGCAGCCCTATCTCCTTATACTAGAATGGGGCAGCTTCCTCTGGCCCTGTGTGTATCATGCCCTGCTGGCCCTCCTGGAAAATATCTTCAGCCATGGAAAATTTGTTGTTTTGGGGATCCATCTCAGGTGCAAGTATAGTAAGATGATTGATGAGATTTTGTGGTCCTCAAAAATAAGTTATATCACGTGAACAAATTCATTGTGTTTGATCAGGGGAAGTCAGACAAATCACCTATTTCCTCCTAGTACTACCAAATCAGATGCTTGGCTTACTACTCTTTCCCCGATTTCTTCATTTTGGCCATTTATTCAAGCAGAAACCTCTATCTCTGGTAGCTGACCATCAAGATATGTGTAGCATAGTCTAGATAAATAGATCCCTCTTCTTCATCTTTGAAGATCAAATGATGTTCAGTGACCAGTAGCATTCTGACGATCTGTCTTTCGGGAGCGGAGATTAAAAAAACATTGAAACAAAACAGGCACACCTTTTCCACAACCTATCTCCAATACCATGTTAGAATCTTCAGTGGTACCAAGATCCGTTCAACCAAGTTTGGCTTCAGTGAGGGAAGGGTCAAAATAGTGTGAAGAGGACGGAACAAGAGAGAAATTTTGGCAAAACACTAACATGAGCTGGGTAGCCCAGCTGGTCAGGGGGTTGGGCCCATTAGGGGAGACCTGGGTTCAAATCCCAGCTCCCACAATTATATGGGCACCAATTAGGGTGCCTTTTTTGCATTTTTCAAAAAAAAAAAAAACACTAACATGAGCATGTGATGTGCCTTTTAATATAAGGCTCCTTTTTTCAAAGGGAAATTTGCAATGATAACTTTCAGAAAAAATTATGGGCGATTTGGATCCACAGGAATGAGGTCATCTTCAGGGGTGTAACTCCCTCCGGCGATGCCATTCAACACGCCGCGGGGGGTTTCTTTTACTCATGGACCAGAGGAGGTTTCGGCCCCTCACACCTTCTACCCTTGTAATGCTTGACCTGTACCCTTACGTCATTATATCAATGACACTAGGGGACACCATTTTGAATGCTTTCCCCTCCCTCTTTTCAAAAAAAAAAAAAAACTTTCAGAAAATTCCTTAATTCCATGGGCTGTCGGAAGGCAGATATTTTATTAAGATAAGCATACACCCTATTTATAGGGTTACAAGAAAAAATGAGGTTACATCTTAATATAGCCATTTTATCATAACGGCTATATTATAGCTGCTATTTATCATTGACTATATTCACCAACAATAACTTTACTATGCACAGGGGTGTAAACCCAGATTGTACAATCTGTTGAGGGAACCTTGAAAAAGGGTCCTATTCATAACAAATGTATTTTACCCTCATCAGATTTTTGACAAGATGTCTAAGTACACAATCCCAAGTTTATTTTTATTCAGATATTCACTAAAACTGTTGAATATTGAAATGATGTCCCTACCTAGCTTGTTCTAAGTGTAGCTTTCAGTGTATTATTAGACCATCTACAAGATTATATCTATTACTCAATCCCTAGGTTAAATTAGTTTTAAATATTTACTAAAACTGTTAAATATATTACATGAAGTCTCTTTTTTGTTGCTGTTGTAGCTGGTCAGACCCTAAAGATGTTCCTTTGAATGTATTATCTCTTATATGCAATGAAAAGCTAAATTTTTCTTAGACATTTACGGATTTCCCCTTAAAGTAGCTTTATGCTGATGTACTAAGTTTATGTCCTCTCCAAGGTAGGAGACTGTTGTAACTATCACAACCTTGTCATAAGTATGCCATGCCGACTTCATACTTATTTACACATTTACTGAAACTCTCAGTTGTACTTATTTCCACTTTTGCTCTTACATATCTGTATGTTAGGTTTATGTCCCCTTCTTGTTTGTTTCCATTGGAACTATTTCCCCCCCTTCCAATTTTTTTTTGTAAGTTGAGTTTATATAGCACTAGATTCCCCTAGGATAACACGTTACACTATGTTTTTCTCTTTCTCTGAAAGGCATTTCTTCATCCTCTCACTCTTCCTGTCATTTCTTCTTTTTTCCTCATACACATTTCTTGTCATTTCCTCTGCTTCTTTTAATGTTCCATTTTGTCTTAGGTACCGTTATCTTTTACTGATAAGTAGTGGCTTCATTTGGTCTCAACCTGATCATGCTTCAACATTATTTATATTTCACTTCCACTTTGCATTATCAGTAATTCATAAGTTCAAAAAAAAGAAATCAATAATTCATGCGTGATGCGGCTTCATTGTCTGAGATATTCCCATATTTATCATTGGCAATAGGTATCAAGTCGTGGAATATGGAAAAGAAATAAACCAGTGGTTCTCCAAAGCTATTTCTCGTCCTTGTATTCTAGTGAGATGTCACAGTATAAAATATCAACATTATTTGAAGAAAGGGATCTTGGGAAGTGCATGCAGAGATGAAAATACCAAGCTGAATTTTGTCAATGAAGCTCAACTGCTCTTGATATCGTCTGACAGCATTGGAGATCTGAACTGCAGGCTAAGTTCAAGTATGTTGTTTATCAACCATTTAGTACAACTATCCATGGCATGACGTACATAGAATCTAATATCTTATAAAATATAGTTTCTTCATGATTGTGCTCTTATCCTTTTCCTCTTCCTTGAACCCTTCGTATTACACCATTTTTTGGTCCCATACATCCATGGCATGCTGTATTTAATACGTTCTTTGTTCTTCTGTTTGTATTATATCCTCCACTTCCTCACCTTCATCTCTTCATTGAACTACTTTTATCCATCCTACCAGTCAAACACCCATAGCATGGAGCATGTAATATTTTAATGTCTAGTTTATTCCAAATTCCATCATCAGAGTGTTTCTTTCCTCCATCTCACTGCATCCTTTAGGTTTACCCCATTTATCCATCCCACAGTTTTAGTAGATACTTTGTTTCATCCTGGCTATGTTTCTTGCTTTCATTTCTTTATTACATCTTAAATGTCACATCCTGAATGTATTCAATTCTGCAATTTTTAACTTCGCTCTACAATGAACGGAAAATTTATATTTAATCATTATAAGTTTGATCTATTATCACCAATTCAGCTGCATATATGCATTTTTTTGTTGACGAAAAACTTTTGTGGGCATATTTGCTTAATGACTTCTCTTTCAGAAGAAGACATTGATAAGAAGAATGTCAAACATGAGGAGGTCAATGGTGTGCACCCCATCAGATTTCGGCCCAATCTCGTGATTTCTGGATCTCTACCCTACGCGGAAGATAATTGGAAGCATGTTCAAATTGGCAGGGCTCTTTTTATTGTAAGAATTCCCCCTGTCATTTTACTTAAGTGAAGCTAAATCATTTTTTGAAAACTAGTGACCTGGGAAATAAAAAATTTTTGGGTCATTTTGTTTCCCAAAAATATTAAGTTAAGCATTTTTTATTAAAGGGAAAGGACAAAAGGACTGTTCAGATTGTTTATTCGGTGATTGGATCAACAATCTGTAACCCTAGCCCTAATAACCAGTGATTGGCTGATGCGGCTGCCGAGGATGATGGGCCTAATAATGGTATCACATACTATTACACCCACTTAACGGTATCGGATACCGGTATCCAAATGGTCATTCCCAAGTCTTCAGCAATGCCCTGTCGATCCAGATAGTCAATCAGATCAACAGATTGACGATACAGTGATCCTGCTTGACTAGACCAGTTTCTGGCTGTTGGATGAAATCTGATGGCCATGACTGACACTGGATTGAGTATTTATGTCAGTCAGATCAATGGAGTGATGATCTGATGGATGTTCATGATTTCAGAAATAGACCATCGATCTGCATCAACCATAAGTCGACCTGGATCGAATCAAGATTGATCCAGATTGAATTGTTGAATCGATGTGGATCGGCCATCTCTAGCAGTTTGCTCCTTGTTTCTGCAGCCTTGTCTTGACTATCTCTAGCCAAGCCTCCTGGAGACTGAAATGTGGCCATTACAGCACATGCTTCTCTCTGGAGAATACAGAAACAACTCAAGTTATCCTTGACTTCCTCTACTAAAATAATTTAATCACGACTAAGGAAAAAGAGGCTTTGGTTTTAATTCCTGTGAGCCTTTGTCAAAACCTTTGGAACCTCTGAGAGCTTCTGCAGTAACTTTTATCCGCTCGGCGACAGCCCTTCCACTCGGCACCGTCAGATCACTAAGGCTGACTTTTATCTCTGCTCAATGGGTGGGTCTTGCAGTCAACCTCCCTTCTGCCTGTGCACTCGAGGGCCAATCTCCGTCTAGCCTGAGGAAACCTTTGCACACCTATGCCCCATAGAAATGTCTCAGATGTACAAGCAGTGCATCAAAGATGCAGTCATCGATTCTCCTGATTAGCCTATCGCAAGCAAATAATAATGAGGAACACATTTTTGCTGCGCTACTAATACTTCTAGTTTTTCTGTTATTCTGCCCAAGTTAGGCTTTACATAAAAGAATGCATAAAACTGGGCACCATTGTAGGACAGGATTCGAACCTGCAGTCTTCAGGTCATTGGCCTGATGAGTCAACCAATTCCTTTATCCCACTTGTTCCCCTTCCTTCTGTTCTGCGAGAACTTCAAGTGACAAAGTTCTTGGATAACAAAAGGAAGGGGAACAAGTGGGGTAGAGGAATTGGTCAACTCATCAGAACCACGACCTGAAGACTGCAGGTTTGAATCTTGTCGTACAATGGTGCCCAATTTTATGCATATTTTTATGTAATTCTCTATATTGTTAGTATAGAATAAATGAGTCTCTGCATTGAAAACATCTATTTTTGTGCTGGAAGTCAATGGGCGGGTGCAATCGGTGCCAAATGATCAACTTCGACCCTCTCAGTGGAAAATCAAAGGAGCCCTTGGCAACTTTAGCCTCATTTCGAAGAACTCGGGTACGTGAAGTGTTTTATCTGATTTTTTCAGTTTCCAAATGGGTATGTTTCCATGCATCATGCGAGAGAGAGAGAGAGAGAGAGAGAGAGGCACGGAGAGAGAGGGAGAGTTAGAGAGAGAAACAGAGATGCAAATAGAGACACACTAATGCACAGAGCGAGAGAGAGAGTGAGTTGCAATCTGTATTTTCCACAAGCAAGTAAAACATCTCTTTCTCATGATACTCATAAGAAACAATCTACATGTTGTTTACTGTCAGTATTGCTTTTTGCGAAAAAACATTCCCCGAAAATATCCGATTCCCCAATCATATCTGTTTAAATGCATGCAGGGGAAGATACTCTTTGGCATTTTACTAAGGTACGAGAAGTCTCTCGATTCCTCAGCAAATGAGAGTGATGGGGAGCCATGGATTCAAGTGGACCAAGTTGTCTATCCTTCTTGCCAATGAGCTTCTGTTATTCATGGTAATTGAAATAAAAGCAGCGAGCTAGGTTTTTCCCAGCGAGCATTTACAACATTGTGGATTATCTTTCCTGTAATTCAAAGAAATCAGAAAAATCGAAGGCCTTTGTGAATCCCTTCATTGATGAATGTCCCAATTTGTCTGTCATGTCCGATAAGGTCCATGTATTTGCGAAGGTGATCCACGAGCACAAGTATGGAGACGAGGCCTGGTTCATGATTAAGCTGGGGAAAGGGTAGGGGCTGGAGCTGTCATGCTGGGGCGAGAGAGAATTCCTTGAACCTTTGGCAGGTCTCAGAAAAATCTACACAGCTTTTTGATAAATGGAAAATGCGCTCTTAGATCTTCAAGAAAGCCTGCATGGCCGCCATGGCTTTCGTCACGAAGCACACCTGAAATGGCCAGAACTCAAAATCAGAGTTTAACCCGAAGTCAGCCATTCATTCAATACTGAATAAATCAACTAAATCTAGAAATCATCCCAAAGTCAACTACTAAACAAAATTCAACCCAATCCAAACGTAAACAAAAAATCAACTATAGTCAAATGGCAGCCATTTATTGTTAGTCCAAGGTCAACTCCATATAAAAAGTCAACTATAAAGTCAATCTTCATTTGAGAAGTTAAGGGTCAAATAATCAGTTGGTGGTTAACACAACAGTAAAGGGGTCAAACTGAATGCTGAAAATGATTAGAATGAGCCATATAAAAACAATTTCATTCTGGTCTAACTTATCAACAAAGAACTCGATTAGTTGATATTTTGGGAACTTGCTTAAATCTAGAATCTAAGTCAACGCTATGCACTGATGTCAAATGAAGTCATTTGAGGCTTCATGGTCGATTTTCAAATGGCTGGTGTCTTTGATACAAGATGGATGTCAGCGTGGTCAATTTTCAAATTTGACCTAAATAATTAGAAGTTAAACAAAATGAAATCATCGCTTTGATAAGATAAAATCAATCATGAACTCAACTTAATCCTTTTTAGTATAATGTATTATACGTTGGGCTCTATCACTTTGTCAAACATGACATGTTTCCTTACTTGTCAAGCTAACTGATCATTGAAAATTTATGTTAAACCTTAATCTTCTCCTGCCATAAAATGAAAATGCATAATTACAGAACTTGCAAACAAGACAGATCAATACATAATGTTTTATAGGATACTTTGCTTTGATTTCTTTTAATAAAAGTCCAATCCATTCAAACTAATTTTTATAATTATGAGAGTACTCACCCTGCTGATTTTTCATAAAGGTTAGCTGAAAAATTGTGTTATTTTTAATAAAAGTCACTTCATTGATGGATTATTTTTAAAAATTGTATATAGTTGAAACCTGCTGAATCAGCAAGTTCATCGGTTGGGAGATCGAATTCCTGATGAAAATAAATCCAAATATGCTCATACCTCAAGATAGCTGTACAGGTCGATTCAATCACTTGATTTCTTTGACATAAAAGTTTATCTCAGGGCATCAATGTCCCAAAGCACTTGATACCTATCACGGCCCTGATCTAAGGATACCTCCAACTGTATGTAATTCAAAATCTAGTTAATTTGACACACCTTGCCCCTTCAAATTAGCTACAAGTATTGCATTCACTCGTGTAGCTGGCAGTAGAGACTTGCCTCAGGAATACATGTTCAACGTGAAGCTCAGCTTAGGAGATAGAAACACTATGATGGGTGATCACTTGGGTTGTAAGCTTGTTGCATGTTCCGTCAAAAAAAGGAGTATCTTCTCGTGAACTTGATGCGATATCAAAAAAAAACTACAGAGCAACAGTGGAACAATTTTGTGTTAGGATTAACCATGTTAGTAAAAAAAATATTTTTCTTATTTTGCAGACTGAGGAACGAAGAGATTGACACAAAAGATCTCCGATATGCCAAAAAATGCCCAGACAGGCAAATCATTGCAGCGGCGCCGCCCACTTAACTAAGCTTCTTCCAATCTCCTTCCTTGCACCACTCTCTTCCATGGCAGTTCTTGCCTGCCCAACATCATACCATTTTCCGACAGCAGCGAATGTATTTGCCATAAGTACATATCTTCCCCCATCCTCCGGCTCCATGGCAATCAACTGCGGCCCAACTCGGCTCCCTACAACATCATCTCCATGGACCCGACATGCTGCCATGACTGCCCCCCACTGCGCCGCCTCTGCCTCCATTGGCATTGACCTCAAAACCTCCTCTGCCTCCTCCACCAATCCGCCTCTCGCTAATAAATCAGCAAAGCACCCATAATGCTCCCGCTTCTTATCAACTCCATGCTCTTCCATGGAGGCAAAAGCTTCTCTCCCTTCCTTGATCAAGCCTGCATGGCTGCATGCTCGAAGCACAGCAATAAAGGTCGACCCATTTGGATGCGCTCCTGCAAGCTTCATCCGATGGAAGAGATCCAATGCTGCTACTCCTCGACCATGCATCGCTAGTCCACTTATCATCACATTCCAGATGACGACATCAAGAGAAGATGCAGCGTTGAAGATTTCCAGTGCAGCGTCAATGTACCCACATTTTGAATACATGTCAATCAGTGCTGCAGCAAGGCGTGGAGATTTCTCTGCCGTTGGATGGAGGAGGCGGGCAAGCTGATGGAGTCGACGCCCATGGCCTATCTCCCCGAGGTTTGCACACGCTTTAAGAGCACTGATCAGAACAACAATATCAGGGCAAAGATCAGTTTCTCTCTCCATCTCTAAAAACAAGCTCAACGCTCGTACATAGTCATTGCAGCTGATGTACCCATCAATCATCGCGCTCCAAGAAACAAGGTTTCTGAGAGGCATCACGTCAAACAGCTTCCTCGCTCGACATAAGTCCCCGTTTTTGGAGTACCCGGATATCATAGTGTTCCAAGGAACCACATCAAGGGAAACTTTTCTCATAGGAATTTCATCAAACAGTCGGCGCGCATAAAAAACAAGACCGACACCACAGTACATTCCTAAAATAGAATTCCTCACCACTTGAGCAGCTTCAGCGCCGCACTTTGCCGCCTGCGCGTGCACTACTTTCCCCTCCATCACAGCACCCCCGCAAGCCTTGGCGAGGAGAGAGAAAGTGTAGAGAGAAGGTCTACACTCACCCCTCATCCGGAAATAAAGACTCAGAGAGATACCAGGGGGGGATTTTTGGTTTACATGGGCAGAAATCAAAGCATTCCACGTGTACTCGTCGGGGGAAGGAAAGGAATCAAAGACGGAGGAAATATAGCGAGAAGTTGCAGGTGGGCCATGGCGGAGGAGGGAGTCGAGGAGGCGGCTGCAAGCAAAGGGGTCAGAGAGGGCGCCGGTGGTGAGAGAAAGGGCGTGTAGAGAGAGAGGATTATATCTCCTGTGGGTGCCGCGGGATTCTTCTTCGAGGAGGGCGACGATGGGAAAAAGAGAGGAGGAAGAGAAGAGTCTCCTGCATGCGCGAGACGTCGTCGTCGTTTGCATGAATCAAGTGGAACATGAGGAGTCTGTAGAGATTTGATTACGTGGGTTTAACTCGAACAGATATCTTGGATTATTTAAATGTAGCCGTGGACTGGAATGTTTAGCTGTACGACATTTTGGCCCAAAATTGGCCCAATGGGCTCGGCTGAGAAAGCCCCATAAGTTGTTAGTGGGACTCGCTCATAAAGTTGTTTACTGGTTTGGAAAAACCCACTCAGGAACCCTAATGACTTTCAACTCCCCCCGTTCACATGATCAGTGCAAATGATTTGATCATGTCAACATGATCATGATGTCTGATGAATGGAGTCAATCGATCAACTAATGGGATCATGATTCTATCACTAGTGGCCAATCACTTACGCAATCAAGGAGAGAGAGAGATTCTTAATAAACAATATAATAAAGTCCCTTGATGATTGATCATACTGATCTGTTTTCAAACAATGGAATAATGAATTTTCCATCTGTTTGTTAGTCCGTGATAACTAAAAAGAGAAATAAATAAATAAAAACTCACCTTTCATGTTTTTTCCAAAATCGTTTGCCCTATTTTTCCTGGCACTTTCCTCTCTCCCTGCCATTATACTTCTTGAAGACATCATCAGACAAAGCCCTTCACAGCTTCCACATAGATCTAGCTAGTGGAAGCAGTAGGCTGAGCTACTTCTACTGCCAAAGGTCAATGGACTTGATGGATTGACCATCAACCTTGAAGAAAACACCACTTTCTGGTCCCTCAGATGGACCCAATAGATGGACCGAGACATGTTCGTCACTTGACCCTCAAACTCCAGCCCAATTTGGGGTCACTTGTAATTGGATTGCCAAGTGGTTTGCATAAACATTCTAAGAGACCTATGTGTCCATTGGATCCTTTGATATTTAACTAGCTCCAGCTTCATGTAGCCAGTGTTCTTGTGTTGTAGGTGGAATTTGGTTGGGTATGATAAGGTCCCTCCATCGGTGCCTTGGTCGTTAAATTTAGATGTTTACTTGATGCCCTTATGTCCTTGAATTCTTCTAGGAGGTTTTGATTGTGTCATTCGTCTCTCTCTCCTAGAACACTTTTGATCTCCCTTTCCACCTAATCGAATACATGATGATATGAGGTTTTTAGAGCTGCCTCTTTGCAGTTCTTTTAATTGTTATCTATTAAGTTTTTTTAAGAAATTGGGATTTTATGGTCAGTGGCACACATATATTCATATTTTTTGTTATTTGCCTTTGCAAAATAGACGAGGTCTTTTTGGAGGGTATTGTAATACCATGTATGCCGTTCTCTCCATTTTTCACATTGATTTGTCAACAACAGTGGTATTGATGAGAAGAAATTGTCATTAGAATTAGATCAATCAAGTGATATTCATAATGATTAGTTTTTTGCTTAATTTATTCATTAATGATATCATAATCAAGTCGATCCATAGGCCAGGTAGACACAGCTCATCATATTCTCCAGACAAATGCAAATGTTATATAGCTAGAGTGAAGATTTCACCATTTTGATGTGATAGTAGACTTCAATGTAGGGTTAACTTTTGACTTCTTTTTGGTTGACCTTAACTCCTTCTAGAAGTCTAATAGAAGAGAAATAAGTGGTACACAAAAGTTTGAAAGTACAAAATCTTTTAATCAACTTTAATGAGTTGATTTTGGATTCAAGAGGGATTGATATTTTTGGGAGCTTTAACTCCTTATTTTTAATGAATTGAGTTGCAACAAGCAACTCAATGTGGAATTTAATACCATAACTAGTGTGAAATTCTAGGAGTGTGTTACTCATCCTTACTCTAGAAAAGTCAGATCCCTACTCTAGAAAAGTGGGAGTATGAACTTTTGAATCTCTTAAATTCTCACCTCCTCTATGCAATTGATCGTCGGACATTATCTTTGGCAATTAACGTGACATGGGAAGATTCAACTAAATTCATCAAAAAATTGAATGGAGATTTCCCTTAATTTTTATATTGCATCCAAATTGTGGAACACTGATATCTCCGCCCATTAAGTTTTTATAAGCCTCGTGTGATCCCATAAATAGCATTCTTTCAGAGCCAATAATATTTTCATTGGACATCATTTGTTCCAAGATGGAGGTGTAAGAAATTTAAAATAATGAAAATACTCGGAGGGTGGCCTATGGATGAAATAAGGAGATATTACTTTGGTGGCATACGATCCCCGTCGCCACCAAGGCACGACACCACGGCGCAGGAGAAGCTGACACCCATGCGCATTCAGCATCCACAAAAAGCGAAGACGAAGGATGCCGACTTTCGCTACACCACTTGAGGACCTTTTCTCGCCACTGTCACCCACAGTCTGAGCTCGCGCACGTGGGCCTATCTTTCCTTTTCTATTGCATATGAACTTTTCGGACCGCACGAGTTTTATCGGGTTCGTGTTTACCTCTCTCCCCTTTGAGTTCTTAGTGGACCCTCCCTTTCGAGCCCCACTTAAGAAGCCCACTCTTTGTGGACCTTTTATTTTATTTATGTTAGGCTATTAGGTTGGTAGGCCTCAAGCGGGGAAGGAACCCCGCCACAAACCCGAGCCGTCATTTGAGAAAGAAAGGAGAGAACTCCTCCTTGATTGATTGCTTGTGGAAGGTTGAGGAAGGAGGTCCTACCGCTGTTGCCGCCGCCGCCGCCGCCACCACTCACGCACGTTCTGACGCCGCCGCCGCTCACGCACGTGCCGACGCCGCTGCCGCTGCTACCGCCACCACCCCCTGCCTCCTCCCCCAATCTTGCTGCTGTTGCCGCTGCCGCCCTGTGCCGCCACCACTGCCACTGCCCGCAGCCCTACCGCTGAGCCTCCCTAGCACGCCCGCCGCTTTGCCCTGCGTGCGCATGCTGCCGTGCCCTGTGCGCCTGCCGCCGCTGCTGCGCCCCGCGCACTCTATCACGTGTCGGCACCCCGTGCGCCCACCTGTGCCAGCCGCATGCCCAACTGGCCCTCACCTGCTCCCCGACAGTTCAAGGATGCGACGAGGGTTTCGTCATGACCACGACATTGCCGATTTGACCCACCTCTGCTGACCGTTCGTGTCGTGTATGAACGACCTTCATCATCACCACCGACTGGGCTCGTCCCCCCCAGGTTAGGCTCGCATGCCCTCCCCTTTAATTTGAAGTTCCTTTACTTCTTTTAGTACTTCCCGCATCTATTTCCACCATCATCGGCACCTAGAATAGTGTAGACAGTAGGGTGATACGAGCGGATTGAGACCGTGGTCCAATCCATCCCGTTGATTGTCAATCTACCATTGATGATTCAAGGCCGAAGCCCGCGATGACGTGGACTTAGAGGTTTCTCGGACTGACACTACTCGGCATACCTTGGGAGCTACATCGATGAAGTGCGAGGGAGCAGCCTGTTTCGGATCCGTTGAGAGGGCATATCATCATAGTTAAATTTCTATAAGTTTCCCCCCTTTGGATTCCCCTTAGTGCCCATTGCACGGACAGGTTTATCAGCCCGTCCGACATCATACTTTCAATTTTTCACTCACGCCTCCAATGTGCATGGATGTACATTTATTTTAATGGATCCCCCCAATGCCTAAACTCCTAAAAATAAAATTCCTATCAGTAATTACAACAAAAAATGTGTAAAGTATTCCCTTGGTGAACTTGATTTACTTACCTTCATCTATCATGCACCTCATTTCCAAACATGACCTTAACTTTCCCAAAATGCTTCAGACACCACCCATTGGCTATCCTCCCCGTGAAAGTTTTTTGTGCCTTTCATTTCATGTGATTTGATAAAATGGAATTCCTTAGTCTCAGCTGAGGACGCATCCCTTGGCAAGCCCTTCTAGCCCATGTGCCTCAAGTTGCCTCATTCAAATTCGTCACAAGACTTTCACCCAATCTAAAAAAGAGAGACTACCCTAGGGGGGTATGTGTAAAAAAGAGAGATTCTCTCTCTCTCTCTCTCTCTCTCTCTCTCTCTTGTAATTCCTTCAGTCCATTGTTTTTCTCTGTATTGAATGCACAATATTTAGGGTTTCCAAGGACTCAACTTTCCATAGAAGTATCATCTGACCTACTTCATTCGAATGTGAAGGACCTTCAATGGACCACTGATACTCTTTCAATTCTACAAGAAGGCTGAGTTATTTTCTTTAAAAAATATTTATCTAAATAATCCATCGTTCCAACCTCTTTTGGAAGTCAACGCGTTTTTTACTCTTTTTGAAAGTCATGCGCTCTTCCCGGGGCTTGAACTTCGATCACAATCAACAGTCGTCATTTGATGGATTAGACGGAGATGGAGGTAAAGAATCTATTCGTAGAGTATAACTGTATAAGTCTATAAAAAGCAAGGGTAGCCTCTCTCTCTCTCTCTCTATCTCTCCCTTGCTCTGCAAACCACACATTTTCTCTCCCTATCTCTCCGACATGCCGTCGTTGATTATGGATGATATGTTTTCTTATAGCCATACGATGTCTTGCTGGTATATATATGTATATATATATATGTATATATATATATAGATATTTTATGCCCTACGTGTATTTATACCTACTGAGAGAGTCAGCGTCTGAGAGAGAGACATGATATTTTATAGAGAGAGAGTCTGAGAGATAGACGTAATACCGACGAATTTTCCTGCGAATTGACGCGTCCCCGGCAACCTACTTCCCCGCCAACCTCATCGATTTGACGTCAAAAACGTGTCCCCTCTCTCTCGCACTATCACCGTCCACAGTCTCGAAGGCCAAAAGGGCTTGAATACAGAATTGAGTCCCTGTCAATTCTAGAAGATGGGGAAATTGTAGGTTTTCTTAAAGACAATTATCCACATAATACCTCGATCCTCCGTCTTTGGCAAAGTCAACGCGCTTTTACATCAGTGCTTATCCCGAGCTTAGAACTTTCTCCATGGCCGCCGCCCGTCACTTTCTGCTTAAGACGTAGGAATTTATTCATAGAGCTGAAATCTCTGTAGCATTAGTAGATTTGAACCCCGTAACACCTCTCTCTCTCTCTCTATCTCCCAGTCTGCAAAGCACGCGCTTTCTCTCTCTCCATTTCTGCACATCAAGTCATTTACTATAGAAGATATATATATATATATAATTTTATGTTCTTCTCTCTTGAGCTATTTTGGCCGATAAACGTGTATTTTGACCGCCATCTATCTTGGACTTCTTGAATTCTGGATCTGACTGAACAATTCTGTTGCTGGTAATCCCAGAAAATTTCCCAGCGATCTCCATTTGGGTAGAAAACCGCGGTTTATAGAGATAGACTGACGTGCATAATGTTCGGTAGATATCCAGGTGGAAAGATGTAGTAGTGCAGGCGTGTATGTATATACATGCACAAGTCTTTCTCTCTCTAAGGTCGACGTGTCTGCATATCAATATATTTCTAAAGGGAATAAGAGAGAGTCAGAAAGAGACAGAGAGGTAGACCGAAGGAGAGTGAGAACATGACAGAGAGAAGAAGAAAGTGAGAGGGCGGAGAGAGAGAGGGAAGGTGAGGAAGAAAGCGAGTGAGAGAGCTTGAGAGCGGGAGAAAGTTAGAGAGAGAGGGAGAGAAAGAGAGGAGAAAGTGAGACAGGGAGGGGGGGAGAAAGTGAGGGAGAGAGATGGAAAAAGTGAGAGAGAGAGATGGAGAAAGTCAGAGAAAAGGAAGAGAGAGGGAGAGAGAGATAGAGATAGAGAGAGTGAGAGAAATTGAAGAGAAAGGGGGAGGGGAGGGATAGAGAGAGTGAGTGCGAGAAAGAAAGAGAGAGAAAGAGAGTGAGAGAAAAGGAAGAGAGAGGGGGGAGAGTGATAGAGATACACAGCTTGAGTAAGTGTGTGTGTATGAGAGAGAGAGGGGGTAGATAAATTGGTCGTAACTTGCAAGTTGAAAGCGAGGATGCTGAGCCTCACAGATGGCCAATGCTACCACGTCGATTCGACTTTGTCCTCTCTCTCCCCTCCCACATCTCTGTAACTACAAGAGTTAGGAAGAGAAATCCGGCATCTTGGATTTGACTGATAAAAATATACACGATCGGCCTCCCATCCGTGTGCTCTCCACAGATTCGTCCATTTTGTCTGAAAGAGACATGATTTAAATTATTACCTCTCTCTATATCACTGAGTCGCCTTTGAAAGAGAACCAAAACTCAAGGATGGAGGAGCATTCCGGAAGATGACTCGCTCAACACGTATATATGTATACGTATAGAGAAATAGAGAGGAGGTAGAGAGAGAGTAATAGGGATCGTAGTCTATTGACCGGCTGTGAGAAAAGAAGCACGGAGGCGGGAATTTTTGGTTGAGTCGAGACAAATCTGACGGTTTTCCGCCCCAGGATTGCACCGTCGGATGAATTTTTTATGTCGTAGAAAAGACAATCGCAATAATTAGGTCAGCGCTGCGGTCTTTCACGTAAGTTTGAATCGTAGATCCACGCGTATGTGTGCCTCTTCAGAATAGACCAAATCACATAGATCGATAGTGAGAGAGATATAATAGATGGGTCGATATGCGGAAAAGAAAGATCTATTCTCCTCTAAATTGAATATATATAAATATATATATATATATCTCGAGAGAGAGAGAGAGAGATGAGAGAGATCTATTCTCCTGTTGATAGAATAAAAATGTACAATAATCTAGCGAGAGAGAGAGATAGAGATTCTTTCGTAGATATAATATATGCGTATAGAAAGAGTGGGAGAGATCTCTATATCTATATAATATATTACACACACATTTATTTATGGAGTGACATATATTCTCCTGGACTACATATTGTGTAGAGAACGAAAGAAGAGAGAGACATGTACTCTCTGGTAGATGATATGTTTACTATATATATATATATATAGAGAAATATTCTTCTGTAGATAGAATATATAAATATATACACTATATATGTGGATGGAAAGAGAGAGAGATCTATATATCTATAGAATACATTTCACACACATTTTTATCTAGATATATCGATAGATAGATAGATAGAGAGAGAGAGAGAGAGAGCTATTCTCTCAGTAATGACAAGGTACTCGACAGATGTCCCGATATCACAACGACATCCGTACCACCGGCGACAGATTTCGCATTGAATGGAGGACGTTGATTATGAACAGGGGCATTGGTCGTAGAAAAAATTCTCGTCAAAGAAACCGATTTCCTCGCCGAATAAATCAAAATTGCGGGCGGTAAGCGAACAGGGAGACGAAAGGTCCTTTCCCAGGGAAAATCTTAACGACTTCTAATCGCGACTCTTCAGTGGACCGAGTCAGAGAGAGATAGAAAATCGATGTACTGTCTTTAAGAGGTAGACATAGAGATAAAAGACACAGATGCAGAACTAAAAAATGTTACCGTAGAACCAAGGGAGACAGAAAGATTCTATACCGTACAAGGTAATTCTTTTTTATGCTGACCCCTATATAAGAAGGGAGAGGGGTCTCTTCCTGTCTAGAGCTCACCAACTCCAAAAATAAGAGGGTGGAAAGAGAAGCAGAGAAGGGGGTAGAGAAAACAGTAGGCGCGGAAGAGATGAGAGATATTGAGGGAATTTCAGACCAGGCGGTAAGGGAAAATGGGTATCTCCCAGGATTTCGTTTTAATCCGACAGACGAGGAGCTCGTCGGATTCTACCTCCGGAGAAAGGTGAAGAGGATACCTCTCTGCGTAGAGATCATCAAGGATGTCGATATCTACAAGTACGACCCTTGGGATCTTACTCGTAAGCTCTCTCTCTCTCTCTATATCTACATAGATGGATTGGATGTCTATATCTCCATCTCTTAGTTTACCTTGCGATGTGCTGCGTAATGGAAGTTTTTCTCAGAATTCTGTTAAAATTCAACGGGGATTCAACCCTCTCTCTCAGTATCTCTCTCTACCGCCAAGAATTTGGACTCTTTTGTCTAACTTCTTTTGCCCTCTCTCTTTACCTTCTCCTTTTCCTCCGTTCCTTTTTCTCAATTCATCTTTGGTAATCTAGAAATCTAACTCAAACTTTTCTCTACCGATGTCTTCGATCTTGAAGAATCGGATGGCCAGGAGAGCAAGGAGTGGTACTTCTTCTGCATGAGGGGGAGAAAGTACAGGAACAGCGTGAGGCCAAATAGGGTCACTGGATCAGGCTTCTGGAAGGCCACTGGAATAGACAAGCCCATATACAAGTCTGGTGGCTGCTCCGACTGCATAGGACTGAAGAAGTCTCTCGTTTACTACTTGGGTTCTGCCGGAAAGGGCCAGAAGACAAACTGGATGATGCACGAGTTCAGACTTCCCTCCAATTGGACCGGCGGTGATGCTCAAGAAGCGGTGAGACCTACAATCCTCCTGATTTTTTTTTTGTTCAGCTCAAGATCAAGATCCTAATTTTTCTTCCCTGGAACAGGAGGCATGGACAATCTGCCGCATATTCAAGAGACAAGTCTCCTGCAAGAGATATTCTCCGCCTCAGAGATGGGAGTCACCTGCACCATCTACTTATTCAAGCTCCAAGGCTTCGAGTGAAGAATCAGGAGGCTTCTCGGAAGCTTTCCTAGTTCAGAACTTCGTGGAGGAAAATGACTGGAACAAGTTGAGGTCGCCCGCTCATGGACCCCCTTTGATTATCGAAGAAGATCCGAGTTATGGATCCAATGATCTCTTCTTCGAGGATGGCTGGGATGAGATTCAAAAGATAATGGGGCTGGAAGCTGACCCACAATCTTTTTTAAATGACAGTATATACTGATCCGCCTTCATAGTTGAAGGGCTCATTTGTTGCCATACTTTCCAGTTTCTTATGCTCTATTTTTTATCATGCTGATGGTCAGCATGCTCTTAATTCTTTTTATCCGAATTCAATGACTCTTTTTTTTTGTGTTCTTCGTTTTTTTACCACAATCTCATGTAAGTCTAGAAGGTGATGAGGTTATCCTCCAAGCTAAAAAGATCCCCTTATTAGTGTAGAAGAAATGAGCTTCCAAGAAACTTTACAAAATTAAAAATAACTTCTCAATCAAACCCACATTACATCTAACACTACCGTTCAATGTGAACAGAAATGATATTCACTTTTAGCTTGATGTTCCCTGACCCCCTAAGATGTGGGTGTAATGAATCTATATTCGCATTCTCTCCCCCGATCTTCTGGATAAGTTGCAGCCAAATATGTCGCATATCACTCGCTTGGTCCATCCAAATCTAGTGTTCACATTGAATCTAAAGTATGTACATGAATTAATGAATGATCAATTGTAAATCTTAGGTCCATTTATATATTGATAACATGCAACTTATACTTGTAATTGCATGCTTATTAATACAAATTCAGGCATAAAACATTTATTCTTGTGCATTTCATCATACTTTGAGTGAATATTTATCATTCTATCCAATTTAAGTTATAATCTCAAAATATATTATTTTAAGGGAAAATCATAAATAATTAAGAATTGATATTTTAGGGTAGATTATTCTCATTTTAAATTTGAGACTATAATTAAGTTTTAAATGCAAAATAATGAGAGAAACATTTGTAAATACACTCATTTATTTTTCTAAGTTTTATTTACTAAATAAAATAAATGTATTTTTTAGTCAAAAATTTGTCCTCTTTTTATTTCTTAAATTTAATTGATAGATTATTTAATTTCTGATCAAACAAAAAAAAGGATTAAAAAGGAGTTTCATTTTAAAAGATATAAATCTTCTAATTTTTAGGAATTTTTCTAGTATTTTTATCAAATTTTCTAGATTTATTTAAATTTTATTTTAATTTAAAATATTAAAAATTTGGTTTTTATACACATGCTGACATGGGGGATGACGTGACAGGTATGCTTGCGTGTTGCCACGTGGTGGGGTATGCGCACCATATGGCATACACGTTGCACACATGTGTACATGTAAGGGCATAAGGTAACCACTAATGATCATGAATATATTTATACATGACATTCTCCTTGATTTTTTCTATGCGAGACTATCTTTCTATTTTTATGCAAGTGACATGGCACATCTTGAAGTGTGCGATCTCGGGAGCTAATCGCAGCCTTCCATTTTCACTTAAATGAAGGGGGTACATAGTCATCTGTCTTTGGGTGATGATTCGTCTTAACATTTTGTATGAATCTTGGCCTTCCATCACGAGAGTTATAATAGCTAGGATTCGACGTCACCGATAAACTTCTAGGTGATGGGATCTGAGGTCGATAAGCCTTCCAAAATTTTAATCAAAACATCAAATGCTACATAATATATTGAATGGAATGTTAAAAATATTTAGTCACCAAGAAAAAAATGATCCTATCATTTGGTATGTATGAGGAGACATATTTACAAGGTTCCCTTGAAAGAGTTCTTGAAGATATTCAAGTGTCTAGCCTCTAGCAGTATCCACTCAATCTACGGATGGTTAGTTCTCCTCTTCAAAGCTCTTCACCAAGAGAGAAAGAGAAGAAATGAGAGAATTCATACAAGGCTTGCACGGACACCTTGAGTTGTGATCATTCTCCCCTTATTTATATACATTTTTCTGTGGATTTTTTATAAAAACCCTCACAATTATGTCTAGATCTATCAACATCCATAGACCTTATGTGTGTGACCCTCTAGGTTCATATATCGCACTAGTTAATAACTTTATATACCAAATTATTGGTCAACCTTAATTAATTATTCACATCAACATATACATTTAGTTAATCAAGGATCGATTTAGCCCAATTGATAGGTTGAGTTACCAGCCTATTAGGTGCTATGCTACACCACGTACTCTACGAGATATGAAGTATGTAAGAACTCCCTTATATAACATTTTCGTCATCGGCTACCATACATGTATAATCCTTCATCGGCACAAGATTCATGAATGACTTAGGGTATGGTCAGCTATCAAACCTTAATTGGTCACTCAAGTTAGAATTGATGCGTTTATAAAATTATCGGGAACTCCTTCTCTGATATTTCATTGTACCTTATTCCTTGAGTCAATCTCCTCAAGTATTAAGGGCGGATGATTCCATCTTAAACACACAATCATCTCCGTATTTAATATATGACGTAATAGAGATCTCGTGGCCAGGGATTCATAAATTATAATCAAAACATGGTCATCCATCCACAAGATGACTTTGGTGTTTTCAGTCAAAGGACCACATACACAATCGTGACATGAATCAACTTGATTGAAAATTAGGTATAGTTACCTTTCAGGGATTCAGATGGATCAATTCAATGAAGTATTTCTCCAAAGAGCATCCACTATCTATCCTTAGTGTCGACACATCGATGGTTATAGGATCAGCCATACTCATCATAAGAGTCGGATCATATAGTGTTGTTCTTTATGCATAATTGATGTCATTCTCAAATGTCTCACGAATAGTGATGTTTAGATCATGTTTAAAGACTAGTGACCATTGAATTATGATCTCATCATAATTCACTTAAGCATTACATATGCTCATAGACTTCATTACAAACATCACACAAGAATGATAATGAATAAATTTTATTTCAATGAACATAAACAAGATGCATGAAAGTGCAATTGGCTTATAGGCCACATAATATCCATCAATCTCCCACTTGGACTAAAGCCAATCACCCTTTTACATCAACCCCATAGTTGTGTAGTGACACTCAAAAACACCTTATTAGTAAACCTTAATTAATGATCCACATCAATATATAGATTTAATTAATCAAGGATCCATTTAACCCAATTGATAGGTTGAGATTCTAGCCCGTTGGGTGCCAAGCTACGCCACATACTCTAGGAGATATGGAGTATGTAGGAACTCCCTTTTAAAACCTTTCCGTCATTGGCTACCATGCATGTAGCCTCTTTCATTCAGCACGAGACTCATGAATAACTTAGGGTATGGTCAACTATCAAACTTTAAGCGGTCAGTCAAGTTAGTATTGGTGCGTGTAGGAAATCATCGAGACTCCTTCTTCGATATTTCCACTACCTTGGCCAAGGATTTCATCACATCTCATTCCTTGAGTCAATCTCCTCAAATACTAAGGGTGGATGATTCTATCTTGATGACACAATCATCTTCGATCACGTCATGTCATATCTAATATAAGATATTTTAGAGATCCTGTGGATAGGAATTAGTAAGTCATAATCACAACATGATTATCCATGCACAAGATGTCTTTTGTATCTCAAGTTAAGGACTACATACACAACTATGACATGAATCAATGAGATTGACAGTTAAGTATAATACCATTCACTGGATTCATACGGATCAATTCAATGAACTCTTTCTCCAAAGAGCACCCACTATCTATCCTTAGTGTCTTCACACTAATGCTACATGATTAGTCATACTCATCATATGAGTTGGATCAGATACTATTATTCTCTTTGAATAATCCAATGTCCTTCTTGAATATTCCACGAATATGACTGTTTAGAACATATGTTTAAAGACTAGTGATTACTGTATTATGATCTCATCATAATTCACTTAGTCATTGAATATTCTTATAGACGTCATTGCAAACATCACACAAGAATGACGATGAATAAATTTTCATTTCTATGGATATAAATGAGATACATTGAAGTGTGATTGTCTTATAAGCCACATAATATCCATCACTAGGGACGTGTGGTTGCATCTCGAGTGCTTCATAAAGACCAAACAACAACCATTACACAACGATTCTTCTTCAAGTGCGACTTGATGAAATCTTAGCACTTCATCTTCAATCAGACAAGCAAGACTTGAAAGTAATGATTCGCATCTTGGCATTTCATCTACGTCGTTGATCAAAGATCAACCGTCAAATCCAACGGCCTCGTCCAATTGTTGCCAACTCATACTCCTTCTTTGACGGTGTAAAGTATTTTTGGATTTTCAATCGATCTAACCTTTTGGATAGCATAATTCTTGAATCTCTTTCTTTCTTCCTCTTCTAGATTCATTTCCGCATCCCGGGAGTGTTTGAAATCATTATTTCTTTGAGAGAATAGGAAGGATTTGATGCTGGATCTCCAAATTTTTATTTTTCAAAATGCAAAATAAAAAGCCTTAATCTGACAATTATTGGATCATTTCTAGCGCAATTTTGGGTTAGATTATGTGTTTTCCCTTAATCTTTTGTCCTATAACATTATATTTTAATTTTAATGAGCAGATTAGTTGAGTTTTATGAAATTTTAGTATTTTCACTCTCTTTGCGATTGACCTCTATCCCCTTATTTTGCTCCTTGATTTTGCGCAAATATAAGTCTAAATTGAGTATTCTTCCCAAAAATACTAAAATTCTAAATTTCTCACTCCAATTCATTTTCATATTTGATAGAATTTTGAATACATTTTGAAAAATTTCAGAATTCTGTGCGAATTTCGACCGTTATTCACCATTATATTAATCAGTTCATGATTAAATACTCAAATTGGTGAGTTTGGAAAAAAATTTGACACGAGGAAGAACGTTTTCAATGACTGCACAAATTCATTTCATCATATATCTATTTGCACTATGGGCTCCTCTCTCTCTATATAGATATAAAGATATATAGATATATTGATAGAGGCGGGCAGAGGCCACTTGAACTTCTTGCTTATTCCATATGGCACTAGAGCTAGGGTTTCCCTAGTTTTCGTGGAAAATGTCTTGTAGTGTCGATGTTCTTTTGGCAATTTTTTTAGGAGCAATTGATGGGATCTTATGCTTGATAGGCTATCAAAATTTTGATAAAAATATCGAATGCAACATAATATATTGAATTCAATATTAAAGATACAAATACACTAAAAATTAATGATCCTATCATCTCCATCCTTAATTTTGGAGGAGGTCTTGAAGCTATTTGAGTGTCTAGCCTATAACAGTATCAATTTGATCATTGGATGGCTGGATCTCCTCTCTAAGACATTTCGCCAAGAGAGAGAGAGAATAAGGGAGAGTTTTTCTACAAGGTTTGTATAGGTACTTTGAGTTTGTTAGATTAATCTAAGTTTGATAATTTACATTGGTGCGCTCTTAATGTTTATGAAATACTATATTAAGCAGCCTTTTAGGTTTGGATTGATAGCTTTTTGACAAAATGATTTGAGAAGGGTATGTCCTTGTTAGTGCAAGGACCAATGGCTTCATCCTTATAAAGCTAATAATGATTATTATTATTTCTATTATTTTAGTTTTTATGCTTAATTTTAAACTTTATTGCTGAAACATGTTATTGTTTTATTTTATTATCATTGATATTTTCCTTATATTTATTTATTTTCATTTAGGTACTTTCAATTAAATGTTACCTAACTGTTTCTTATATTTAGGTACTTTAAAAAAACCCTAAAGACGAGTTACCCTAATGCCAACCCCAAGCACTCTTCTGAAAAAAATGGTTGGCTCTCTCTCTAGGGAAAAAGAAAAGGGGGGCGATCCAACACTCTAGCTCTTGCACGTTGAAGTCCTCAAAAACTCAGGGCAAAAACCTCTTCAACACATTGCTGCTGATTTTGTTTCTTGAAAATCCGTGGTCTTCAGCGATCTCTAAAAGGGGTGACGACTTCTCTTCCCAGAAAAAGCTCTCTCTTCCACAAGTTCTCCTCTTTCTAAAACCTAATTTTTTGTGTTTATATTTTGGTTTGTGTGTTTCTTATGATCGTGCTCTCAAGTTCAACTTTGGTTTGTGTCCTTTCGGATTCAGATTCCAATTTGATTAAACTGATGTGTGATTTGAAGCTTCTGATTTCAAGTTTTATTTCCTTTTTTGTTGAGTCGATTTTCGGTTTAGATTTTAATTAGTATTGTTTTCAAATCAATCAAGCGGTTTATCATTCTCTTCTATTTGAACTGATCCTTAATCTTTAGATTCTAAATATCTATTTCTTTATTACTTGGTCTGACCTTCTTTTGATCAAAATTGATTAATTCTTGAATTTTATGATTTATTTGTCTTAGAACCTTTGTTTTCTTTATTTCTGATATCATTATCTTAAATTCTCATATTTGCATTTTTCTTTTTTTGTTTTCTTGTAAAGAAAATTTTTCAAAAAAACTTTCTGCAAAATCTGCAATGGACCTAAAAATAGTTTTCTAAGTTCTATTTAAAATTTAAACATTGTTGTGTCCTCGGAATTTTTCTTAATCCGAGTTAAAATCTTGAACTGCTTATTTAGAATCTGTGATAGTCCCATTTAATATAGATTCTAGTTCCATTAGAAATTTATGTTGCATATCAAAGATTCTATTTGTATTTACCTCGAGTTCTTTTTAGGTTTGATTCAACATCTATAGAGTGTTTATTGAAAATCTATCGAACAATATATAAAATCTGCTTTTAGTTTGAATTGAAGCCTATTGAAAAATTTACTCAAAAATCATTATGCCATTGAGAAGCCATTTCAAGAATAGTGAGAAACGCTACGAGACCATATCAAGGGGGAAGACGCCGAGTATCAAAGTCAAAGTAGAAGTCAAAGTCCAAGCAAAAGTCAAAAAAAAAGTCAAAGTCCAAGGAAAAGTCCAAACAAAAGTCGAAGTCCAAGCAAAAGTCAACGCAAAGTCAAGTCAAAGTCAACAAAAAAAGTCAAAGTCAAATTCAAAGTCAGAGTCAATAGAAAAAGTCAATGTCAGAGTCAAAGGCTAGTAGATATCAGTTCTTTAGAGAGTTATTTTAGATTTGTTCCATTTTTAATACTTTTCTTATATAATTTACGCATTTTATATTTCAATTATTTGTTGGTAGCTTTCGTGGTTGGTTTAGTTTCTAATATTCTTTTCATATCTCTTTATCTTGTGAGTCTAATTTAGGAACTAGGGAAAATTAGTTATATTCTCATACAGCTGTGTTGCCTCTAGGTGAGGTGTACTTACCCGTTAGGGTAAGAGGGGAGTTGATTAATGAATTGGTGCTAGACATGAAGTATCTAGAGAGTTGACTAGAAAGTCAACTCAAAGCACATTTGTTCTTCACCATCAAGGATTACATAGATTCGTGGACGAGCGACCTACTTGGTGCGTGCGTGGATCGGTGACGAGACTCGATGACTTCAAAGAGGTAGGCCAATCCAAAAGGGAATAGGGATTGGCACGCAGAGCTCTGGGATTCGGCCCTGCGGGGACGTGATGAGGATGTTGTATTGAAGGAAAGCACCAAAGTAAGTTCACTAATTGAGAGCGTGAGTGGGTCAGATCAAAAGTTCGTGTTTGGACCTTGGTCTGATTATCCTGGCCAATTAGTAATTGATATTAGGGGATTAACAAGGTGAGAACGGACTCTTGGAGGACTGTCTCCTCATGGGACTAGCACAGGGGGTTTGGATACCTGTCCAATATAAAAAAATCTGGTGTACGAGTGACGTGAGGAATTGAGTGGATAATCAACGAATTCATAAAATATTTAGAAAAACATAAATATTCATAAGAAACTAATTCAACCCCCACCCCTTAGTAAATTAACCATCTAGTTAGGAAATTTTTGAGTTATCGCATTCTATCTTATTTATAAATATTGACTTTGTGAACTTCTCACAAAAACTCTCTTAGTTATGTCTTTATCCATCAACATCCATAGACTTGACGTGAGTGTCTCTAGGTCCATATATCTTGCTAGTTAATAAATTTATAAATCCAATAACGCTTACTAGTTAACCTTATCGATATCAACATATGGAACAATTAATTAAGGATAGATTTAACTTAATTAAGGGTGCCAAGTTATATCACATGCCGTTATTGCCGACATTGATAATTATTTGGACACACCATACTCATGAATGGATTAGGGTACAGTCAACAATCAAACCTTAATTAAGTGCTCAAGTTAGTACTGATGCATATATGAAATCATTGAGAACACCCCCTCTTCGATATGTATACTACCTTGGCTAAGGATTTTATTACATCTCATTCCTTGAATTAATCTTAAATATTGAGGGCAAGGGATCTCATCTTTGTAACATAATCACCTACAAGCACTTCATGTCGTATCCAATATATGACATTTTGGAGATCCCATGGCAAGGATTTGTAAGTCATAATCAAAATACAATCATACACTCACAAGATGTCTTTGGTGTCTTAGGTCAAAGGATCACTGATGGAGAATTATCTCATCACATGAACACAAGTGTTCCAAGTGAACCTAGATATGAATTAATAAAGATAAATCATTCTCAACAGCAACAAAATGGCATACTCCTCCTTATTCACAAGTTTGAGAAATTATCCATTCATTAAGTGAATGAAGAAAGCCTCTCTAAAACATTGAAAGAGAGTGTAGATCCAAAGGGAATTATCTTCTTTCCTCCTCCAATTATATACTGATCCAAAGATTGACTTTGTGAAAAGAAAATGAATCTTCATCCTTAGATACCTAGAATTCTTTGAATAGACCAAGTCAACCACCTCCTACCTTGATATAGGTTCCTAATTATTCAACCATATCCACTATCATAGGTACTGACGTGTCGTTTTTGTGCGTCGTTCAAACACAAAGACGATGGTCAAAAAAAATTTATAAAACTGAACTCACAAAGACAAGATATAATAATCAAGTATTGGGTAAGTATCGGGTCGATCCACAGAGAGCAGGGTTGACTTTAAGAGCAGAGTTGACTTGGTCAAACTTAGGTTTAAAAGAAGTTTAAAATAAGAGAAAATAAGATTTAAGATATGGAAATGATATAAATAAGGTAAATAAGAAGTTTTGATATTTGAAATCTCGGATTTGATAGAGAAAAGTCAACAGTCAAAGTCAAAGCGTTGACTTTGACCAACAGTAGGTGTTCTGGTAAATCACAGAATCAAACAGAGAAGATTACGAAAATTAGATATTTAGAAACTAGAGAGAAAATGCAATTTATTGATATATATTTCGTAATTTTTGGATAAGAAATGGATTTATTATGAATTATTGAAAATCAATGATCAGAAAATCCCTGAAATGAACACCTCAGAGGACATTTTCAAATTGAGTGCCCAAATGAAATCCAAATCTTGCAATTTATATGTCAATAGAAAGCTAAGAACCAGAGGAATCCAACAAGACCGAATTTATTAAATTCTAATTTGTCAATAAAAATTAATTGACCCCGAAAGTCAACATTTGACTTCTGATGAAAGATGAACAGTCCGTGGTCAAACGTTATATTGGAGGGTCAAATGAACTCGGACTTTGATGGAATTGCTATTCACGGAAAGCTGATGAAAAGAGGAATCCAATGAAACCAAAATCCAGTGATTTGGAATTATAATCAAAGAGATATCCTATTTTCAAAATCAGCGACTTTTCGGACCTAAAATTGGGGAAAATGAAGAACACTATGAACTAATTTGCAAAATTAAACTTCTAAATCTAATTAAAACTCAAATTACCTCCTGATAATTGATCGAATCTCACTACTAACCCGATTGCCGCAAGGATGGGGCTCCAATTCTCGTGGATTGAAGCGAATTTGCTCGGATTCTTCCTCGTGAACGTTCGGAATTCAAGGGGAAAATTCGATGAAATCAAGGAGAAATTCGTGATCAATCCCGCTTCAATTGCTTCGCAATCAAGTCTAAAGGCGGGGGGAACACGATGAACTAGAGATCTTCCTCGAAACTCACTTAATTTCTTCACGAGTCGATCAAAAGTTGAAGAACAAAGAGAGGGAAATACATGCTTTTAAAGAGAGAATTAGGCCCGATTTTTAAGGCAATAAAGGCGGTCGTGGGAGCGGTTTTGCAGGGTCGTGGGGGCGATTCTCCGGCGCAACGTCGATGCTTCAAGATTGGCCACGAATTGGCTTTAATTTCGCCATGATTTCCGTTTCCTCCGGGCCACGCTTTTCGCCGGGATCGACCACGATCGACCACGATCGTGGCCTGATCGTGCGTTGATTGGGCGTCGATCTCACTGCAAATCCTTACGAAAATCGAGTCTGGCGCTCGTGGAGTTGATTCCGCAGCAAATGCTCCACGATCGCGGCTCGATCGCGCCGCGATCGCGGTTCGATCGGACCGCGATCGTGGAGTTCTTCCACGTGTCCTCATAACCGTCCGATGGCAATACGCAGATCATGATTGCGAATAATCGCGGCCGTCGGATGCATCTCGAACTCTTCGATTCTATGCCGATTGGGAGATCTTAGGGTTGACACGTGGTGCGAGGTAAGTCGTCCGATTGAGGCGTGGTGTCTCCTCGCCATGCCACGTGTCACCCATCCGCCGCTTCACTTAAACCGTGATTGGCGCACGTGTTGGATTGATGATCGCGTGGACTCGGCTCCACGCGATCGTAGCCGTCCGTGAGGAGATCGGACGATCGTCGCGCGTCCACGTCACCTGCAAGGTAAGACCGTGTGGGAACATAGTCCCACACGGAAGAAATATAAAGGCAGGACGCGTTTAAATAGGGGAGAAGATTCCCCTATTAATTGTCCTATTATCTCCTCTCTACTCCGTGACATGTGGCGCCCCACACGGGCGCCCACGTGGCCTCGTGGCCTCCCTGCCACTTGGCGCGCCTCCTATGTGGGCCACACGCGTCCTGCCACGTGGCCTCAGCGCCACGTCGTAACGGCGCGGCGGACCCGCGTGCCACGTGGGTCCGCTCGCCACGTCAGCCCCGCCTGGGCCCGCTCACCACGTCAGCCGCAGGTAATTTCTCCCCCTTTTTCGCGATTTTAACTAAGAAATTCCTTAAAAAATCAATTAAAAATCAAATAAAAATCAGAAAAAATAATATAAAACTTCATAAATTCATATTTCTCAAAATACAACTCCTTTTTAATCCAAATTTTCTCCATTGGATCACAAATTCTTTTCTTTTTAATATCATGTCAATTAAAATATATTTAGAATGAAGACATCAAGATGAATTAAAATTTACTTAAATCATTTTTCATTAAACACTTTAAATCATAAATTCATCTTGAAATTATCTTTCCAAATGTTTACTAAAGTCAAAAATCATTCCATAAAAGAGATTAACTTCTATTCATTTAAACAAAAGATTAATCATCTTTTAAGCATGAAATTATCCCTAATTTATGCATAAATATCAACTTTAGTGAAATGACATGCCAATGGAGAAAATTCCTAAAAAGTATGATAACATGCATCATATTCACATAAAATAAGCATGAATATGAGTTAATTAAGATAAGAATTCATGTTATAAATGCATGTTATCAGGTACCTTGTACAAATTACTGATCTTAAGAAAGAAAAATCAGTAGGAACATCTTTGTTATCCTATTCCCTTCTCTCTTTGAATACCACCTATAGTTAGAATTTTAGGAGAGATCTACATATTAATTACTTATGGAAGAAAAAATCTTCTTGTTCTAATTCAAGACAAAGCCTTTTGCATGAATAAACCCATGCATGTATGAAGATCGATCAACATGAAGTTCATTTCTATGATGATGATTATGCTAAGAGAGCTACTATCAAAGAAGACAGTCACACTTCTCATCCTCTCAACCAATATGAGAGCAACGAAGATATTTAACGCCAACCATGAAAGCACATGAAGGACGATTCCCAAAGAGGACTATCTCCCATCTAAACAAAGCCTTCACAGCTGATGAAGAAGAAGAAACTCAGTCTACAAGCTTTATAAATATGGATTATCAAGATCACGATTTATTTAAGAAGATTATGAGGACAACTGCGTCAAAAGGACCTCATGACCTCTACAAGACATCAAGACCTCCGAGGTCATCTCAGGATGAATGAGATTTTGGATGAAGAATTGAAGGAAGAAATCAACCAAAAGGTCTATCTCCCATGAAGTTAAGCTCTTACAGTTAGTGAAGAGGATGATAGCTAAGTAGAGGACCATTCTCATAACTGTCAAGATCCTCACGCTACCAAGGAAATTCTACATCTCCTCATCGAATAATATAAGCACAAGGAGAATAAATTTAAGACAACATTATGGAGCGAGGACTCCATGACTTTTAAAGACTATGAAGACTTGATATTACTGTTGTTAACCAGTCAACTCCTGCCGTCTCCAACGAATCAACTGCCATTCCAACTTGCCACGATCATCAAGAGAACAAATTATTCATCATTTTCTCTCCCTACTGATGAGAAATAGAGACAAGACGAGGAAACGACCATGAAAATAGTACCTAACTATTTCTCAAGGGAGATACGATATTCCCGGTTTTGAATGCTGTCAAGACTTAGTATGGATTCTCTCTACTGACCAATTAAATATCTACACAACTGCTAAAACCGTCAAAAGACCTCCTTAAGTCCAAGACTCACGGTCAACCCTCCTACATAATCAGAATAGTGAAGAATATCACAGTACCAAACTCTTAAAGGTGATAATATCAACAGCTGCATGAAGAGAAAATTCTGGTCCTGAATAACCTCAAGACCAGTTTTGACTTCCTTCCACCGAACATATATCTAACCGTATACTCAACACAACCGTCAAAGACAAACTAGAGATCAGGATTACTCCACATCTCACAGCCTTAACAACGTCGGAATAATGAGAGGACATGAGACCATCACGAGAGGATGCATAACCACCCGTGTAACCACCTCAAGCGTCTCTACACTTTAATTTTCGATTCCCTCTTTCCTATAAGGACATTTTGTAAAAGAAAACAGGATGTTGTTGTTATTGAATGAAACATGCTCTTTGGTTACATTTTATCACTGTGTTCATCGTGTTCTTGTTATCCATTCTCCCATCCAAAATCCTCACTCCGAGTTCTATCTTCCTTTCTTTTCTCCCTCCACTGTTGTCATCTTTCATCCACCTCAAGTTAAGAAGCAAATGACGGAAATCTTGGACCGATTGGTGATCTCAAAGGCATCTACTTCACATTGGTTTAAGGTATTATCCTCTCCTGTGTGACACGTGACGTTCTCATACGCCGCCACATGGCGTCACTATTTTGTGTGTTCCACGTTAGCACACGATAAAAATAATATTTTTATTCATTTCAATTCAAAATCAATTGAATTAAATTCATAAAAAAATTCAGAAAAAAATCTCAAAAATTAGAAATTTCATAACATTTAAAATAGAACTCCAAATTAATCCAAATTTATTTTGTGGGACCAAAAATTAAATTATCTATGATTCAAAAAAGTAAAATTGAATATATAACAAGAGAATAAATTTTTATTTAACAAATACACTCATTTTTTTAGATTTTAAGACGTAGGGAAATAAATGAGTTTATAAAAACTATTTTCTCTTATTATTTAACGTTAAAACCTAATTATAATCTCAAAAAGGGGATAATCTAATCTTAAAAATATTTCTCTTAATTTATCATAATTATCTCTAAATTAGTCCATTTGGAGATAATAACTTAATTTTCATTGAATGATAGATAAACACTAAAAAATATGATCACATGCATTAGAATGGAATGTTTTATGCCTTAATTTGCATTTATAATCATATATTTTCCATGTATAATTTGCATGTTATCAAACTCCCACAAGAACATATCTTGTATTCCCACAACCTAACCATGTGGAAAATAAACTTTGTTCTGACATGCAAAATATTTCAAAAAAAATTGTATAGAAATACAAATTGTTTAGTTAGTCTAAAAAGTCCTAGACAAGAACTAAGCACTAATCACTCTTTTGATCTTTCGTCTGCTTGGTGCTTTCAAGAAATATGTGTACCACATGGCCACCCCACTATGTTTTGTGTAAGCACTACCTAGAATGACATGCAAATAGGGTTTTCCATCCTTCATTCCAGCCTTATTTTTTCTCCAAACCTAGACCTACACCTAAACCTACAATTTACCGAGGGTTCTAATGTTAGTTGCTGTTTTAAAAAATTATAAGTTTTGAAATCATATTAAATTAAAATGATCTACCTAATAGTACAAAAATATTTAGCATCACATCATTGGTCAACATGTCTCTCTTCCTCTCCTTCCCACTCCCTCTCTTTGTCTTCTCTCTCTCTTTCCCCCTCGCTTCGTCCTTTCTTGCTCCCTCTCTTGTTCTCTCTCTCTCTTCCCCCCTCTCATTTCTCTTTTCATGTTCTCTTTCTCCCTCCCCTCCCCCTAATTTTTTGCAATTTGTTCCCTTTAAAGAGTTTTGACAACCAAGTTTTCCCATTGTACCAGTTATCATTGGTTTGCTGATCCATGGATGTGGGTACCATGTAGGTCCACGAAGCCTTTGCCAAGCCATATGGCTTCCCAGTCAGCACGCAATGAGATTTTGCCATGATGTCCCTAGAATCAGATAGAATTTTAAGAAGAAAATGAAAAACTTATAAGATCCATATCTTTCAATTGAGGCATATATTTTAAATGAAAATTTTATTAAAAGGCTCCATTTTCTTTCTGTTTTCCTTCATCTTAAAAATATAAACAATGAAAAAGGTTTTAATCATCCCAAATATGAAACTTTGGTTTTAGAATTTTTATCTCAAACCTTTTTGCCTATTTTGGTAGCTTCCTAGACTCAAACGTTGAAACTCTACAAACTCAAGAAAATAGTATTAGTTTAAGGTCAATTGACTTTGAAAAGGTTGAGCATGAAATTTCTATCATGTTAGTTTTTATTTATACATAAATGGGCAGTTGATGTAAAAACATGATGAATATAGAAATGATAAAAAACAAGATAGAGTGCAATACATTCATTTATCACAATTTTTAATAATGATGAAAATGAATACATAAATTACGTGTTATCATGGAGCTATGCAAATTTCTTCTCTTGTGCCACTAATGTTTCTCCTTTATTTCTCAAATTAATGGGATGGGTAACAATGTGAAGATTGTTATGGATCAAGTTATGTTACCTAGCAGTTTTAATCAAGTACAAGAGGGACAGATCTGTCAAAACAAAGAGTCATGTGAATTCCACTAAAGGCTAGGCATGTAAATGGCTTGTGGTATTGTATTCAAGGATCCAAAAGGTATAGTCCCATGCTAAGTGGTAAGATCACATTTTCATCTTCATTTAAGTTTTATTTCCAACATGAAATTTATGTGATACCCTATTCTTGAGTTTTCTTGTTGCACTTATCCCAAAATTGATTCCCTACAAAACTCAATGAAGATTAGACATCAAGGAATAAAGTATGTACATTTTTCTCACTCATAGTGTGGAAGAGGGCATAGATGAAATAAATACACTAGAAGAATGTGATTTGGCCTAAATTGGCTATAAACTTGTAATGTTTAATCACTTTGCTACATATATTTTGCCCACAAAGATTTTCACATTTCTATGTTTTTGGAGAAGTACATAAATTAGAAAAAGTTTAGAGTGACACCTCAACTAATCATACTAATTTCGTTCCAAATACCACCATTTTTTTTTGCTTCTACTCCTACATCTTAGATAATTAACTCAAGGAAATCAGACCTCATGTCAGATATATCTACTAAATTTTTATGTTCCTTCCAAATTGACCCTTGTCTATTGTTTTGTGGATTTTCACGCATAGTGTTGCCACACTTCAACTAGCTAACCTGCTTGATACATCTCTTAAATATTAGTGACATTAACCTTATTATTAAATTCTTAATTGCATTTTTTTTAATTTCAAGATTAGACAAAGGGAAGAGGGTTTATTTGAGTCCAGGAAGTTTGTGAGACATCTAGAATCTAGCTACTATGCATTTCTCATCATGATTGTGATCTCTATCTACTCAAGTTGACTTCTCCAACCCTGACTATCACTTGTTTGCTCATTTAAAAATCTCCAAAATTTAGAAAGTCCTTATATGGACCCTTATCTCTTTTTTTAAACGTGAGTCGTTTTAGTTAGGTTATCCCTGTAATCCCGCCTAGAAATGCTTTAATTCTTTGAAAAGTTTGTAGGCTTCTGATTTTGTATTCTATGATGTTTTACTATTATCTGATAACAATTTTAAAATTGGACATCGGTTTTTGATAACATGCAAACTCATACATTCATGTCATAAATTTTATTTATACATTCCTACTAATATGATCATAAATGCATGTTATCATGGTTTCAAATGATTAAAATGAAAAGGATATTCTTAATTTTTTCATGAATTGTTCAAATTGTATGAATATTTAATGACACTGATTCAATAAGAAGATAATCTTATTTTATTATAAAATAAAATTTATATTTATTTCCATTTAAAATGCCTTTATTGATATGAAAAATATTTATGAATGGATGTTATCATGAATTTTATTCAATAAATTTATTTCTTTGAGAAGTTTTATTTTTTTTGTTTTTTTGAAATTTTTTAGGAATTTGTAAAGGTTAAAGTCATTAAGAAATTAGTTTTTTAATAGGAAATATGTTTTCATTTTCTTAGAGAATTTTAAAGAATAAGTGATGTGGGTGACGGTGATTGGCCTTTCCTCCTCTCCTCTCTCTCCCCTTTCTCTTCTCTCTCTGTCTCTTTGTCGGTCTCTCTCCCGTGGGTGGAAATTTCCATCATCTTCTTTCTCCTTCCACCATCGCCTTTTTCTTCTCCTCCTTCCTCTCTCACCTGACAGAAAATTTATGTCGCCCATAAGCTCCTTCTACAGCCACCCTCTATGCAAAACTGCTGGATCGTTTCTCTTGTAGCTCTCTTTCTCTTTGTCTCTCTCTCTCTCACATGTGTGCACACGACACACATCTTTCTCCCCTTTTGTTACATCCATCTTCCATCCTTTCTCATCTTCTCACACGTGCGTGCATGGGTGCATAATGGGGAGAAGTGTTTCTCCCCCTCTCTTCATCTCCTCCTTCCTTCTCTCCCAATGCTCTCTTGTGCATGCAAATGCGTGTGTAAGGGGGATGAGAAGATCCCATCATCTTCCCTCTTTCCTTTTCTCCCCCTCTTTTTCTTGTCTTCTTCCTCTTCCTTCTTCTCCCTTGCACAACTTAATTCTCTTCTGTCATGCATAGATATCTCTCTCTTGCGTGTGCGTGCATTTTTTTGACACACTTTTCCTCTCTTTCCTCACCCTCTCCCTCTCTTTTTGACCATCTTGTCTACCTCTTTCATGCGTGCACATGTGAGCTCCCTTACCGCGCAACTCATTGCTCTCTCCACTCTCTCTCCCTCATGTGCAGAAATTTCTCGCGTGCACCCAAAAAACCTTTGTGTCACCTCTCCGCTTCTTTCTCTCTCTCAAGCGTGAGCTTCTCCACTTTGCACTTCCCTCTCCCCTCTCTCACTCATGCGCACAAAGACGAGAGGTCTCGATTCCATGCTTCTCAGCATCACAAGGGAGAGGAGAGAGTAGAAAGAAGAGATAATAACAATTTTTAGGTTTTCTTACGTACACAGTTTGATTGCAAGCATTTTGACTAAAGTGATTTGAGGAGAGAGAAATTTAAATCAATAATGAAGATGTAAATTTTATGGGCATGATCATCATTTCAAGCTCTACAAATCTAATGGGACTCATTTAGATTCTAAGATGAAAAAAATTAGGGTTCTCAACGTTTTATTGTCTTCTTCTAGCATTGGTTATTCGAGAGGAAATAAGGCACATATTAATCATTCTTCTTGTTAGAAACATAATTTTTAGTGAGCTTCTTCTCTTTTCTATTCATTCCTCATATTGGATGCAAGATGACAAGTGTAAGGGAAATGTACGTGCTCTCAAATGTATGTCTTTATTAAGAGCATCACTAGAGCATGTTTTCATTGTGAATCTTTAGATTAGACTCCTTTTTCATCAACATTTTCCATTTTCTCCATATTTTCATCAAAATTTTCATATTTTCAAACCCTAAATCACATTTCTACTATATATCAATGGTTTTTAATATTTTAAAGGAATTTATAAGCATTTGATCAGTTCATTTTTTAATAATTTTGAAGGGTAGGTGATGTGATGTCTAAGTTATTGGCCACCACATTTCTCTCTCTTCATTAAGAAAAAAATAAAAAAACAGAGAGTAATCTTGTTCTCTCTTTGCTCTCTCTTCTCCATTGCACTTCCCTCTTTGTTGTGTTGCCTCTCTCACCACACCCCCTCTTCCTTCCCTCCTCTCTTGTGCTTGCGATAGAGAAATTCTCCATTTCAGCATTTCTCTTTCTCCTCTCCTCTTCATCCTTATCTTTCTTTGTTCTTCCCTTTTCTCCATAACCACCTTCTTCCTCCACTTCTCTCTCTCATATCCCTCTCTTTCCTTCTCTACTCTCTCCCTTCTCTCTCATGTGCATGTGTGATGCGAGCACGGTCTGAAGCAAAAAGTTCTTGCATCGAGCAAATATTGTCTTATTCTTCGTCGTCTGCCATCTCTTTCTGTGCCACACCTCCTCTCCCTAGTCTTCTCTCTCGCACCCTTCTCCCCTTCTGTGTGGAAGCACCTCTATCTCTAATCTCTCGCGCACACAGAAGAAAAATTTTCTTCTACTGTGATGTCTTCTTCTCCACCTCTTCATCTTTCTCTTCTTCCACCGCTCTACCTCTTCTTTCACCACTGCACAACATCTCTCTCTCTCTCTTTTCATGCATGCATGTGGAAAAAAATTCTCTCGTGGAGCAAGATAATTTTTTCTGCTTTTCTCTCTGAAGTGCACACATGAAAGACAATTGGGTCTCCTCTTTCATCTCACTCCTCTTCTTCTTACTCACTGATTCTCTCTTTGGATACCTTCTCTTCTCTCACCATCTCGTAGTAAAGAATTCCTCTCATACGTAGAAATTCTTGTGCACAACGAGAGAACTTCTTCTTCTTGCCGCTTTTGGCTATACTTCAATTTCATTCTCTTTCTTTCTTTCTCTCTTTCTATCCCTCTCTCCGCTGCGCACGTTATGTGTATAAGAATCTCGGAGTGATGTTATGTGTAATTTTTAGAGTAAAGAATTGTAGTTTTCAAAATAAAAAAAGAAATTTTCATTTAGTAAATAATACCAATGTATTAAAGAAAATTAATCTATATAATCAATCCAATATTTATTGCCAAAAGTGAAGTGGGATAAACAAGGCTAAAATGATGCAACAAATAATATTTAAGTATTTTCAAGTAGTGACAAGACCAAGATAATGATTTTAACAATTTAAGACTAACATACCCATGGAATTTTCAGGTGAGGTTTGATTATTCTGCGATGATTGAGAATATAGTCCAAAAGGAGGGAGAAGAGTCACTCGTGGGGTTTCAAGAAGACTAGAAAGAAATTTTCGAGCACAAATATGTAAACACATTTGCCATTTTCTCATTAAAACTTCTCTTTTATTTTTTAAATTCTCAAAAAGCACAATGAAATAAGAAAAAAATGTGATTGAATAGAATATTAAAAATATATAGATCTAAATAACTATCCAAATTTATGGAAAGGGATGTAAGAATCAAGCTCTTCAACAAGTGCAAGGCATGAGTAATTACAAGCAACATAAATGAAAATACTATTTGAGGTACTATCTTAAGAGGCAGTAAAGTCTAAGGAACTTGATGTAGTAGGCATTTTACTAATGGTGGGGACACATGAGTCAATGGTGCCATTATGTCTAAGGATCTTGATAAACTTATCACAAGAAAGAGTGAGTGTACATAGTCAAGAGGAGGGACATGTAAAGGGAAACAACCTCTACATACAACTTAGAAACCTCTTGTGAGCATGCCATTTTGCCTTTTGTTACATAAAAAATGCATGCAAATAGTTGCCCTAACCATTTTTCTTAAAGGGAGACATTTTTCACTAAATAATTGAGGACATCACACCAATAATAGCACCCAAAAGTGTTGAAGGCACACTTTAGAAGATAACATGGCAGCCTTTTGGGATCTTATGTACTTCACAAGATCTGATAGGTTGAGAGGAAACAAATCTGATATCAGCCCGATTGTGCTTGGATTGCATCACTTTTTTAAAAAAATTCTTATTGCATCACTTTGCTTTGAATCTGATCTGAAACCTTTTTTTCCTAGGATGCAATGCCCTGATCCCTACATGTGCTAGGCCTCTAGTGGTATCCCCATGGTTCTTGTTTCTACAAATCTCTTCAACTTGCATGTTATCTAAAGTGCTAGCCAACATAGCATTAATTCATACCAATATCCACCCCATTACCCATCATAGGGATTTGAGGGAGTTTGAGAAGATGCATGTCATTCTAGGGAAGAGAGTTGATGAATCCATTAAACTCTACCCCTTAAAGTCCTATTCAACTATTTTGTTGTTTTCAGAAAAGCCCAACATACTAATATCCTTACCCCTTTGTTCAAGAAGTATATGTATAAATTGAGTTTTAATTTTAAAATCCCATTGAATTAATTAATTATCAAATATTAATGAATAAATCATAGATCAATTTTACACAATCAATACACCAAGTTATCTTATTGTATTTGACCTCATGTTATAGATCTAACTTGGACATGGTACCCTTACTTGGAACTTGTCTATAAATATTTAATGAATAAATATAATTCCTTATTTTCAAAAAACTCATTGAATGAATTAGGGCTTGGCTAATGGTTAAATCTTAATTGATCATTCTAGTTAGAACTAGTGCAATTGAAAATCATTAAAAATGCTTTTTTTGATATTTTAGTTCTTGCCTTAGCCAATATTTTCTAGAGTTTGTATCCTCTCTGTATCAAGGGTGAATGATCACATCTTGACCACACAATCAACTTCTTGAATATCTTATTGTATTTGGAATTACATGGTTTGGAGTACCTTGGTTAGAGACTTGTAGTTCAAAGTAAATATGCAAGCCCACATCTGCAAGGTGACTTTGGTGTCTTATTTATAAAGATCACCTTTACATTTATCATATGAATCAGCCTACTTGAGTGTTAGATGTAAGAATCCAAGCAGTCATATGGATCAGTTCAATGAACTCTTTTTAAAAAAAGGACCCAAAGATCCACTTTAGTATTTGAGGTCAAACCATCCTTATAATAAAGCAATATAAAGCATGAACTTACATTTGCATGCATGCATCAAAATGTCATATTTAGATATTAACTACCAGCTAAATCACATAAATATCCTTCTCTTAATGACTAAATATTACATAAACATGATTTTAGCATTTATACCCTATCATGCATGATTTTCTATATTTTTTTTTACATTTTGAGACTCATTGCATTTGTAGTCTTTGAAGTCAAATGGTGAATTTCTCACATGTTTGTTATTTTAGAGGGATGAGATCCTAGTCAAATGATATTATTATTTTATCATAATTTACTTAGTCATCGCCTATGTTCATTGAGTTCATTATAAATACCACACAAGAAGGAAAATGAATAAATTTTATTTTCATAAACATAAATGAGACATGCAAGTGTGATTGGCTTAAAGGCTACATAAGAGTGTGAGTGGTGTATTTTAATTACTCTCTCTCTCTCTCTTGTGTAAGGTGTCTACCTCACCATAGAAAACAATGGAGGTTTCCTTTTGTTTCATGGAACTATATTCTTCTCTTAATCTTCAAATCCAAGAGCATTACAAGGATCAAACTTGGTCAACTTTGACATTGACTCTAGATAAGAATCTCTTTATTCTTCTCTTTATTTATCACAAATCTATCTACCTAAGTCTCAAATTATCAGGAAAATAGCCCAAAATCATTAATTGTATGAATTTATCGTTACAATGAAATCATAATGATATGAATTCTGAATTAAAATCATTTGATAGTTTTATTTTTGTATGTATAAATTGCATCGTAAAAAAAATACTCCGAAGTAAGATGGTGGGTTCATAGAGACAAGAAATGAATCTTGTCCTTACTCGTATATTTCCTATGAGAAGGATGGGCACAACGTGCCCATGTCAGGCTCATCCGAGGTCCTGCGCACGAAGGGTTAGATGTCTATGAGACTTCTTAGGCATGACTTGGATTGAGCATGGAAAGAATCTGGATGGGCAACCAGTACATGTTTATTCTTGGAAAGGTTGAGCATGTCAACCTTTATCTCCAAACTCCAGAAAGCCTTTCTATGAAACATTATCTCTCATTTTCTATCCAAGTTATGTGCCTCTCCCGATACTCCTATCTTTCTTTATATCTTTTACATTTCTCTTCCAACATCGAAATTACACTCTAGGATTTATTTATTGGCAATTTATCTATTTCATATAATTCTTTACTCTAGGAGGGCTGAAGCTTGACAGCAAACATCAAGTTTGATCATTTCCATTTTTGGTCGTTTGATTTTCTGGTAAAATTCAGAAGTTTCCGAAGCAATCCCCATCTTTATGTCTCTAGTGGCCAGCATGTAGAAAGGCTGATGATCAGACAGACTGAGAGGGAGATAGAAAGATGTGAGAGAGATAGAAGAGAAATGAGTAGAGAGATGATTAGAGAAAGAGGAGAGCAATGCATGTCCCTGTTCCATAAGTACATAAAAAATTTCACGAACGGGTCAAGCTCATTAAATCAAGGGTCCTGATTTCTCGACTGGGCAGTTCATTGAAGTCAGAAGACGAGGAAAACTAAATCCAGTCAAAATTCCGGAAGCCGGTCGCGGGTCATTGAATTGCGCCAGTGAAAACTCTGACGCTACGGATAAAATCCGGGTGTTTTACGCAAATAATCCTCTCACCAACCGAGTAAAGAAAGTCAACGCGCTTTTAGAGTAAATCGTTATCCTCAGATAACGATTTAATGAACTTTGACAAGGGGTACTGGTCATCGTTGCTTGTTAAAGTGGAGATCGATTTAAAAATTTATTCGTCCAGTTAAATTCTCTATTTTAGTAGATTTGAACACGGTATCCTCTCTCTCTCTATAATATTTCACCAAGTACGCGCTTTATCATTCTGTTTCTGATTGGATCAATTTCCCTCCGATGTCAAGTCGTTTCTCGTGTGTGATACTCTTTTCACACCTTAACGAGAGAGAGACGCCGAGGGAGGAGAGAGAGGGGGGAAAAGGGGAAAGAGATATGTCGAGAAGACAGAGAGAGATCCACAGATTGTGACTATCCATGTGTCTCTCTGGAGATACTTGAGCAGCGTGGAGGCACCTTTGTGCTCCAAGGGCTGCCTGTGGTGGCTATTTTTCTGTGTCTGAGGTTCGGATTGATGTCCTGAGCTGGAATGGCGCACCGAATTGGCTGTTCGCTGGAGCACCATGAGAGTGTCCCAACTTGACAAGAAAATCCCTCCACTCTCTCCATCTACGCCTTCTTTTGCCATGCCTACCACGTCTCTGACGACCGCCCTTCCCCCATTGGCCCCTCATTAGAGATAAAACAGACTGGGACGGGGGAAGGTGGGAGAGAGAAATAGATGATGAGGCTGGGGAGGCAGTATGGTTAAGAGAGAGAACGAGAGGGAGAGAGAGAACTAGAGAGAGCGGGGTAGACGTAGAGAGAGAACTAGAGAGAGAGGGGTCGAGAGTTGCCAGCGACTATCGTGAGTCAGTGTCACACACTTCTAAATTCTTTGGTTCACATCTCTCTCTTATCGCAATAACAGGATATGATAATAAATTGTTTTTCCAAGTCAACTACGGCTATGAGGGAACTCCTTCCGTCGTTAACGGAGGAATTCTCCTGCGGACTTAATAAAAAAGCAATTCTGAATCAGGACTCAAGTTCGGCCACAGTTAGCATATGTCTTCTATCTAACAATCTCCACAGTTTCATTTTCAAGGATATTCAATTTATTTGCAGAACTCAAACAAAAACAAATTACGTGAATTTCCCCGCTATTCTCTTGCTCTATCTCTGACAGATTTGGAAGATAAATGCGGCAGTTTTCATCGAACCGTTTTCCTCGATCTTTTTCTCTCTTTCTTTCTCTCTGTCTTGGTTTCCTCAAGGAGCATTTGCGAAGACGCTGATTCAAAGTCTTAATCAAAGTGACGCATCTGATTATCTTCATTCTTTAGAGGGAACAGAGATATGGAGAGAGAAAGGCGAGATAGAGAGCGATAATTTGAGAAAACTGTCCTCGTTGCCGGAAGCATTTCCAACATTCGACGATAATTTTATACACGTTGCCGATGATGTCAGACACGAAGAATTTCCAACACGTTGCCGAAAATTTGAAGAAAATTTGTCAAGTCAAGATTAAAAAAACAGGAGGAATCTTAACGCCGCAGCCGTTGGATTAACATTCGACGTCATTGAGATATATAGATAGGGACATAAAATATGCATAGAGAGGGAGCCATTCTCTCTCTAATGGCGTGGGACTTGATATCCCCCCTCCCTTTCCCGGGAATTGAACTTGATTTAAGTTCAAATGAACATTTTACTTCATAAGATGAGGCTTTACGGCCAGGTAGTTGCTTCATTGACTGAAGAACAAGACGGAGACATCATATTCTAAGGGATAGTACGGTCCTTCTATGGCGGAAAATCATAATCGCGGTACTTCGACTGACGGAGTCAGACAAAGATTCAAAATTCACTCACTATCTTCGTGTCTTATTCAGAGGTAGCTAAGGCTATGTAGAGAGAGAGAGAGTTTGAAAGTCAAGGTGGAGACCGCGGCACAATTGTCGCGTAATTCTTCCCATGCTAAACCCTATCCTTATAAGGAGGGGACTTATCCTCCGCAATCCTCATCAAATCCAAAGAAAAGAGTGATAGATTGATAGAGAGCGAGAGAGAGAGAGAGGGAAAGAGCGAGGTGAGAACGGGAAGAAGAACTGACCGGAAGCAGAAGAAGAAAGAGAACGAGATGGAAATTTTAGGTGCGGAAGAGCTGAGTGATTTCAAGGGAATTTCAGAGGAGGTAGTAAGGGAAGTTGTGTATCCCCCAGGATTCCGTTTTAGTCCGACAGATGAAGAACTCGTTGGATTCTTTCTCCGGAGAAAGGTGGAGAGTAAACCTCTCTTCGTAGAGATCATCAAGCAAGTCGATATCTACAAGTACGACCCCTGGGATCTTGCTCGTAAGCTCTTTCTCTCTCTCCCGCTCTCCCTCCTTCCCCCTTCTCTCTCTCAATTTAATTTCCAACTTGTACATGCCGGAGTCCCAAAAGCTAATCCTCTTCCGTCTGAATGAAGACATCCTCAGCTTCCACTTTCAAAGAAAGTAGTTCAACCATTCTAACCTTCTATCGTCTTGCTTGACGAGATTTCAATAAAGTCTTAAGTCTTCACTCCGATCACGCGCATTTTTAGTTATCTGCGTCGATTTTCTCTTTACCCATGTCCTCGATCTTGAAGAATCGGACGGCCAGCGGTGCAAGGAGTGGTACTTCTTCTGCATGCGGGGGAGAAAGTACAGAAACAGCGTGAGGCCAAATAGGGTTACTGGATCAGGTTTCTGGAAGGCCACTGGAATAGACAAGCCCATATACAAGCCTGGTGGCTGCTCCGACTGCATAGGACTGAAGAAGTCTCTCGTTTACTACTTGGGTTCTGCCGGAAAGTGCCAGAAGACGAACTGGATGATGCACGAGTTCAGACTTCCCTCCAATTGGGATGGCGTCGATGCCGAAGAAGCGGTGAGCTCTAAGGTTCTTCGTTTTTTTTCTGCCCAGGATCAAGATCCACATTTTTTTCTCCTGGAACAGGAGGCATGGACTGTCTGCCGCATATTCAAGCGAACAGTTTCCTGGAAGAGATATGCTCCGCCTCAGAGGTGGGAGTCACCTGCACCAATTACTGATTCGAGCTCCAAGACTTCGAGTGAAGAATCAGGAGGCTTGATGGACGCTACCCCAGTTCAGAACTTCATTGAGGAGAATGTCTGGCACCAGTTAAGCTCGTCCGTTCGTGACTCTCCTTTGATTATCCACGAAAGTGCATGTAATCTCTTCTTCGAAAATGGCGGGGATGACATCGGGAAGATGATGGAGATCGGCGCATATCCATCGTCTCTTCTTTTGAATGTATGTACTCTGACCTGCCCCTTAAATATGCGGGAGTCAAATCTTGCAGAATGATGAACCCACCTTAAATTCACCGAACGCTAGACGAAATGCCAGATGAAGAACAGTTACCTTTTCTGAATTTCAAAAGTATTTCTCTGTCCGCTTGATGAAAATATAATTATGGTCGTTTATCCACCGACGAATAACGGGCTCGGATGACGCCACGTTACTTAGGGTGTAATAGCTGCCATCGGGACCGTTATCACTGTAGCCAGATGGACAGGGTGATCGACCTGTGCCTCTAAAATGGCTAAGCCCCGTTCCAAATCTGTGCCCCCGATTCTACCATTTTCTCTATGAAGTTTATTTCTTTCTCCTAGTGAGAGTCTTCCGGAGTGATTCTTGAGAGTTCTTGTGCATAGAAAGCCGTCTTGCTTTCTTCAAAATGAAGGGCTCGTTTGTTGCCAGTTTTGTCCTTTTTTTTTCTCTTTAGTACTTCGCCTATCTTCTTTGGTGCCGCTAATGAGCATCACACTAATTTTCTAAATTAATCTGATTAACCAATTTCAGAAAAGTTACTTTTTTAATCATAATCTCCTGTCAATCTAGAAGCTGATGAGGTTATCCACCATGTTAAAAAAATGCCCTTATTAGTGTAGTAGAAATAAGCTCTTTATTTGTGTTGAAAGAGTTTAGTGTGATTTGATGATTAGACCATAGCAATTCTTCTCGCCAACATCCTAATCGATCATTCTAATTCGAACTAGTATCACTGGAAATGATTGTGAATGTATTATTTCCCATATTCTATCTCTTCTTAGTACTTGTGGCAAACGATCCCATGGTAAGATACTCATAAGATTAAGTTAAAGCAAAATCCCCCATCCACGAGATGTCCTTGATGTCTAAGGACTACCAATATAATTTTGAAATGAATCAACTTGATGGAATCAACTTAATGGAATCAACTTAGGTACAATACCAATGTTGGATTCAAATAAGTTCATAGAACTCTTTCTCTAAAGAGCACCTAATGCTCTACCCTAGTATCTTCACATTAATGGTTATGAGATCATTCATTATCATAATATGAGCAAGAACATGCTCTACTATTCTATCCAGATACCCAATGTCCTTCTCCAATATCATATAAATAGGAACATTAAGAACACATGTTTGTGGATAAATTACTGATAACATTCAAATTCATGTATTTTATGTATTTATTATCAAAAGTATGACCATAAATGCATCTCATCATGGTTTAAAATAATTGAAATAATAATCTTTTTGTTTAAAAGCATATTCTTTATTTTCATAATTAATGACATTTTATAAGAATTCTATGCAATTGATATATCAATAAAATGATTCATAAATTTAAAAAATTATTTATCCTATTTATCTCTTATTTAAAATACATACAATTGACGAGAGGAATCCATGTAGTCGTTAAAAGCACACAAAGACGTGTTAAAATAATTTCCAAAGTCACCAATTTCAGATAAAAATCAAGAATTCAATAGTATAATGGTGAATAAGGGTCGAATCTATGAAGAATTAAGGTATTTTCAAAGTGTTCTTCAAATTCAATCAAAACAAGACAACGAATTGAGGTAAAAAATTAGGGATTTAAGTTATTTTAGAAAGAGAACTCTTAGACTACTCCACAACATCAAAAATCACTCGATTTGGATCAAGATTCGAGGAAAAATCAACAGCGAAAGTTAGATAGAAAATTGATAACAAGGAGAGAGAAATCCAAAATTAAATATAAAATTAACATTACCTATAATTTTAAATTGAAATATAATGATGCATGACAAAAGATTATGAGGAAAACATATAATATAACCCGAAGTCGCACTCGAAATGGTCCAATTGGTCGCCGGATCAAGGGCTTTTCGTTACACAATTCAAAAACAAAATTTAGCATTCAAGAGGCAATTCTTACCTATTCTTTCGACAAAATCTTGATTTCAAGTACTCTTTGAACATGAAAATTAGTCTAGGAGAGGAAGAAAACAAGAGATTCAAGGATTGAGATGTGTTAATAGTTTGATAGCTTGAAACATCTACGAATACATTTCATGTTGAAGAGAGAGAATTTATAATGTTTTAAAATTGTGCGTGACTGTCGGATCTTCTCCTTCATGAGGTCAACAGTCGCGATAGAGTCCAAATAGGTGAATCATTATGATTAAGTTGTGACCCTTGGATCTTCATCTGAGCGTCAAGATCACACCACGTGATCGTGTGAAGAGAGAGCATCGCAAGATCTCAGTCGTCCGATCGTGAACCGACATTTCAGATTCTCATATGGCACTTCAAATCCTTGTTGTTATAACTCCTTAGATGGACAACCAGGCTTGATCCGTTTAATAAAATGAATTTTCATCCATTCAGATCGCTACCACGTACCCCCCTCTTAAGTGAAAAATGAGGGGCTGACATTAAATCCATTTTATATCTGTCAATCGGTCAATTCTAAGCGCGTCACGTCACCTGCGAAGAAGTGAAAACTGAAAGATAGTCCCTCATAGGAAAAATAAGAGAAAATAACACGTATAAAAGTATAAGTGACATTTAAAAGTTAGCATATACCCTTCATAGGGTGCTTAACCAATTAATCATGTGCGCATTGTGCGACACGTGGCACGCGCAAATGCCACCAAGTGTCGACACGTAAGCACGATGCTACATCAGCACAATAAATAAAAAATTATTTTTATTATTTTAAATATAAATAAATTCAAAGTAAATCGTGAAAATTTTTAGAAAAATCTCTAAAAAGTAGAGAATTTATAAATTTCAAAATACAACTCTCAATTAACCTAAATAAGTTTTTTTGGATCAGAAATTAAATAATCTATCATTTTAAAAAGTCAAATTTATTAAATAACAAGAGAATACATTTTATTTCAAAAGTAGAGTCAATTCTCTTAAAAAATAAAACTTAGAAAAATAAATGTGTATAAAAAGTGTTTTCTCTTATTACTTAACATTAAAAACCAATTTTTATCTCAAATATATATGGGAATAATCTACTCTAAAATATATTCTTTTAATTATGCATAACTATCCCTAAAATAATACATTTCAAGATTATAATTTAAAATTGTATGAAATGATCGATATTTACTCAAAGTATGATAACATTCATAAGAATGGAATGTTTGATGCCTTAATTTGTATTAATAATCATATCATTACGTGTATAAATTGCATGTTATCAACATTTACAGGAAATTATTTATAAATGTATGTTATTTTGGGTTTAAAGTAATAGAAATTAATTGTGAAAGACATTTTTTGTATTTTTTGGGCATTTTTGGAAATTTTTAGAATTCAAAATAATTTTTAAATGATTTTTATTCAAAAAAGTATATGATTTTCTATTCTTTTAATGATTTTATATGATTTTTAGAGGGTTATTTGATATGCACCACGTGGCATGATCAATATTGTTGATCACTAATCATGGGTTGCTGCTAATGGTTAGTGCCATGAAGGGGCTAATTTTTCCTTTTATCATTTTTAGGTCTACTATTTTAGGAAAAATGAAAAAAAGGAAAACACTAAGAACAGATGCTATTTCGAGCACTGAAAAAGACCTGAGCATTGCTGACAAGAGATGATAAGGTGGCCTTTGATTGGCTACCACAACTGTTGATGCAAGCTTTGCTGCCAACAAGTGTATATGTGGTGCAACACCATTCATCACTGCTATTTTTACTTAATGCGTTGACATAAATCATTACACCTTTTTGAAAACCTGAAAGTCCACACTAATGTACAAGGTATCTGCATGGAAATTGGGAGATGTGATGGCACAAAATTTGAGACAATTCTCTTGTGTCAACAAGGAGAGAGAAAGTAAATCAATGGCCATAAATGTTATTAATTATAATCATGATAACTTATGGTCCTGATAGAGTTAGGGCTTGATTTCAATCATTTAACCATCTTCCTAGTGGATTCGACCTTCACTCGCCACTATTCTAAATTATAAAATTGTATTCAAACTTGGTGGTGCAGAACTTGAAGATAACTTTGACACGGAAATTGACTTTCAATGACCATGATTTTGTACATACCGGTAACCATTGCAATATCATCTCATCATTCAATTATCATTGCACATATATTTTAATTTTTTTATACACATCCCAAGTGTAAAATAATAAATACCATGTTATAATAAAATATACAAGATGTCTATAGTTTAACTGACTTTTAGGTCACTCATAATTTGACCACCACACTAAAGTAAAGTGTCACAATCATGTAATTATCACACGTGAATAAAAATTTTAATCTTTAAGGACAACTTATAATCTACAAGAATAGATATTAATTTCTACATAGGAAAAAAACTTAACAATCTCCCACTTGGTTAACTTATTTATAACCATATAGTTTAAATTATATAGTTTAAACCATATAGCTTAGAACCATCGCTATAATTATGAGGCATTGATTCATCAATAGAAGCGATGTAAAACTAAACCCAAATAATGACCACATACAATAATTCAATGAGTAACATAGATCTCATGTGGATATGTAGCATGACAATTACCTACAATGATTTGTGCATGGAGTTTTCCAACTTAGTAATTCAATTTTAAATGGAGAAATAACAAGAGAAAATAAATAATTCACAAAATTAACTCAATAATGGCGTCTATTTCTAAATGAGAGAAAAAATAAAACTACCACAAAATTACATAAGCTTGTGAGATATTAGGTCAATCTAAGTTCTATGCTCATGCCCATAAAGTATGTCCCAATGTGCTCAATAGAAAAGTATCCAATCTAAACTCCTTACATATCAACAAATTTGTACTATCTATGTGAAGATACTTTTTGGAAGCTCCTTTTTGTTTAAGGAGAATATAATGGCTCGCTTAATTATACTCTAGAGCTTTCTAGGTAATTTAATCTCAAGCTTGAGACAAAAATATTTAGACAGGTTTCATAATTTGATGTTTAATATCATACCATCTAAAAAAATCATAATCAACAAGTTACTCTATGTATATTATTTATCCATTCATCCTGTCATTTTACTTAATCTCTCAGTTTTGTATTCATTTAGAGTCAATTGGGTGCACCAACTCTATTTGATATTTTTGAGATCAAACAACTTCAGATTAACTATGTAAGGACCCAACTTTTAGCATCTTCCTCTGTTCTCTATGTAAACACATGTACTTCTCTATTCTAAATACATCGATTAGGGTTTTCCTCTCTAGATTGATTTTTCAAGTAAGACATAAAATAAACTTCAAGGAGGCCCATGAACATTGGAGAACGCTTTTACATTCTATATGAATTTTTTAAGTTTAGGAAATTTTCTAGATTTTTTCTGAATTTATTTTAATTTATATAGATTTTCTATTGTCTATTTTCCAAATAGGCATTTTAGGCTAATGTGGTATCACTACCATGCAATATGAACACACTCACATGGTGATTGTGCGGTGTGATGGATATAATATAGCCTATAGGCTAATCACACTACCATGTATCTCATTTATGTTCATTGAAATGAAATTTATTCATTGTCATTCTTGTGTGATGTTTATAGTAAAAGTCCATGAGCATATACAATGACTAAGTAAATTATGATGAGATCATAATACAGTGATCCCTAGTCTTTAAACATATGCTCCAAACATTCCTATCCGTGGGAAATTCGACAAGGACATCGAATTATCTAAAAAGAATAACACTATTTGATCCCACTCATGTGATGAGCATGGCTGATCCTATGGCCATCGATGTAGACACACGGAGGATAGATAGTGGGTGCTCTTGATAAAAAGAGTTCACTTAATTGATTTGTATGAATCCTTGAATGGTATTATATCTAATTGTCAATCAAGTGGAATAATGTCACGCCTGTGAATATGGTCCTTTGACTTGAGATACCAAAGACATCTTATAGATGGATGACCATGTTTTGATTATAACTTATGAATCCCTAGCCATGGGATCTCTAAAATGTCATATATTCGATACGGCGTGAAGTCGTTGAAGATAATTGTGTGGTCAAGATGGGATCACCCGCCCTCAATATTTGAGGAGATTGACTCAAGGAATGAGATGCAATGAAATCCTTGGCCAAGGTAGTGGAAATAATGGAGAATGAGTTTCTGATGATTTCCTACATACATTAGTACTAACTTGAGTGACCAATTATGGTTTGATAGTTGACCTTATCCTAAGTCATTCATGAGCCTCATGTGTATAAAGGATTATACATACATGGTAACCAATGACGGAAAACTCCATAAGGGACTTCTTATATACTCTAGATCTTCTAGAGTATGTGGTGTAGCTTGGCACCCAACAGGCTCGCAACTTAACCTATCGATTGGGTTAAATCGATCCTTTGATTAATTAATCTATATGTTGATGTAGATAATTAATTAATATTGACCAATAAGGTGTTATTGGGTCTATAGAATTATTAACTAGGGAGATATATGGACCCAGAGGGTCACACACATAAGGTCTGTAGATGTTTGTGGATATAGACATAATTATGAAGGTTTTTATGAAAAATATACATACGAAATGTTTATAAATAGGGGGAGAATGACCACAACTCAAGGTGCCCATGCAAGCCTTGTGAGAATTCTATCATTTCTTCTCTTTATTTTGTGGTGAAGAGCTTTGAAAAAGAAATTCAACCATCCCAAGACCATGTAGATATAGCTAGAGGCTAGACACTCGAATAACTTTAAGGACTCCTTCAAGAGAATCTTTAATGTTTTCTCATATATACAGGATGATAGGATCATCTATTGTTGGTGCCTCAATTTTTTAAATATCCAATTCAATATATTCCTCTGCACTTGATGTTTTGATCAAAATTTTAGAAGACTTAACAACCTCAGAACCCAACTAAGTGCACTTTCCTAGTGCACATGTGGTGTTACACACTTCCCGTAAGGCAGACTAGTAACATTTTGAGACATGATTAATAACGTGGCATTCTTATACATATTCTCATCATTATTAAAATATAATGTGAGACCATATATCCCATTAAGGGCATAGTTTTAATTCTCTCTCCCTATATCTCTTCTCTCTCTCTCTCACAAACTTTGTGCAGGGTTTTGGCTTACATGCCCTGTGAGCTCTTCTCTCTCTTCTTTCTTCTTTCTTCTTCTCCCCTTCTTCTTGAGTCTTCTTCTTCTTCCTCTTCCATTATGTAGGTCTGATTCCACTTTATATCAAATCCAATGATCATTCACCTATGTGATTTCAACTAGATATTATTTTTTTCAAAATGATATGTTGCGAAATTGGAGTCCTCATTTTCTCATCTATGGGAGCCCTAATTTGCCAAAGCAGAGTACCTCCTCATGATGCTAAGGTTCCTTGCACTATGTACCCACAAGTATTGGAAACCACCTACCGAGAAAATCATCCAAATTTTTTCCCTAATTTGTGTTTCTGGAACAGAAAATCTATTGTTGTCATGAAATGGTGGAGGTGATGGTACAATCCTAAACTACTAAATCGGTGGGAACAATTTTCTATTTTTTACATGCCATTGACCAAGTTTTTTCAAGATGAGCTTCATAGATCGCATACTTCTTTAAGACAATCTTCTGCTCCATCCTAAGTCATTCTTGTCAAAGGATGAGTGGAATCATATTTACTTATGAGAGTCTAATATTTCTTACACCGTGAGTATATATGAGTAGTTGTTTAAGACAAGGCAGTCTGGTCATCGCCTACAAGATTTTTAAGATTCCCTTTGTGGTCTCCTAAATCAATTGGAGACCTATAACTAAAAATGCCCAACATTATGACACTACCTCAATATAGTAAGGAGCTCGTTGTTGCTCTCTTTCTTCTAGGCCTCAACCCTTTCATTAGTACTGAAGTATATGGCTTGGTTTTGAGTGCAACACATCTACCATCTCTTGGTGAGACATTTTTTACATCTCTTTGGGTTTCAACCAGAATTATGCCCATATTTTCCCGCCTTTTGATCTTTGATTCTACTACCCCTCTTGTTTTTTGGTGCTCGTGGCAAGTGGCATGATACCCATGTTAGCCGCAATTGTTGTGGTGAAGGGTGTGATGGCCAAACCTTGCCTCCATCTGAGCACTATCAATAGTACGGCCACCATTCTCATTGTTGGTAGAAAAATTTTGACAAAATAGATAAGGTTGCCATATCTATTTCTATTGATTATGCATCATTGTCCTCTCTTCCATGAGGTGACTATGTGACGGGTACCTAAACTATGGTTGCTTCATTGGAGGAGTATGACTATCTCACGTGCCTACATGATATGGTTGGGGCTTCTCATGCATATCATCATACTTATACCTCTAACATACGTATGCCTTGCCACTCCATTTGCATCTTGGATTATTTTCCAGGGAGCATCCACCCATATGTCAAGTATCCAATCCCTTCTCTCTCGCTTACACCATTTACTATAAACCCTCCACTATTTCTATTACTAGCAATCACGCTTGTCTAGTGGTTGGATAAGGTGTGGCAAGCCTAACTTCTTCTCTTTCACTATCCAATATTCTTAATGTTCCTAATTTTCCTATTGATTTTCTCTCTATTAGTGGGATCACACAAGCCTTGGTTTGTTCCATTACCTTCTTTCCTTATCATCATACATTTCAACACTTATATATTGAGAAGACGATTAGTTTGGGAAGAGAGTCTAGACAAATAGCTTGTAGTCTATGCACTTGTAACGACACCCCTTTGATAGTGATAACTCTAAAGCATAAGTTGCATTCGTGTATCATTTATCATGTTTAAGTGTTGATAAAAACTAGAACAATTGGAATACATATTTCTATATGGCTAAATGCGGTGAAAATATGGCTGTCTTTTTATGCTTCATCTCCTACATTTTGATTATATTATGAGACTAATCCCATTTGTTTTCTAGGAAGTCAAATGGTTGAATTCTCATATTTTAGTGAGTTATGTGGATGGAAGGACTTAAGTGAAGTACAATGAGAGCATGGATGTAAATTATCCAAAAGGAGAAAAAGAAAATACTTACTCCACCCTTTTAGGAGGTTGGTCAACCTTTTCCGCTTTTTTAAGAGGTTAATCAAACCTTGCCACATTTTTAAGAGGCTATTCAAAATTCATTCCACCTTTTTAGGAGGTTCACATTTTCAGGAGGTTAGTCAAATATTGTCATATTTTTAGGTGGCTGGTCAAACCTTTCAACCTTTTGAGGAGGTTAGTCAACCACCTTCTTAGGTAAGGTCAACCCATTCTACCTTTTTTGGAAACTAGTCACTCCTTTTTTCTTAGAGTTGATTGATGGTCAAAGTGATTCTTCCTTTTTTTGTTATTTTTTGCTTCTCTTTTAGAATCAGGCTACTAGAAGGAAAAAGATAGGCTTAGGCCCAAGCTTGGCATTGTTTAGTATTCAAGTTTGCTATGGAGGCAAGATCATGCAGAAGATTGAGTTTATATAGAGTTTAGTATCACTTGGCCTAGGACTGGTATAAAATAGGGTTTTTATGAGGATTTGGATCTAATTTTCTCCTATAATCCCTTCGTGAATATTGTAAACCATATTTCTATTTTCATATTTTAGATTTGTTCTCTTTTCTTCGACTAATCTCGCATCATTACCTGATTTCCCGATTGTATATCATTCATCTTTCATCTTCCATTCTATCGCTCTCATCTCTCCATTCCATCATTTCATTCTAAACATTTTTCTCGTTATTTCTCATAGAATATAAATATAACTCTATTTATAATTTTATTTATAATATATTCTATTTATATTTCTTTGTCCTTCCATATTTCTCTAGAATCCCATATATTATTATTTTTCCCTATAATAGTATCCCTAATCTCTAAAAGTACTAATGTCATTACCTAAGCTCCTTGAGGATTTGACCCTTAGCCACCATACAAATTACAGAAATTATAAATATTTTTTTCATGAAATTTATTTAAAAACAATGTTTAAAAATACAACAAAATTGAGATCATCAACTGGTGTCATTGCTAGGGAGCAAGGTGTCATTGAGATTATTAGACTTTCTCTTTATTGTTGTTTTCTAGGTCATGAATTGGCCTCGAAATTGAGTTCGTCAAATGGGTCTCCCTTGCCTTCTCTTCTAACATGATTTCCTTTCAATGACATCGGTGATTAAGGCATCCTTCCATCGCCAAACTTTACCGACCACTTTCATGAATTTTATTTCTCCTTTTGGGTGCGAGTCATGTCAACTTGGGAAACATTTTTGTTCTTCTTGCCCTTATGTTGACTCGATTTTAAGTAAGACACCTTTTGATGTTGTGCACTGTGATGTGTGGGGGCCTTAACGCATTTCACCTATTTTGGATATTTGATATTGCCTTGTCTTTGTCTATGACTTTTCTTGAGCTACATGCGTGTATCTTTTAAAATAGTATACTAACACATTGCCTCACATTCATTAACTCATACCCAAAATATACATCCTATATAAGTCTACCCCCAAGATTCTCTCTATCGATAATGCTTTTGAATTTATTCAAAAGGCCTAACAAGATCACTATTTCTCTCTAGTTATTCTTCACCAGACCACGTGCCCCTGTACCTTTCAACAAAATGGTGCTTCTGAGCGCAAACATTAGCATCTGTTGGACATGACTACCTTCTCAAGTGCTTGGGTGTGTGGCCTTTGTAGGTGATCATATGCCCAATACATCCAAGTTAGATCCTCACTCCCTCAAAGAGGCATTTGTTGAGTACTCACGCACTCAAAAAGGCTATCTTGTTAACCTTCTCATTCTACGTAAGTAGAATATCTTTTTTGATGTTTGAGTCTACTCACTTTTTCTCTCCTTCCACACCATCACATTCTAAATCTCTTGTGCCTGCCTCTTCCACACCCAAACCTTCCATGCGTATACCATCTTCTATACCCCATTTACATATCTCACCTCCTCCTCCGTTGACCCTATTGTCTCCTTCTTCATTGGTACTTGAGGCTCCCTTGCTTGCCATGAATACCCCTTTACTATTTCTCTCTCCACCTACATCCTTGGTTACTCTTGCTACAATCTCAGCAGACCCACTTAATGCTTCCTCGACTTCATGCCAAGTCCGACACCAATAGCATTGCCCTTGGATGATCTTCATCTACTTATTGGCCTTCGGAAAGGTACACATACATATACTCTTCACTCTATTTCCTACTTTGTTTGCTACAACCACTTGCATTCTAAATATCAAGCATTTTTAGTTCTCTTGCTTTCTACTCAATACCTAAGTCGTACATGAAGGCTATGTAGCTACCTCACTAGAAGGTGGTCGTGGAGTTAGAGTATGCTGCTCTTGTCCAATGGGGGACAAGGGTGCTAGTCCCTGACCCTAATGATACTAATATTGTTAAATGTAGATGGGTTTTCAATCTCAAATACAATGCATATGGGACAATCAATTTTCATAAGGCATGCGGTGGCTAGTAGGTTCTCTCAAAAATATAGTGTTGATTACACAAAAACCTTCTCCCTGGTGGTTTGTGATAACTTGCAATCTTTACATGATAAAACATGATTATTAATGCAAATTAAGGCATAAAACATTACATTTATGTGCATGTTATCATACTTTGAGTGCATTTCTATCATTCTATGCAATTTTATGTTATAATCTCAAAATGCGTTAATTTAGGGTTAATTATGATGAATTAAAGATTAAAGATTTTATAACCCATCTTTACTTGAGATTATAAATGGTTTTTAAAGTTAAAAAATAAGAGAAATCATGTTTATGAACATTCATTTAATTTTCTAAAGTTAATCTTAAAGAAATGAATGTATTTTTGAAATAAGATTTAAATCTCTTGTTATTTAAATAATTTGACTTTTTAGAATGATATATAATTAAATTTCAGATCAAATGAAAGAAATTTGGATTAATGTGGAGTTGTATTTTAAAAGATATGATTTTTACAATTTTTAGGGATTTTTTCTTGATTTTTCCGATTTTATTTTCTATTTAAAAACGTTTAAAATAAATAAAAAAATTGCAAAAAGCATTTAATAATCGCGCGGTTCCCACGTGGGTGCGACATGGCACGCAAGGCCACGTGGCAGAGCCACGAGGGCCCGCGCAGCGCCTACGTGGAGCATAGTACATATACATTTATTTATACTATTTATAATAAGAGGTTTTCAGCCTCCCGTATATCGGGAGGGTATTCGACCCTTTAATCCGTCGGGCCATATAAACCCGACGGACTCCACTAACTTTTTCCCTGTGGGACTAAAGTCCCACATAGTGTTTTAAATGCAGGCTACGTGGAGCGATGAGAGGCGTTGGATCGACGGTGCGCGTCGATATCACATGTCGATCAGATGCGCTCGCGGACCACCGATCGGGATCAACGCACGTGTCAATTAAAGGGAGTTATAACGGTCGGATTTAGCGAGACGTGGCAGCATCACACGCTTCGATCGCGTGGACGCGAGGACCACCGGAGATCATCAAAGACACGTGCTCTTAATACGGAGTTATGACGGCCAAGATTAAATCTTGGGGGGAGCATCTGACGCGTCGGATCAAGATCCAACGGCGGGGATTGAAGCGTTTTATAACGCCTGTTTTGAAAGCCTCATCAAGACTGTCGGATGACGATCTAACGGTCACTAATCGACGCGTTTTTAAACGCATACGATCCAAGCTCATCTCACACGTCAGATCGCGATCGGACGGCTGGGATTTAACTATAATGGTTCGTGATGAACCGTTTCATCACAACCGTTAATCAAGGAGATCGGACGGTTTTCCCCATTTCGCCCTATAAATAGATGAGTTCTTCATCGTTTGTATGCATTCGAGAAGGAATTCACCTAATTGACCCATCTAAACCCCTCCTCTCTTGAATCTCTCTCTTTTAATCGCTTCTAGACTCAAAATCATGTCCACGGAGTGTTTATAAGAGAGATTTCGACGATCGTGCGAGGAGAATTTGTCTCTTGAACACCGATGTTCACGATTGAATTCGCGGAATGAATAGTTGTCGATCCGGCAATCAATTGCATCGATTTGATCGTTATCTCGAGTTAGAAAACAAGTTTATCCTCTTATCTATCGTCATGTATCATCAATTTTAGGTTTAGGATTTCAATTTAGTTCAATTTCGATTTTAATTTTAATTTGTGTTCTTCGCGATTCCGAAAATTTTCTCCCACTTCCATCTTTGATTTCTCCGTGATTTACTAATCCAAATCGAGCGATTTTTGATTCCACGGATAGATCTTTGAGTTATCTTTCTAAAACCACCATTTTCCCTAATTTCTCACCTCAATTCATCGTCCAATTTGACCAAATTCCAAAAGATGTTTCGAAAATACCTTAATTCCCTGTGGATTCGACCCTTATTTACCATTATACCCTTCAATTCATGATTAATTCCCCAAATTGGTAAGTTAGGCTTAATTTTTGACACGCGACCGTGTGAAATCGACGACCTCGCGGTCTTGTCTTGTCAGTTTGCCTTAATTTTGTATTTATACTTTGATAACATGCTATTTTTACATTAATTTACATGATTATTAATGCAATTAAAGGCATTAATTATTCCAAATACACACATGTTATCATATTTTAAGCATATTTCTATCATTTTATATTATTTCATGTTATGATCTTAAAATATACCAATTTATGGATTATTATACATAATTAAACATTATAATCTTTAATCCTAATTATAATTGAGATCATAATCATGTTTTGAGTATTAAAATATGAGAGAAAAGATCTTTATTTACATTTATGTATTTTTATAAAGTTATTTTATAAGATACATAAATGTATTAAATTAATTAAAATTAATTCTCTTATTATTTTAATAATTTGACTTTTTATAATGATAGATTATTCAATTTCTGATCCAACAAAACAAATTTGAACTAATTTGGAGGTGTATTTTGAAAGTTATGATTTTTACAATTTATAGGAATTTTTCTGGAATTTATATGAATTTATTTCGATTTTTAAATGTTTAAAATAATTAAAATAAATGTAAAAAAACGGGGTATTTTTCACCACCAGCTCACGTGGATGCGACGTGGCGCTCAAGGCCACGTGGACCGGCGTGGCTCAAGGCGCGATGGCCTGCGTGGCTCACGGATGACATGTGTACACGTGTTATTATTATATTCTATAGTTTATAATGGTTATAGTACTTATAAGCATTCTATAGAGGAATTTAAGCTAACCATATAATACCCTCTACCTTATATACGCATCCACTCCCCTTCTTTTTCTCCGTGTGGGAATAAAGTCCCGTTGATTTCTTCGTTGCAGGACGCGTGGCATATCGTGGAGCGTCGGATGGAAAGCGCGATCAATTGCACGCGTGGATGTGGTGGACACGAGGTCCACGCGATCAAAGATCAAGCACGTGCGTCAATTGGACTTTAAGTGAGAGCATCCTGGCCGTCAATCGCGATAATTATAACGGCTGAGATTATTCAAAATTGGTGGATTCACCGATCAATCGTGATCGTTGGATTCAAATCCAACGGATGATCACAAAACGACGCATCTCCTCTTCATCAACACAAGATCAAATCCTGACCCTAGAATCGCGATTGGAAGATCATCAAATGAAGGCGACTATTCACCAACAGACGCTTGATCGCGACCGTTGATCGCGATAGACTCTTCATCGGACGGTTAAAATTCATTTTCGCTCTTTAAAAACAAGTTCTTCACGACGGAAGAACCTGTTCCCGATCCTTCATCAAATTCTTCGTGTTTACTTCATCAATTCACGTGCCGTTTGTTAGAGAATGTTTGTAACTAAATTCCGCTTCCAATGAATGTTTAATTTCAAACTTTCATCGAAAGAATTGGAAGAAATCAAGTCTTGAACTCTACTTTCGTCTTCGAAAAATTCGGAATGAAAAGCCTTGCATCCGGCGATTAATTGGATCATTTCGAAGACTAATTTGGGTTAGATTATTTGTTTTCATCTTAATCTTTCATTATTTAGTGTTAATTATACTTTTAGCATTGTAGATTAAGTTTAATTTCATCTTAATTTCAGTTTTTAATCGTTTTACGAAACGAAAATTTCTCCTAACTTCAAACTTCGATTACTCTTCGAATTCTCATCCAAATCATCTGATTTTTTATTTTGTGGATTCAAAATTGAGTTATCTTTCTTAATATCATAAATTTCCTAATTTCTAACCTAATTTCATCGTCTGATTTGACCGAATTTTAAAGATATCTCTCAAGTTTCCCTAATTCTCCGTGGATTCGACCCTTAATTATCATTATACTAATTAATTAAATTGATTAATCATAAATTGGTAAGTTTAGGACTTTGTTTTGACACTAAATTGCGTGTAATCAGCGACCATACGATTTAGTCTCGTCACACTTCTTTTAGTAGCTTTGAGTCAGGGGTGACCTCTCCATCAATTGGATGTCTCCAATGCCTTCATTCATGTAGACATCACCCAATGATTGTTCATGGAGCAACCACTCGGCTACTTACAGGATCAAGAAAAGACCACTTATATAGTTTGTAAAAGTTTAGCCAACTCATTCTTTCTAAATTGAAAGAACTTGTTTGCCGACAACACAAACACCTTCTCCATGGCGGTTCTCCTTAATTTTCGTAGGTATCTCTTTCAATAATTGTGAATCAAGGGTGACCTCTCCATCAGTTGGATGCCTTCAGTGCCTTCCATTATGGAGACTTTGCCAAATGAGTGATCAAGGAGGAACCACCTGGCTACGCAGCTCTGGGGGAGACTCTTTAAAACATGTCATTTTTGCATTCATTTCATTTTTATGAACACATTTTAACTCTTAAGTCTTGCTAATATAATATATGTTATCAAGCTTTTATGATATTTTTGCATTCATCATGTCATTCTACTCATTTCCCTAATTCATATATACTTAGCGGTAATTAGGCTTAAACATGAATAATCCTTGCTATGCATCATTCTTCGAGATTCTTCTATCATAGGACTAACCCCATTTGACTTCTTCCAAAGTCAAATGGTTGAATTATTATATTCCCTATAAGTTTTATGCATGCGAGGGCACAAGCACGCGAGTAGAAAGCACGGATGTGAACAATGACAGAGAGAGAGAGAGAGAGAGAGAGAGAAGAAATAACTCCCCATTAAATTAGAGCATTCAATCAACCTTTTATCGAGAAAGGAGCATCAAAAAGGTTTGCATGTTTGGTCAACATCCCCATTTTTAGGGAGTTTGCGCCAAACTCTGCTTTTTTGAAATGATTAGGCGCCACCCTTTTCAAGCTCACAACCATTCAGGCCACGACACGTGGCAGCACGGAGCCCATTACTCCGAATTCTACTTTATGGAAGACAGATTGAATATTAAGTATAGACATTTAAGCTTTGAGGATAGACTCCTTTCCAAAAAGAGTTATACCTCCGGAATTCAGAACTCATATGAAGTAAATAAATCTACGAAGGATAATATGATGCATGTAAAGAAAATATTCCTTCATGCTGCACAAAAAGGAGACATGGTGAGGCCATCCTTTGTAATCAAGCTCCATGGGCTTAGGGATCTAGAGCAATGCACCCTGCATTTTTCTTAAAAAGTCAGTGCAATTTTATTTTTCAGCTAATGATGTATCTTTTTTATCCCAATGTTTCATGGTCAATAACTAGTGTGCCTCTTGGAAACCTTCCTCCCTAGACGCCCATCTGTGCAGCAAGAGTCTTCAAAGGTACCTTTCGCTTTATTCTGTAAACCTCATTCTGAAATTATTGCTTATCATCTAGAATAAAATCAAACAAATTTGAGTAAATCTGAAAAAGAAAAGATTCCATCAGCTTTTCCTTTGTGAGAATAGATTCTGGTTCCTCGATGATGCATGAGATGAGTAAAATATCTTTATGGAATGTATCATGGATTTTATGACATAGAAAAACATGCATACACATCTTATTAGGCGAACTGGCCCTCAACAGACTGCGCTAAGTAAATCCTGAAAAGCTGAGAGGATGAAGAGGGGGCCTAGATTACACCTAGATGGTTATTCAATTTATTCTGCCAATTTTATGAACATGGTAGTTGATCAGCACGTGGGAAGCCACCAGAGAGAAAGAGAGAGAGAGAGAGAGAGAGAGAGATATTAAGACCACCTCTTTTGGCAAAGCTTTGAGACTGTCAGGTCGGCCCCACCAAACCCATCCATCACAGCATTGGCTGACCGAAATTCAGCCCTGGATGTAAGGCTGGAAGAAGAACAAAAAATACTTTAAGGAACTTCTTCCTTTTCGGGTGAATAAGCAGAAAACTAATGGTTTGCAATTGAATGAGCAGGTAATCAAACAGTTCAAGCCGAGCATCAATGAATTTGAAAATGATCTTTTTAAAAAAGATATTTAGATGAAAAGCATGTTCTTTACACAAATAATAATGACGAACAGAAAATATAAAAGACAACTTCAAACTAATGATCATATAAAGATAGACTGAAACTGAAGAAACCATGAATCATCTTCTCTTCATTTGAAGAGAGAGATTTTTAAAAGTTACCAAAAGCAGCAAAATTAGAACTGCAACAAAAGCCTGACACGAAGCTGCACTCATGCATTCTAAATTGGTGCCAATGTTGTAAGATACTACCATGGAAAGTTACCAAAAGAAGCCAAATAAGGGAGAAATCTCCTTAAAGAGAGGGTACCTGTTTCGGATAACGATGCACGGCATGCCTATTCTTTCAGCACCAAGAACTGCAGACTGACTTCCGGCCACAAGGATGCAATCAAGGACTGGCAGACCAGCATATTCTGCACCGGCACGAAGTGCAGCTACTATCTGGTCAAAGCTAGACATGCATACATTGGCATCACTCAATATAAGTTCATAAAAGAAAAGAAATAAGTAGAGTGAACCCGAACATGTTCATCCTCAACCAAAAAAACATTAAAAAAAATTTTACAAGATTATAAATGTCAGGCCAACTTCTCATGTATGATTATCAAGATTAAGACTGAAACATCATTTCAATATGAACTGGTCAGGCATAGCAACGCAAAAACAAAAAAAATCACATTGCCTTTATAATAGCAAAATAAAAAACTGGTCACCTTTCGGGTGAATCAGTATTAACATCTACAGTAAGCTTGAGAGCAGATGCAACTTCCTCAGCCACTCTCTGTTTCTCTATCGACACTGTCACAAGTAAAACCAGAATCAATAATATTAATAATTTCTGAGCTCATGAAACTCGAAATGTTCTTCCAAAGGTAGAAACACTTTAATTAACCACTAACTTGCTTTTCGGGCCTCCTTGGCAAGCTGCTCGTCCAAGGAAGACGTTGTTCCTTTACCCAGAACTAGTTGACCGTATAAGCTCTCACCTACTTCTTTCTTTCCAACTACCTTTATGTTTGACATTCGTTCATGTCCGAGCTTTTCAACAAGAAACCTGGTGCAAGTTTTGAATTTTTATTCAACTAGCAATGTGACAAGAAAAATTAAAATACTTCGATGTACGGTGTCATTAGTCCATCAGAACATAGAAATTTATGATGAAAAATATATCACAATGGCAAAACCATGAACCTAACAGAACTAGAAACACCTTCATGGGAAAGAACTCTTACTCATCAGTTGGTTCAGGTGCATTTTAATCATGATATAATCTAGGTTGCTTTGGTGGTTTACACAGTGTCCACTATGCCTACTAAGGCACACTTCTTATTCATATAATGGTGAAAATATTCACCCCAAGGCCACATTGATGTAGCCCAAGATGAAACCCAAGAGCCCATTTCTAATGGGACCCAGAAAGCCAACTTGGCGAGGCCTATTAAAGCCTATTGTGGGCCAAGGGGAGAATCTCTAGGAACTGACAATATTTGCAGATCACTTAGAGAGACAAATATGTTTTGACAGATTCTATTGTTGCCACAATCTGCAGAATATCTCTATTGAGGCTAGCTATGACCTAGAAGCTTCCTTTTCTTTTTCAGTTCTGTCTCAGGATACATGAAATGCTGTTAGAATTGTGTTTTCAAGGTTTTGAGTTGTCTCTTCAATGGTTTTGTTGTTATGGACAGCTCTTCACTTTTTGAAGCCTATATAAGGCCTCAATTGTAACCCTTGAAGACACAATTGAAGTTATTCCCTTCTTGACAGCTTTCCTCTCTTCTCTCTAAGTGTTCTCCTTGCTGAGAGTGCTCCAGTGGTTGTGGATTCAAGTGCAACCCCTAGGGAATTTTGGGGTGGAAAAGGTCAAATGTGTAGATTTAGAATCTGTTATGCCCTTTAAGGACTGATTATAAGAAATAGAAACAAACTGGCCCACAAGACCAGTAGCTCTCGACCAGTTGATCAGAGAATAAGAAGGGCTCAAATAGCGCAATAAGGCTGGAGACTAGCCCAGCCAAGAAGACAAGGAGCATTGCTAATTATGAACCTGTAAGTGGCTCCCTCCTCTCAAACATTGTTCCCCACTTCTTGATTCTTCTTGCTATCTTCCGCCCTCCAGTGGCTCCCTCCTTATCCAAGATCTTAGGACGTGGAGGTCTTCTTCTTCCCCTACATCAATTGGTGCCAGGTAGATTTCAATTCTCTCTTGATCAGAGGTCTATCAGACTCTAACTCTTCTTATTGGGCAAGGCTTGTGGATTCAAGTTCATGTTCTGCATTATTCCCGCACTAAGGCTGTGTCACACATTCTACAGGTGTACCTCGGACACTCCTCATATTATTCACGCACTAAGGTAAAAGTATTTGACCATCATGTACCATGACACATTAAAAACAATTATACTCAATACAGACAAATTATAAAAAAAATAAGGATAAAAGATACGCTAACAGACCTTGAGAGTTTGTCACCACATTTACTATATGCTGTGAGCATAACTACAGGAATGTCGTCATTAAGTGCATCATCAATAAAGCTGCAGGTATTGTGAATAAAAGTAAAAGCTTTATAAGATAATGATGAAGAAAAAATGAAGATACACACAGATACTGAAGATAAGTGATAATTACTTTCCCTAAGATCAGGGATTGGAATTCAATTAATCAAGAAAAAAGGCCACCCATTTGTCGCAAATGGGGAGGAGTAGGGTTTTAGTTGCCCAAACTTCCTTGCTGTCACTGCAAAAACCAGAGCATAATGTAACCAACACTACACACAGTCTGATCATCAGCTGTTTTTTAACAACCATCTACCACAAACATTAGCTACATGAACAGCTGTAAAGTCGTCACAAACACTCTACTGTCCTCCCTACAAAAATCTAAAAAAATAGACCCAGAATCCTGGAACCATAAAGATCTTATGTCGTTTGGAACCTTCTGGTGGTGTTTATTTCTCAAAAGAATAAAGAGAAGTTGCCTAGACAAATTGAAGGACTTCTATGCTTTAACTGATTTTACCCTCAAGCTTGTGCCAATCAGGTTTTTTGGCTACATGAAGGATATAAAATCGGCAATTGACCAATGTTAATATTTCTAATTTATTGTAGTTAAGTCCATTTTGTTTTCTGTCAGTTTCTATTTAACAACACTCGCGATGTTTGTAACTATTCCCCTACAACATCCATGTAAAGTTCCCGCGGATTGTCATGGGTAGGGTTAAGTAAATCCATATTAAACCGAATTTTGGTATGAATGTCATGAGCTGTCCAGTAAAAAATTTTCTCCTCAGTTGAACTGATGTGTAGAGCTTCAAAGAGGTAGTTTTTGATAGAGAGAGATGGTAAAGAAACTATGGTGCATGCATAGAGGAGCATAATGTTTAATTCAGAAAGAATGGACTTAACAGTTTATTTTGACAAATAAAATTCATGGAAATTATTTATCATCTCAAGAGGACATCGACTTGGAATTGGCTCACCTTTCAACTCCAGGTCGTAGAGGTAAATTCCCAGAAACAAGATATGAATCCAATGCATCATGCTGTGATCAATCAGAAGACTATTTAAAAGTCATGGACCTTGATACTTAAGTAAAAAAACATGAAATAATTGTGGGTTTCAGTGAATGGATTTAGTACGCAACACAAGTAATTTGATCACTATACAGAATAGAAAATATACTATATACTTCATGCTTTCTTCTAATATGCATAAACAGAGATTGTCATAAATTTTACCCAGCAATTAAAATATTAGTATTGGAAGAGATATGTTTGGTTCACCATATTTCTTATCAGTAAAAATCCTTAGCTCGTCGCCAACACTTCAACTTCAAGTTAAAACATGATAAGGTAAAACCTCCGTTTTGATTCATGGAAACTTTTGACACAAAATCATATCACCAATTCTGTATATACCTCCCAGAAAAACAAGGAATCAAGTTAGGTTATTGCCGGACAGCTCCCCAAAAAAATTTCAACCTTTTCCTTCAATGTTCTTATACCCAAACAGCACTGCACTACTGCATTATGCCCCTCTGAACCCTGATAGATAAAGGGTCTGCAAGTATCATTGTAACTTTACAGATGTTTCAATGGATTATTCGCAGATTTATCCCCTACCCATTGGGATTGATATGTAACCTGTATTCAAACAGGTTATCGCATGGAAATGATGGAACTATCATATTTAAGAGGTACTTCAATTGTGGTGGCTTCACTAGTGACCTAGCATCTCAGACCACTGAAATTCAACAGTTAAAAAAGGAGATCACGACATTAGACTTAGAGAAAATAATAACATCAGCAGCATCGAATGCCAGATGTTTTAATAAAACCGTGATCGCAAGTACCAGATAAATCCGAGAATGATCAACTGAAACATAAACAAAGATATAATGAAAGATGCCAAATGGAATAAGATAAACACATAGGGATAAAGAAAGAGCCCAGTCGACGTGGAAATTTGTTGACCTTTTCGCGTAGAATTCGTTTCAAGAATGCATCTTTTTCATTTGTCGGCAACGACGTAGGCCATCCGACCTGCAACACAGCGACCAAGATAAAGTGAATAAAAACAAGATTAATGTCATTGCTAGCCATACTTTCAGAAAAAGGTGAAATCCTTCATGGTGCTCTCACGAAATCAAGGTTTCTTCAAATAAAGACTGATTCTAGAGTCCAGTGAACTTTTTGATTGATTTCATTCAACAATTGGACAACTAAATCAAATCTTCATTTCCAAAAGTTAGTTTTTCTTGATAACCATCAGTTCACAGGGTATGCATATTTCAACACAGAAGGGGTGAATAAATAGGGCACTCATGATCAACCCTTTCTAGAATCTAGAACTTGAAATATTGGGTATCTGATTATTAAGTTCAAATTTATTTTTCTAATCTTATTGTGTGCTGTATGGCATATAAGGTATACTCTCCTGAGCAGACTTGAATAGTTCCCCATAGTCCTTTCCAATGCTCCACCATGGATGTTCATACAATGCTGCTGATACAATCCCTTTTTGAAATAGAAGGATCTTGTGAGTAATTCAACAAGAGCTGAGCACAGTATTGATAGCAGAATCGGAGTAACAGTAGATCTCCAAGATAAGATCTGGATCAGGATCTAGAGGAAGTAGAAAGAAAGAAGAAACAAAAGATAGTAAGCCATGTGAGACGCAGAAACTGAATCCCTTGAATCACTTTACCCCTATTGTCTACAGAGGCCCTTCTAATTCGTAGACTTGCCAATACAATTGGAGCTTATCAACTGACCAGTACACTTACCTCTACTGCTTTTGTGACTCCCTTGGTTTATCATAGAACTCCATTACTGATTCTACTCAGGCTTATTGTAACATATTAGTACTCTCCTCCTCTGGGTGTAGCTTTCCCCACAGGTGGAAATCAAATATTAGTTGATCAATATTGATCACCCATTTCCAGGGGTGGCTCCAAGACTGGAGTATCTTCCAATTTGACCAAATCCTTATGCTTAACCAAATAGGAGGTGAACTTCCACTTGGGTGAGTTGTGTTACTGCCTCTGAATTGCACATCATGGCCACAGATTTATGTCTGGCTCCATGGTTGATTTGACTCAGATAGAACAGACCCTTTCTATCTGCTCCATGAACATAAAATCAGAAAATCTAAGTAAACTGATTTGCAATTGAAAATTTCACAAATGGTTTGTGATTGAAGACTTTCAGAGTAAACTGGACCCAGGATCCAGATTCAGAACAGCTTTTATGATATTGGTTATAAGAGAAGCTCAATCCTTTTGTCGGCACATGATCAATACTTCTGTTTGCAATTCATTTCCAATTCAGACTTGAAATTATAGATGCCTGCTCACTCCCTGAGGAAGGAAATTGGCATCACTGCCAAGAATTAGTTTAACAGGTCTGTCTTCATCACTGATGTCCTTTGGTTGCTCTCTTTTCAAACGAAGCTCTCTTCTGGTTAATGGAAATTGGCTTGGATGACATTTCACACCTTTCTTCTTGACTTTGATGGAGCCACAACAGAGTAGCTCCCTCTCTCAATTTGAATCTATTTCCTTACATGAATCTTCCATTCACTCGAAATGCTATGTAGATGATCTCCTTATTTAAGTAGACATTCCTGTGAATGCTAAGTTTTTTTTTTCAACATTAGAGGATGATCACCCAAAATTGGAGATCACCTGCCACAAGTACTTCTTCCCACCACGAGGTCACCCATCCTTGGACTGCAAAGACTGAGCACCCTACACCCTAGATTTGTTCTCACCCTCGTGCCCCTCTTCCAAGGACGTCACCCATCCCTGGCATTTACCAAGCCGAAGTATGGTTAAATCTAGAGGCCTTGTCCACTGGGCCCCCTGCCCCCCCCCCTTCTTCTCTCTTCTCTTCCCATGAGGTCACCCATTCCTAAACTTAGCTCTGGATTTCCTCTCCAACCGATGTCGATCTTTATACTTAAGAGGGACATACCAGGTTTAATTTCTGGTTATGCATCTCCTGGTTTATCAGAGTCAATGATCACTTCAGCTCGAGCATCCTGAGCTGGAGAACCCATCCTTCTCCCTCCTTGGGTAGGCGAGCAGTTGAGTAGTATTGGAGTACTCAAACAATTAGAAACCTTGTAAAATACATCCCGCTTTATAGTATAATGATAAGTGGAACAAGTGGCATTTATAATAACAGCCATTTATAATTGATGTTAGGTACCAAAGGTAAGCATGTCCACAAAATAGAGAACAGAGAACATACTCTACTAAAGAATAAGACAAGCATCCGTTCTTCATCTCCCGCTGCCTTCCTGGAAAAAATAACTGATTTTTTAACACGGTCCCACGTCAGGGGAAACATTACGGGCTAATGATATCACACTAATAAAAAGACAAGATAAAAAATATTCAATAGTTCTGTCAATACACTTCTCTCCAAAAAAAGGTCTGTCAATACACAGCATAGGATCCTCAACCTTGTAAGGTCCAAGTAAATTGGTTCTGTCCAATTTGCACAGTCAAGCCCAAGTTTTTGAAAGGCTGAAAGGGAAAAACAAAGAGAAGCAAAAACTCAGCAGTAATGAGAAAAATATATGCAATTAAATAAAAGACTGGTAATATGACTTTGAAAACAAATCCCAACCTTATGTGTACTAAGCAGCAAATCTGAATAACTATATATACGAAAGAGAACATTTCTTGGGAGCATTAATCTTGGCACTGTTATGTAAAACGCACCTATATTGAAAGCTTGGCGATTACCAAAACGATATAAGTCTGCAAGAACCCTGAGAGAATTTTAGATGAGTTTTCATCAATTAATATACAAGGTGTGCATATTAGTAATAAAAAAGTTCTTTAAGAAACTTAAAAATTTGAGAACTAAACACTTTGAAATATATATCTTTGAAGGTTCATAAATGGAAGGATGAGGTGCAGATAAATCTATATGAATGTCTTCAACATGACCAGAGATTTTCTAGAGGATCTCCATTAAAATATAGGACCGCATGTAAAACACTAGAGTTTCTACTTGACCACTTAAACTTTTCAAGAACAAAAAAACACTAAAAAAATACTTCATCCTTTCAAATTTGAAAAAACTCATTCAAAGAGAAATTAAATTACTTAAAAAACAAGCAAGAAACAAGAAGATAACAGGGAACAACGTGGACACACATCACTCTTCCACTTTAATAAGCACTTAAAAGTGAAAATTTTAATACATTTTGTCGTTTGCTGCATGCTGTGACTCAACATCAAATTATAATTCTCACTGTTGAAAATAGACCCATTTAAGACTGACTGTATTCAAGAAAACTTTTAAGTTGAATATAGGACTGCATATGACAATATTTGTGTTTTACTCCGGCAGCATAAACAATTCATTCAACCAGACATTGCACATAGAACAAAACGCTCATGCATATAATTTAACATCTTAAAAACGAAAAACTAATTACCAGAAGAATATGTAAACTGCCTCAATCCATTAAAAATAGAAGATAAAATAACCAAACCAGCTAATTCAGAATGAAGTCCAGAGAACAAAACTCTCAGACAAAGAATTTAACTTCTCAAGATTCAAAAACTAATTCCAAGAAAAATGAAATAGACCGGAGCAATCTGTAATAAAACACAAGAAATAAACCTAACGGAAAAGTCAAAATGAAGTTCAGAGAACAAAACACTCACAGAAATTCTTCAACCTTCCAAATTTAAAAAACTAATTATAAACAGTAATTAACCGGCGCACTTCATATAAAAATAGAGAAAAAAATAACCTAACCAGAATATTCCAAAATGAAGTCGTGTGAACAAAAGACACAGAAACAATAAAACCCTGAAGAACTGAGACAAATGATAATGCGAAAAGAAAACCGCCGTAATCCGTATAAAAATAGAAGAAAAGAGACCCTAACCAGCTAATTTAAAATGAAGTCCACAGAACGAAACACTCACAGGAATGGTTCGACGTCTCAAAATTCTAAAACTAAGTCAGAGAAAAATAAACGAACCGACACAATCAGTACAAATACAGCAAAAAAAAACAGCGAAACTAATCACGCGAAATTAACAAGAAAATTCAAAATGAAGTCCTCACAACTCACCCTTCCACTTCAATAAGAAGGCCGATCTTCTGAAGAGCACTCTTTTCGCGCACCGGCTCCTGCAGAGAACATTCAGCGCGAAATCTATGGTTCCTCAGCGGTACACCATAGGGAACCGTCGCAATCCTCAGAGGCACCACAGCCGAAGCGAATTTAAAATTTTCCGCGATCAAACTTCGCCGCAGAACAGCCATGGTTTGACATTGAGGGGAGAGGATCCGAGCTCCGGCATCCATAACCGCCATCCCGAGAGTCTCTGAACCGTAGCTCCGAGTCTAACTGAATCTTGCTGTGCTTGATTGGACTAATTTGTACTCTCCGTATTTACCGTCCGATGCGTGAGGTCAGAATTCCACGGAATCTGACGGGTGTGGAAAGAGGAAGCTTGTGAGCCGTCGATTGTCGATTCCCCAGAATATCTGCGATTTGACGGTATTGGACGATGTGATGATGTTGACCGTAGAAATATCTTGACTGTCTGATCGGGGATTTTGGTTGGAAGACTGAGGTTCGTCTCTTGAACGTACACGTGTCAGTAACCAAGAAGCTGGTTCAGCGAGGACGAAGAGGAGGTAATGGTGAGAAACTGTGGGCATCTTCTTCTCTATCCTGCCAAATTTCTCCCATCTCTTGCCCTCAGAGCCAATGATTGGCCGATGAACAAAGCGAGGGGAACTAGCAATTCAAGAAACTAAAAATGAAATCAATTTCCAAACTGAAAATTCAAGATCACTCACAAACACTCGTATTATCGTACTCTATCTTTGGCATTACATCGAACACTTGTTTATAAAAAAAAAAAAGAAACATCAACCGTCGATGGTTGACTTAAATCGAAGGGTTGACTTAGTCAAACTTAGGTTTAAATAGATATTTTAATAAATGAAAGTGATATATACTTAACGAAAATGATATAAATATATGAGAGAAGTTATTTTAAGAATTTAGAAAATGATTTGACAAAGAAAAAACAAAAGTGAAGGTCAAAGCATTCACTTTGACCAGACGTTGACTTTCTGTAAAATCATAGAAGAAAAAGGTGATAAAATATTACGAAATTTATATTTTCATAAACAAGAGAGAAAATGGAAAATTTTGATATATAATTCGTGATTTTTAGAGAAGAATTAGATTTATTATGATTTATTAAAGATTTATTATCATAAAATTCCCGAAATAAATACTTCAGTCTAAATCCTCAAATGGACTAATCAAATGATATCAAAATCAATCAATTCACATATGAATACAAATTTAACAATCATAGGATTCCAAAGAGACTAAAATTGTCGAATTTTAAGAGTAATTGTCCCCGCAAGTCAAGGCCCAAATTTATATTAAAAATGAACAGTCGATGGTCAAACGTCAAATTGAAGAGTCAAATGATGATGAAATTTTATGAATTAGATATCAACGAAAAGCTGATGAAACAAGGAATCCAATGAAATTAAAATCAAACGATTTGGACTTAAGATGAGGGAGAAATCCTAGTTTCAAAATCAGCAAAAATCTGTACCCAAATTTGGGCAAAACGATGAACAATTCAATTTCTAAAATGAAATTAACTACCTAAATCTAATCTAAACTACATAAATTTCAAGGGATACGATTAAATCACACTACTGACTTGATTGACATGAAGATTAGGCTTCAAATTGCGTTGATTGAAGTGTATTTGCTTGGTTTCTTCTTCGGCGTGTGTTCAGTGTTCAAGGGGAGATTTCGATCAATTCTTGCAATGATTTGTGATCAATCATGCCTCAATATGATCACAATTGAGTCTAGAATGTAGGGGGATCACGAAGAACTAACAAATTTACTCCCAAATTGCTTAATCTCTTCACGATTCAATTGAAAGTTATGTTTAGAAGGGAAGACCATCGTTTTTATAGGAAAAATTGCGCGAAAAATGCAGGCCGTCAGATTCGGTGAAGGAGATTGGACGGCCATGATCACGTGATTTAAGTGGGCCACGATCCCATGATCCCACGTTCATCGCCCTTCCGATCTTCATCATCGTCTACTCGTGAAGCCTTGTGTCTTTCTTCAATTAGCCGAGTGCCTAGAGAGATCGCAACCGTCAATTTTCATTAATGAGATCGACGGTGCGCATTAATCACGTGCATTGATATTTGATTGGGTGGACCCGAGTTCACTCGATCAAGGCAACTTAATTGGACGCCTCTCAAGCCACCACGTCACCTGCAAAGAAGGAAAGATAGTCCCACACGAAGGAAACTGCGGGAACTCGTGAGTATAAAAGGTAGGGTGCCCTTATCCTTTCACGTCGCCTGCATGGGCCTAGTACGCCCCAATATACTTCCCTGGGCCCACTAACTTGTGGGCCCATCATCTGCCAGTCCAGTTACTATTCACCACGTAGGCGCCCACGTAGGTGTCCAAGTGGCCTCGCGTGGCTCCGCCACGTGTGCACCCTATGTCACGTCAGTTCCGTGGGTCTCGCGCGGTTAAATAAAACCTTTTTGCCTTTTTTTTAACGGAATTAAATCCAGAAAAATGCCTGAAAAATCAAAATAAAATCCAGAAAATTTCATAAAATTTAGAAATTCATAACTTCATTTATATAACTCCTTTTTGACTCAAATTTTCTCCATTGGATCACAAATTTCTTCATCTTTAATATCATCCCACCTAAAAATATAACTTCAAACAAGAAAATAGGATAAATTCAAAATAATCATAAATAATCCCTTTAGAATTCTACTTTATATCATCCCATCACTCTCTTCGTGAAATTAATTTTTTTAATCATCAACTAAAGTCAAAATGACTCAAGAAAAGTGTTTAATTTCAAATTATTTAACCTTGAAAAAGATCAAACATCGATAAAACACATAATTAACCCTAAATAATGCAAAAATATGGACTTTAGTAAAATTGCATACCAATAGAGAAAATTCATTAAACTATGATAACATGCTTCATAATTACATAAAATAAGCATGAAGATTAGTTAAAAAAGATAAGAATTTAAGTTAAATATGCATGTTATCAATTACATCGAACACTTATTTATAAAAGAAAAGAAACATCATCCGTCGCAATGGTTTGTCCACGTGGCTCGCATCGTTGTTATCACTTTCAAACTGAAAATTCAAGATCCATCACAAAGACTCGTATTATTGCACTCTATCTTTGGCATTACATCGAACACTTATTTATAAAAGAAAAGAAACATCATTAGTCGCAACAGTTTGTCCACGTGGCGCGCATCGACGCTCTCACTTTCAAACTGAAAATTCAAGATCACTCACAAACACTCGTATTATCGCACTCTATCTTTGGCATTACATTGAAGACTTATTTATAAAAGAAAAGAAACATCAACTGTCGTAACCATTTGTCCACGTGGTGCGCACATCGCCATTATTACTTGTCCTTGTAGACGGCTGAGATTAAGTCTTCCCTTGTTTAAGGGGTGAATTCGCTTACTCTGTTTATCATGACATGAACAGCTAGATCATATCCTCTCATGCTCAATGAAATTTCTCCCAGCTTTCCACTTGGTCGTGTAACTTGAGAAAGATTACCCCATATTAAAAAATATTTCAATCTTCACCACTCTCTATATATATTGAAAGATGATTTTCATGATTTATAAAGTCCTTTGGGCACATGACACTTAACTCTCTATTATCCACCATGGCACTAGGAATCTTAATAGAAATCTGCTTATATATATATATATATATGTGGCGGGTGCTTAATAGAAATCTGCTTGCCACGTTAGCTGCATGCCACGTAACATACTTGCCACATCAAATGTTGTGGAAGGCCCCTTATTAAAAAATTCCTAAAATTCACAATTATCCTCAAGCCTTAGAATATTCATATTTTCCTAAAATATTAATCATTTTTCCATCCAGTTTTTTACATCGCATCATGAATTCAATCTTCCATATTTCTATGTCATTTAATTTTATAAATTGATTGACGAACATAGAACTAGGTCGACTTTGAAATTGTCTCATTCTTCTCCCAATCGTAAAAATTTTATCTTTGTAAAGAAAATTGGGCCCATGAACAAGATATTTGATGTTAAACAACATCAAAAAAATTTAATTGCATTGAATTAAAGTGGAAACATAAACCTTGATGAACTTGATGATCATAAAAAATGGACTTCTAATGAAGTGGTTGACTTTCAGTCAACCAAATAACCTTTTGATGAGATGGTTGCCTTCTCAAATCTCATGTGGTGCAATATGATGGTTAAATGTATGAAAATTTAATGAACTTAGTTTTTGTCCACAAATTGTCTTCTTAAGAAAATGGTTGACTTTTAAAAAGGTTGAATAAGGCTAAATGGTACGATTTTAGCTCAAATCATTCATAGATGCCCTGCGAGGCATCCTTTCCTTTTCAAATACCTTTTGATCAAGTAACCACTTTCAATGAAATTTCTTCAAAGCCTTAAAGGAGTTTTTTTTGTCATTTAGTTGACACGTGGTCAACAAAATGACTTTTTGATGAATACTGAATTAGTTGAATTTTTAGAATTGTGTCTACCTCGAAAGTCGAAATTATTTGTTGACTTTTTAATTTTTAAATGATTCATAAAAGTTGACTTATTGATAATTTGATGAAATGATGGACTTGTTTTCAAAGCCTCACAGTAATGACTATTAAATTTTTTTAGTGATTCATCAAAGAATTAAGTTGTTCATAAATTTCATTTAGCTCTTTAGAATTTGAAGACCCAAATTATGTGATTTAGGTTATTAAGTGGTGGTTAGCAACACTCAAGTGGGAATACTCAGCTTCTTCCTACTCCACTTATCATATGGAGTTATGCCATCTAAAATTTTTTGTTGGAGATCCATTTAGCACATAGATGCAAGTATTAACTTTCTCGCCCCACATTTCCATAGGCAATTCTTCAATCATATTTCTGACCGCTAACAGAATGGTTCTACCACTCCATTCTATTGAGTGTAAGGGGTAGTCAGTTCTCTTTTAATTCAATGATCTCATAGAATTTCTCAAATTCCTCAAACAAGAATTTTCCACCACGATCTTTCCTATGCTTTTAATTTTCACATACTTCTCATTTTCATCTATAACTTTGAACTTATTAAAAGATTCAAAGGCTCCTAACTTATATTTCTTGAGAGTCACCTAAGCCAAGAGAAATAAGTTCTCCAATAGAAGAATGTGAAATAGGATCACATGTCTCCATAAATCAGTTCTAAAGGCTACAGTGCTCTATGAGAGGTTAAAGATGGAAAATACTTTTTTGATCTATTTTCAAACAATACAACTTTGACAAACTTTCTCCATAATCTTTAAAACTTGTACTCCTTAAATTTTTTTATCTTATGTCACAACCAAGTATCTTCTTTTCTTTCCTCACTCAATAAAAAATCTTCAAGGACTTCTAATTTAGTTACATAAAGCATACCTCAAGTCTTAGGTATTTTGACAAAAATGTTCCATCAGATGTAAGACCTGTGAAATTGGTTTGATGAAATTTCTTATAGCTTGTTCCTTTCTTAATCTTCTTCAACTCAAGTGATTACATTTCTTGAGCTTGTTCCTTGAGACGATGAATATACTATGAACTCCATCATTTTCCCAAACTTATCCCCATCATCCTTAAAGAAGATATCACTGGGTCCATCACTTGCATTTTCAAGGATAATCAAAGGAGAGTCATGAATAGGCAAGAAAAATCGGTTCTAGTCATAGTCCATGAAGTTTTGAACTTTTATAGCCTCCAAAAAGCCTTTAGATTCTTCATTCCAAGTCTTGGAGCATGAAGAAAAAGTTGGTGCAAATGACTTCCATCTTTGAGGGGAAGAAACTATCTTGCATAAGACTGTTCTCATGAATATACAATAGATTGGCCATGCCTCATATTCCATAAAAAAAAGGTCAAAAGCCTTCTTTAGGAGTAAAAAATGTAGACAAATTAGAATCTCGATCTTGAATTTAGAAAAAGGAATATAAGTTCTCACTACTTATAGGCATAGTGTTGGCATCTATGCTTCATGTGGCTATGATGGGAATATCAAGGTTCCACTTGCCTATGCAATGGCCACATGGAGTCCATGTGAAGGCTACATAGAGGTGGCTCTTGTGTGGCACATGGTGTACACCATGTAGCATCACAATCCCTCAAAAACCATAAGGTTCATATAGTGATTTTTCAAGCATTGTTTTATCATGTGAAACTGATGCGTGTATTTCTGGGTGGACGCATGACGCATTACAAAGAATTGATCAAGAAAGAGTTATTCCAGAATGTCAATGTCTCACTTGGTGACCAAGGGATCGTGGCACATGCTGATTGGCCACAAATTCAAGAGAAAAAAAGAGAGAGAAGATGACACAATCAATCAAAGTCCCCCTCAAGTCGCCATTTGAAGAGAAGCACAACGAGATCTGCAGATCAGAAAAATGGTCTCCCTCTTAACTATGATGACCCATCCAATGTGGCTTCCTCAACCACCAAGAAAAGATTCACCTATGGGCATTCCTTGAAAATCCATGGAGGCGATTGAATGGTCCAAGCATCTCAATCTCTCTCCTCCCTCCTCCCCTCAAATATTTTTAGCCTTCTTTCATTTCATTTCATTTATCCTAACGTTGAAAAATAATGAGGGATTGCATTAAAAATCAATCCAAGTATAGCACTTTGGTTTCAAAATTTTTGGTATGATCATCATCCTCTTTTTGCCATTCTTCAAAATTTCTTTCATTCAAGTGTTGAAATGATTGACACTCAATAAATATCAATAGTTCAAGGTATTTTGTGCTTTAACTCAATAAATATGCTCATTTAGGGATTCATAAAGATAAATTTAGTAAAATCTTCTCCAAATAGCACCCATGATCTATCCTTTGTGTCTCTAGATCGATGGCTACAAGATCAGTCATAACCATCACACACATTGATGGTCATTAGGATAGAAAATTTAAAAACATTATATAAACACTAGTGATCTTTGTATTTTGATCTCATCATAATTCATGTAGTCGTGGAATATGCTCATGAACTTCATTCCAAAAATCAAACAAGAATAAAAGCAAATAAATAAATCTCATTTCTATGAATATAAACAAGATTTGGAAGTATGAATTGGCTTACTAGCCACCTAGTATCCATCACCATGGCCTCCAAAAGTTTGATACAAAATCCTCTTTGGCCAGATGTTGTTCCTATACTCTCTCCCTCTCTTGCAAAAGAAGTACAACTCCTTGCTCTCTGAGTGGTTCAATTCTTCAAGATTAAATAGAAAGAGAGGAAGAAAGTTAGGTTTGATTGAAATATCCACCATATATGTTAGAATCGTGGTTTTGATGTTAGTCAAAGTCGATATAGTTTTTCTTCTCTTAAAGATAGTTCTTCATGGAAACCTCATTGACATAGATTAAAATTTAAAGATCTTGTGAATTTGTTAAGTAAAATTTTGGAAATTAAATGATAAAGCTTTCAATACAAGCCATGCCAGGTTTAGGTTGTCAAAACTGGATAGATGCTAAGAATAAAGAGATAAGACAAATGCATGAGAATGACCTTTAAGATATTGTCCAATTAGCTCAAGGTTAAAAACTATCACATGGAAATGGATGTTTAAAAAAAATACATAAAATTCTACCCATGATACTTGAATTTTGCTCTAAAAGATATAGAGATAATTTTTAAAGATGTAAAGCTTATCTCATTTGAAAGGAATGTTCTCAATAAGAAGTGATTGACTATTTTGAGTTTTTTTTCCTAGATACGTTGAAAGACTCTTTTTTTCAGCATTGAGATACATCACATGAAAATAAAGGTTGTGTTCCTAAAGGAGAGATGAGGCTTAGACATAATTGTAGTTGAAGGCTTCAAGTATAGAATTGACGTATACAAAATAAAATTTAAGAAATATATGTACGTCATCAATCAAGTTTCTTGTTAATGGTGTCCAAGTTCTTCATCAAATAACTGTTGCATTTAGTCGATAAAAATTTCCGGTATCTCTTGAAAACAAATATGATTGATTAATATGTTTAACATAATTTAATTAGAATATTGGTACTCAATATCATTAATGATGTATGTCGATAACATGATAAGTGCCTTTATGAAGCCTACTATGTATTCAAAATACTATGGGATTCGAAAAAAAAATGTATCTAAAAAATTCTTTTGGAGGTTGTGAATGCTAAAGCCCAATTGTATTGAGTGAGTAAAGAAGAGATTACAAGCCTCTATTTATAGAGAAGAAAGAGAGAAAGATAGAAATATAACCCATGTGGGACTAATATCCTTGAGCATGATAAAATATGAGGACTTCCCAAGAGGTCACCCATCCTAGTACTGCTCTCACTCTAGAACGCTTAACTATGGAGTTCTTATAAGAGCTAGTACAATATACCTTATAATGAGTTATGTCTAAGACCTTCTAATAAGCTATATCTAACACTCCCCCTCAAGCTGGACTGTATAAATCAAACATGCCCAGCTTGGATCCTAAGCAATCATACGACACACCAATAATGCTCTTCGTGAAGATGTCGGCGAGCTGGTCTGATGATGAAATATGTGGTGTAGAAATAACTCCCATCAACACCTTGTCACGAATAAAGTGACAATCGATCTCAATATGCTTGGTCCTCTCGTGAAAGGCAAGGTTTCCAGCAATAAAGATAGCTGCTTGGTTATCACAATGCATAGGCATAGGCATTGGGGTCGTGATGCCTAAGTCTTGTACAAAAGACTGCAACCATACCATTTCACGAGCGGTGGCAGCCATAGCTCGATACTCAGCTTCCGCACTCGAACAAGAAACAACCTTTTGCTTCCGAGAACGCCAAGTGACAAGATTACCTCCTACATATGTGCAATACCCTGTAGTAGATTTTCGATCTCCTTTGTCCCCAGCATATCCAGCATCAGAATAGGCCTCGATACGAAGATGATCATGGCGTCGATATATAAGCCCTTTGCCAGGGGAACGCTTAATATATGCAAGAACTCGTAATGCACCCTCCCAATGCACCATGCGAGGTTCATGCATGAACTGACTAAGAACACTGACAACATAAGTAATATCCAGACGAGTAACTGTTAGATAGATTAGCTTCCCCAGTAGACGCCGATAGCGGTTGGCATCTGCCATCATAGGTGAGTCAGTGTCCCAAAACTTGGGCCGCGCTTCCAAGGGTGATGTAGCTGGTTTACACCCAAGTAGTCCCGTCTCTTGGAGAAGATCCAAGACATACTTTCTTTTGAGATAACGCTAACTTTCCCGATTGGTAAGCAAACTCAATCCCTAGGAAATATCGTGGTGTCTTCAAGTCGCGTATCGCAAAGTGCGTTTGAAGATAAGTTTTGGTAGCACAGATAGCAGCCTCATCGTTACCAGTCAATAGAATGTCATCCACATATATTGCAAGTACCACATAGCCTGCAGATGTTGTCTTGCATGACATCGTCGGTTCAGACTTGCAAGGGTTAAAACCATAAGCTCGTGAGCAGACCACCGAACTTAACAAACCAAGCACGAGGACTTTGTTTCAGTCCATAGATAGCACGACGAAAGAAGGCAAACCCGGGAAGTCTCCCCCGAGCAACATACCCCGGAGGTTGCTCCATAAAGACTTGCTCTGTGAGATCACCATATAAGAAGGCGTTGGAGACATCCAACTGATGAAGAGACCAATTTAGGTTGACCACAAGAGATAAAAGAACGCGTATAGAGTTCATGCGAACAACCGGAGAGAAGGTCTCGAGTGTAATCAATGCCATGAGCTTGAGTGAATCCTCTAGCAACTAATCGGGCCTTGTGACGAGCCACAGTGCCATCCGGATGGTACTTTAGGGATGAAAACCCATTTGCATGTCACAATGTTGGCATCAGTGGGGGCGTGATACTAAGTCCCATGTACCGCGTTGCACCAGGGCGTGATACTCTAGATCCATGGCTGCTTTCCACTCGTGTACTTGGAGAGCTTCATGATACGTATGGGGTAGTGACTCAGAGGACACGGCAAGAGCAAATGTACGGTAAGTTGGAGAAAGGCGCTCATAAGAAACAAAGTGAGCTATGGGATGTTGGGTACAAGCACGAGTACCCTTTCGCAAGGCAATGGGTAGATGAAGGTCATCAAGAGGTGGATCATGTGGTGTGGTGGTGGGGACAGGTGAGGATAGAGGGGACTCGAGTGTCATAGAGGAGGTAACCAAAGGAGTAGACAGATCAGTGAAGGGTAGACAAGAGGAAGATGGAGGAGTATGTATCACTAGTGATGGTGGAGTTAGACAATCATCAGAGGTAAGCAAGGTAGGAGGCATAGTAGACGGTGTAGTAGAGATCCCCGGAGAAGGCGATAAGGAGGAGGGAGGAATAGAGGGAAAACCATGGGGGGAAGATGTAGGGGCTCTGAGAGGAGTAGTAGACGAAGAAAAGTAGGGAACATCTTCATGGAAGGTGACATCAGCGGAAGTAATATAACGTCGCGTATCAGGGAAGTAGACACGATATCCCTTTTGCGTGCGTGAATAGCCAACAAATACTCCCTTTAGTGCACGAGGAGCTAGTTTAGATAGAGATGGAGTATGGTCTTGCACAAAAGCAGTGCATCCAAACACACGAGGTGGTAAGGGAAAGAGAGAAGCATTGGGGAAAAGACGAGTAAGGGGAATTGCACCTCCCAAAGGAGAGGAAGGGAGCCGATTATGGAGATAAGTGGCTGTCATGATGGCATCAGACCACAAATAATGCGGAACATACATCTCATATAGTAAAGTGCGAGTGATGTCAAGTAATATGCGGTGTTTTCTTTCTGCAACACCATTTTGGGAAGAAGTGTAAGGGCAAGTGGTTTGGTGAATGATTCCTTGGTCAACACAAAATTGTTGGAGGGCTGATTGAACAAGTTCTAGGGCATTGTCAGTTCGAATGATTTTTGGTGTGGTGGAATGTTGGGTAATAATTTCTTGTGTGAATTGGCGAACAATGTCAAGAATTTGTCTACGGTCTTTGATGAGATATACCCAGCTGACTCGAGTATAATCATCAACAAAAACTATATAATATAGATGGCCTGAGGGAGAAGGAACTCGAGAGGGGCCCCAAACGTCGCAGTGAATCAAGTCAAAGGCACGGGAGGATGGAATGGAGTCACGAGCTGGGTAAGTTGAGCGATGATGTTTTCCCATTTGACACGACTCGCACACAAACTCAGTTAAAGATAACCATGGTAAAGTTTGCTTAAGTTTAGAAAGACAAGGATGACCAAGTCGACGATGCCACAAAATAGAAGAAGTAGTAGAAGAGCTAGAAAACAAAGCAAGTAGCCCAGAGGAAGGGATGTCCGACACAAGCTCATAGATCCCACGACCATTCTCACGCCCCAAACCAATCCTCTGACCGGTACGAAGGTCCTGGAAGACACAATGGAAAGGATAGAAGATGGCAACACAATTAAGTGTACGGGTAATGGTACTAATAGAAAGAAGGTTAGTGGGAAAGCCAGGAACATATAAAACATTATGTAGAGTAAGGGAGGGAGTAGGTTTGGTCGATCCATACCCTTTAACAGAGCAGGAACGACCATCTGCAATGGATACGGGTGGATAGGCGGTGGTAGGGGTAAGGGAGGAGAGGTTAGAAGGGGTTCCAGTCATATGAGCCGAAGCCCCCGAGTCAATAACCCATGACGATCTAGAAGCAAGAAAGGCATGTATACCTGAAGTGGAAGCCAAGTTGGCAGTCGATGTAGGTGACTGAGATTGCTTCCATGCTTCATATTCTGCTGGGGTGAAAGTCATTTGTATAGTTGGTCCGACCGATGGCGTAGATATATTAGGTGGAGTCGGGCTCGGAGTAGTAGAGGAAAACATAGCTTGAGCCCATTCAGGCTTCCCAAACTCCTTCCAGCACTTCTCTGAAGCATGAGTGGTCTTGCCACAATAAGTGCAAGGCGGGAAGATTTGTTTGCCCTTAGCAGTGGGCCGTCCACCACGAGAAGTAGTAGCCTTGGAGTTACGCCCCCCATCTCGTCCACGAGTACTAGATACCAGCAAGGCAGACGACTCTGGTAACGGGGATGATGTAGAAGATGAAGGTCCAATGCTCGAAGTGACTCTAGCGCTCAAAGTGACTCCGGTGCTAACTCGAAGAGCCGAGGAAAAAATCGATGTCATATCTGGAACTTGGGTACCAGAAAGTACTTGACCACGAATCTGGGAAGCAATAGATGGTCGCAAGCCACTGAGATAGACTCCAGCGATTAGTTCCTCACGATATCGTTCCAATGTGCATAAATCTGTTGTGGGTGGTTGATAGAGAGATAACTCTTGCACAAGTGACTGGAGGCGACCAAAGTGATCTTGAAGGGACTGATCACCTTGTGTGCAAGTAAACATGGACTCAAAGATTTCCACTGTGCGGCTAATGTTTGTCTTGTTTGCGTACATAGTCTCTAATGTACGCCATAGTGTGCTCGCAGGTTTGAGACGTGAGAGAGGTTGAGCAATAGTTGGAAGAATGCTTTGACACATCCAGGAGCGAATAGCAGAATCTAGTTGATTCCATGTATCATAATCCGGAGAAGTTCTAGCAGGACAAGACTCCGTCAAATGGTGTAGTAGGCGATGGGCAATGAGAAAGTCTTCAAAGCCAGTAGCCCATGATGCATAATTGTGACCGTCAAAGGTGTATGTCGGTCGTGTCAATTGGCTCGTGATAGAATGTCGTGTGGTGGAAAACGCTTCTACGGGGGATGATATATGTGGTAAAGTAGTTGGGATTATCGGTGGAGCAGGTGGAGCAAGGGGACCCGTGGGTGAAAGTGGCAACAACTCATCTGACTGAGAAGATGCCATCAAACCCAAAAAAAAAGGCCTAATTGCAGTAGCCTTGAAGAGGGTAACAACAATGGCGGAAGGGGCTCCGAAAGGCAATAGCAGTGTCCCGAGAGGGGTGGCAGCAATGGTGGCGGCCAAGAAGGGCGGTGGCGGGTACGCTATAAGGGCGGCGGCAGGTACCCTATAAGGGCGGCGGCGGGTACCCTATAAGGGCGGCGGCGACCCAATAAGGGCAGCGGCGACCCTATAAGGGCAGCGGCAGCGGCGACCCAATAAGGGCGGTGGCAGCGGCGACCCAATAAGGGCGGCGGCAGCGGCGACCCAATAAGGGCGGCAGTGGCGACCCAATAAGGGCGGCGGCGGTGGCCCAACAAGGGCAACAGAAAAAAGGGTAGGAGGGGAGAGGGGATACCTTTGGCCCTCCTGGGCTGCTGGCGAGGAAAGAAGTAGTGCAGTGGCGGCGACTTTAATTGAGCAGCGGCGGCAACAACAAGGAAAAAGAATTTAATTTGGGCTCTAATACCATGTGAATGGTAAAGCCCAATTGTATTGAGTGAGTAAAGAAGAGATTACAAGCCTCTATTTATAGAGAAGAAAGAGAGAAAGATAGAAATATAACCCATGTGGGACTAATATCCTTGAGCATGATAAAATATGAGGACTTCCCAAGAGGTCACCCATCCTAGTACTGCTCTCACTCTAGCACGCTTAACTATGGAGTTCTTATAAGAGCTAGTACAATATACCTTATAATGAGTTATGTCTAAGACCTTCTAATAAGCTATATCTAACAGAGGTACAACATGTAGGGTTGTAAAGAACTCACCAAAGAGAAAAGTTTTGCCTCAAGCAATCCCAAGATATGGCGTCAAGGTTTTGCGTAGGGAACAGATCTCCTTTGGCATCAATTTAAGCAATCCTATCAAGGATAACAAGACAATGCCTCAAAGACTTAAAATATTTAGAAATGACAATGAATCACAAGCTTGCATAAAAATAGGCTTTTTTATTACCATACATTTGAATGCTATGATATAATTATCAAATTATGAAATTTGGTTGAAGACATCTTTGTCTCAATCTTGAGATTATTCTAGTAAAGAACTCTTTACAGCTCTATTGTGAAACTATGTCAACCATTAGATATCACAAAAGGAGCTTGCAAAAAATCTAATCACATATATGTCACAATTTTTTTTTGTGAAATAAATAATTTTAAGTGGACAATTTTCTCTTTAGGTTATTAGGAAAAAATCCATGGGCATGAGCTGGTAGGAAAAAATCCATGGGCATGAATTTTCTAGAATTTTTATGAATTTATTTAATTTTATTTTTTATTTTTAAAATAATTAAAAAAAATTTAATGTCGCGAGCTGACGTGGCAGAGTGTCGTCACGTGGCGACGCGTATACATGCCACGTGGCAGCGTATGTGTGCGTATGTGTGTGCGTGTGTGTGCGTGTGTGTGCGCATTTGTGCGCGTGTGTGCGTGAAAGTGATTAGTGGGCTTAAGCATCCATTAAGGATTTGATACTAACCCATTAGACTCATACATATTATATACACGTTGAAATCATCAATTTATTTTATGTGGGACTATTTATGTTTGTTTTTAGTTACCAGTGATGTGGCGCAATGAGAAGCGCTGGATCGCGCGATTTAATTGTGATCGTTAGATTTCACTTACTCGAGGGGGTATGTGGTAGCATCTGATTAGGTGACGATTCATTTTAAACATGATTTAATCTCAGCCACTCATCTGTGGAGTTATCACGGTCGTGATTAAATGCGCTCGATGGACACGTGGACTCATCTCGATCACTCGATGAAGATCGAACAGTGAACATCAAGCGACGCCTCTTCTTCATGAACGACGTGGCGAAATCTGGACACTTCATCGTAGATCGAAAGGACACGTGACGAGACGAATCCGCGAGGTCGCCGATTTCACACGGTATTATGTCAAAAAGAATTCCAAACTTACCAATTTGATGAAATTAACTCGAATTGAGGGGCATAATGGTAAATAAGGGTCGAATCCACAGGGAAATATGGAAATTTATGATAATTTCTTCGAAATTGATCAAATCAAACGATGAATTGATGATAGAAATTGGGGAAAATGGTAATTTATGAAAGAGAACTTCAAATCGTATTCACGGAATAAAAAATCATCGAATATGACTTTGATTTCGTGGAGAAACTGAAGATCAAAGTAGAGAGAAATTCTGAAATCGTGAAGAGCAAAATTGACAAAAATTAAGTAAAATTAAACCTTAATCCTAATCTAAATCGAAATTAAACATGAATGGATGATAGATTAGCAAAAACCGACTCCACTAACCCGAGATTGCGAACAAATTAACATGATTAATCACCTTAATCGTCGAAAACGGGAAGAACGCGATCATGGAGTTTACGCTTCGATTTCTCCTTCATCTCTTAGCCAAATCTCGATTTCAAACCCTCCGTGGATGCGGATGTGAGTGTAGAAGAGGATGGAATCAAGAGATTCGAGAAGGGAAGTGTCTAAACAGATCAATTGAATTGATTTCTAACTCAAATGCTTAGAAAGTCGTAAGAACATCTCTATTTATACAAGTTTGGGTGTGACTGTCCGATGGCTTTAATCGACAGTTACAATGGAACGGTCCATCGTGGACCATTTCAAAAATGTCGCAGCCGTCGGATCCTTGATCGAGTGTCCGGATGAAGCCGTTTTAGATGCGTTATAAAACGCATGAAATCGCGCCCCTTGGATCGCGATCTGACGGTCGAGATGCGCTCCCCGCGCGTTTCATCACAGCCTTTATAATTCTTTGTTAAACGCATGTGCGCGTGATGTGATCCGGTGGATCGCGAGCTCACCCGATCGACGCGCTTCGATCGCGCTTCATCTAATCTAGCGATCCTCATTCAGCCACGTGTCTTGCGATTTAAAATTATGTGTGGAACATAGTCCCACACGGAGAAAATTAAGGAAAACAGATGGGTTTATAAGATGCGACGGAATTAGAGGGCTAGTGTATTTCCGATAATCGGAAGGCTTATATGTACTATAACCCATATAATTACGATATATATAAATAGCATGTCACATCGCGTCACGTAGGCGCCGCGTGGGCCCGCGTGGCGCTGCCAAGTGGCCTTGCCTGCCAGATAGCATCCACGTGGCCCCGCGCGAATACTCCCCACTTTTTTCTTATTTTTTAAATCATTTTTAACATTAAAAATCGCAAAATTAATTTAGAAAAATCCAGAAAATCCCTAAAAATTAGAAAATTCATAACTTTTAATATATAACTCCAAATTAAACCAAATTTCTTTCATTTGATCCGAAATTTAATTTCTATCATTCTAAAAAGTAAAAATTGATAAATAATGAGAGTTTTAATTTTTATTTCATAAATATAATTATTCTTTAAGTGTTTTCTCTTAGGAAAATATAAATAAATGTTTATAAAATGATTTCTCTCATTATTTTAACTCTAAAAATATCTATAATCCCAAGTAAAGATGGGTATTAAATTGTTTATCTTTAAATCATCGTATTAACCCTAATTTAAAGTATTTTTGAGATTATAATGATTTTTTTATAGAATGATAGAAAAATACACATAAATATGGTAACATGCATGGAAATAAAATCATTTATGCCTTAATATGCATCAATAATCATGTTTTATTATGCTAATTTAGCATGTTATTAACACAACTTAAAGACAATGATTTGTGAATCGACGTTCAATCTGAACTATTGATCGAAGATGAAATGACACATCCGACGGTTACACCCAAAATCAACTCAAAATTCAATTGTTCTTTGATGAGAAAACCTAATTCTTAGATTTTTGAGAAATTCGAACTATTTAGACACCACAATCTTTGAATCTCTTGAATTCTTCGTCTTCTAGACTCATTTTTGCGGCCAAGGAAGGTTTAAAATTAAGATTTGGTGCAAAGAATCAAAAGAAATCACATCTTGAATGCCGAACTTCATTTTCGAAATCGCGAAATGAAAAGCCTTTAATCTGACCATTAATTGGATCATTTTGAGTGCGACTTCAGGTTAGATTGTGTGTTTTCATCCTAGTCTATCTTCCTCTAGCATTAGATTTACATTTTCAATCGTAGATTAGTTTAATTTTAGTTTTAATTTTAGTTTTCATTTGTTTTCATGATCGAATTTATTTCTCGATTTCAAATCTCAATTTCTCCGCAAATTCTAATCCAAATTCAGTGATTTTTGATTCCGTGGATTAATATTAGAGTATCTTTCTTAATATACTAAAATCCCTAATTTTTCCTTATTTCTCTATGGATTTGAGCCTTATTCACCACTATACTCTTTAATTAGTGATTTAATCTTTTATTTGGTGAAGTTGAAACTTCTTTTGACATGAGATTGTATATATTTAACGACCGCAATGAATCATTTTGTTAGGGCTTCATATGGATCAATTTAGTGAACTCTTTCTCCAAAGAGCACCTACTACATATCCTTAGTGTCTCTACACCAATGGCTAAAGGACCAGCCATAGTCATCGTATGAGTCGGATCATATAGTACTATTCTTTCTGGATAATTTGATGTCTCTCTAGAATATCCCATGAATATGAATGTTTAGAACATATGTTTAAAGACTAGTGATCACTGTGTTATGATCTTATCATAATTCTCTAAGTCATTGCATATGCTCATAGACTTCATTGCAAACATCACACAAGAATGATAATAAATAAATAAATTTCAATGAACATAAACGAGATACATGGAGGTGTAATTGGCTTACATGTCATATAATATCCATCAACGTCCACACTTGATATGTGACGCTCATTGCATTCATAGACATGGTCAATATATGTGATTAGTTACACTCAATGTGAGGAAATCTTCCAATGTTCTATATAGATTTTTGAAGTGGATGAAATTGAAAGAAATATCTGGTAATCGTAACTACAATTTTGGGCTCATCAATTTAGGATCGATGCTATCTAGGTGTACATATTTTGTCAAAATGTGAGGTTTTTAGGGTTTTTTTTGTTTCCTAAGAGGACATTAATTACATGATCATTACATTTCACTTAAGTGTGGAGATTAAAAACTATACATATAAAGCATATGCCTTAGCAATTTCTTATGATGGCTTAAACTTGGATTGCAATAGAGACAACAAAGTCATTCCTCTTGCTTATAAACAGAGTTTAAGGAGATCATTGAGGCCCCCTAATTCGAGAATTTTGTGCTCACCTTTTGTCAACTGAAAAGACTATCCCTCGAAATTGAAGACAAAGGGGGACTGGTTATGATTTATAGTTTACCGTTCATTGATTCATGTTCACCCTTTACACTCAACACGAGCACTCCATTGGGATTGAGCAGGAGAGTGATGCGCGTCATATTTTTCTACTACTAATCTAGAAGATTGGTGAGAGAGAATGTGAACATACATATACATATATATAGCACCCACCTCCATAGAGGATGAGGAACATCAAGCTAAAAGTTTTCAACTTGAAAATCTTCAGTTTTCAAGTTGAAGAGAAGTTTTATAAGGGGGAGTTCATAGATGAGATTTTAGCTGTGGAGTTATTTTTAATTTTGCCAAGTTTCTTGTAAACCTATTTAATGCATGATCTTTAATGAACATAATGAACTTTTCTGCCCTAATTTCTAGGGTATGGGGTTCCGCGCCGCCCCTGCCTACTTTCTCCCTCATGGCTCTGGAGATTTAGTGCAACATACATGGTATCATATACAATTTTGTACGCTTGTACATAAACATATGCATATACATAAACATATGCATATGCATATACATATGCATATACATATATGAATATGGTTCAAGCATTATATCCCACTAGACTTTTTGAAAGGAATTAAGACCTTTTTTCCGCTACCTTAATCAGGGCACTTTTTTAACTTGGTGGATATCCTTATCAACTTCTTCATTTAACCGAGATTATTGTAAAAATGAAGAACATGTTTGAAAAGCGAATGATTGAATTTTGATATAAAAAAATCACAACCATGCTGATGATCAGCGAGATAAAATACATGCAAAGGCATGAAAAACTGGGGAAAATGGACAAAACTGGCAACAAATTAGCCCTTCACCTACAACGGCGGATCAGCGTATATATGTTCATACATAAGAGGTGATGGATCTGCGACGAGCTCCATCATCTTCCCCATCTCATCCCAGCCATCCTCGAAGAAGAGATCACTTCCATGATCATGAATAATCAAAGGAGAGTCATGAACGGGCGAGCTCAACTGACTCCAGTCATTCTCCTCCATGAATTTCTGAACTGGGGCGGCGTCCCGCAAGCCTCCTGACTCTTCACTCGATGTCATGGAGCTTGAATAAGCAGTTGGTGCAGGTGAATCCCATCTCTGAGGCAGAGAATATCTTTTGCGAGAGACTTTTCTCTTGAATATACGGCAGATCGTCCATGCCTCCTGTTCCAGGGAAGAAATACTCATAAGCTCACGATATTGCTATTGCTGCCACCTGGCGATATAAGAAATGATCGACTGAATCTTTAAAATCAAGTGACCATCGCCACTCGTCAGCCAAGGGTGCACCGACTCGACAGCTTACAATGCCACCAACACTTTCTACTGCCATATAGCGATCGAAAATCTATTGGCTGAGTCGTCAAAATCGGTGGACCATCATGAGAAATCGGCACAAGATACCGATATTCGATTTTCGATTTTCGATCTATCTCGCAATGACCATGTTCAGGAGAGGGCGAACGGGAGAAAGAAGGAGAGGAGGAGAGAGGGAGAAGAGTGACAGTCTGGGAGAGAGAGATGGCCGATTTAGTCGATCACAATTGCCCGTCTGTCCATCTTATGTAAGAAAATACGGATCTCGATCTTGAGATGGAAAAAAACCAAAGGATCGGAGTCCTCACCGCTTCTTGAGCGTCAACGCCAGCATAATTAGAGGGAAGTCTGAACTCGTGCATCATCCACTCCGTCTTCTGGCACTTTCCGGCAGAACCCAAGTAGTAAACGAGAGACTTCTTCAGTCCTATGCAATCTGAGCTGCCACCTGCCTTGTATATGGGCTTGTCTGTTCCAGTGGCCTTCCAGAAGCCTGATCCAGTGACCCTATTTGGCTTCACGCTGTTCCTGTACTTTCTCCCCCTCATGCAGAAGAAGTACCACTCCTTGCTCTGCAGGCCGTCCGATTCTTCAAGAAACAGGGAGGAAGGAAATTAGGTTTGATCACAAGAAACGGGCATGGACAGAATAAAAATTTAAGACTTAATAAAAATGTCCATCATGTATGATAGAATTGTTAGAATGATGGTTTTGACGTCGCTGAGGTCGAGTTTTTTTTTCTCGAAAGAGGCTGCCTGAGGGAGTCTTCATTCATACAGTCATGGTTTGAAGCTCTTGTAAATTCTCGTTAATTGAAGAGAGAGTAAGAGTCAGAGAGAGAGAGAGATGAGCTTACGAGTAAGATCCCAGGGATCGTACTTGTAGATATCAACATCCTTGATGATCTCTAAGCAGAGGGGTATCCTCTCCACCTTTCTTCGGAGGTAGAATCCAGCGAGCTCCTCATCTGTCGGATGAAAACGAAATCCTGGGAGATACCCACTTTCCCTTATCACCTCCGCTGAAATTCTCTCTGTATCTCTCATCTCTTCCGCGCCTACAAGGCTACAAATTCCCTCTCCTTCCTCTTTCTTCTTGTACGTCATGTCAGTTTCTTCTTCCCCTTCTCCCTGCGCCCCCACTCTCTCTCTATCGATCTATATCTCTTTTCGTTGGATTTTGATGAGAGTTGAGAAGGATAGGCCCCCGCCTTATACAGATTGGATTTAGCTTGCGAAGAATTACACCGCAACCGTGCCGCGTTCTCAGCCTTGACTTTCAAAACTTCTCTCTCTCTCTCTCTTTCTCCAAGTAACTTTTTTATCTCTGAATGAGACACAAAACAATAAGTCAATTATCGCGGGAATGAATTTCCACCATAGGACCTTACAATCCTATTGTCATGACCGCCCCGTTTTGTTCTACAGTCAATGATGCGACTGCGTGGCCGTAGCGCCTCAACTTCATTTGAACTCCAATGGATCTCTGTTCCCGGCAGAAGGAGGGCGGATATTAAGTTTCCTGTCTTTAGAGAGAGAATAGCTCTCTCTTTGAGCCTCTCTCTCTCTCTCCCTCTCTCTCTCTCTCTCTCTCTCTCTCTCTCTCTCTCTCTCTCTCTCTCTATCTATATATATATATTTCGCTATCTATGTATCTTAAAGACGTCGAATGTTGATCCAACAGATGCGCCGGCATGAAGCCAGCTGTTTTTTGAATATTGACTAGAGACTATTCTCCTCTTCGTTGGACCTGTATTCGGTAACGTGGTCAATAAACGACCATCTCAATTAATCTCTCTCTCTCTATCTCTCTCCTCTTTCCCTCTCCATATCTAGGTTCTCTCTAAAGAATGAATAAAATGGGGTGCCTTAATTTGTTTAATAGTCTGAATTATCACCATCGGGAATGCGCCTCGATCATTGACATTTGATTCTCTTCCTAACGCCGCAAAGTAATATAGGGGAGACTTTGACACACAGAGAGAGAGAGTGGGAGGGGAAGGGAGAGAGAGATACAGAGTAATATAGAGGAGGCCGGTTTGATGAAAAGTGCCGCAATAGTCTTCAAAAAGCGGTAAGAGGTAGAGCGAGAGAGCAGTGGGGAAATTCAAGTAGTATATTTTTGTTTGACTTCTGGAAATAAATTGAATATTCTTGAAAATGAAGCTGTTAGAAAGATTGCATGCACTAGAGAGAAAACACAGGTGATAACTGTATGACGAATTCTATCGATCTGACCGGAGTTGATCCCTGTATTCAGAATCGCCTTGCCTGTGGTTTCATTGAGTTGACAGGCAAATTGCTTGGTCAACGACCTAAGGAATCCCTGACAGCAGTAGTTGACTCTAAAATAATTTGCTTATCATGCTTGGTCCGTATGTTTGACTTTGACTAACGATACTCGCTTTCAGTTTACAACCTCTCCATCTCTCTCTCTTGTTCTCTCTCTACCTCTCTCTCCCTCTATCTACCCATATCTTTACTTCTCTCTCTCTCTCTCTCGTTGTCTCTCTCACCCATATCTATCTCCCCTGTACCGCACTCTTTATTTATTCTCTCCTCCACCGTCCCTGATCCCAATCTGTGTCTCTCCTCCACTCCCCTCTCTCTCCCCCCTCGGTGTCTCTCTCTTTCTCTTTCCCTTCCCTTTGTCTCTCCATCTGGATTTCTCTCTCTCAAGTATGAAAAATGATACCATCCAGGAGAAACGACTAGGTATAGGAGAGAGAATCGAGAGATAAAGCGCGTAATCGCAAAGCATTAGAGAGAGAGGGAGGGAGAATACCCTGTTCAAGTCTACTACTTCGTGAGAATTCAAGTCGATGCACGTCGATCTCCATCTCAACCAGTCGCCGATGACCAATCACCGTGGTCACAATTAATATATGAGGGTAATGATATATTCTACGAGCGCGTTGACTTTCTTAAATGGGTAGGTGCGCGGTAAAACGCCAAGATTTTATGTTTATTTTGGAAAGCAAGATTACACAGGCTCGATACTGCGGCGACAACCGGCCCACCTACTGGAATCTTCACTGGAATCGCTTTTTTCGCCTTCTGATTTCGATGAACTGCCGGGTCGACGAATCAGGATCCTCGATTTAGTGAGCCGGGTCTCGTTCATACCTCTTTTTCTATCTTTTCATCTCTGCCTACTCCTTTCTCTTTCCTCTCGCACTCTCTCTCTCTCTCTCTCTCTCTCTCTCTCTATCTTTCTCTATCTGTCTATCAAAATCTCTCTCTGTGTTTCTTTCTCTCCCTCTCTCTAAAAATAAATATATAGATATTATTTATGTGTATATGTAGATTAACTGATATATAATCTCCTTAATCAATCTGACTGCTCATCAGTCTATCTCTACGTTGGCCACTACCTGCAAAAAGATGGGGATTGCTAGGAAATTTTCTGAACTTTACCAGAAAATCAGGCAGTCAGAAATGTGACGATCAAATTTGGTTGTTTGCAGTCAAATTTGAGCCATCCCAAAGTAAATAATTAAACTATTGATTAAGACATTGCCAATGAAGAATGCCACATTTTAATCGAATGTGACTTGCATGTGTGAAAGATAAAAATAGCCAGAAAAGGATACAAAAAACCATTGTTCACTGTATCAAAAGGTTTAAGACTCTCAACAGAACAAGGTCATTTTTAAGTGTCATTAAGGTGATGACCTAGTTGACATAACTAGGATAGAAAAGGAGATGTAAAGGTCCCTAGAGGGGCTTTCCGGAGTTTGGAGATGCTATGATGGTCAAGACCACAATGCCAAATGATGGAGAAAACATGAGAAGAAAGAGATTCTAGTCATGATGAGATGCATGTTATCAACCTCATGTCTTCCAGACAAGCACAAGAAATTGTTAGTTTCTTCCCCTCTTTGTGGTAGAGAAAAGCAGTACAATGTCCAATATGAGGACCAAGGCCAGCCATCAGCTTGCCCTACAAGAGTGCCCATAGGGGCTGGTGATGCACTCATTGTCTCATGCCTAGGTCACAACTAGGCCATGTACCCACCCAAATCCTTGCCACGCCAAACCCTTCAAGGAATACTCATGTAGTAGTCGCCCATCTAGACTCTTTCCTTGCTCAACCCAAGTCATGTCCAAGAAATTTCATGCACATTCTAATTTTAGCCCACGTTGTGCACTTTTTCAAGTGGGAGATATGATCTAGTACGCATTGATTCAGTTATTGACTTAATGCACTCAACACTTTTCTTGAGGTGGTCTTCTTGATAAGATACATTTTATGCATGCAAAAATATGGCTATCAATTGATTTTCGTTCAAAATTCATGACATGATGATTTTATTATATTGTCTTAATTCTTACATCATGTTGAGTAAGTTTTGAAAATCCACTATTTAAGGTTAAATTTATTTAACTAATGATTTTGATATTTTTCACATCAAGAACCTTCATTACTAGCCTTTTTTCTTGATATTTGAAATTGGAGACTTAGGCAGATAGATTCGTGATGAAAAAGATAAGAATTAAGATATTCTTATATAGAGTCAATGTCAAAGGTGACCTAGCTTTACCATAGTGATGTTCATTAATGTGCAAATTCAAGAGAAGAGTAGAGTTCCAAGAAATAACAAAGAGCCTCTAATCCCTACGTCGTGAAGTGGAGACCTTACAAGAGAGAGAGAGAGAGAGAGATTAGAAAAATGTCATTTTTCACTCACAATTCCACTCAAGCTGTATCTTGGTTGTCAAGCATGCCCAGATTTCTAGAAAAGAGTGTTAAAAGAGGTACTGCTTAAGCTCTCCATATGGAGAGTAGTGATGAGGTCCTTGAGGACCTTTAGTCTATGATAGAAATCTATATCAATATTTTTAATATGATCATGCAAAGATAGGTTGCTTGTAATGGAAGTGGCAGCATGGTCATCACAATCTGTAGGCCTTCAAAAGCTCACAGAAATCTATAGTTCTTGAAGAAGAGACCAAATTCACATCATCTCACAAGTCATACTAGCCATAGCACAATAATCTACTGCAATACTAGATCCAAAAACAACATTTTTCTTATTTCTAGGCACATTGGACATGGCAAAACATGGTGGAGTCATAATGTGATGCTTAAGACTTCAAATTTATCACGATCTCAAAATTTCTAGAAATTATATTTTGTGTATCATTAGGAACCTTGAATAAACCATAGAACTTATTGTGCACTCCATATCGTCTATGCATGGATGGATATATTTTATACGAATAATATTCTTCTTTGGCTTCACAATTTTATCTCTAAGGAGGAGTAAATCCTTAAACTTAGACTATTCTAAATGTGACATTAGGTGCATCATGAGTGATTTGGCGGATATATACATGGGTTGATGGATGATAGCTCAAATACACATGATCTTATTAACTTTAGGTGGACCAAGAAGAAAAATCCAAGATATTTTTAGTACAACAAAAAATATTCTTTCATTAATTCTCATAAATTTTTTTGACTCTATGTTTTTTACTTTTCTTCTATGAGTGACTTGAGTTTAAAAAGATACATAGATAGCTATGAATATCATCACCATGCTATTTTTATGTGTCTAAAGAGTATAGAGAAAAAAAAAAGTAAAGTAATTTAGTTGAGGGGAGAAGAATAATCGAGAAGATAGGATATAAGGGCAGAATTAATTTTATGGAAAATTTGGATTATGAATAATGGCACTTGATCATAAGTCATATTTTACTATAATATTATTTATGTAAATGGGTATGATAAGGGAATTTCGATTGCTAGAAACACACAATTATAATTCGAAGAATTAGGTTTACAATAAGATGATATTTGAAACTTGAATAAAATACATGAAAATTGGATGGGATAAATCATATTTATTGATGATAGAAATGAAAATTTTATATTGAGAAAACCAAATGAGATTTCTCAACGACCCAAAGTTGCACAAATGAGCTGAGTATCAAAATGAACAACATGATAGCCAATCTCAATACTCTTGGTGTGCTTGTGAAAGTATCTTTACTTTCAAAATGGCAGATTTATTATCATAATTCATTGGCATAGACTCATGTACGAGAAAACCAAGCTCATGGAGAAAGGAGCTTATTTGTAACTTCTCAAATGAAACATTAGCTGTAGCCCAGATCTCAGCTTCGAAGAAGGGGAGAGAGAGACAACTCGCTATTTTTGTCTCTTCCAAGTGACCACATTCCCCCAACAAAGGTACCAAAAGTAGATTTCTAGTTGATAACATGCAAATTATAGATGAAAATATATGATTATTAATGGAAATTAACGCATAAAACATTCCATTCTAATGCATGTTATCATTTTTTATTGTTTATCTATCATTCTATGAAAATAAGTTATAATCTCAAAAATGCACTAATTTAGGGTTAATTATGATAAATTAGGAGAAATATTTTTAAGATTAGAGTATCCCCATATTTATTTGAGATGATTTCCTCTAGAGCTACCCTCAAAGTACATTTTTTGCGCCTGAAATGTTAGTTCTCAATTCTGAATCAATTTTAATTGATTGTGAATAAAAATTAGATTTCTCAAAACATGATAGAAATCATATTTATAAATATGATAAAATCAGACCTTCAAAATAAAAAAATTGGAACTAAAACTAGATCAATCATAATGTGTCATTGATGCATTCATTTTCATCATTATAAATGAATGCATCAATGACACATTATAAATGCATTTTAATGCATAATTCTTGCTAATATAATGGATGTTATCGTGTTTTTTAAGATACTTTTGCATTTATGATTTCATGTCACGTATATTCTCAACTTATATCTATTTACTGCTAATTAGGTACAAAATTGAATATGTCCTATTATGCATCATTATTTTTAATTTTATATACCATGAGACTAACCCCGTTTGATGCTTTCAAAGTCAAGTGGTTGAATTCTCACATTTTGTATGAGTTATATGGATGCAAGGACATAGGCACACAAATAGGAAATCATGAATAAGAATAGCGATAAGAGGGAAGAGGAAACAATTCTCCACCAAATTTGAACACCAAGTCAACCCTATTTAATTTATACTATAAAAAATGAGGTTTGAATTTAGTAGAGTGATCATCCTAAGCTTTTTAATATGATCCACATTTACTTGGGAAATGAAATTTGAGCCAACTTCATTTTCATGGAGGTTGAACCAAACTTAATTTTTATTACATGACCCATGAATTATTTTTCATGATCTTAGTCATTTATAAATAAAAATATAGATAATTAAATTATTGATCCAATGCAGAAAATTTTATGAAAAAAGGATTTGAATTTTTTGAGATATTTAATTTCTAAATTTAGGGATTTTTCTAAAATTTTTAGAGATTTTTTCTAATTTTTCTAGCATTTTTATATAAAATAACCCCTCCCATTATTGAATTAAATTTTTTTAGAAAAGCCTCCTTATACTTATACAGACTAACACACCTTTTTTTGGTACAATAAGAGTGTTTCATGTGAGACGCTCTCATACACGATCATAATCAACGGCTAAGAATTTTTCGAATTAAAATCATGATATCTCATGATCAAGATAGAGTTTTGAGCAGAAATTTTTTGCTAAATTCATCTTTTATCCCTCTACCAATTATACCCTTGGATTGAAAAATCAAACTATAAAAAATAATTTTAATCACTGAACTTTTTACCCCTCTTTACACTCAAACTCTAAGAATGCACAAGTAAAAGCCTTCATTTTCTCTCTCCTCGCAGTTTTTAACTCTCTCTTAACATTAGGCTACCAAAAGGAAAAGGAGAGGAGGTCAAGGCTTGAGTAACATGCTTTGATACTCAATCTTGTTGTAGAGAAAGGAGAAAGTAAAGATGATAATCCGAATGAATCAAGTATCTCCCTATCGAGGACGAGCATACCATCGAGATTTGTATAACGATCTAAATCAGATTTTGGCTTATAAAAATGTCCATTTACAATAGACATGTGTTTTCTTTTATCTTTTTCTTTTATAATAATAACTTTGGCATCATCACGCATGCATTTCCCACTCTCGTCATCGCCGTGCATCCATCCTTCTTCTTATAAACATCATCCATCCTTCTCATTTTTCCATCATATCATCTCTATTTCTCCTCTTTTGATCTCATTCTCACATCCTTTTTCTAATTTCTATATTAACTATAGGATAAACTCAAAATTATCACTCGCACTCACCTCCACGTGCTCCATTTTCACTTGCGCATATTCTCATGCCCTTGTCTTTCTTTTGAACACCTAACCTCATTACTTTAGCTTCATGTGGATTTGCCCCTTGCTGACATTATACTACGTAAGGAATTATATTTTATTACATGAAATTATCGCACAACAAAGACTAAAAATACACGCAATCAAGTTCATCAATCAAGAATTACAATTAGTACCAAGCAATTTCAACACAATTTCATAAAATAATATGCTCGGAGATAATTTCCCAAATTATTTCTAAAAATAAAATACTTCTTAAAGGTAGATTCTGAAAATCAAAAATGAGGAGATGGCTATAAAATTTTAGATTTTAAAATAGATCTAAAAGTCAGAAAAAGAGATTTCAATATATATATATATATATATATATACTTATTATAGATGTCTAAAAATCAGAAATCAGAAAATAACCTAAGAAAAGTAGAAAGTTTAAAGCACTTCTTTCAAAAAATGAAACAGAAAATGAAATTTTATGATATATCTATATACAAACACACGCACATACAAATATCATATAGATTTCTGAAAATCAAATCAGAAAATCACTTTTAAAATAAAATTTAACTATTTTCTCTTTTTTTTAAAAAGGAAAACAAAATTTCAATAAATATGTACACATAAAAAATTTTAATGGTAGAGTTTTGAAAATCAGAAATCAAACAATGATTTAGAACTGACTTTGAGAAATCGAATTTGAGGAATTTTAGATTGAAGAGAGATTTAGAGGATAGATAGACAGATTTAGAGACGCAGAGATTTTAGATTGAAATTACAAAAATAAAAGAGAAATGAGGATAGATAGGAAAAATGAAAAATCAGGAGTGAACTGAAAATCCAAATTGTTGTAAAAAAAGTCAATCCACCCAAAACCAACACATGAAATCGGAAATCGTCAAACCATTCAAAGCCACATAATCCATACCTCACAAATCAAACTTATCAAAAACAACCCCAAGAACCTGATTTGAGTCGGAGATGCTTAAAAGTGAGAAAGAAGTAATCCTAGAATGCAATCACTGCTGAAAGCTAGATCGTAAGGGAGATGGCTGAAGATCCTTGTCGGAGAGAGAAAGCTCGCTGAAGAGATTTTTCTGGCGAGAGAGCTTGATGGGAGAGCTGGAGATCGCAGGTGGGAAGTGCTTTGTTCGTAGGTGAGAAAATATTCTAATCGCAGATTGAAGGGTTTGATCGCGAAGAGGAGAGCTTAATGGAGAGAGTGATTGCCACAAGAGAGTTTCTTGAGAGATTGCCGGTGATAGGAGATCTTTATTCGTCACTTCTGAGGGAGCTGCTTAGAGATCACCGTTGGAGCTATTTCAAAAACAATTTCTTAGTGTTGGAGATTGAAAAACAGCTGGGCATCCAAGGGATTTATGGTTTTTCATGTTTTTCTTTGTTTCAAGGTACCTAAAAACAACAACAAAAAAAACAGCCATGAGATAAAATTCAAGAAAATAGGAAAATAAAATAAAAGCATGAGATACATTCAACAATGGTAGGTTTTATCAATAAGAATATAGAAAACTTGATATTCTATAATAATAGTAGAGAAATAAAAAAATAAATAGAAATGTAAGGATTTTGAAGATGAAACTTAATATCTATGCATATGACCAATATCCATCTTGATGCGAGAATGATGATGATATGCAAAAGTCTAAATGCGATATTAGAAAATGAATCATGTAAAGCATATTCTTAGCGATGTCTGTGTCCCGATGTTGACCGGCATCAATTGCTAAAACCATTGACGGCTGCACTGACTAAGATATACCCTTCTCAAATCATTTTGGCTAAAATCTATCAATCTAATTTTAAAATTACTTAATATAATATTTTATCAACATTAAGAAATCACCAACGTAAATTGTAAAACTTTGATTAAACTAATACCATGGCACCTACATTAAGAGATAAAATTATTAAATGTGATGAATACGATTAGCCACACGGTGCAATGTTGTTACCAAGGCTAAAAATTAATTTTAAATTAAAAACTATTTTCTTTTTAAAAATTTAATTTATTGGTGTATCAAAACTAGATGTATCAAAAATTACCAAAAAAATCTAGATGTATCAAAACTTTTTACTAAATTTTTTTAATTATTTTAAGAAATGATAACATGCATTTGTATATATTTTCATGAAAATAAATACATTTTAAATGAGAAATAATAGAAATTTCATATTCTAACTTAATAAAGTATTTTCTTGATGATTTTCAATGCTAGAAAATTCCCCAAAATAACGTAAAATCTTAGAAAATCATAATATCTTTGTAAAGAGAGAAATAATCATATAAAACCAAATCTTTGCTTGTTTTCCTTGTGTAATGGTGCCAATTGATAAGTCAATTTTTAGGGTTTAATAATTTCATTTGCAGCAAATTGAAGTTGTATAGCAATATATTTCAATTCTCAACTTAATCGCAAAATAATCAAATATAGAGTGAGAAAGGGGTCAAACCAAAAAGAGGAAGGTCATTATATCTAAATGAAAATGCAAGATTTTTGGTGAAAAAAATGTATGAGATTGATGAAAAGGATGAAAAATGCATGATAAGAGGAAGCTATGCAAGCGACAATCTTAAACACTCAAATCTCCTTTGAAAGATAAGACAAGATTAGATTAAAGATGAGAATGATGTTTTAAGGGGTTTTGATGATAAAAGATGGTCGAAGATCAAGGAAAAAAATCTTAGTATATTCCTAATCTATGCATGATCAAGATTTTACTCTAACAATGCTTCTGATTAGATCACTTGTTTGAGAGCCCATACATTTTGCCCAGACTTGGCGTCTTACGTCCATCAGAAAAAATGATAAGGATAAGGAAGTAAATGAGTGTTTGAAAATCTATCACAGCCTTCTTTTATCTAACAAGCCAATGCTATAGGCAAATAATGTAGAAAATCCTAATTCTTTATCCCCTTTATAAGATCTAAGGTACAAGTAGATAGAGGATGAAGGGACACATGTGAACATTAAATGTTTGTCTCAAACTCCATTAAGATAGTTGGATATCAAGGTTTGAATTTATAGCAATCTAGGCCATTGATTTTTTTCTCCTTGCATTAGCATTGAATTTGCCTCAAACTTCATGCCAACGTCATGTCTCCACATTCTCTAAAAGCTTCTATATCAACATCTCAAGTGGCACAATCAAGTTAAGTCACTTCTTTGAGATTCCCTAACTGGATGGTTAATAAACTAGGAATAGGGGTTTGGGGGGAGGGGAGGGAGATGAATTAGTCCTTTTGCGTATTTATCTATCTATTTTTTTATGGATTCTTTCACTTTTTTCCTTTTGCGTACACTAGACTATATTTATTCTATATAGAGTATCCAAACCCCCCATGCTAGCCCTAGGAAGAGTTAGTTCTCCCTAAAGTCTCTCCTCACCTAAACTACAAGGAAGCTGGCCCTCCCCCTCCTTTGAACTCCTAAAAATGTAGATCATCCAAAAAAAACAAGAAGATCCATATATTAACTTTCAAACCCAATTTTAACTCCTTTGACCCTCTATAGATGCTTTGACCTCATTTGACCATCTTTGACTTCATAGAAATAGGGTCGACTTGTCCCCTAAAAAGGTGGAAATCTCATTTCCTTTCTCCTTATTGTAAGTTGCCTCAATGTCCTTTTATATGTGTATCTATGTCCTTGCATCCACATTGCTCATGAAAATGTGAGAATTCGGCCACTTGACTTCAAAGAAGTCAAATAGGGTTAATCTCATAATGAAAGAAAAAAATAGGAAATGATGTATGGCAGGACTTGGTCATATTTAAACCACATTCAACTATAAAATAAATTGATATTTTCATTGTTAAAGTGCGTATTGGTGCTTTAACATGGCGTACAATTATTTAGAGTTATAAAAAACGAATATGGCAATAGCTCCATAAGTGGAGATGATGAGCCAAGTTCAAGACGAGTAGAGACTAGGCAATGAGGCAGAAGGCGAGGAGTGGAAGCTAGAGAGGAAGAGAGAGAGAGGGAGAGGGGGAGTTAAGTTATGCGGTTTTGATTTTCTATTTTTTATTTTCTTAGACTTATATGGTAAATTTAATTTGGTCAGTTAAATTGCTTTTTAATATTTCTAGTTTATATAGAATAGTCCTACGTAGTTAAATTATTTTCAAATTTCTATAAACAAAGTATATTATATTATTCTATAAATAATTTCATTGAATTTTCTATGATGATACCCGATATCTGAAGAGATATCTAGTATCCATTAGCTACATCCAATATCCTTATTGATATGTGATATCATCATCCACCAAGCGAGATATTAGTGAATATCTATAACATTAACCTATACCGATAACTGCTTTAGAAATATCCGTTATTTGGTGACAGTATCGGACATTAGTATTGAACGGTATTTGATACTTGTGTTGCTAATGATGTCAATATCGAATACTATCATTTAGACAGCCGATCCCGAGTGCTCACATGCATGCATGTGGTGATATAGATGGGAACTTATATTCTTTTTCTCTCATTTTCTCTAGTCACAACATTTTAATTTGAAAACTAAGGTAAGCATGTTGATCCATATGAAATTTGATTTTGAGTACTTTTCTTGTGGTGTACCTCCTTACCTTTATTCTTCTTCTCATTTCTTTTAAATATCTTCCTAATCTTTAATTATAGGTAATTGACTTCTACATAAACCCAAGCAGAAAAAGGAGGGAGAAGAAATAAAAAGTTTTTTTCTATTCTTTGAAGCTTTTCATGCATATATGTACAAGAACCCCAATGGCCATGGCCAAAGGCAAAGAAATTCATATCTCAGCCTTATATTTCTTGAACATTTGATTTCCCCTCGCTTTTCATCTATTTTTCCCACTTATCTATGATGTTTACATTTACAAATATGCGCGTATATGTACATCCATGTATACATATACCTATGTGTATATATGCAGAGCAAGATCAACACAAGGAATCAGAGAGAAAGGTTTCTCACAGTGTCTTAGCGAGAGTCTTCTTCAAGCCGCGGAGAATCTTTCCAAACCAGATGACGTTCATGACAGCAAGAACAGACGGCACGGAGAACACAAAAATATATGCAAAACTGTCCATCTTCTTAACCTAACGTGGTCAATGTGAAAGTCAAAGTCAGTCTTTGCATGTAAATGTAGAGAGATAATGTGGTTTTTTTTATGAGGAGACAAAACAAGAGATAAGGAGTTATTACCTGGTCATAGTGGCTGTAGAGGTGATAGAACAGGAAAATGAAAAGCAGCAACCTTGCAATCTACAACAAAGGAATCAATCATTCACCATCCACTCGAAATATTCTCAATCAACACTAAACATTCCAATGTTAGAAATGAATTGTTTCTTCATGAAAAACAGACATTCTTGGAAACAAGGAAGAGATATTCAGTGTTTCATCATTGTTTCTCTCCCTCTATCACACTTCTCTATCTTCAATTATTTTATGAATTTGCCACCATGCTTCGTCTCCTGCTTTATGGAACCATTAATATACTAATCGATATTTAAGTTTTTTTTTTTTCCTCGGCCTACTATTATATGTCAAGGAGCCTCAAGGACAAAACTTACCAACCACGAGAAAAAAATTGTAACCCCATTGATGATGTACACTTTGGACCTCTTCATTCCAGCAACATCAAGGAACCTTCAAATTATTAACCAGGCCATCCAAAAACATGAATAATAGCAACAATAAGATGATACTGTTAACAGTATGACAAGGAAAATACCATCTCAGATTAATGCCTGGTGTGGTCGTCTCAGATATAAGGCATAGAAGTGTGTACAGTTGACCTTCCCCAGAAATTGTGGCATAAGATATGGCTAAAATGGAGAGCAAGTGATGAACGATCTGTTGACCATTGACTCAAAATTATCAAAAACAGAGATTTTTATCATATGTAGGCGCATATAAAAACAAAGAGTTGAATATGTGGGTCTTTGAGTCATTTGTTCAGAAGAGATAGAGAGAGATGGGTGTTTGGATAGATGGATAGATGGATGGATGATATTTATGGTCCCAGTACTTGCATAAGATTGAGTCTCAGTAAAATCAAGAAGTTGACCAATATAGGATTTTGGGTTAATGTTCAGCAAGAGAGAGAGAGAGATGAATGGATGGATGGAACACATGAATGGTTTAAGTACTTACATATTCCATGCCCCCCAGAGAAGGATATAACCAAAAGATCATTGCAATGTCCGTGATGAAATAGCCAACTGAAACCTACCAATAAGAAGTTCATTTTCTAATGATGAACATAATTGTAATAGGAGTCAGGGAATTCACTTTTTTGTAATGATTACTGAAATAGAAAAAAACTCTTGGTTCTAATAGGTTAAACCAGAAAAAATACCCAAAACAAGTGACCTGTTTAATAGATGATAATCTCAGTGCCTCACACAAAATCAGAGCAGATATTAGAAAGGGAAACTTCACAGAAAACTACAATCCTTCAACTTTTAGAGAATTACTATGGGAGACCCAAGATAAACGATTTTACGGCCACACTAAAATATTCTTTTTCAACATGAATAAATAACCAAACTACATCGAAGAGTACTTTCCAGAAACCCTCATAAATTTTGAAGTAGATTTCTTACAGTCTCATTCCCAAATAAGAAGGGTCCATTATGAGAATACTGCCTAATAAAGTGCTAGCCCAAGACCCGAAAAATAAGAATAAACCAACCGTGCCTAGAAAATCCAATTCGGCCCAATCAGTTTAAGCCCTCTCACTACAGGAAACTACCAAACTACCCCTGTGCACTAAGATGGTCTCATTGTAAGCATAAATTTTTAAGCATGACTAAATGGTATCCTGAAGCCATAAGAAGTCATTGAACAACCAGGTTTGCTTAAGATAACCCTATAATTTGGAGGAAAGCAAAATCCAATTTATTCACTCCTAAAAATAGATGCTTATAATGAGATCATCTTGGTGCACACAGGTAGTTTGGTAATTTCCTGAAGTGAGAGAGCTTAAACTGATAGACTCCAATGGGCTTTGGCAGGCACACTTCGCTTATTATTATTTTTTGGGTCTTGGGGTAGCACTTTATTCAGCATTCGATTTTGTCACGCCTAAAAAGAGATGCTTACAATTGGCAGTTCAGGATACCATTTTTTCAAGCCTAAATTAGACGAATTTATGGGGTACCACTCTAGTCCTCTTTAGTTAGGAAATAAATTGGCAGGCTTGCTTAAAATAATAAAACCCATGCTGAGAAAAATAAAACCCATCGTAAACAAATTGGAAGGCCCACTAAGATGCCATTTGGGATCTGTCAAGTAATTTAAGAAGAAATTCTTACCCCAAGTGCAAAAGTGGAGAGCGGAGAGCTTCTGAACACCACAAGATCTTCAGCAGCAATGTCAGAAAAGAGATTCGTAAAGAAGACAAGATAGAGAGACATCAATGTGATGTAGATTGCATGGGCACTGGACATTCCTCTGTGATAATGTTGGATGTATTAATAAATTAAATAACGAAGAGTAAACTAGATTTTACAGAAATTAAAAACCTGTTGTTCCATTCAATTTTCTGGATGTTAGTGAGAGAACAGTATCCATGGAAGTAGAGTGAGCTGAACCAGTGAGTGACGTCATATGCCTGAAAATTATAAGTCAAATTTCATCGTAATGAATAATGTCAAGTTTTGACCTAAGGAGTCAAATATCTCTCTTTCTTCTCATACCTATCTGACTGAAACATCATAAAATAGAGGATAGATGAGCATACAAAATGAACATGTAATTTAGAGGGATTGCACATTAGGATGATTCACTAGGGTAACATATTATCAATCATCATGAGAAAAAAATATTGATAAACTAGGGTACAAGAAGTATTAAAGATCCGATCACTTTTACTGAGTAGAATTGAAAAGCCCCTCCGTTCTCAATGATCCATTCAATTGCACTCCCAACTCAATTTCGTGTGCTTTACTCTCCAGAAACATTATATTAAAAGAACATTCTTATTCTGACAAAATCAAGCATAAATGATTACCATTTTGCACATGATGATGCCTCCGATAACAGAAATATTAGGCATAAATGATTCTGCAAGAAGATAATCTTTCACAAGGGCCTCAGCCTTATAACTATATGACTTGATTGCCATGGTTGAATATTCAGATGCTTGCATCATGGTCTCCATCCTAGGAGAACGATATTTGATTTTGCCAAAAAGGTCATATCAGATAAAGTGTTTTTTTCAGAATATCAGAATGAAAGTTTCTTGTGAGATTATTGTAGGGAAGAAACTAAATGGGCATTCTCGAAATCAACCCAGTTTAGACCTTAACGAGAAATGTTGAAGTCAACGGTAAAGTCAAGTCAATGACAAATATTATCTTAATCACAATTATGTGCTTCACTTTGCAGAGGATTCCACTTCTTGAAAAGGAAAGCTATTTTCGTGGATTGACGAGAGAGATGCACACTTTTTTATGGCTCAAAAGTGTTTTCTCTTCATTACAATGGCCCAAAAATTTTCCGTTTAAAGGACGCGAATCATCTAAATAGATCCACCAAACTTCTCTCTAGCTCTAGCACTCTACCTCTCTCTCTCTCTGTGTTCATCTCTCTATCATCAAGAATGCATCAAATTAACCAGAGTTTCATCTTCTAATTCATCGAACCAATTGCAAGTAAAACCCAAAAACAATGTGAAAAAGAAAATAGAAAAAGAATCAACTATGGCACCGTTATCTCTCTTGATTTTAACTATGGAGCCCAGAAATGAACGATTCTTACCCCATGATTGAAAAAGTTGGTGGAAAGAAATATGAGGGGAAGTAGAGGGAGAAAGAGAGGATAATGATAATGATGATTTTGATGACGATGAAAAGCCGGTGAGCTTTTCCAACCCAGAATTTTCGAGAAGATGAGATACGAACCACAAATTTGAGAAAAAAAGAGAGAAATCATTGGAGGAGAACGTCGGTGACGAGGATTTCCGCAGAATATCGGGCCCCACTTGCCAATTGTCTTGCGAGGGAGCTCATATCTGTAGGTCAATCTAGCAAAGTTGACCCAGTGATCGAGAAAATGATTGTGAGATTGATTAATTATAAATCTCGCAGAAATTGCGCCTCACCTTTGGATTTTGAGTAAAAAAATCGCGCAGAAATTAAGGGTTGAACGTTTCTTTTCGTCTAGAAACAGGATTTTTCTGTTGAGTATTCTATCTATATATGTCGGTATCAGTCCATCTGTCACTGATTATATCTATCTATCTATCTGTGAATCTATCTGTCTATCTATTTATCTATCCAAGGAAGAGGCCGTCATTTTCTGTGATGCTATGAAAAGTTTTGACGCTTTTCCTTCCTCCTAGTGTACGAATTATCGTGGAAGGATCTGTTAAAGTAAGAGGTAGACAGAGAATCTAGGGTTTGGGATCGAATATCGAACGCCAGGCAAAGTATCCAGCGCCGGCGAGTGCGATTTCTTGCTTCTTCTACGCCGCAGAGTAGGGGGGAGACAGAGAGATACAGATTTTGTACACTTGGAAGAAGACTGACCGTCAAATTTCCCCCGACCAGGAGACTGATGCGTTCCTCCATGAAACTTCCATCGGACAAAAATGAAATCGGCGTAAGATTTATATGAAAATCGAATCGTGACTGTCGGGTCGACGATCGATATCACCCGACTTTGTTGGGGGTTATAAAAAATAAAAAATTGTCAAAAATCATATCTCCCGCCGTAGCCGCATCCATGTCTATCACCGCCATGGACGTATCAAAAGGGATTCCTCCTGCTCCTCCACCTCCATGGCCGTCCCGACGACCATCGATGCTCCCATCGAGAGAATAGGGAGAAATTGATTCGATCGTCTTTAAATTCGCATAATAAAAATCCTTTGGTCCGGCAAGCAATTGGATCAATTCGAGCGCTATCTTGGGTTAAAAATTATTTTTTCGTCCTAATATTTCTTCATATAACATTATATTTAAATTTTCGAATCGTAGATTAAGTCCATTTTAATTTTAATTTCGGTTTTTTGCTACCTCTTCGTTCAGAAATTTCTCTCTAATTCGCTCGTCGATTTCTCTGCGAAATCTAGATCCAAATTCTATGATTTTTGATTCCATGGAATTTGCCTTCATCTTTCCAAATCTATCAAAATCCATAATTTTTCACCTCATTTCATTGTTCAATTTGATCAAATTTCAAAGAATACATAAAAAATACCTCAATTCTCCATAGATTTGACCCTTAATTCGTGATTAAGCTTTAAAATTGGAGAGTTTGGTATTTATTTTGAAGCATATTCACATGTTTTCAACGACCTCGTGGATTTCGCTTCGTCAGATCCAAACCAAGTGATTTTTTATTCTATGGATTCATCTTAGAGTTCTCTTTATAAAATTACTAAAATCTCTACTTTCTCAACTCAATTTCTTGTCCGATTTTGATCAAATTTGAAAGAAAAACTTTGAAAATACTTTTATTCTCCTTGGATTCAACCCTTATTCACCATTAGATTCTTTACTTCTTGATTATAATCTTAAATTGGTGGCTTTAGAAAAAAAAAATTTGGCATGTCTTTGTGTGTATTCAACAACGACACATATATGTCTTGTCAATATTCATTATTCTATACAATTTAGATCAGAAATCTCAAATGCATTATGTTATGGGATAGTCATGCATAATCAAAGTTTAATTTTGAAAATAGGTCATCCCCATTGATATTTGAGCTTCGATTTATTTTTAAATGTAAATAATAAGAGAAAATAGTTTTATGAACAATCATTTATTTTTTAGTTTTACTTTTCAAAAACAATGAGTGTATTTTTTTAATTATAAATTTATTTTCTTGTTATTTATTAAAATAAATATATAGAATGATAGATCATTAAATTTATGATAAAAAATAGATTAAAAAAGAGTTGTATTTTGAAAGTTATGAATTTTTAAATTTTAAAAAAATTTCTATAATTTTTTTATAATTTATTTATTTTTTATTAATTCAGAAAATATTTTTAAAAATAGGTTTATAAGTGTGTGCTAACGTGACAGCTGATGTGGCATGCACTTGCATGTCATCACGCGATGATGTGTGCTCATGTGACATGACGCACGTGTAATGCATGCATGGCGCGATTAACCCGCGTCATTAACACTAAGTGCCCTTAAATGGGCCAATTTATTTAATAAAATAGCGCACTACCCACTTTATACATGTCATGTTTAGTTTATTTTTCCAATGTGGGACTATTTGTGCTTTATTTTTATTGCAAGTGATGTGGCGCAACAAGGAGCGTTCAATTTCTCAATTGAATCAATCTTGTAGATCTTCACTTAAAGCTAGGGGTACATGGAGTATCGTGATTCATCAAAGATTCGTTTTACTTGAATCAAGCGATCTCAGTTGCTGATTTGAGGAGTTAGAAGGGTTTAGATTAATTATGCCCGATGGGCTCCAAGAGATGTGTGGCGGTATTGTGGATGTCCATTGAAGATCAAACGGCTAGTCTTTCACGGTGCTTTCTATACACGTAATCACATGACCAAATTTGGATGCTCCAATAAAAATTTGACTACGATGACTAAAAGGTACCAATTTGCCTCACTCTTTTTATCATAGCAGTTGATTGAAGATGATGAGATGATTGAACAGCCATGCCCAAATTTAGCTCCATATATACCCTCTCTCTTCAAAAAATGTATGCATTCTTGGATTTTTTTATTGATCGGACCTTTTGGACGACATAATCCTTGAATCTCTTATTTTGATCCTCTTCTAGACTCATTTCCGCATCTATATAGTTTTTAAATCAAGATTTTATTAAGGGAATCAAGATTTTTTATTCTATGGATTTGTCTTGGAGTATTTTTTCTTAAAATACCAATTTCTCAAATTTCTCAACCCCAATTTGTCATCCAATTTGATCAAATTTTTAAGATATCTCAAACATTTTTCATAATTATCCATGGATTTAACTCTTCCTTACCACTATGCTAATCAATTCATGATTAATTGCTTAAATAAGTGAGTTTGGAATATATTTTGACATGTGGATGTGTGTTTTAAATGACTGCAAGATCTCACTTTTATTAGTGGGCCAAGATTATGTCGTGTCATGACTTTCACTATCAAATTGTATCAATGAAGTCACAATCGTTGGATCTCAAATGAAGTACCTAGATTGCACCATGTCTCATGGTTTTTGCATTTTAAGGTCAATAAGCCTTCAAAAATTTTTACCAAAACATCAAATAGAGTGGAATACATTGAATCGAATATTCAAAACATTGAGACACCAAGAATAGATGATCCTATCATCTAGTATGCATGAGAAAACATACTTACATGGTTCTATTGAAGGAATTCACAAAGTTGTTCAATTGTATAACCTCTAGAGGTATTCATACAATCTCTAGATGGTTGGATATACTCTTTGAAGCTCTTTAATAAGAGATAAACAAAAGAAAAGAGAGAATTCTCCAAAGGCTTGCATCGGCACCTTGAGTTATCGTCATTCTCCCCCTACTTACAGACATTTGGTATATGAATTTTTCATAAAGCCCTCATAATTATGTCTATATCTATCAACATCCATATACCTTATGTGTGTGACCCTCTAACTCCATATATCTCATTTTTTAATAACTTTATAGACCTAATAACACCTTATTGGTTAAAATTAATTAATTATTTTCATCAACATATAGATTAATTAATCAATGATAGATTTAACCCAATCGACAGGTTGAGTTTCCAGCACGTTGGATGCCAAACTATACTACGTACTCTAAGAGATTTAAAGTATATAATAACTCTCTTATAGAACCTTTCCATCATTGGTTACCGTGTATATAAATTATTTTATTTGTATGAGACTCATAAATGACTAAGGGCATGGTCAACTATCAAACCATAACTGGTCACTCAAGTCAGTATTAATACGTGTAAGAAATCATCTGTAACTCCTATCATATTTTGACTACCTTGGCCAAGGATTTTATAGCATCTCATTCCTTTAGTCAATCTCCTCAAATACAGAGGCGGATAAACACATCGTTACCACACAATCATCTTCAAGCACTTCATGGCATATCCAATATATAACGTTTTCAAGATCTTGTGACTAGGGTAGTCATAAGTCATAATCAAAACTACAATCATCTCTCCACAAGATATCTTTGGTGTCTCAAGTCAAAGGATCATATATACAACTCTGAAATGAATCAACCTAATAAAAAAATTAGGTATAATACTATTCAGGGATTCATATGGATCAATTCAATGAATTTTTTCTCTAAAGAGTACCCACTATCTATTCTTATTGTCTCGACACCCAGGTCTATACAATCAACCATACTCATCATATAAGTTAGGTTAGGTAGTACTATTATTTTCGGATAATCCGATGTCCTTCTCAAATATCCCATGAATAGGAATGTTTAGAACATATGTTTGAAGACTCGTGATCATTATATTATGATCCTATCATAATTTAATTATTCATTGCATATGCTCATGGACTTTATTGCAAGCAAGAATGACAATGAATAAATTTCATCTCAATAAACATAATGATGGGATCTGAAGTCGATAACTTTCCAAAATTTTGATCAAAACATCAAATGCAGCAGAAATTCATTAAATCCAATATTCAAAACACCAAGCCACCAAGAACAGATGATCTTATCATCTAGTATGAATGAAAAAACATACTTGAAGGAGTTCTTGAAGCTATTCAAGTGTCTAGCCTCTAATGGTATCCACACGATCTTCGGATGGTTTGATCTCCTCTTCAAAGCTCTTCACCAAGAGAGAAATAGAAGAAATGAGAGAATTGTCATATGACTTGCATGGGCACCTTAAGTTGTAGTCATTCTCCCCCTATTTATAAACATTTGGTATGAGGTTTTTTTCATAAAAACCCTCATAATTATGTCTATATCCACCAACATCCATAGACCTTATGTGTATGACCTTGTAGGTCCATATATCTCACTAGTTAATAACTCTATAGACCAAATAACACCTTATTGGTTAACCTTAATTAATTATCCACATCCACATATAGATTAATTAATCAATGATCGATTTAACCCAATCAATAGGTTAAGTTGCCAGCATGTTGAGTGCCAAGCTCCACCACGTACACTTAGCGATATGGAATATGTAAGAACTTACTTATGGAACCTTCCCGTCATCGATTACCATGTATGTAAAATCCTTCATCCATATTAGACTCATGAATGACTTAATCGGTCACTCAAGTTAGTAATGATGCATGTAGAAATCATCGGGAACTCCTTCTCCGATATTTCTATTACCTTGGACAAGGATTTCATCGCATCTCATTTCTTGAGTCAATCTCCTCAAATACCAAGGGTGGATGATCCCATCTTGATCACACAATCATCTTAGTGGACTTCATGTCGTATCAAATATATGACATTTTAGATATCTCGTGGCTAGAGATTCGTAAGTCATAATCAAAACACACTCATCCATTCACAAGATATCTTTGGTGTCTTAAGTCAAAGGACCACATACACAACCATGACATCAATCAACCTGATTGATAGTTAGGTATAATACTATTCAAGGATTCATACGGATCAATTCAGTGAACTCTTTCTCCAAAGAGCACCTACTATCTACCATTAGTGTCTCCACACCGATGGCTATAAGATGAGTCATACTCATCATATGAGTTGTATTATATAGTGTTATTCTTTCTGGATAATTCGATGTCCTTCTCGACTATCCCACGAATAGGAATGTTTATAAATATGTTTAAAGACTAGTGATCACTATATTATGATCTCATCATAATTCACTTAGTCATTGCACATGCTCATGGACTTCATTGTAAACATCACACAAGAATGACAATGAATAAATTTCATTTCAATGAACGTAAACAAGATACATGAAAATGTGATTGGCCTATAGGCCACATAATATCCATCAAAGGGTCAAAGTCAAAGGAGACGAAACAATTGAATCGGGAAAACTCTGTTGGTTTACCAGACTGTTTACAAAACTTTTACTCATTCTATTCTTTTCAGAATGTTGAAAATTGATAAGAATGACCACCACTACATCCACCCTATCTTCATCTATTTTTCATATGAGAAGTCCTCAAAGGGTGGACATTTTGGTGAAGTATAGTTTTATGATAAATTTGGGCTAAAAACTAATCACCTATTTGTGGACTATATTTTTTACAAAATTGAATTCAAAGTAAGTGAGATATTGAGAAAATAGAGGGACAAATTAATTTTTAGACACTTAATAGGCCATTGCAAGGTCAAATAACTCTTAATGAGTCACTCTACAAGCCCAATGGTATAAAATCCAACTAGACCTAACAAAGCATTATAGGCTAATGTAGATCTAATATTGAAGATTCATTCACATGGATAAAAATTTTTATCAAAAGTGGTTTGGTAAATTTTTGGCATATGTCCCTTGATAACATGCATATTTAACTTGTATTTTCATCATAATTAAAGTGATATCAATACTCAATTTATGTAATTATGATGCATGTTCTCATAGTTTTATGACATTTTCATCATTGGCATGACATTTCACTAAAATCCACATTTTTGCATTATTTAGGGTTAATAATGTGTTTTGTTAATGTTTGACCTTTTTCAAGGTCAAACAACTCAAAATTAACCATTTTTTCTTGAATTGAATTTTTAGGAATTTATTGGATGATTAAAAGAACAGATTAGAAGAACAGAATAATGGGATGAATCAAAAGTCAACTTCAGGGGGTCGACTTAATTTGGCTTTTAAAGTCAAGTTGGAATTATTTTAGTTCATCATATTTTCTTGCTAATTTTTATATTTCAGGTGGTATGAAATTAAAGAAAACGAAATTTGTGATCCAATGAATAAAATTTGAGTCAAAAAGGCCTTTTAAATTGAAATTTATGAATTTCTTTAGTTTATCTATTTTTCTGGAATTTATTTTGATTTTTGAGGATTTTTAAAAAGGCCAAAAATGTAAAAATTGGGTTTATTTATTTGCAGGACCCATGCGGTGCTGTCACGTGGCAGCACACCAACAAGCCCGTTGGGCCTACACAAACCCATGCGGGCGCCTACATGGCGCGCATGTGATAACATGCATTTATAACTTAAATTCTTATCTTATTTAACTCATATTCATGCTTATTTTAGGTGATTATGATGCATGTTATCATAGTTTTTATGAATTTTCTCCATTGGTATGCCATTCTACTAAAGTTTCATGTTTATGCATTATTTAGGGTTAATTATGTGCTTTATGAATGTTTAATCTTTTACAAGATTAAATGAATAGAAATTAATTACCTTACTTTGACTTTAGTAGATGATTTAGAGGATTAATTCTAAGAAAAGAATGATGGGATGATTAAAAGAGAGAAATCTTAATGCCTTAGTGTTATTTTTAATCCATCTTATATTCTTCTTTAAAATTATATTTTAAATGGCATGATATTAAAAAGAAAGAAATTTTTGATCCAATGGAGAAAATTTGAGTTTAAAAGGAGTTATATTTTCAAAGTTTTTGATTTTTGAAGTTTTTAGACTTTTTCTGATTTTTATTTTGATTCTTTACTAATTTTTTATTGATTAAAATCGCAAAAAAATGGGGTTTTATTTTCCACAGAACCCGCGTAGCTGACATGGCACGCAAAGCTGACGTGGCGCGTGGGATCCGCACGGATGCGACACGGCATGCGAGGCCACATGGCAGAGCCGCACGAGCCCACGTGACACTTAGGTGGCGTGTAGCAGGCACGGACGTGTGGCAGGAGCCACATGAGTCCACGCGGATGCCCGAGGGGGTGCCACATGGCGAGTGAGGGCTGGCGTGTGATGGCTCCCACGGGTTAGTGGGCCCTAGTTAGGAGTTTGGGGCGCTAACACATTTGCGTTATGCCGCCCCACCTTTTATACTCACCTTTCTCCTCTATTTTCTCCGTGTGGGACTATGTTTCCCACGGAATTTCTCCTTTGCAGGTAATGTGGCAGCACAGTGGGCGTCGGATACGATCACGATGCGTCAATCGCGTGGACGCGGAGTTCACCGGATCGTTGATCAAACACGTGCGCTAAAAGACAGTTAAATGAACGCGATCGACGCGTCACCTTGCACCACGTGGCTTCATTGGACGGTCGCGACTAACGCGATTTCGGCACATCAATGGGAGACGCGTGGATGCATCAGAACGGTCAGATTGAAGATCAGACGACTCAAATTAAAGAAGATCGTGGACCTTATGACGTGAGATCGTGTCCACTATTTATGAGCGACGTGGACGCATCCGGAGCCTCCGATCCTCATCGAACGGATGAAAAATAACTCAATCGTGGGATGTGGGATCATGGCCCACGATCGTCGCACGATCGCAACCGTTGATCAGTCTTCACCGAATCGGACAGTCCGCATTTCTCGCGGGAATTCTTCTCTAAAAACCGATGTACTCTCTTCTTCTCTTAACTTTTGATGGAATCGTGAAAAAATTAAGGGGTTTTGAACGAAGATCTTGAGTTCATCACGATTCTCCTGTGTTTAAACTTGATCGTGATCCGATTAAGGCAAGATTCGTCATGATTAATTGTCGGATTTGATCGAATTCTCCCATTGAATGTTGAACGTCCGCCAAGGAAGAAATCAAGCCGATACTCTTCAATCCGCGTGAATTGAAGCCAAATCTTCGTGGAAATCAGGTTAGTAGTAAGAATCGATAGTTCTTCTAACGGTAATTTGTGTTTACATTAGATTTAGATAGTAAATTTTGAGTTTAAAGTCGATTTGTTCTTCATTTTTGCCCAAATTTAGTCCGAATTTTTCTGATTTTGAAATAAAGATATCTCCATGATCTTAACTTCGAATCACACTATTCTGGTTTCATTGGATTATAGTTTCATCAGCTTTCGGTGGATAGAAAATTTGTAAAATTCCATGATCCTTTGTCCCCTCAATTTAACGTTTTACCAACCACTCTTCATTTTCAATCCGAATTTGGGCGTTGACTTGCGGGATCAATTACTCTTAAAATACAAATTGGAATTCAACAATTTTGGTCTCTTTGGAATCCTCAGGTTGTTAGCTTTCTATTGATATATAAATTGTAAGATTTGAATATCATTTGGTTAGTCAATTTGAAAATTTTCACCGAAGTGTTTATTTGAGGATTTTTCTAATCTATGATTTTCAATAATTCATAATAAATCCAATTCTAAACGAAAAATTACATTTTCAAAAATCCAATTTATTTATATCAATACATTACATTTTCTCTATAGATTCTGAATATATAATTTTCGTACTCTTCTGAGACATACTGAATCTCTGATTTTTAGAAAGTCAACTGTTGGTCAAAGTCAACTGTGTTAAATCAAAGGTCTAATTTCTTAAAATATCTTATCTAGTATATTTATATCATTTTTATTCATAAAATATCATTTTCACTTCTTTAAATCTTTTATTAAACCTATGTTTGACCAAGTCAACTCTACAATAAAAGTCAACCGTGTTCTCTGTGGATCGACCCAATACTTACACTTTACTTGATTTTATATCTTTGTCATCATGAGTTGGGAATTAGAAATTTTGTTTGACCGGTGTTTGTGTGTTTTAACGATTGCATAAAACGTTTCGTCAGCATACTAACGACAAGTGGGCTAACGAGATTGGTCCCACTTCATAATGGGCCCGATTATCGAGTAGTGATAGATAAAGGGGTGTGATAAGGCCCATAAGGAGACGCAAAGGCTTAAAGCGGTTCCCCCTTTTAAAGGCGCCTCGACTCCTTTTTTTCTTCGGTGTAGGGACTAATGCATTTCTATTTTTTTACAACCAATGTGGCAACACATGAAGCGTCGGATTAAAGCGCGCGAATAGGCGCGTGTTTGATTTGGTGGATTCGTGGTCCACCAGATCGAAATCAGATGCACGTGAAAATTTCATAGCCGTCGATCTCATTAGTGAGATCTAATGGTTGTGACTTAATCTTGCTCACGGCGAATGATGGTGCGACACGTGGCGACTTGTGGACGCTCCGATGAAAATCAAACGTCAGAAATTAAGGAGAGTTGGAGCCCACATCGTGGGGATTGTGGCCCACTTCTCCCGTGTGACGTGGCTCCATATGAGCCCATCCAAGCTCTTCAAAGGAAACGGACGGCCCAGATTCAAATCATGAAATTTCTTCTATAAATTCATGTTCTCTCATATGGAAATGTAACTCTTAATAAAATGTGAAATTATGCATTTTTTTAGGAAGATCTCGAGTTCTTCGTGAATCTGTGGAGTCCTAGACTAAATCGCGCATGGATTGAGGTGAGAAAATTCACAAACATTGTGAGAAAATGTTTGGTAATTGCCCCTCGAACGCCAAAATTACGTCGGAAAAGGAATCAGAGAAATTTACAGCAATCAAAGCAATTTGAGGCTCAACCTTCACGTCAATCGGGTTATTAGTGTGATACCTTTGTTATCCTAATGATTTAAGTCTTTTAGATTATATTTAGATAGGTAATTAGAGTTTAGGAATCAAAAAATTCTCATTCTCCCATAATTTACTGTGCGGATTTTTACTGATTTCCGAACAAGGATTTCTCCATAATCTTATGTCCAATTCTAACTAATTTGGTTTCATTAGATTTCTTTTTCAGCCTGCTTTCCGTCGATATTTGATTTAAAAAATTTCATCAAGGTTTGATACCTCAATTTGTCTTTTGACCAACTACTGTTCAAAATCAATCCGAAATTTTGGGAGTTGACTTTCAAGGGCTATTACTAAAACTATAGAAGGTGAAAAATTTTCAATTATGGTTTCACTGCAATCCTTTGATTTTAAGCTTTATATGCGCAGGGGATTTGCTAGATTTGGATATCATTTGGTCAGTCAATTTAAGAATTTTTGGCCAAAACCTTAATTTCAGTGATTTTTTGTTCGTTGATTTTAGAAAAATCACAGTAAATCCAATTGTGCTTTAAAAATCACAATATTTATATCAAAATTCTCCCTTTTTTTCTCTAGTTTCTAAAAATATAATTTTCTTAATATTATCTCTCATTTTTCCTCTCTGATTTTACAAAAGTCACAATAGGGTCAAAGTCAACGCTTTGACTTGTGACTTTTCTTCTCCAAATATTTTTCAAAATTCTAAAAACATCTTCTCTCATCTCTTTAGTACTCTTTCCATTGATTATATATCACATTCATTTCTTAAAAACCCTAATTAGACTTAAGTTGACTGAGTCAACTCTTTTGATAAAAGTTAATTGTGCTCTCTTTGGATTCGACCCGATCTCATTGTTGTACTTGAATTCTGATTTTTAATCATCGTGAGTTTAGAATTATAAATATTATTTGACTGACAATCGTGTGATTCAATGATCGCACGTTTCATTGTTCATCATCTCTTAAAGATAATCATCTAATCTAGTTAGAGTTAAATGGAGTGGGTTTCTTGCCGAGACTAAAATTTTGAATATTTCTCTTCAGATTGAGTTTTAGAAGCTGAAGATGCAATGATGATAGTGGAAAGTGAATTATGACTAGCAGCTTTGTGATGTCTCGTGTTTCAATATGCTGAAAAACATAATTTTAATTTTTTTTCAAGGTGAACTTCATTAGCTAATGACTAGACTATATTGAGACATTCTCTCAAGTGTTTTATGTCAACTTGATTCTTTTTCTCCTCTCTATAGCCATCAATCAATCCTAGTCTCTACATCAACTTGACGTCTCTAATATTTTCTCCTTGGAGACCTATCTAAGAATGTTTTTAAGGAATACCCTCCATGCTATGCTGCTTATGAGGATTCATTCAAGATTTTTTGGTTGAAACATTGCTATTTTAAAATTTGAAGTAGAGTTCACGAAATTGGTTTGAGAATTTCAGCACGCTCATGCTTGCTTATGATTTTTGGTCATCACAATGGATCCCACTATCTTTCACCAACAAATAGGTGCCAATAATTTCATTCTAGCCATCTCAAGGGATGAAATTCTTATTAGTGGGAGTGATAGGAAGGGAAAGACACACATCAGGAGTAGGCCAATGCACACTGCTCATGCATGTTTATACTCTTGCATGAATCATTAGTTCTTCAACAATATGCTCGCCTACCAACCTAGGTCAGTGGCTCTTAATCTATGCAAATATGTGCTAGATCTTTTTTATGAGATTGCAACTCTTAGGTTCAAACCCAAAGTTTGGCCAGTTGGCTCATAGGAAAATTTATGGGACACTACTTCTCCATTGCTCAAGCATGCTTATCATTTTTACTAAATCAGATATAAGTTTATTTATCTTATGGTTACTTGTCCTAACATTTTTTTAACTTGTCTTAAAAGCCTTAATTAATCTTCTTAGCCTATTGATAACATACAATTTACACATGAAATTATATTATTATTAATGCAAATTAACACATAAAATATTCCATTCTTATTATGCTATCATGTTCTGAGTGTATATATTGATGGATATTATGTGGCCTATATGCCAATCACACTTTCATGTATCTTATTTATGTTCATTAAAATGAAATGTATTCATTGTCATTCTTGTGTGATGTTTGCAATGAAGTCCATGAGCATGTGCAATGACTAAGTGAATTATGATGAGATCATAATATAGTGATCACTAGTCTTTAAACATATGTTTTAAACATTCCTATTCGTGGGATATTTGATAAGGACATCGAATTATCCGGAAAGAATAGCACTATCTAATCCAACTCATATGATGAGTATGGCTGATCCTATAACCATCGGTGTGGAGACACTAAGGATAGATAGTGGGTGCTCTTTGGAGAAAGAGTTCACTGAATTGATCCATATGAATCCCTGAATGGTATTATACCTAACTATCAATCAGGTTGATTTATGTCATGATTGTGTATGTGGTCCTTTGACTTGAGACACCAAAGACATCTTGTGGATGGATGATTGTGTTTTGATTATGACTTACCAATCCCTAGGCACGGGATATCTAAAACGTCATATATTGGATACAACATAAAGTTCACGAAGATAATTGTGTGATCAAGATGGGATCATCCACCCTCGGTATTTGAGGAGATTGACTCAAAGGAATGAGATGCGATGAAATCCTTGGCCAAGGTAGTAGAAATATCGAAGAAGGAGTTCTCGATGATTTCTACAAGCATTAGTACTAACTTGAGTGACCAATTAGGGTTTGACAGTTGACCATACCCTAAGTCATTCATGAGTCTAATGTGGATGAAGGATTATACATACATGGTAATCAATGATGGGAAGGTTCCATAAGTGAGTTCTTACATACTCCATATCTCCTAGAGTACGTGGTGTAGCTTGGCACCCAACGGGCTAGCAACTCAACCTATCGATTGGGTTAAATCGATCCTTGATTAATTAATCTATATGTGGATGTGGATAATTAATTAAGGTTGACCAATAAGGTGTTATTTGGTCTATAGAGTTATTAACTAGTGAGATATATGGACCTAGAGGGTCACACACATAAGGTTTATGGATGTTGGTGGATATAGACATAATTATGAGGGTTTTTATGAAAAAACCTCATTCCAAATGTCTATAAATATGGGGAGGACGACCACAACTGAAGGTGCCCATGCAAGCCTTGTGGGAATTCTCTCCTTTCTTCTCTTTCTCTCTTGGTGAAGAGCTTTGAAGAGGAGATCCAACCATCCGGAGACCGTGTGGATACCGCTAGAGACTAGACACTTGAATAGCTTCAAGAACTCCTTCAAGGAAACCTGTAAGTATGTTTTCTCATACATACTAGATGATAGGATTATCTGTTCTTGGTGGCTCAGTATTTTGAATGTCCGATTCAATGTTTTTCCGCTGCATTTCATGTTTTGATCAAAATTTCGGAAAGTTATCGACCTCAGATCCCATCATATATATCATTCTATGAAAATTTCAATTATAATATCTAAATGCTCTATTTCAGGGATAATCATGAATAATTAAGAGAAATATTTAAAGATTAGATAATTCTCATCTATGTTTAATATTATGATTAGGTTTTAATGTTAAATAATAAGAGAAAATACTTTTTATACAATCATTTATTTTTCTAACTTTATTTTTCTAAAAGAAATGAGTATATTTTTTAAATAAAAATTTCTTCTCTTGTTATTTCTTAAATTTAACTTTTTACAATTAAAGATTATTTATTTTTTGATCAAAAAAGATAAATTTTGATTAATTTGGAGTTATAATTAAAAAGATATAAATTTTCTAATTTTTAGGGATTTTCTTGGAATTTTTTTGATTTTTTTTACGAATTTATTTGAATTTATTTAGATTTATCTTAAAACTCATATTAAAAATCGAGCTGACATGGCAGTTGACGTGGCGGGGGCAAAAACGTGTCGCCACGTAGCGGCGTATGTACACGCCACATGGCGCATGCGTACGCATGTGCGCGCATGTGGGTCATGTGGGATATTTTATTTGTTTTTAGGCCCAGGTAACGTGACAAAATGTAGAGCATGCGATCACGTGAATCACATCGCGATCGGTGATCTTTACTTAAGTGAGGGGGTACGCAGTACACTCTTATTAGACGATTATTCCTATTTAAAACGATTAAATCTCAGTTGTTTATCTAAAGAGTTACAATAGCTGAGATTAAATGCGCCCAATGGACTTCGATGGACGCATGGCGACATCTTAAGCGCCAATTCATGATCGGATGGACACGATCGCACGACGGTTCTTCTTCACGCACGACTGATAATATGCAATTTATACATGAAATTATCTTATTATTAATTCAAATTAAGGCATAAAACATTCCATTCTTATGCATCTTATCATGTTTTGAGTTTATATCTATCAGTCTATGAAAATTTATGTTATATTCCCAAAATGCATTGTTTTAGGGATAATAATAAATGATTAAAGGAAGATATTTAAGATTAGATCATTCTCATTTTATATTTGAGATTAAAATTAGATTTTAATGATTAAACAATAAAAGAAAAAAAATTTTGCACACTCATTTATTTTTCTAAACTTTATTTTCTAAAAGAAATAAGTGTATTTTTAAAATAAAAGTTTATTTTCATAATGATAGATTATTTAATTGCTGATGAAACAAGACAAATTTGGATTAATTTGGAATTTTCTTTTGAAAGATATGAATTGTCTAATTTTTAGGGGGGTTTTGAAATTTTTCCTAAATTTTTTATGAATTAAGATGAATAAAAAATTATAATTTTATTTTGTGCTGATGTGACAGCCAACATGGCAAGGCCTCACCACGTGGCAATGTGTATACGCACCACGTGGCGGCGTATGTATGTATATGGGCATGTGTGTGCGTGTATTCGCGTGTGTGCATGTGTGTACATGTGTATGTGTAATTAGTGGGTTAAGCATCCTTTTCAGAGTATAAGCTAAACCCATTAATAAACATACCTTATATACTTGTTGCATTGCTCTTATTTCTTGTCATGTGGTATTATTTTATTTGTTTTTATGCGCAAGTGATGTGACAAAAAATTTTAAACGATAGTGTGAATTAAATTGCGATAATCGATCTTCACTAAAGTGAGAGGGTACTGATAACATGCTATATTTACATCACAAAACATGATTTTTCATGCATATTAAAGTATAAATGATTTCATTTCCATGCATGTTATCATACTTATATGTATTTTTCTATTATTCTATGAAAAAGTCAATATAATCTCAAAATACTCTAATTTAGGGTTAATTTTGATATATTAGAGTTTAATCAATTGATAACCCACCTTTTTTCTTGAGATTATAAATGTTTTTAAAGTTAAAATAAGAAGAGAAATCATTTTTTTAAAACATTTATTTCATTTTCTAAAGTTTAAAATCTTAAGAAATGAATGTATTTTTAAAATAATAATTTTCAACTCTTATTATTTATTAAATTTGACTTTTTAGAATAATAGATAATTAAATTTCGGATCAAATGAAAGAAATTTGGATTAATTCGGAGTTATATATTGAAATTTATGGATTTTACAATTTTTAGGATTTTTCGGATTTTTAATGAATTTATTTTCGATTTTTATTGATTAAAATAATTAAAAATAAGGCAACAATCGGTTAATACCCGCGCGGGGCCACGTGGATGCGACGTGGCACTCTGGGCCACGTGGCAGCGCCACGCGGGCCCACGTGGCATATCTTATATATTTTATTTATTTATTTATTATATAAAATGGGTCTTCAGTCTTACCTATATGGGAAGGGTTATTAACCTTCTAAATCGTCGGGTGTTATAAACCCGACGAGTGCTTTTAATATTCTCCATGTGGGACTAAGTTCCATGGAGTTTCTTTTGATGCAGGTGACGTGGCGCGATGGAGAGCGTTGGATCGGGCTGAGCGATCGATTGACGCGCTTCGATCGAATGGACGCGTGCACCACCGGCGATCATCACACACGTGCTCAAAAGGGAGGCGTTATAACGGCTCTGATGTAACGGTGGCGGATCACATCTGGACCGTTTATCGTAACCGTCGATCGTTTCGATCGGACGGTTACGATCAAATACCCTATAAAACTCTATGTTCTTCGTCATTCTAAGCATCCGAGTTGAGATTTTAATCCAATTGAGCTTTCTAGACACCCTCTCTCTCATTTCTCTTGATTCCTTCCTCTTCCTCTTTCATTTCCGCGTCCACGGAGGGGTAGAAGTCTTGATTTGGTGGAGAATCAAGGGAGAAATTGCAGCTTGAAGCTCACGTTCACGTTCTTCACGTTTTCAGCGATTAATCCGTTTAATCGCCTCATTTCGATCGCTAATTGAGTTTAATTGGAGCAGTTTTACCCAGATTATCTTCCTATAATGTTTAATTGCTTTTTAGATTAGGATTTAGAAGTTAATTTCATCAAATTTCACCTAAAATCACGATTTTCACGCTCGAAATTTTCTCTCCACTTTAAATTTTGATTTCTCCCCGAAATCAAGTCCAAATTTGACGATTTTTGATTCCGTGGAATCGATTTGAAGTCTACTTTCTTAAAATACCATTTTCCCCAATTTCTACCATCAATTTCTCATCCGATTTGATCAAATTTGAAGATTATGTCAAGAAATTCCTTAATTCCCTGTGGATTCAACCCATATTTACCATTATACCCCTCAATTCGAGTGAATTTCCTAAAATTGGTAAGTTTGGAATAATTTTTGAAGCGATACCGCGTGAAATCGATGACCTCACGGTCTCGTCTCGTCAGGTATGCGACCCACTCTAATTGGGCAAAAATTTGTTTTCAAATGATTTAAACTCAGCCATTGATCTGAAGAGTTATAATAGCTGAGATTAAATGCGCCCTCTGGACTTCAATGGACGCATGGTGACTCACGATCAGACGAACACGATCGCGCAACGTTTTTTCTTCACGCGTAACGTGGGAAAATCTGAGCGCTCCATCTTCAATCGAATGGACGTGGCTTAATGGCAACGACTTACATCCAAGAGTTTCATATGAGCTGTTGATTGAAGATGAAGAGCCAAATCCAATGGCCACGCCCAAATCTGCCTACAAGTACACATGTTCTTCGACGATGTAAAGCATTTAGGGGTGTTTCGAGTAATTGACGAAGTGAATCCACGCGGTCATTGAACACACGCGGACACGCTTAAATAATTACCAAACTCACCAATTTAGTTAGATAATAAAAAATTAGAAAGTATAGAGGTGAATAAGGGTTGAATTCGTGGAGAATTAAGATATTTTCAAAAAACGTCTTAAAATTCGATCAAATCAGACAATGAATTGAGGTGAGAAATTAAGGATTTTAATATATTTGAAAAGAGAACTCAAAGACGAATTCACGGAATCAAAAATCACTCGATTTAGATCAAGATTCACTGGAGAAATTAAAGAGCATAAATCAGATAGAAAATTCAATCACAAATAGAGAGAAATCCAAAATAAAATCTAAAATTAACCTAATCTACGATTCTAAATTACAATCTAATGATACATGGCAAAAGATTAGGGGGAAAACACATAATCTAACCCAAGATAGTGCTCTAAATGATCCAATTGATTGCCGAATCAAAGGCTTTTCATTCTGCGATTTCGAAGATGATCGTTGACATTCAATAGGCAAATTCTTCCTATTTGTTTGATGAAATCTCACTTTCAACCACTCCTTGGACGTGGAAATGAGTCTAAAAGAAGATGAAAGTGAGAGATTTAAGGATTGAGATGTCTAAACAGTTCAATAGCTCGAAACATCCAAGAAAACAATTTTCATCGAAGAACATGTGTATAAATAGGCAAATTTGGGCATAATCGTCAAATTTGGCATTTAATCTTTGATCAACGGCTCTGATGAACATTTGGATGTGAATCATTATGGTTAAGTTGTGTACAGTCGATTGAATATGAACCGTTGAGATTTTGCTACGTCGCTCACGAAGAAGAAATGCCAAGAAACGCTTGTCGTCTGGTCTTCATCTGACACTCTAGATGCGTCCACGTGTCCATCAGGCAGTTTTAATCTCATTTAATCTCAGCCGTTATAACACCTCAGATCAATGGCTGAGATTAAAATATTATAAACGGAATCATCGCCCAAAAGAAGTGTGCCGCATACCACCACACATAAGTGAAGATTGACGATCGCGATTAAGTCGCGTGATCGGATGCTCCACATTTCGCCTCATCACTTGCGCATAAAGACAGAGAAAGATAGTCCCACATGACAAAAATGGCAATGATTCAACCGGTATATAAGTAACACATGACTAATGAGATAGCAAAATCCTGAAAGGGTGCTTGTTCTCATTAATCATATTCACACACGCACACACACGTGCACACATGTACACGTGTCTGACATATGGCGTTCTCATACGTCGCCACGTGGTGCCACTATTTTTGTCTGCACCACGTCATTTGCCACATCAGAACACAATAAAAATATATTTTTTGATTCATTTTTTGCCACATCAGAAAAAATTTTAGAAAAATTCCAAAAAAAATCCCTAGAAATTAGAAAATTCATAACTTTCAAAATACAAACTTTAAATTAATCCAAAATTATCTTTTTTGATCACAAATTAAATAATCTATCATTTTCAAAAGTCAAATTTAATAAATAACAAGAGAATGAATTTTTATTTCAAAAATATACTCATTTCTCTTAGAAATTTAAACTTAGAAAAATAAATGAGTGTATAAAAACTATTTTCTCTTATCATTTAACATAAAACCCCAATTATAATCTCAAAAATAGATGGCAATAATCTACTCCATAATATATTCTTTAAAAATACATAATTATCCCTAAAATAATGCATTTTGAGATTATAACTTAAAATTGAATGATATGATAGATATGCACTCAAAGTATAATAAAATGTATAAGAATGGAATGTTTTATGCCTTAGTTTGCATTCATAATCATATAATTGCATGTTATCAATAATCGAACTGATTATTCATCGCAATCCTTGAATCTCTTATGTTCTTCGTCTTCTAGATCAGTTTCCACATTCAAGGAGTGTTAGAAAGTGAGATTTCGTGGAGAGAATAGGGAGAAATAGCTTATTGAATGCTGACAATCGTCTTTGAAATCGCTAAATATGAAGCCTTTGATCTGGCAAACTGATGCAGGACCGGGTGCGAAACCGATCTAACACCGCAATACTAGGGATGGACTAGGGGGATCTAATATGATGAAACATACTAATGAAGCAACCAAGCAGAATACCGACTCGGGCGTCGCCTCCGTAGTCCCTGGGGTGTGCCGAGTAGAGTTCTCCCGGGAGGCCTTCCGATCCACGTCCTCGAGGACGACGGGCCGTGAGTCGTCGAGAGGAGCTCGACCGTCAACCCGAGGGGTTGGACCACGGCAAGACCCTATCAAGTCGTCTAAACACTCACCTATACTAAATCCCAATGGCGGCGGAGACGGTGCGGGAAACACTAAAGGAAATATAGACTTGACGTAAAGTAAAGGGGAATGTGTGCCTAACCTACGGGGCGCGAGCCCGGTCGGTCGTGATGACGGAGATGTCTCGTACGCAGCACGGTTGGTCAGCAGCGGCAATCCGAACTGGAGGCAGCGAGGTCGAGGCGAGAGAACCGGTCGTTATACGAGGCGCGGCGGTGGCAGATGCGTGTCAGGGGTTGCCACGAAATGCTGGTGGTGTCCCTTGATGTCGAGACGAACTGGCAGGGAAACAACAACCCACAGTGGAGGGCGTTCCGATCGGCGGTGATCTGGGGGTAACCGGAGTCGGGAGAGGGAGGAAGAAGAGGACACTCAAGCGAGAGAGGGGTGATGTAGACCTGTGGTAGGGCGGAAACACGGTAAAGGAGAGTGGGAGAGGACGTGGGTAATCCCAGATTTAATTCTGAAGGGGTAACCCAGTGGCACGTCACCCAAGGTCACGTCAGGTGACGTTGGTACGCCCGGCGTAGGACCTACCTCCTCCCAGTCAGCGTTTCGAGCAAGGATGTTGCGACCAATGTCAGGACGTCGCGGGAGGTGAGGCGAGACGCGACAGGTGAGTCGCGGGGAGGGTGTATGAAATTTTGGTGATGGCGTAAATGAAGCGGAATCGCACGAAGACGGCAGGACTGACGGATGTTCATGGGATGCGGAAGGGAGAACTGGGCAATCCGACGGTGGGCGGCGGTTTTGGCGGTGGTGGGGCTGGCGATCGGCGCAGTAACACGAGAAAGGGATGATTACGGGAGGTAGGGTGCGAGGAGGCAGGGGCGGAGGATCGTTTCAGGATGTGAAGATAGAAGATGAGGAGGCTAGGAGGGGAACGAAACGACAATTGGATCATTTTGAGCACTTTCTCAGGTTAGAATTCGTGTTTTCCTCATTATCTCTCTTTCTATAATATCAAATTTCATTTTTGAGTCGTAAATTAGGTTAATTTTAGATTTAATTTTGGTTTTCTCTCTCTTTGCATTCAAAAATTCTACCTAATTTTGCTCTTTGATTTTCTCTGCAAATCTTGATCCAAATCGAGTGATTTTTTATTTCATAGATTCATCTTTGAGTTATCTTTATAAATTTATCAAAATCTTTAATTTCTCATTTCATTTTATTATCCGATTTGATCAAATTTTAAGAAATACCTCAAAAATACCTTAATTCTCCATGGATTTGACCCTTATGCACCAGTATACTCTTTGATTCATGATTATAACTTTGAATTGGTGAGTTTATAATTGTTTTGACACGTCTCCACGTGTATTCAATGACCTCAAGGAATCATCTCGTCACCTATTTATGTGTGAGCATCATTAGGTGCATTGGAATATCTCAAGTGGGCTCTAAGTGGAGGATTTTTCTACTCATGATAGAGGCATCTCAGAAATAAAAAAACCTACTTGGAATCTAGCTATGAAGGTGATAAGGAGATAGGAAATCTACGTGTGGCTACTGCACTTATCTTAGAGGCAATCTTATTACATTGCATATTGAGAAGAAGAATTTGGTATCCCACTTGATTACCAAGGCAAAGTGTCAAGTGATGGGCATGATAGATAGTGAGATGATGTGGTTTAGTTTCTTCTCAAAGAGTTAAATTTTTGTGTGTCTATTACTTTGTCCATGCATTGCAACAATCAAATAGTATCATTATTCCAAGTAATTAGACATTTCACCAATGCGCCAAGCATATTGAGGTCGGCTGCCACTACATACAAGCAAGGTACTTAAAGGCCTCATCACAACTACCTATGTTGCATTATTGAAAGACCTCGAATACATCACCAAAGGTTTGGGTAGATTTTTATACTACACTCTGCACCTAGCTGGGCATGCTTGAGAGGGAGTATGAGTGAATATAGTTGGGTTCTATGAGCCTACAAGGACGGGGACTATTATTTATCTCTCTCTCTCTCTGTTTCTCTCTCTCTCGTCTCTCTCTCTCTCTCTCTCTCTCTCTCTGTCTCTCTCTCTATGTCTCTCTCTCTCTCTCTCTCTCTCTCTCTCGTCTCTCTCTCTCTCTCTCTGTCTCTCTCGTCTCTCTCTGTCTCTCTCTGTCTCTCTCTCTCTCTCTCTCTCTCTCTCTCTCTCTCTCACCTCTCTATCTATCAATTATATCTATATTGATTTATATATCAACGGAGGAGACCCTTCTTGTTCTCCTTGAACAACACTAATCTATCATGTCATATTTTATATTTTTTTTATACTATCAAAATGTGGAGGAACCAATGTTTCCACAACATTCAAAGACGGATCTCCTAATCATTGATAAATCAAACTTTTTACTCCCCATATGCCACCATGGATGGTTTTGCGGTGGTGGAATCTTCTTTCTCTGGACAAGTTGTTGAGAGATAGTTTAGTTCATCACGGACATTAGCCAATTCAATCTACACATCATTGTTACATAGAAAGGCTTCCATACCATCAAAAAAAAATTATTATGCGTAATTCATGCAAGTCTTTGAACATGCACCCATAATTTTAGTATGTGAAGGACTCCTAATAGTCATAGAGGTTCTACATGGAGGATACCAATTGCAACAAAAATTAATAAGTTTCAATCCAATTAACTACATGTTTGACTGCTCAAGCATCATTCATATGTCATTGACAGGGTATGTGGCTCCTAAATCTAAAAATATAGTGGTTTTAGGGCATTATTGACTAATAAGTATCATAGCATGTAATGCACTAAAAATTTTAAATTTACTTGGTAACTTGAGAGGTAGATCCAACAATAGATGAAAATCTAGAGAATGTTGCGATCGTCATCTTTGGAGGATGGATTTGCATACTCGGTGGCCGATGGATCGATTGATCGGTGGAAATATTGTTGAGGACCGCGTAGGACATCGGAGAGTTTTTTGCACACATCTTCCCTGCTTCCTCCGAGCGGCTAAAGGATCATTGTTGCAATCATTCTTTCCCTTGCGGCTTTTGATGTGTCTCTTTTGGATGCTTATCGCAGTAGTTTCACCATCACTAGACATTGGGATTTTTCCAATTGTACAATTGGCTGATGAGGCTCTCGAATTCAAGCCTTGGTCCCTAGAGTTGACCATAAACTTACCACTTCGAGGTATCTTCTCTATCCATTGAATGATAAGAAGGTGGCATATTGCGATCCAGCTCATCCGGTATATCATGATCAATTGGCATTGATCAACTCATGATCAGTGACTTGATTAAAAATTTTTTTGCTGATTGTGATTGATGGATGGAATTGATCAAAATCGATTGAAATCGATTTAATCAATCAGTTAATCAAGAAGCGGGTTGGTGTTTCTGCCAGCAGGGAGGATGATGGGCACCGCCAGAATGGTGCCTGAGAAAAACAAAGGAGGGCTGCTGCTTCGGCCGGCGAGGAAGCCAGACCCGCTTCTCTGCTGCGGGGTTGGTCCTACGGGGAGGGAGAGAGAGTGAGAGAGAGTATTAAACATAAATCCTGGTCAAAATTTTTTTGACATGGATTAAACTTCAATCACTTGAAATAATCAATCTAGCATTTGATTGATAAAAAATGACTTTCTCTATTTTTTTAATCAAGTTGACAAGCTGAGCAATCTTTGAATAATGCCTATTTTTTGAATTATCCATGAGAGCTGGATCCCTGATTCCCTCATTCCATAGATATCTTGGATATATCAGAACTTGGGATTGGCTATCCGATCAAGATCGCCTTGATCATGATCACTCAACCAATGATGATCCTTATCGGACTGAAGGGAATAAACCTGATTGATGCAGTGATCGATGCCCATTGATCAGATCAGATATTGGGTAATGGAATCGATTGAATGTGATCAATCTCATCATTGATCAATGTCGCCAATCGGTCTGACAATCACCCCTCAAAAATTAGACAAAAAATTAACACAAGTATAAGAAGGATTAAGATTTTAAAAAAAAAATTACAAAATACCCCCATGATCTGACCGTTGATCAGATCACTCATCAGATCATTATTTTCCAGAGAGGGATCGCTGATCTCTCTCGGAATTGGTCACTCCCTGGATCGATCTGTTGACTCAGAACAGTGATCGATCAAAGTAAATTTTATGTGATGGATGATCATATAGATGATTTTGATCATGTTGATCCCATCCATGGAGTATGGTATCCAAGTATATTCTCAATGAGATGATCAATGAGATTTTGGGCCCTGGGAATAGATAGTACATGTCTTGCCAATTGGAATAGACAACCCATCTTCTACATACCGGAAGATCTTCAGCAATACCTGATTTCCAAGAGAATCATGAATGAAACATAAGAAAATGATCGCTCCCCCTTGACAACACAGAGATAGGGACACAGAAAACTTCTCCCTTTGGGTTCTCCTTGGTGCAGAGATAGGGACATGTGTACAATATCAAACATCATAAGGTTAATAAGTAGATGTACTAAAAAAAAAAGATAGGGACAATCATAATGATGATGACGACGACGATAATGATGTTGATAACATCGACAATAATGATGATGATCATGACCATGATGATGATGTCAATACTGATGAGAAGGCACAGTAATTTTGCACAAAGAGGATAAAATATTCTAATTTCATGCCCTTGATTACATTGAGATCCTTCTAAAAATAGCAAAGCAGTTAAGAGTTAAATAGCATTAGATTTCTGATACAAAGGCGACGATGTACATGTGAGAAGATTCCAGGGCCGACACAAGCAAAAATAGCAAGTCAGTTGGGCTAGTCAACATTTGGCAGACCGTAATGACTTTCTTTCGGCCCTGAGGGTTGAAGACGATGACGAAGAAGAGGAGATGACAGAGCGGGTTGTCCGAACCTTGTCTTTGTTGAAGGCCCGGAGAACATCTTCCTTGAGTTCGATGAATCTCGTCCTCTTTGTGCTGTGAGCTTCAGGCAGGTTGTTTTCCAGAATTAGCATATCTTGGATGTCATCATCCATAAACTTGTCCACCACGCTTGAACAATTTGGGAAATATTTCTTTCCCAGTTCCACTGTTCCAGAATTCAGCAATTCACAGATAAATTAATCGTTGGTAATCAGTACCATTAACAATTATACTGATGATGTTCATGATATGAATTGAAATGATGAAGACGATGGTTTCAATTGTCATGATGTTTATGTCTAAGATGATGGCGATCATGTCTACATTAAAGATGGTTTTGACATTGGTCATGATGATGATGATCTTGTTGATTAAAATGATGGTGATGACAATCTGACAATTTTGATGATGAATATAAAGAGGATAAAGAGGATGATGAAGATGATGGTGATGATGAAGACAAAGACCGCAATAAAGATGACAATGAAATCACCTGTTCTTCTGAGTGCCTCCATCCTGGTATGGAGTCTCTCCCTAAGTTTTATTGGCGTCTCATTTAGATCAACATCATTCAAGTTATTTGACGATCCTCTAGATGCAGGGAGACCGCCAAATTCAAAGGTCCGCTCAGCCTCCGCGATCTCCATCGCCACTTTCGCCTCCATTGGGAAGAACAACCTTGCAAATGCGACTGCAACACAATAATCATAACTGTTATAACAGGAGAGAAAGAAAGAAAATAAATGAAGAGAGAGAGGGTAGGCAGGTGTATGAGCCTGAATTTTTATTTAGAGAATGCACTGACATATATAAGACATGGAATTAGAAAAGGAAGAATAGGTGCAAGAGGAAAGTAGAGAGAGAAGATGAAAGATTGACATGAATAGATATGAGAGGAGAATTCCAAGAAGAAAGAGGACGTAAGTCACAGTGCAATGAAATTGAATGAGAAACTGTATGAAAAAGGTAATTTTGATGAATGAAAAGTAAAATGGATGTGTGTGGGAGAAAGAATTTAGTGACTCGCAAAAAGAAAACGTGCAAGATGAGCATCAGAATAGGATCAGATTAATAAAAGGCACAGCATAAAAATTAAAACATGAGAACAAGATATGGGTAACTAACTAGAGAGAGAACAAATGAGACATAGTGAGCTTGTAACATCTCCTCGACATAGAGAATGTTGAAAAATGTGAAGCAAATAGAATAAAACGCTAGATCACTGAAAATGGGACAGCAGAACGAGAGAGATAAATATTAATTAGAGAGGAGAGGAGAGGTATTACAGAAATCTCCCAGAAAACATGACAAAATAAGCAAAAGGATGAGATCAAGATACAAAATGTGCAGCAGCATGGAACAGAAAAAAGATAAATAACAAAAAAATACTTGAAAGGGAACTGACTGGGCAAGAGAAAAAGAGAAACAATAATAAATTACCATGAAAAACATGTATGAGGTCAGCATAAGAACAATATCATGCAGCACAAAACCAGTTTACGATATGAAAATGTGTGTGAGAAAGAGAGATGTTAATAACTAAAGAGAGAGATAACATAAAAAATTGCCATGTGAAAAGGAGTGAAAGCTGAGCACTAGATTAGTACATGAACATTAGGACAAAAGAATAGGTGAAAACAATAGAGATTTATCTATAAATTAAGAGAGAGAGAGAGAAAAAGATTAATAAATTACCCTGAAAAGGAGTATTAAAAACACCAAAATAACATAAGATAAACAACAGACTACGAATCAATTTAAGACAAGAAAAGAGGGGAGAGGAATATATTTTATCGACTGAAAGAGACACTAAATTCATATTGAAAAAGATCTGCCGGGAGAAATTGAACAATTCAAGACACGAAAATATATTACCATTAAGACAAGAGAGAGAGAGAGAGACTGATGAATGATAGAAGGAGACAAATAAATTACCATGAAAAAGGGTTCGATTACATTAAAATGTTATAGGATCTATTATCGCCACCACGAATCAATTTAAAATACAGAAACAAAAGAGAAGAGAGGTATTAGTAACTAGAGAGAGAAACTAATAAATAAGTCTGTTAAAGTGAGCAATAGAATTATATAATATCAATAACAGGAACTGCAAATCAATTAAAGAAATCAAAGAGTAAGAGAAAGAGAGAGAGTAAAGAATCTAGAGAGATAAACAGATATTTATAAATCACCAAAAAAATGTGGGTAGGAGCACTAGTATAAGATTAGTAACAGATGCCGCATATCAGCTTGGCACATGAAAACAATAGAGAGATGCAGAATAACAAATTATCATGGAAAATGTGTAAGATCATGGAAAGGTTCCTGATAGAAGAAAGGAAATTCTTCCTTAAATTACTCAAAGAAGGAGACTAAAAAGTAGAAAAGGAAGTGAGGAAGAGGGAAACAGAGAACTGTTAAGAAGACATCCCTCCAGAGCAGGGTAATTCTAGAGTCCTTGCTCACGGTTCTCCTAGCGAAAGATTCCAGTCTCTAGACTTCCCATCAGTGCCTTGGTCCTTATTTTTAGAGGGGTGCCAGCTCACTAGTTTCTGGAACTGTCCTAGTTTTACCGCCCAGACTCAGAGGGAGTTAGGCTACTCTCTGTGTGTGAGAGAGAGTGTGTGTGCGTTAACTAGAGAGGCAGAAAGAATTAATAACGGGCACTGGAATAGAGCTGTAAGGTAACCACTACAATGGTATAAAACTGATAACAGGCGCCACATACAGGATAAATATATAAGGAACTATGGGTGAGAGAGATTAGTGACAGGCACCCGAAATCAATTTAAAATGTGAAAGCGCGAGAGTTCAAGAGAAAGAGAGATATTAGCAACAAATGAGATAAAGACATTTGAAATTACATGAAAAAATGTGTGCGTGCGAGATTTAAAATAGTATGAGATTAGGTGAGCAATGAAACACAAGAAGATTAATATTGAGCACCACAAATTGATTTAAGACGCGATAATTTTAAAGAGAAAGATTGAGTTAGACAAGTAAGTATCCTGAAAGAACCACAGAGAAATAGTCAGAAGAGAGAAATTAAAACATGAGCAAAAAGGGTAACAGGCATACACACACCTCTATTCTCCAGATACAAAAGTTTCATATGCAGATCATCAGGTACAATTGGCGACAACACGATCTCAGCCTCAGACATTGGATCCCGCCTCAATTCTCTCTCTAGAATCTCAACGCACAACCGGTCCTTATTCGTCTCATGCCCATGCCCAGTCCTTGAAATGTAATCCTTAGACCTGGTCAACCTTCGACAGATCGTCACTGCCGTCTGCCCATCATCAGCCACAACCATCACTGATGCCCCCTTCTCAAGCAGCGTCACAATTATTGCTGGCTCCCGTCGCCTTGCCGCCAGATGTAGTGGCGTGTATCCTCTTCCGTTCTTTAAATTCACATCAACACCATCTAACTGGAGTATTTCCTTTATCACCTTTGAGTCGCAGTATGATACAGCATAATGGAGTGCAGTGGCATCATCCAATGAGATCTTTGATTCATCCATAAGCATGGTTAGAAGTTCGACATCATCAGAGTCCAGCGCTCGGTAGATCCTTTGAATTGTTCGGTCTTTTGAGTTTTGTGGCGGCACAGGTGGCAACGGGGATGGTGGAGGTGGGTGACGAAGAATCTTGATCTCCTCCACAGCATCTTGTGGAAGCTCTTTATAGAGAGAGGTGTCGTCGAGGTTTGATCGAGCTATTCTTTGAATACATTGCTTCTGGAGAACACTCAGACGGCAGTGGCAGGAGACAAGGAGAATTGGAATCACATCTTCGACTAGAGCCTTCTCGATGAAGTTCATCAGCCGACGCTGAATAGAACAAGGTGCTCTCAGGACATCTTCCAATGATGAAGTTTGTGTTTGAAAAATAGTTATTAATAATCTTGAATGAAAAGCATATCCATTCAGGGGTATTTTTTCAGGCTTCTAGTGTAGATTGTCAACCTCTGGACTGTCAAGTTTGATTCTAGATTCTATTTCTTCATTGTGGTAAAAAGAGTCAAGAATCTGAAGAACAGGGAAAATAAGTTTTCCTGAGTCTAGATTCTAGTTTCTCTTCAGCTTTGAAAGTTTCCTCGCAAAAAAGAGGCAAGGACCATTTATAAAAAGCAGATCGATTCGCGAGTAGAAGTTTACAGGCTCAGGACTTTTAAGAAAAATTCAACATTCTATTATCCCCCAATTCACTGCAACAAGCTAGTTCACTTTCCGCTTCTTGATTCAATCATTGACTCTTTCAGTTTAACTGGTATGCTTGCCGAGTGACTCTTTGCATAGGGTTTTTTAGAGGTAAGACCCAAAATAGCCTAAAAAACCGTGGAAAATTCATTCGACAAATTTCATTTCCTTCTCGAGTTACCGGTAAACTTTTTCTATACTGTTGGATAAAAAATAGCATGCATCTGATCAAAGAGGGAAGAAAAACAAAGAACAAAGAAAATTAAACCAGAAGATCAAACCTGAAGAAGCGAAACGAGCTCCGGGATCTGAAAAACAGAGGAAGCATACATCAACTCCACAGCGAAATTGATCGCTGGACCGCAAGCATCATGCGCGCAAACAGCATCCGCGCAGTTGGAAACCTCTGGAGGACTCGGCTTCAGCTTCCCGGAGTACAAATAACCTAAAAAAGCTTTAAACGCTTCGACTCTAACGCAACCATCAGGAACGAGATCGGCGATCTGGAACCTAGGTTTTCCGTTATCTTCCTCCGAGATGGGGGCGGATCTACTCTTGGAGAAGAGCTCGTAGAAGAATCGACTCCTGGCGGCGAGGATACAGCGGTGGACAGCGACGGATTCGCCTTCAACGACGATTATAGCGTCGCTGCAGTCGAAATCGGAGTCGAGGAGGAGACGCTCGAGGCTGCTGCTGAGCTTGGAGAGGGAGACGATTTCTAGGTTGCTACGCGGTTCCAATGAGGAGATGGAGACGGAGGAGGAGGCGAAGCTGAGCGAAGATGACGGTTCGGAGAGATTTGTGGCCATCTGATCGATTGTTAGATCCTCGCATAGACGGTTCTTTCATTCACCGAAATCATTCCTCGATTTAGTAACGGAATCAGAGAAGAGGCGATTTCGATTCTAGAAAAAGGAGCAAGACGAACGGAATCTTGATAAGCGGAAGAAGAACAGGACTTCACGCTCCGCTCTGGATCGCTACAGAGCGAGGGAGAAGGATAACAATGACGGAATTAAGATGAACAACAAATTTCCGATCGGATCGGGGGAGAGAGAGAGATCGAAGAATGAGCAAACAAGCGAAGAAGCAAAGAGAGAGATGATGATTGCTGATGACGAACGATGATTGGCGATGATGAGGAGGAAAGTTTTGATAGGAGGGAGAAGAGCGAGGGAGAACGAGGAAGAAGAGAGGAAGATGAGAATGAGGGGAGTGACGCAGACGGATGTCGTCAGGAGGAAGAGGTCCCCGTCATGACGTCATCCGTGACGAAAAGATACCCGTCGGGAGGCTGCGCCGACGAGGCCACGTGGCTGGCAGAGCTTCTCGATTTCCAATGCCAGGTCTACAGATCTCGAGATCAAAGCTATAGAAAGGTGGAGAGAGAGATAAGTAGAGAGATAGATAGATAGGTAGTAAAACAGGAGCAGGGAGGAGAGAGAGGTTACACAGGCGGTCTAGAAACCAGAGAGAGAGATAAGAATACATCATCATTTTATGATACAAAATTTTATCATTGTATGATTTAATATGTTTGGATAATGGCTGCTCGGTCAACGACCAATCAGACACAACTTTCCGCAAACGGAACAGGCGTATACTTTGATACGTGTCGATGAGCATGTAATCTGTGCGTCAGTAGATGGACGGATTCCGGCAGCGAATAGGAATTTGACTTCAGAGCTCCACGCAGAGTGAGTCGTAACAGGAAAAATTGACGCGTGGGGAGGGCGGCTAAGGAGACGAAAACGGAAGGGCCCTTCGTGACTCCAAGGGACGGGCTTGGAGTGGGCCCGAGCCTAATAATTCCTGGCCCGGCCAGGGTATGAATGTCGGGCCGTCAAAGCAAAGCCCGGGCCCATCCATATCGCGTCCGACAGCTTTTTATCCCTCTCTAATGGTTATGGGATGTCAGAGAAAGGATAAAGGCTGAACTGAGAAAATCTAAAAACCCTACAAAAGGCGACTTTATCTCTCCACTGTCCTTGGAAAGCAAGACCTCTCTCTCTCACCCTCTCTCCCTCTCGCCTCTCTCTCTACTATTTCCTCTCTATTTTTCTCTATACTTCCCTACTTTCATAAGTCCATTCCTCTCTCCTCTCTCCTCTCTCCTCTCTCCTCTCTCCTCTCTCCTCTCTCCTCTCTCCTACCTTATTTTCATAATTTGATGCCCCTCTCCTCTATTGATATACATGATGGTTTTCTTTGGAGATATGATGGAACATGCAATCATTGAACATGCAATCAAAGTATGCTGCCTTAACCAAGGTAGTTATGGTTAAAGAATTCTTCAAACATGGTTCAAAAAAATCAAATGCATAGTGCACCCCATCATACTTTAGATGTGAAAGTCAGGGTGGGATCGCAATCCTTTCTATCCATATCGATGATGAGGATGAATTGCACATGTTAGTGATATAGACAAACATCTCTTGTTCTTGGTGATCAAGTTTTTCACATCCTTGTGGACTTATTGTTCTTGATAGGAGAACTTGCATGCATGATCTCTTCTAGGAAACTGAAAATTGAAGGTATGTGTTGCTAGTATCATGCCTTAATGCATCTTATTTATCTTTCAACATACCCTATCTTCATTATCATGCATGTGCAGTGTTTATGATGATGAAGTTGAATGATGTGTGAAATGGTAAATAAATTATGATAAGATTATACTATGATGACTGCATATTTATACACACATATTCTAACTGTTCATATTCATAGGATATCCAAGAAAGGCATCTAGTATCCTGATAAACTAGCAATGCTACCATCTCTCTTTCTCTCTCCTTCTATTACTATTCCCCTGATTCTCTCATTATATCCCTATAGTTCTCTCTCCTCCCCTATTTTCATACTTCCATTCCCCTCTCCCTCTCTCCCACAATTTTTCATAATTCCATTTCCTTCTATCTCTCCCTAATATTTCATGTTCTATCTCTCTTCTCCCTCTCTCATGACACCTCAGTCCTCACTCATTTTGATTTCCTTCTCTTTCGCCTTTTTGTCGCTCAATATCTATCACTTTTGATCAATCGGCGGCATCAATGGTGCATGAGAAAAATGTCCAACGGCATCGCCGATGTTCGGTTGATAAATCCTGATCCGCCACCGGTAGCTGTGTTGATAGGATCTGAATCAAGATAAGAATGTAGTTATTGATATAAATAGAACTGATGCTTCAGCTCAATTTTATCAACCTGGTGCAGCCAGAATATGGGTAATTTTTACCTGGAGGCCTGACAATTGATGCAGGTAGGGTATATTTGCTTAAAAACTCCATCCACTGCGCCAGAAACTTGGATGAAAGATTGTAAGAGATGACCCCCTTGTTTTTGATGTTTCATCATAGAAATCATACTGTTTTACCAAAAAGCTGCCTGAAGACATGGCAGGGAGGGAAAAAATTTCTCTTTGAGAACAAGAGAGATACCCCATGTGATGTTCTCTGATACCAACCCAGTGAGAAAGAAACAGTTAGTGCATGATGCAATGAGATGAGATGAGATGAAAGATACAGAATTCTCTTCCTCATTGTAGCTACCCATTTCCACCGCCAACTCCATGGTTTAAATTCCACCTTCTCGTTGACGCTTGGAAGATCCCAAGTTCTTAGGGACGAACCCTCTATCGAGATTGTGGGAATGTGATCTACCTCTTCCACTGCCTCCATTGTCACTACTGCTGCCATAGGTATCCGCCAAGAGAGACTTGAGGAACTTTACCATGGCCCCCTCCATCATCCTAACCCCTGTAGCATGGGGATCGTTGTTGCCTTTTGCCGCAGCAGTTTCCAGAGGCACGTCAATGCCGCCCTCCTGTGACAGGATGCAGGATATGGTATGCACTGCAGCTTCCAGCATTGGTGGGAGAGGCTCACGCGGACGTTTTACCTGTTCAACACAAGATGAAGATTGATGAAGATGACAGTGATGATGATGATGACAACCACCCATGACTATGGCAAAGGTGATCCAGACGATGACGATAAATATGACAATGAAATGATGATGACGACAATGATGCTAATGGTGATAACAATGATGATAGATATGATCCCAGCGAGAGGACGAGGTTCAGTTATGATTTTGACCATGATTATGATGATGACGATGATGACAAAGAATATGATGAAGATGGTGATAACAATGACAATGGACATGAACACGCCAAGGACAATGATGATGATGATGACCATGATGACGATGATGAAAACAATGCAAATAGTGATCAAAATGATGATGGAAATCATGCGAGTGAAAGGAAGAGCTTCGATGATGATAATGATGAAGATGATGGTTATGAGGGCGATAGCTTCTACATCAACAATCATGATATGTACATATAGATATACGTCCCTATATGCTTTGATGAAAATAATATTGATAATGATGGCAATAATGTTGATGACAAAGAAAATGAAGAAAATGGTAATAACAGAGACAATGATGATGATAAGGATGACAATGAGGCCATGGCAACGACAGCAGTGGCATCAAAATGAACCTCCCATCGATAATTATGATGAACATGATGAAAATCTCAGAGACTCATTATCCCATTGCATACCTTAAATAAGATGGCAGCCGCCAGGTGTTCCCTCAAACAATAAATCTGTGCAGCATCGATTGCTGTTGACTCAAACATCAGCCATCTATCGATGACAAGTGAGATGGCATTTTCAGGGGATGACATGATCTTGTCCTCCTTGGGAGCCTTAACTGCCATCTTGGCATCATCACCATCATCTTCACTGGCAGACGAGATTTCCATAGCCCCCTCATCCTGAATTTTTCTATCCTCATTGAGTGGGGCAACTGCAATCTCTGTCGCCACCAAGAGAAGAGGAAACGGGCTGATCACGGTACTTTTCCTTATAAACATCCTGCCTTCACCGCGAGTTATCTCATCGTAAATCAACAGCTTCTCTTCAGTTGACTTACTGAATGTAAGCTTGAAATTGGAGGAATGGGGGTGGATGGCGGCTTTGGCGCCATTGACAATTTCTACGACGGCTCTCTTTGGGCCCTGCTGTGGCAAAAAGAGTTTTCCCACCAATGGGTAGGCTCCAGCAGTGAGAACAGCCCTCAGAATCCCAGGACGCTGTGAGTTCAAGCTACATCTAGAAAGATCATCATCTGAGATGAACCCATTCTTCATGAGCTCACCTTCGAGCTGTCGCCGCATCCCATGGATCATGTTCATGGTCGCTGAGGAAACATAGAACATGGAGCAAAATTTTCCCTCAAGGCCCCGATCCTTTGCCCGCCGCCAAAAGTCATATGCGGCTATTATTGTGAGGTGGTCGCTGAGCCCACCATAGAAAGAGGAGAGCTTGGACTTCGCTGTCTCAGCTTTTTTTCTCTCTATTGGAGACAAGGGAAGGACAAAAGGTTCCCGGTAATCTGCGGCACAAGCGAGAGTCAATGCCGGGTCAAGACAGTGCATGAGGATAGCAAACAAGAGCATCTTGCTGATTGATGGATGGACCGGCAAAGAACTGAGCCTCTCTCCAAGTTCCGTGAGATTTTCTTCAGGAGTCAATGCCCCAATATCTTGAAGAACAAGGATTCCATTGCTTATGGCTGCTGAAACTGGGGGATCCATGATCTTTTGTAAGAAATCCATTATATTGCAGTTGGCATCCAGCAACTTCACCTGCCAAACCCCAAAAAGAAAAGTTAAGAGTTTAGGGTTTTGATTAAGTTAGATAAACATGCAAAAAAATTTAGACTAAAATTGCTGAATGTCAAAATTTCTTTCCAAGAACAAAGTTTAGGATTTGAGATTTCATTTAATATCAGTGCCTGAATGTACGTTTTTAACCAAAAACAAAGTCTATGCTTCAGGCTTCACAATTCATTTTTAGGTTTAAGTTAGATAATAAACAAATGTCATGATTTTCATAGGAAACAAGGTTTGGGTTCAGTATTACCAAATGTTAATATTTCTATTGAAAACCATTTTAGGGTATAGTTTGATAACAACAACAGATGATAAGATTTTTTTCTCGATCATAAAGTTTAGGGTTTATTTTATGTTAATAACTGAATGATAAGTTTTTTTGTCCCAAAAAAAGGTTCAGACTTAGTTTGATATTGATAAGAAAATGCTAATATTATTTTCCTAAAAAGGGTATAGAGTTTATTAAGATAATAATAACCAAACGTTAATGGATTTCAGGTCAGAAACTCAGACATACCTGCAAGCAAACCTCCTCAATTGGCATCCTCTTGATCTCAGGAACTTGATGATCTGGCAAAGATGCTGCTCTCGCCCTTGAGAAGAGATGGTAGCAAATTCCTGGTTGACAGCGGCCCGCTCTCCCTTCACGCTGCCTCGCACTAGCTTTCGATACCCAAGAGGAATACAAAGTGGAAACATTGTTATAAGGATCATAGCTCTTCTCCTTCATCCTTCCACTATCAATCACAAATACGACATCATCGATGGTGATCGCAGTTTCTGCAATGTTGGTTGAGAGCACGATTTTCCGAGCCCCAGGTGATGCCCTCTTGAAGACCTTCTTCTGCTCAGAAGACGGGATCATTGAATGCAGAGAGAGAATGAGAAATTTCTTTGGGTCCTTGAAGTTCGGGCAGGCAAGCAATCTTTCTCTAGTCTGATTTATGTCATCCCAACCAGGGAGGAAAACTAAAATTGCACCCTCGGCAGAGTCAATGCATATCTTCCTCAACAAGCTCAAAATTAAATGAGTGTCTATGAGCTCAGGGTTTGCTTTTTCCAAGTACTTATCAAGGAGATCTCGCCTTTCGGTCGACCCGCGATTACTCTTCCACATGTGTTCTTCTATGATTTCAGACACCTCCCCATGATTATTTTGCTGTGCCCAGTCCAGACCATTTTTTCCATCCTTTGACCGCAAACTGAAGTCAACACCTAGAGAGAGAAGCGTGCAGACATCATTAACTCTCCCTCCTGCAGCAACAACCATGAGAGGGGACATGCCAGTTGTTGAATGCTGATAGTTGACCAGCGATGACTTAGGGTTTGAAGAAACCAGCTCCATCAAGGGCTCAAATTCATCGGAAAATTGAGCAAGATCAAGAGATTCCTCCAAGCATGTTTTGTAATCCTCATCCAGCTCGAACCCGTCTTCATGCTCGCTCACAAGCTCAAGTTCTAGATGGTTGTTGTCAGTGGAATGAAGGATGGAGAGCACATCTTCTAGATAAAAGGTTTTGACCTGATGAAAGAGAAAAAGTCAAAACGGAGAACTGAAGAAAAGGAGAATTTTATTTAATCATGATCTTGGACAAACACTCACAGGGAAAGTAAACCCAGGAACTTGGATAACAGGGCATCCACCGAAGTATTGAGAAAATCTATCAGCGTCAATAGTCGCACTCATGAGGATCTATAAAATTTAGCAACAATAAAAGCATGTTACTATCATAAATGGAGGAACATAAAATGGAATTTACTGTTTAGCTGACCAGTCGAAGGTGTGGACAGAAAGGCAGCATATCTCTACAATGATCCATTATAAGATAGAGAAACAGTTAGATCTGAATAGGATTGTGAAAATGAACTGGAAGAAAATACCATTTTATGATCAAATACCTGATGATTGCCAGCATGAAATCAGAAAAACGATCTCTCTCGTGAATTTCATCCTGAGAAACAGACAGGGTAAGCAAACTAAGATTTGGACATCATTAGTTTTGGGACTTCAAAAAAAAAAATTTCAGTCAGATGACCCACAACATCAAAATCAAATCATATAAACAGAGTATAAAGAGGGACATCAGGGTGAAGAGAAATTCCAGAGCTAAACATGCTCAGGCTTGGGGTGTGCAGGGATGGGTGACTGCCAGGGAAGAGGCACACCAGGGAGGAGAAGAACGCTGGAGTTAGCCATGCTCAGGCTTAAGCAGAGCAGGGATGGGTGCTAGGGTGAGACAAACAGGTGATCCTGGGAACAGGTGTACCAGGGTGAGACAAACTCCAGGGTGAAGGGTGCTCAGGCTTGGGCAGTCCAAGGATGGTGACCTCTTGGGTGGGTAGTACTTGGACCAGGTTATCGCTGATTTTGGGTGATCATCCCTTAATGTTAAAAAAAATCATATGAACAGAATATTCAAGATTATGTTTTAATGATAGCACATGAAACCGGGTATTGGTTTACAGAAACCAATACCTGAGAGTCTTGAGGTGTTCTATCCCTCTCTCACTCACTATTTTGATATATAATTCTCTTACTAAATCTCTCTCACACACAAACACTATCTTAGTGAGTCTCTTTCTTTCACCAACACTCTTTCTCGCACTAAATATCTCTTTTTCTCTCACTCAGTAATTCTCTTTCTTTCACCAACTCTAACTCTATCTGAGTCTTCCTCTTTCCTCCCACAAATCAGACAAAGTTGAACTCTCAAAAACTCCGATGATCAAAGATATGAATCAGTAAATCATTTTCTTAACATTGACCAAAAAAGAAACCAATCAGTAGATAAATCAAGAATGGAATAAAATTGTTACCACAATAATGTGGGTTATCCTGGAGATTCTATCCCTTGAATGACCTGTCAAATATTCTGACTTCGCCTTTGACTTTGACTTTGATTTTGATGTTGACCTTGACTGAGACAAATCAGCACTACTGCTGATCAGCACTCTCAAGAGAATCCCATTGGTGCAAAACATGATTGAGGAGTCCTTCCCACCTTTGGATTCCAGACGTATCTGAAGTCATGAGTAGAACTGTACATAAGTTAAATCAAGAAATCTCCAAAAATGATAAGAATCAAATATATTGTCGAATAAACTATTTTTCAGGATGATGATGGTGATGATTAGGGTGACGAGGACAACATCAGAAAAGGACATCGAATGAGCACATGGATGCATCAATGATTATCTCCTATACTACAATATGGTATTCCCTTAAATGATACGAACTGTATATCATATAACATGATTTTTTTTTTTGAAAAGAGAAAGAGGGGCCCCCGAAATGGACCCCCCCGATGTCATTGAATTAATGACTGAAACAATAGAAAAACGACACTATAGGAGTACAGGGGTCGCTATGCCTAAACCGACTCAGTTCCATAATGACACCAGTCCCCTCGCTTCGTGCACTACTGCATCCGCGGAGGGGATTCGACCCCTGAACACCACCTCATTTCGGTGGTTCCATATAGTCCAAAGTGTGGCAAAGATGAGGTGCCACTCTGCCCCCCTCCGGTAAGGGCCGTCCGCCATTGATCTCCAGAAGACTTCCATTGAAGACAACTGAGCCCGAACGCCTTTGGTCATAGTCCACACCGCCTGAGCCAATGAACACCTAATGAAGAGATGATCACAATCCTCCAAAGATGCCCCGCACAGCGCGCAATCAGCTGAAGAGTGGGGATCCCATCGTTGCTGGAGGGATCTCGTCATCAATCGCCGTCTCAGGAGAAGCCAAAGGAAAACCCGGATCTTCAATGGGATGCGGCTTCTCCATATACGTCGCCATAGCCTCAAGAACATCAGGTCCTCTTATCCCGCCTGTGCCCTAAGGCGTCAATGGGCTGCCCGGAACAGAGAAACTCGCCTCACACCACGTCCACCCATCCTGCCCCTCAGTACGTCGCGTATCCGCTAGCAGCCCCTACAAACGAATTAGTTCAGCCGTCCGCTGGTCGGACAACGTTGCGGGCATGGGCGGGGCCCACGCGTCGTGCCAAGCTTGAAGCGCGGCGCACTCAGGATCTGTAGCGAGAGCGAACAACCGGGGGAAGGACTGGCGTAATTGCCCAATCCTCGACCACTTGTCCGACCAAAACCGAAAGGATGTCCCGGAGCCCAGCTTGGGATAAAATAGGGCCTGCACTACCGCGAAAACTGGACGAAGGGAGGACATGAATGCCGAATTGCCTCTCTGTGGGGTCTGCCATTTGAGCCAATCGATCGAGGCTCCGTAGCAGTCATGGAGTAGCACCGACAATAGATCCCCTGACGGTTGGAGTAGGCGGTTCACCCACTTGGTCAATAACGCCAAGTTGGTATGTTGCAAAGACTGAACTCCCAGTCCGCCTTGAGAAACCGGGCGACAAACGGTCTCCCATTTCACCAACGCCGTCCCTCTTGCCTCCTCCGGGCGAGATCCTCGCCAGAAAAAACCCCGCATCACAGACTCCAGTCGACGTCGCACCCCCACTGGCATCCGGAAGATGGACATGAAGTATGTGGGGATGGCTGACAAAACCGCCTTGAGCATTACGAGGCGCCCACCACGCGATCAAAGCCGTGCCCGCCACCCTCCTAGACGCGTCTCCACCTTATCCAATACCGGCTGCCAGTCTCGGATACGTAGCCGACGATCCGCAAGGGGCACACCCAGATACTGGATCGGTAAAACACCAATAGGAGTCGACAAAATCCGAGAGCAGCCCGCCATCTCATCAGCGGAAAGACCAAAGCCAATAAAGGATGACTTCGCTCGGTTAAGGCGAAGGCCGGAAAAGTCTGAAAAATATCCATCATGACGGATATTGTGTGCGCGGCCGCCCAAGATCCCCTGAATAAAAAGTAGTGTCGTCGCATATTGCAGTAGGGGGATGCCTCCCGGGGAATGCTAGGGGGTCTGAAATCTCGTAATATGGCCTCTCTTGCCACGGTTGCAAAGTGCACACCGCCAATGCGTCCGCCGCAAGAATGAAAAGTAGAGGTGCCAGTGGACATCCCTGCCGAATGCCACGCAGAGGATGAATCCAGCCTCCTTGAGGACGCCTGTTAACCAGAATGGCCAAGGAGACGGTCGTCACGCATTGTTTCACCCATCTAATCCACGTCTCTGGGAAACCTCGCCGCCGCAGTACATTCCACAAGAAACTCCAGTCCACGAGAATCATAGGCCTTGGAAAAGTCTACCTTCCATAGGAAACCCGGGGTGCTGTCCCGACTCCACGCGGCGACTATTTCCTCGGCCATCACTATGCTGTCGGACATCTGTCTACCCGGCAAGAAAGCGGACTGGAATGGGCTAATAATCGCTGGAAGGACCAAAGCGAAGGCGATTGGCTAGCACCTTCACAATGATCAAATAAATGGAGTTCGACAACGATATCGGCCTGAAATCTCTAATGAGCTCCGCCCCCTCGATTTTCGGTAGTAGAATAATATAGGCCTTGTTCAACCGGTCCATGTTACAGCGACCAACCCTGAAATCTTCTATCATCGCCATCACTTCAGCACCGACTATGTCCCAACATTCTAGATAGAAGAAGACCGGTATGCCATCTGGCCCAGGGGTGCCCTCCAAATTCAGGCCACGTATTGCCGCTTTCACTTCATCTTGTGAGAATGAGGCAATCAAATCCTGCTGCTGTACGGGCAATAGAACAGATGCCCCAGTGGCTCGCCATCGCCACTGATTAGCGGGACCGCGGCGGTAAAATTCCCGAAAGTGATCTGCAATAGCCTGGCCTATAGTGGAATGACCGCTCAAGATGCGTCCCCCAATCTGCAAGCGACGGATACAATTCTGACGTCGCCTCCCGTTCGCGCTCTGGTGAAAAAACCGCATGTTGGCGTCCCCAGCCGCGAGCCAAAGTAGCCGCGACCGCTGTCTCCAGTCCATCTCGATCCGATAATCCACTTCAGCCACCTTGCGTTGACTCATCTTTCGCTCCCTATTTTCATCTGCCGATAGTGGATGCAAATCCTCCGCCTCATCCAATAACCGGACCCGCATAAGGGCAGCATCCCTGGCCTGTGTACGCGTAGCTCGAATTTGCCTCCGCATGTCAAAAAGATGATGGCGTAGATCTTTTAGCTTGGTGGCGAGTTGATCCGCTGTTTGGCCGAAGGTACTCCGGGACCGCCACCACTCACTAATGTCAGCTTTGAGCTTTTCGTCCCGAAGCCACGACCGGTAAATAACATGATATACTGATTGTTCTCACTCTCTAGCAAGGTCATGGGTAAGGGAGGGCTAGCAACGTGGAGCTTAATAAGGAACCAAATGCCACATTGAAGGTGAAGCTTATCCCCTTCAGGGAGGTAGATCAATGAAGTAGTTATTATCTCAAATGACGTGAAGCTTAGTGGCCCTCCTAGACGAAAATCTCTCCAACTTGAGTCTCGCCATTATACAATCTCCTATCCTAAAGGCAAAAATCATTGATGAGAATCAGTGACTTGGTTATATGATGCATTAATACTCGTGATACGATGAATATCCTTATGTAGACTCCAAATATATTGGACAGAAAACTCAACTTCATTAGAGAATGTACCATGCTTGGACATAGGGGGGAGGTTGGTAGGCTTGCATAGCATGTACATGCACAACCTCAAAAGAGCTCCTGCTAGTGATACTATTGGCAAAGGCATCATAGGCAAACTTAGCATATAGAATGAACATATCCCATGACTCGAGGTTATCCCCAAACAAAGACCATAGAAGGTTGCCTAAACTGCAATTGACTACTCTTTGATCATCAATATGCAGGTGAAAGGCGATAGAAATTTTGAGTTTAGTCCCTAAAAGATGCCAAAGTGTTTTCCGAAAGTATCTTGTGTAACAAACATCCCTATCAAACACAATAGTTTTTGGAAGACCATGTAATGTGCACAACATCATTGAAGTAGAGATGGGCGACTCAAGAAGCATTAGAAATTTTCAAGAAAGCCATGAAAATGAACTGATTTTGAAAACTAGTCAACAGTAACCGCAGTGGAATTGTGACGCCTATGAGAATGTGGGAGATAAATTCAATGTTATTTTCTTCCCAAGGTTCAAGGGGAATGGAAAGAGAGGTATAGAACTCGTGTTTTGCTTAACTTGCCTATCTAGGGAACACACTCTACAAAGTGAAATGACTTTAGCTACATCCCTTTATAAGGAAGGCCAATAGAATAGGTGCTCGATGACTGCTCAAACCTCTCGCATGAATCTAACAAACTAGAAAATCCCAAAGGGACATGCAAGGAATATTTCTATACATTGAATGTGGTTAAAATATGACTCAGTCATATCATGCATCATTCCTTACATTTTTAATTATAATATGGCACTAACCCACTTGACTTATCCAAATTCAAATGGTTGAATTTTCACATTTTTATGAATTATGTGGATGTGAGGGCTTAGGTGAACTATAATGAGAGCATAGATATTTCTTTTCAAAAAAAAAAAATGAGAGCATAGATACAAATTATCCATAAGGAGAGTGATGACGTATCATTTGTGCATTCATTTATTTTATTATAGATATAATTTAAGGTGTGCCTATGTTATTTTTATTCTATGCAGTTGCCTATGTAAGGTCTACCTCTCTTCAACAAAACTGACCACTTCTATTCTAACTTAACTTCTTCGATGCTCAACTCTAGCTTTCACTATGATGGCAAAAATAAATCATTATATTCCAAACTAGTATTTTCTTTCATCAGAGTTTGCAACAAACCCATCATAAAAGATATTTCAATACCTTATAACCGATATTTTCCCCAACTGTTTCACCTCTTTCATAAGCAATCCTCTCAGCAACTACAAGAAAAATAAGAGCATGATATTATTTATGAAGAATCAAACAACCTAAAGATGAGATGAATTGGAAAACTAACCAGACATGGCTGATAGACGTCTAGGTTGGGTGCACATGATCTTACAAGATTTTCCTTCACGCCACATTGATTCCAACAGGAATTGTGGAACCTGAAAACATTTAATCAAAACTAATAAGTAATCCACCAAAACCTGAAAAAGAATTTCTAGGAGCCCAGACTTCAAACTTATTCACTGAGATAAAGACATTAATGAACTAGGAATTTGAAGGCCAAGAGCCCAACATCCACATTTGATACCGCCACCAGAACATTTCAAAAGATGTGTATAATGATGCAATGTGGCCCAGAGGAAAATATCAAATCTCAACCCCAAGCTTGCAGATTTGGGAGGAGATCCAATGTGGCATTGAAGAAGATTCAGGGGAGTCTAAAATAAGAGAGTGAAGATGGGGAGAGAGAGACAAGGAGAATAGAAGACCATGGGCTGGAGGGACAAGAAGGGTTAGGATTGACATAGCAACGAGAAGTAAAAGAGGAATCAGGAGGGTCAAGGTCCATAAAAGAGGATTTAAAGAGGTAACTTGGGGCTTGTGGACTTAATATGGGACCCCGAGAGCTGAGCTGGCCGAGGAGTAGGTGGAGAAGGTAATAAATAGCAGAGGAGATGGTAAGTCAATTATGGAGAGGGAATAGACAAATCTTGGAGGGAGGACTGCATCAAGAAGCGAGGCTGCATTCGGCAAGGTGACTTGAGGATATCCTAACAGGTATGACATCATTGTAATCCATCTTCTCTTCTGTGAGGATCGAAAGTCAGTAGATCCACTACAGTGTTCTTGAAGATACAGTTACAATTCTTTTGCAGTTACAAATTCTTAAAGTTCTAGATTGGAACCGTATCAAAATAGTACAGTGATTCTTCCATCCTTCACCTACCTTGAACTGATTTTTTTACTTTCTAATCTACTGGGCTGCGAACAAGCCCAGCCCACTATATCACAGCCTTTTTTTTTCAACATTAAAGGATGATCACCGGAAATAGATCATGATGTATATTGTATTGAGTCAAAAGGAGGCATTTTTGGAGTGAAAGTGCAATATCTGTCTCAACTTTCAGATATTAAATTCTCACTTGATACCTTAATGCACTTTCCTGTTTTCTTTAGATTTAGTAAAACACAACAAGTCAAACAATTTTCCACTCTACATTATTGTCGGAATCTTATACAATCAGACATTGGTGAGCTCATCAACTATCTTCAACCTGTGTGAACCTGGAATGATCCTGCTTAGATCACCCCTTTGTGTGGTCTGTTCTGAGTTACTCTCCTTAGACAAATACATAAGCAACCTACAGGAAAATAAAAGGTCTCAAGCTTCACTAGAATGAGACATTTTTGTTTCCAAAAGTCGATATAAAGCAAGTGACATTCTATTAAAAAGATTCCACTTTTCTAAAAAGTGTTTCCATGCAATGCTATAAATGTACCATAAAGAAGGAGAGGCAGAGATCTCGCAACCTGAGTAGTCTTACCGCAACCAGTCTCCCCAGATATTAGCACAACCTTGGTGTCAAAAGTGGAAAATACGTAGTCACAATGTCAGATCAATTTTTCAGTAGATAAAAGCATTCAAGTAAGAAACATGGAACCAAGTATCAAAATCAGTGGAAAAGCTATCCCCATCACTATTCCCAAGTACAAAATGTCATTAGAAATAAAAATCATATTTTTAATGATATTAAAATGTATACTCAATACCACTGAAGTTACAATCCCTACTATCATTCCAGCATGAAACGATTATCCAGCTGTCATCAAAGTCTCCTAGTAAGGATGGCCAATCCTAACGGGATAGACAATCCAATCAGGATTAGTATCAATTCTGTGAGAATTATGATGTTTGCCAAGAAGGATTTAGAAGACAGAGAGAGAGATTGAAGGTTGGCAGGAAGAACACAGTAGACAGGTAAAAATCACCTACTTTCATTAAATGCATGTGTACATGTATTTATAGGAGAGTACCGGAAGTTAGGCTAGCCGTTACAACGGCTAGCTCTAACGGCTAGTAAAAACTAGCCGTTGTAACGGCTAGTTTTTCTAGCCGTTACCCAATCTGTTTAAGCAGATTGGGTAATCGGCAAAATTATGGGTCCTTTTCTGGCCCAATAATTTTGCCGTCATAACCTGTCTATATTAACTATATTATCATATACTACTTATTACATTCAGTCCATAGGCTCATCTATACATGAATTCATAACAAATTCAATCTGCATCCACACATGCTCAATGATCAGAGCGAAAGGCATTTTCTGGAATTGCGCCCGACAATTGGCATGATGGATCATTGATTCAATTGACAAAAACATTCAATCCACAGCCACATCCATGAATTGTGGCCATCAGATCACATCCATTGGCAAAAAATAGTCCTAGTGAATCTGGATCGTTGATCAGGATTGAATGGCATTTTCTGGAATTGTGCCCAACAATCAGATAGGCAGATTGCCGATCTGACCAACATTCAATCCACAGCCATATCCACAAAATGTGGTTGTCAGTTCACATTCAAGGGCCAACAATAGGCCTAGTCAATCCAGATCATCCATCCACATCTAATGGGCATTTGTGAAGATTATGATGATCAGATCACCGAATTGACAATCTGAAGATCACAGCATTTTTTTTAATAATATGGGCTACCAGATGATCTTTAATTAGATCAAAGGGCCAAGATTTTTCCCGTTCATAGGAGTACTACCGCATATAACTCGCATTAATCTTGAACTCTAAGAATATGCATTAAGCTACATCAACCTCGTTGAAAAAAAAACAAAGGAAGTTAGAGAGAACATACCTGGTTAGACTCCACAGTTGATGTTATAACATCTTTAAAGGCTGCAATTGGAAGTCGAGATCTTGCTTCCAATATCTAAATAAATTCAAACGAAACAAATTAAAATAGGTAAAGAAGATTCATTTTTTTCAAAACATACACAAAAAGATATAAACTAAGAGGAGAAATTTCATTAAATGTGGATCAAAGTTTCCCATGTTACTAAATATCCAGTCTAGAACTCTACCTTCAGTCTAGATAAAACACCCCAACTCTAACTCGTGAGAGAAAAAAGTATTGAATACTAGAAGACGAGTATTACAATAGAATAACCCTAATTTACAAAAAAAATAACAGTGAGACCTTTTTCAGCGGGGGATCATTCTCCACTTTTTCTGCAAAAGCACTCAACCGCTTTGAAATCTCCTCTTCACTAAATGAAGGCTTTGAGAAACTTTTATCTCTCTTTACATGGCTCTTTTTCTGACTAGAATTTTCGGTGGGATTATTTTCCCTTGGGTTTGAATCCGGAGGATATCTGATGAAAAAATCTTGCAATATTAATCTTGTAGGTTCCGCAAATTTCAAAGACTTCAGATTTTGTTCCTGCTGCATTGAAGATGGCTTTTTCTTCCTCTTGAACACCGATAAACAGCGGCGATCTCCATAACTGTTCAAAGACAATAAAGAAAAAAGATCAGAAAGAGATAAGAATTTGTAAATCTCCAGCATATATAAGCCACCTGATATTCTAAGAACATGGTCAAAGAGAGATTCAAAATTTCAAAAATGCTATGATTGTACAAGTTTCTTTTTTAGTAAGTAGCACTCACCCAGTGCTCTTTGAAATCAAACCCATCTTCTTGCAGAGTTCATGGACTACAGCTCGGTCGAATTTACTCAAATCCGCTTCAAATGTATATACTTCACAAAGGGAGAAGACAGATAGATAAATAATTAGACAGAAAGAGAGAGAAAAAAATAGATCACAGGAGAAAGATTGAATCCTGTTAAAGCCCAGAGAAAGAACAGAGAAATGAAAGAGTAAAATGTAAGTGGATTTACCCGAATCTGCTTCAAATGTATGTAATTAGACAGACACAGAAAAACAGAGTCTAAGAGTAACAGAAACTACCACACCGAAAGAAAAACAACTGGTAACCACGAATCACAGAAGAAAGATTGAATTTTTAAAAGTCCTGTGGGAGAACAGAAAGAAAGCAAAGAACTAAATTAAGAGCAAGGACATCCAGAAATAAACCATCTATAACAATCAATCAATCACAGAAGAAAGATTTTCATCGTTTTAAAGCCCTGAAATAACAACAGAAAGAAATAAAAGAGTAAAATCATGAGAAGAGAGATGCTACATATAAAGAAAACCATCTATAACCACAAATTACAGAATAAAGATTGCGTCTTTATAAAGCATTGAAGAACAACAGAAAGAAATAAAAGAGCAAAATTAAGAGGAGAGAGATAGTACAAATAGAAAGAAAACTGTCTATAACCATAAATCACCGTCGAAAGATTGCATCTTTCTAATGCCCAGAGGGACAACAGCAAGAATAAAAGAGTAAATTAAGATTAAAGAGAAGCTACGCCCAGAAAGAAAGAAAGAAAGCAACCAACAACCACGAATCACAGAAGAAACATTGCATTTTAATAAAGACCAGAGGAAGAACAGCTACAATGCATCCTTTTAACTACAAAAGTAAATGAAAGAAGAAAGAATGCATCCTTTTAACGCCCACAATAAGAACAGAGAAAATGAAGAGCAAAATGAAGACAACCTTCCGACTCGGAAGATCGAAACTCCTCGAGACACTGGCTAATTCGGATGCGAGTAGCCTCCGTTACAACCTTTGACCTCTCTCCCTCCCCATCAGCTCCCTTCCATCTTCCTTTCCTACCCATGTAAGCTTTTTTTCTCTCCCCGCTTTCTTTCGGTGTGCAAAGAAGAAGAAAAATAAGAAGTCGGCTTCGATCCAGTACTGCAAAGCTTGTAGTTTCTTCTGTCTGCTCTTGACTCAGTTTTTATGAACCCGGGTACTCTCGAACGTACGGGCTTCCGGGGGGAGGGCGGGGGATATGGCTATAAAATTAGGTCAGCGCTCGACACTGTACCACCATCTCTGAAATCTCTGAAAGATAGTTTTTTCTGGGTTTCATAAAAAAGAGTCGTTTGGATTTCTTCTAGCGTAAAAGTTAATTTTTCGCTTCACATTTTTCTCGAATTTCCATTTCTTCATGCTACATGCAAGTCATTGATTGCTTCAAAGTCTAATTAATTCTTCGAAAAAGGGGTAATCTTTTGAAGAATTGCGCTTCAGATTTCACTTGAAGAACTCTCATTTGCTTCCGCAATGATGCTCAATATTCACGAGTAAAATGCTATATGCATATCAATAGGATGCGAAAAAAGTACAATCAACAAATAATCAAGCAAAGGTTATTTTGATTATTGATTGGGGCATTGTATACCTCCCCATGTCATTATCATCATAAAGGAATGGAAGCAAAGAATGTTCAATAAATGAGAGGAGTGATAACATGCAATCTATACATGAAATTATATGATTAGTTATGCAAATTAAGGCATAAAACATTACATTCTTATGCATGTTATCATGTTTTGAGTGTATATCTATCATTACGTGAAAATTTAAGTTATAATATTAAAATGTACTATTTTTAGGGATCATTATGAATAATTAAAAATAAATATGTGAGAGTAGATTATTCCCACTTTTATATTTGAGATTATGATTAGGTTTCAATGTTAAATAATGAGAGAAAAATATTTTAATATGCACTCATTTATTTTTCTAGCTTTATTTTATAATAGAAATGAGTGTATTTTTTAAATAAAATATTATTCTCTTGTTATTTATTAAATTTAACTTTTTAAAATGATAGATTATTTAACTTTGCAAGATAAATTTGGATTAATTTAGAGTTGTATTTTTAAAGTTATGAATTTGCTAATTTTTAGGAATTTTAATAAAATTTGTCTATTTTTTATGAACTTATTTGAATTTATTTTGAATTAAAAAAATAAAAAATGATAAAAATCAGATTATGTGTCTCAACATGACAGCATGTGCGCGCGTCACGTGGCACACATGTGTGTGTATACGCCCGCCATTAGTGAGTTAAGCATTCATTAATGGACTTTTGCTAACCCACTAAGACCGCTCCCTTTGTATACTTGTGTTTTTGTCTCGATTTCTATCATGTGGGACTATTTCTCTTTATTTTTATGTGCACAAGACGTGGCGCAATCTGGAGCATGCGATCGCATGAATAAATCACGATGGTCGATTTTACTTAAATAGGGGGGTACATGACTCGTAAGGGTTCGTCATCAAATTGTTTTAAAAGGACTTAATCTCTGACGTTCATCTAGGGAGTTATAACGGCTGAGACTAAAAGCGACCGATGGCCTCTCATGGACATGTGTATACATCCAGAGCGTTTGATGACGATCAAACGGCAGGCGTTTCACGACGTTTCTTCTTCACGCACGACGTGGCAAAGTTTGAGTGTTCCATCTTCGATCAAACAGACACAAATTAAACATAATGATTCACATCCAAGGGGTGTTTGAGAGTGAGATTTCTGTTAAGACGTCCTCTGGATTGCCGAAATTCAGCTTTGAAATCACAGAATGAAAAGCCCTTGATCTGGAGATAAATTAGATCATTTAAAGCACGACTTTAAGTTTGATTATATGTTTTCCTCCTAATCTCTCATCATGTATCATTATATTTCAATTTTGAATCGTAGATTAATCAAATTTTAGATAATTTCTTGGTTTTCTCTCTCTTCGCAATCAATTTTTCCTTCTTGATTTCTCCACAAATACTGATTTAAATCGAGTGATTTTTAATTATGTGGATTCGTCTTGGAGTTTTCTTTCCTAATTTACTAAAATACCTAATTTCTCACATCAATTCCTTGTCCAATTTGATTGAATTTCAAGAAATACTTTGAAAATCCCTAAATTCTCCATGAATTCGACCCTTATTCACCATTATACTCTTTAATTCTTGATTATAATTTTAAATTGATGAGTTTAGAAAATATTTTGACACGTCTCCATGTGTTTTCAATGACCGCACGGATTCGTATCATGAATGAGGCCTACACCTTCAGTTACAGGGTGGGTCATTACAATAGAATGAAGCGGGAGAGGAAGAAAAAATTACGTTTAGGTCCATAGAGGCCCACTCACGCTCCCCCTCAAGAAGGATCATAAATGTCAAACATATCTATCTTTCTATGTAGACTATTATATGATATCAACATTCGTACTTTTGATGAAGATGTCTCCAAGTTTATCCAATGATACAACTCGAGGTGTCATGTTCAGTGAGTTGGTACTCTGTCACGAACACTGTGGCAATCCTCATCAATGTGCTTGTTAGCTAGTGAACTAATGAATAACTCATAATGAGGATTTTTTTAGTTATCATGGTACATTAATATAGGAGTAAATACTGTAATTTTATTGTAAGAGACCCCACCCACATCATTTCATTACATTTTAGCCTACATATCATGTCAATTTTCCTGGATTTTAAAACTAGATATGACATTCTACTTCTTTATTTATGAAGAGAACAAGGTAGATGCAATATTTGGATGTGGATTTTTCATTAACTTTATGACCTACATAACCAAACTTTAACTAGAAAACACATCGATTGTTGCATAAATCGACTAAGAAGACCAATAGTATGGAAAATATTTGGGTAGCTAAACGTAATATAGATCATTTTCCCAATACTGATTGGAATCCTTGAAGAGATATGTAGTGTCCCAAAATTTGGGTCAAGAGCTAATTGGTGTTATGTTGTGTTTACATTGATGGAATTGGAGGGCACTTGATGCAATTTCCAATGCATCTTGGAAATAAATTAGATATCACCAAGATCGCTTCAGGGGAGAGGAAATTTATAGGAACATGCGAATAAAAAACAGGGATCACTTCTCCTCGGATGAAATCAAAATCATAACCTGATGAACTCGATCGCGTATGTTTTTCATCTTTGTTGTGCATCAATTTCATGAAATAAAATATAGTTCCTTAATTAGTATAGTGTCAGCAAGGCTCGAATCGACAGGGAGCTAAAGTAATGAGGTTATCTGTTTAAAAGAAAGATGAGGGCGTAGGAAGATGTGTGAGTTGGAATGCAATACGTGGAGGTGAGTATGAGAGATAATTTTGAGTTTATCTTCGAATTAAGATAGAAATTAGAAAATAGATGAGATAATTAGATAAATAGGGATGAAAATAGAGATAATATGATGGAAAGATGAGAAAATAGCTGGCGGTAGTAATGGATAAATGCACGATGAGGGTGAGAGTGAGAGATGCACGCGGAGATGATGTCAAAGCTATTACAATAAAATAAAAATAAAAAGAAAACACATGTCTATTGTATATGGAGATATTCCCAAGCCAAAATCCTATCTAGATCTTTGCACAAACCCTCGTTGGTGTGCCCGTCCTAGGCCGGGTGATGCTCGATCCGCTCCGCTCACAATCTTTGCTTGCTCCCTTTTCCACTACAAAGGTGAGCATCAAACATTGCTCATCCTTGGGTCTTGACCTCTGACGGAACTAATCGATGCGGTCGTTAATTGTACACTGATTCGTGTCAAAAATAAAACCAAATTTACCAATTTAATGATTTAATTACGAATTGAGGGGTATAATGGTAAATAAGGGTCGAATCCATTGAGAAATAAGGGATTTTCGAGAAATCTTTTGAAATTTGATCAAATCAGACGATGAATTGGTGATAGAAATTAGAAAAAATGGTAGATTTAGAAAGATAACTCAAAGACGAATCCACGGAAGAAAAAATCACTCTATTTGGATTAGTATTCGCGGAGAAATCAAAGAGCGAAGTTGAGAGAAATTTCCGAACGTGATTTAAAAGAAATCCGAAATTAAAGACTAAATTAAACTAAATTACGATCCTAAATTATAGATTGATGATACAAGACAAAAGATTAGGGGGAAAACATGTAATCTAACCCGAGATAGTGATCGTAATGATCCAATTAATCGACGAATTCAAGGCTTTTCATTCCACGATTTCTAAAACGAGCATCGGTGTTAAAGAGTCAAATTCTCCTTAATCGATCGACGAAATCTCACTTTTAATCACTCTGTGGACGCGAAAATGGGTCTAAAAGTGATTAGAAGCGAGAGATTCAAGGATAGATATGTTTAGATAGATCAATTGAGCGAAATCATCCAAGAATAGATATGTGGAGATTAGACGCATCTGGTGTACCCGATTAAGCCACGTACCCCTCTTCACTTAAGTGAAGATCGACGGTTGAGAGTGCATGCGCGATCGGACGTCCCACATGCTGCCACGTCGCATCCTCACCTTGATCGTTGATCGTGATCGATGAGACGGCTCTAATCGTGTCACGTCACCTGCACATTATTAAAATAATTTGGAAAATCAATTTTTAATTAGAAAATTTGATTTTTAATTCCGGAAAATCCTTAGAAATTTATTAAAAATTTAAAAAATTTCAGAAAAATTCTAGAAAAATCCTAAAAATTAGAAAATTCATAACTTTCAAAATACAACTCCAAATTAATCTAGAATTTTTTTTCATTGAATCAGAAATTCAATTATCTATCATTATAAAAAGTCAAACTATTTAAATAACAAGAGAATAAATTATTATTTCAAAAATACACTCATTTCTTCTTGAAAAACAAAACTTAGAAAAATAAACATAAACATTTTCTCTCATTATTTAACATTAAAACATAATTATAATCTCAAATTTAGATGGGAATAATCTATTCTAAAATATATTCTTAATTACACATAATTATCCCTAATTTAGTGTATTTTGAGATTATAACTTAAAATTGCATGAAATGTTAGAAATACACTCAAAGTATGATAACATGCATACAAATAGAATGTTTTTACCTTAATTTGTGTTAATAATCATGTTTTTGCGTGTTAAGATTGCATGTTATCAACCTCCTCTCCTTTTTCTTCTGGTAACATGATGCTAAGAGAGAGCCAAAAATGCAAGAAGAGAGAAAATGAAGGCTTTTATAGGTGGGTTCCTAGGGTTTGAGTGTAAAGAGAGGTAAAGAAGTCCAATTATTAAAATTATTTTTTAGCTTGATTCTTTGATCCAATGATATGGATGGATAGAGGGTTAAAAGATGAATCTAGAAATAAAATTTCAGCTCAAAACTCTATCTAGATCACGAGATATTTTTATTTTAATTTAGAGATATCCTAGCCGTTGATTGAGAGAGTGCAAAGTGAAATTTCTGTAAATTTATGACTTCTAAAATCGGAGGGGCATTTCTGTAAATTTTTACTTTAAGAATTTGAGGGGCATTTCTATAAATTTTTCACTTCAAAAATCGGAGGGGTGTCTCTATAAATTTTTATTTTAAAAATTGGAGTGGCATTTTCATAAATATTCTCAAAATCATAAAAGTCCCTAAAAGTTCAGAAAAAAATTCGAAGAAAGGTTCTAAAAAATCCCTAAATTTAAAAGATTAAATATCTCAAAAAATACGACTCCTTTTTCCATGATATTTTCTCCATTGGATCAAGAATTTAATCCTCTATATTTCATCCAAAAATATTTAAAATCATGAGAAAAATTTAAGGCCTCATTTAATAAAAATTAAGTTTGGTCTAACCTCCTTAAAAATAAGGAGATTAGCCCAGTATTCACTCTAAATCAATTTTGGATCATCCTAAAAACCTTATGATGATCCCTCCACCAAATCCAAACCTCATTTCTCACATTTCATACAAATATAGTTGGCTTGGTGTTCAAATTTAGATGAGAGTTGTTTCCTCTTTTCTCTTATCACCATTCATATTCATGCTTTCCTACTTGCATACCTATGTCCCTACATCCACATAACTCATAGAGAATGTGAGAATTCAACCACTTCACTTTGAAATAATTCAAATGGGGTTAGTCTCATTGTATAAGTAATTGAAAAGAATGATGCGTGATATGACATATTTATTTCTCTCCCAAATTAGCACTAAATATATGCAAGTTGAGTATATGAGAGAAATGAAATGATGAAATGCAAAAATATCATAAAAAACATGATAACGTGCATTATATTACCAAGAATTATGTGTTAAAACCCATTTATAATGATGAAAATGAATGCATCAATGACACGTTATCACACCCCTTTTGGTTCCTTGAATGTGATGCCATAAGCCACATACATGTCAGTCCTCCAACAAAGTCCTGCAACTTTTGTCCCAAAAAATCATCTCCTTATACATTATTAGAAGTAGTAGCCAATGTAACCTTGATCCCCTAGTGACCTTTGTGATGCATTCTGATGTTAATAAACTTTCAAAATTTTGATCAAAACATCGAATGAAGTGAAAAACATTGAATCGGATATTCAAAACACCCAAGCCACTAAGAACAGATGATCCTATCATTTAGTATGAATGAGAAAACATACTTACAGGGTTTCCTTGAAAGAGTTCTTGAAGCTATTCAAGTGTCTAGTTTCTAGCGGTATCCACACGATCTCCGGATGGTTCGATCTCCTTACCAAAGCTCTTCACCAAGAGAGAAAGAGAAGAAATGAGAGAATTCTCACAAGGCTTGCATGAGAACTTTGAGTTGTGGTCATTCCCCCCTATTTATAGACATTTGGTAAGAGTTTTGTTTTTTAATAAAAATCCTCATAATTATGTCTATATCCACCAACATCCATAGACGTTATGTGTGTGACCCTCTAGGTCCATATATCTCATTAGTTAATAACTTTATAGACCAAATAACATATTATTGGTCAACCTTAATTAATTATCCGCATCCACATATGCATTAATTAATCAAGGATTGATTCAACCCAATCTATATGTTGAGTTGCCAGCCCGTTGGGTGCCAAGCTACACCACGTACTCTAGGAGATATGGAGTATGTAAGAACTCGCTTATGGAGCCTTTCCATCATCGATTACCATGTGTATATAATCCTTCATCTACGTGAGACTCATGAATGACTTAGGGTATGGTCAACTATCAAACCCTAATAAGTCACTCAAGTTAGTAGTGGATGATCGTATAGAAATCATCTGGGAACTCATTCTATGACATTTTCACTACCTTGGCAAAGGATTTCATCGTATCTCATTCCTTGAGTCAGTCAATCTCCTCAAATACCAAGGGCGGATGATCCCATCTTGATCAAAACATCTTCGTGGAATTTATGTCGTATCCAATATATGACGTTTTCGATATCCTGTAGTAAGGGATTCGTAAGTCATAATCAAAACACGATCATCCATCCACAATATGTCTTTGCTGTCTGAAGTCAAAGGACCACATGCACAACCATGTCATGAATTAATGTGATTGACATTTAGGTATAATACCATTCAAGGATTCATAAGGATCAATTTAGTGATCTATTTCTCCAAATAGCACCCACTATCTATCCTTAGTGTCTTCACACCGATGGAATATGAATCCCTGAATGTTCCACGAAGGTTCGACCGTAGGGAGATCAAGTTATGACGAAGGCACACCGAGCGTAGGGAGATCAAGTTGTGGTTCGCGAGTTTATGATACGAGCAGGAGATAAAAGAAGGGTAACGATGATAAAGAAGGCAAGCGAGCGGGTTACGAAGTCAAGAACTAATCAAGGCCCGAGTTTATGAGCACGAGAGCGGGCGGGCTTGGTTACGAAGTCAAGAACTCTGCAAGAAAGAAGAATTTTAGGTCAATCCCAATTATATAGAGTGGTGGCGTGGCTTCGGTTACGTGGTCAACGACAAGACCTACAGCCCACGGGAAGTCCCTCCGAGGACGACTCCCATACAATTCTTGCGAGAGCTGGAGAAGCATCTACGGGTAAAGCACCATATTCAAATTCTTTTTGGGGGGAATCATTAGGAAGTAGACCATGAATTTTATTTATCCAGACTATTTCTATGGACTCCTCTGCATCTGTAGAAGTTATTAAATCATCCCTGATTGAACGTGAATCTAATTTTGTGATTTTTCTGAGGTTCTGAGTTGTAGATGATAAAGATGGCTTAGGAGCGAGGAAGAGGAGATGCTAAGAAAGAGAAAGCGTTATCGCTATACGAAATGAAGCAGCGGCTAGCACGCTAAGATCAACCACTTGGGATGGGAAGGCGTCACGATGAGTTAGGAATCTCTCAACTGACCGATAAATAATAACATTTCCTTTGGAATGGTAATGTCAGCTGATGTACGAAGGCATGTGTTGGCCAGAGGTTCTGCAAGAAGGAATGCCATGTGGTCGGGGGTTTATGCCTTGTTATAAAAAAGGGGAGTTGGGTAAAGAAAACTCCCTCCTTGAACGAGCATGGGGATTAGTCAAGTAGAACCGGGTTGCGTTGCTTGATGCTCGATCGAAAAACAAATCATATGAGTTGGATTAGATAATGTTCTTCTTTTCAAATAATTCAATGTCCTTATCGAATATCCCACGAATATGAATGTTTATAACATATGTTTAAAGACTAGTGATTACTATATTATGATCTCATCATTATTCACTTAGTCATTGCACATGCTCATACACTTAATTATAAATATCACATAAGAATGATAATGAATAAATTTTATTTTAATAAATATAAACAAGATACATGAAACTGTGATTGGCTTATAGGCCATATAATATCCATCACTTCGCACCATCAGCCATCACAAATATTTGAGAGAGAGGACGAGACAAGGGTGGCTCTAGGGAGAGGATTTGGATGGTCCCCAAAATCCAACCCCTTTAAGTGCTTATATGGAGTTTGGCATGTTTCACAAAAACCTAAAATAATAACGTATTTATCACGTCATCCAAGAACTTGATATGTATAGCCCTCTAGACCTAAGTTCACTATTAATGCACAAAGGATGAAGCCCAATAGCCTATTTTTGGTAAGGATGAGAAAGCTTTCTGGAGAGGCTCATTTAATTCTTATTGGGTCTAGAGAGAATATCTAGTAGTTTTTAATATCTATTGACGATCACCAAAAGACACGCAAATATATTGTGTCAATTCTAAAAATCTTAGTGACGAGACGAGACCACGAGGTCGTCGATTTTACATGGTCTCGCGTCAAAAATTAATCCGAACTTACCAATTTGGGGAATTAAGAGTGAATTGAAGGGTATAATAGTAAATAAGGGTCGAATCCACAGGGAATTTAGGTATTTTCGAGATATCTTTTGGAATTTGGTCAAATTGGACGATAAATTGAGGTGAGAAATTAGGGAAAATGGTGGTTTTAGAAAGATAACTCAAAGATCTATCCGTGGAATCAAAAATCGCTCGATTTGGATGAGTAATCACGGAGAAATCAAAGATGGAAGTGGAGAGAAATTTTTGGAATCGCGATGAACATCAACAGAAATTAAACTCTAAATTAAGCTAAATTAAGATCCTAAATTACAAATTGAAGTTACATGACGATAGATTAGAAGGAAAACATGATTTCTAACCCAAAATAACGATTGAATCGATCCAATTGATCGCTGGAGCGATGGCTATTCATTCCGCGATTTCAAACGTGATAATCGGAATTTAAGAGACAAATTCTCCTCACACGATCGTCGAAATCTCTCTTGTAAACACTCCGTGGACGTAGAATCTTGTCTAGAAGCGATTACAAGGGAGAGATTCAAGAGAGAATGGGTTTAGATGCGTCGATTAGATCAAATCCCTCAAGAATACATAAAAACGACGAAGAACTCGTCGATTTATAAGGCGAATTGGGGAAAACCGGTCCGATTGATGCAGATTAAACGCATCAATTCGAAACGGTAAGAATAAGTCGTGGCCATCAGATCTTCTTTGGACGCTCCAGATTGATCGGATGATATGCGTTTAAAACGCATCAAAAACGGCTCGTCAGATCGCGATCCGACGGTGACGATGCGTTTCGGCGCGTTAAATCGTGACCGTCATAACTCCTTATTAATGCACACGTGTCTTTGATCGTGATCGGTGGTCCACGCACCACGTGATCAACGCGTGTGATGCCGCCACGTCGTAGGAGATCTGACCGTTGTAACTCCTCGAATCAAACACGTGCATTGATCTTTATCGGTGGATCGCGCGTCCATTTGATCGACGCGTGTCGATCGGTCGTCCACGAGATCCGGCGCTTCTCGTCGCGCCACGTCACCTGCACGGTAAAGACAAACGTGTGGTTTAGTCCCACACGGGAAGGGTTACAGGGTAACAACCCTTCCCAATAGGGAAGGCTGAAGACCCATTTATACTTACGATATAATATATATATATATATATAAATAAATAAATTGCGCCACGTAGGTGCTGCGCGGGTCCGCGTGGCGCTGCCACGTGGCCTTGCGTGCCACGTCGCATCCACGCGGGGCCCGCGCACATTTTGCAAATTTTTTATATATATATTTTAACGGTTTTAAATAGAAAATAAAAATCAGAAAAATCTGGAAAAAATCCAGAAAAATCCCTAAAATTGTAAAAATCATATCTTTTAAAATATAACTCTAAATTAATCCAAATTTCTTTCATTTGATCTGAAATTTAATTATCTATCATTCTAAAAATTCAAAATATTTAAATAACAAGAGTTTTAATTCATATTTCAAAAATACATTCATTTTTTAAAGATTTTAACTTTAGAAAATTAAATGAATGTTCATAAAAATAATTTCTCTTATTATTTAACTTTAAAAACCATTCATTAACTTTAATTATCTCAAGTAAAGATGGGTTATAAAATAATTTATCCTTAATTTATCATACTTAACCCTAATTTAGTGCATTTTGAGATTATGACATAAATATGCATAGAATGATAGAAATGCACTCAAAGTATGATAACATGCACATAAATGTAATGTTTTATGCCTTAAATTGCATTAATAATCATATTTTATCATGTTAAGATTGCGTGTTATCACTTAGAATATCTCTTTTGAGGCTTATTTGAGCCTAGAAGCTTCCTTTTGTTGTGTCCGATGTAGTCCCTAATATGCGCATGAAGTTAGACTTGTATTTTCAAGACTTTGAGTTGTCTTTTCAAGAATCGTGTCACTTGGACGAACCTTTACTTTTTGAGGCTTATATAAGGCCCCCATTATAACCCTTGAGGACAGAATTGCATTTAATCTCTTTTTGAGATCTTTGCTTTCTTTTTCCTTAGTGTTTTCCCTGTTAGAGAGTGTTCTTATGCTTGTAGATTCAAGTACAACCCCGTGTGGATTCAAGTATGACCCCTTGTAGATTCAATGGTTGAAGAGGCTAGTTTTGTAGATTTATAATCTAACCAATCGTTTAGATTAAGGTTTGTGGAATTAAGTCCATGTTCAACTTTATTCCTACGCTAATGCTGCACCAATTATCCACGTATAACTCTATAGACCAAATAATTCTCTATTCATTAATCAAATTAACTGATTCAATATTTAATATTAATCAAATAATCATGGATCAATTATTGGGTCAAAAGGATAAAAAACGGGTATAAGATTTTTTGCCCTTATACAAGACAATAGGAGGTGGAGATCATCTAAATGTAGCTCACTAGGTGGAGTAGTAGGGGAAGATGACATAGTGGAGAGCAACAAACATGAGGTGATAGAGTCAATAAGGGGCATATATAGTTCAGAGCCTTGCGAAAACATCAGGGCACAAATGGAGTCAATCACTCCTCATCGATGAACAAGGGAGGTAGCATGGTAGAGGGTGTATAAGTAAGAGAAAACCTTTGTGGTGGAGAGGTGGGTTATTTATGATAGAGGGGGGGAACACTAGTAGTGAAGAGGTAGAGGATGTCTTCACAAAAGTTGATGTTAAAAGTAATGGATATTATGTTGCCTACAATCCAAACACACTTCCATGTATCTGGTTCACATTCATTGAAATAAAATTTATTCATTATCATTCTTGTGTAATATTTATAATAAAGTTCATGAACAAATGTAATGATTTAGTGAATTATGATGAGATCTAATACAATGGTCACTAATATTTAAACATATATTCTAAACATTCATATTCTAGGGATATTCGAGAAGGACATCAAATTCTAAAAGAATATTATTGTGTGATTGGACTTATATGATAAGGATATTTGATCTTGTAGCCATCAGGGCGGAGACACGAAGGATAGATAGTGGGTACTCTTTCGAGAAGTAATTAATTGAATTGATCTATATGAATTGCTTAATGGTATTATATGTAACTATCAATTAGTTTGATTCATATCATGGTTGTGAATGTAATTCTTTAACTTGAGATACCAAAGATATTTTGTGAATGGATGACCGTGTTTTGATTACTACCTATGACTCGTTAGACACATGATCTCTAAAATGACATATATTAGATATATGAGATACATTGTATATATAAAAAATGTCATATATTTTATGATTATTTAATGCAATATAATCTAAGGTGATTATGTGGTATAGATTGGATCATCCACCTGTCGTATTATAAAAGATTGGCTTAATGAATGAGATGTGATGAAAGACTTAGCCAAGAAAGTAGAAATATTTGAGAAGGCATTGTCGATGATTTCTTTTAGGCATCAATACTGACATGAGTGATTGATTAATGTTTGACGATCAACATGAGGCTCACGTGGACAAAGGATTATATATAAATGTTAATCAAGAACGGTAAGGTTTGATACAAGAGTTCTCATAGATTTTATATCTTTTAAAGCACATAGTATAGCTTGGTATCCAACATGATGGTAACTCAACTTTTTGATTGGGTTTAATCAATGAATGATTATTTAATATATATGTTAATTGACATAATTATGAATGTTGACCAATAAGGTGCTATTAGAGAACTCCAAAAATGATACCGAAATACCAAAGACCGAACTGAAACTGACACCGTCGGTGTTGAAAAATTGGTAAACTGAAGTTTTGGTTCTTTGTTGGTATCGGTTTCGGTTTACTCTTCTGGTGAAACCAGACTTTCTCTCCCTTAATATTTTGCTTTTTCTTCTAGGCTTTCGGGATAGGTTTTCTTGCTATAACCATAACCCTGATAGTCTAAACTTTATAGATCTCGAAGATTCTCCAGAATTATGAGTGATTCTTGAAGATCTAATGTGCCCTTGAGGAGTAGATCTGATGATAAATCTCTTGATCTGCGGTCAAAGCTCGGAGATTGATCATTTGGCAAAATTATCTTCGTAACTATTGAGATTTCCTGTAGTCGTGAGTGGTCTCCTCTTGATCTGCCAGCTCTAGTTTTTGATTTCTCAATTTGAGGTTAGTTCAACATCACTTTCTTCATCTATATATTTCCGAACTTGTTCGTATTCCTACGGTCAAAGGTTGGAGATTGCAATAAGGAGTTGATAATTTGGCAAATTCTCTTCGTATCTATTGAGATTTCTTGCAATCATGAGTGGCCTCCTCTTGATCTACCAGATCCTCCATTTCCTTTCATTGCTTTCTCCATAGAGAAAAAGACTGGGGTGCTTTGGGTAAGTATGAGCGCGCAATAGAGTCCTAGAGAGAAACTTAGAGAGAGAGTGAGTGGAGTGGAACCTTTAAAGAAGCTGAGCATGAGCACGCAACAAAAGGCAAAGATAACATAGGTCACGCATAACCCCTTCTTTGTCGACTCTATTGCCTCATATGACGTCAATCCACCCATGAAGATAGAGAGTGCTAAGTGCAGAAGAGAGACGAACGGGAAAGAAAGAAGACAATGAACGGTTTGGGAATTTCGTTTTTCTTCTTGTTCCTTTTTCTCTTTTCTTCTTCAAGGGGAAAGGCTCACCTTCTCGAAGGAGACGATGACTAAAATACTTTCATTGAATTTCTCTTTCTCATCTGTCTTCCTCCAGAGTTTGGCAGTAGGAATTCCTCAAAACACAACAAACGACCAGACCAGCCACTGTTGTATGACGTGATACTTTATTTGACGGCTTTGACTTTATGCAGAAAAAATTAGGGCAACATCAAGGTGACTCTTCCCCTCAAACTTGCAAGAAGTTTTTGCCGAAAATGGGCATCATTAGGGTGAGCCAAAGGTCTAGTCAAAGGACAAAGACAGACATGATGAAGGAACCTTGACGTCCCCCTTTCGTGGTCAATTTTGTGGTAGTGATAAATCCACACATATCGCCAAAGATCTCTTGTTAGAAGCCTTTGCTGAAGATCTATCTCTCTCTCTCTCTCTTCTTTCTTTGTGTCTTCTCCCTCTCGCTCTTTGTCTTCTCTCTCCCTCTCTCTCCTCTCTCTATGTCTTCTCTCTCATGTCTTCTCTCTCTCTCTCTCTCTCTCTCTCTCTGCTCTCTGACGACGCGTTTTAGTGCGGTCATTTAAACACACAAATGTAGGTCAAACAAAATTTATAAAACTGAACTCACAAATATAAAGATAGAAAATCAAGTAATGTGTAAGTATCGGGTCGATCCACAGAGAGCAGGGTTGACTTTAATTGGAGAGTTGACTTGATCAAACTTAGGTTTAAAAGGGGTTTTAAAGAAGTAAAAATAAGATGTGATGAATAGAAATGATATAAATAGACTAAATAAGAATTTTTAAGAATTGAATTCTCGGGTTTGACAGAGAAAACTCAAAAGTCAAAGTCAAAGCATTGACTTTGACCAACAGTAGGTATTTTGTAAAATCAGATAATCAAACAGTGTTAGAAGATTACGAAAATTATATATTTAGAAAGCAAAAGAGAAAATGGAATTTATTGATATAAAATTCATTATTTTTGTATAAGAAATGGATTTACTATGAATTATTGAAAATCAAATATCAGAAAATCCCCGAAATGAACACCTCAGAGGAAATATTCAAATTGACCAATCAAATGAAATCCAAATCTTGAAATTTATATATCAATGGAAAGCTAAGAACCATAGGAATCTAAGGAGACCAAAATGATCGAGTTCTGATTTGTAAATTTAAAGTAATTGACCCTCGAAAGTCAACATTTGACTTATGATGAAAGATGAACAGTGCTCAGTCAAACGTTAAATTGAATGTGTCAAATGAACTCGGAATTCAACGTATTTGCTATCCACGGAAAGCTGATGAAAAGAGGAATCCAATGAAACTAGAATCAAGTGATTTAGAAATATAATCAGAGAGATATCCTATTTTCAAAATCAGCAATTTTTGGACTCAGATTTTGGGAAAATGAAGAACACTAAGAACTAATTTGCAAAATTAAACTTCTAAATCTAATAAAAACTCAAATTACCTCTTGATAATCGATCGAATCTCACTACTAACCCGATTTCCACAAGAATGGGGCTTCAATTCTCGTAGATTGAAGCGAATTTGCTCGGGTTCTTTCCTCGTGGACGTTCGGAATTCAAGTGGAAAATTCGATGAAATCAAGGAGGAATTCGCGATCAATCCGGCTCCAATTGCTTCGACAATCGAGTCTAAACGCGGGGGAATCACGGAGAACCTAAGATTTTTTTCCAAATTCGCTTAATTGCTTCACAAATCAATCAAAAGTTGAAGAACAATGGAGAGAATACATCAGCTTTAAAGAGGATTTTGGCCCAAAAATTTGGGCCGTTTGATGCGGTCGTGGGGTCATGGGAGTGGTTTCACTTGGTGTTGATCGTGGCTTCAATCTCACGACAAATCAGCCCCAATTTGGTGGTGAATTAGCCCCGATCGTGGGGCGATCGGGCCATGATCGAACCGCGATCGTGAGTCCAGCTTATTCGCTGCCGTCCGATTTGATCAGGTAGCTTGGGCGGTCCCGATCGCACGATCAAGCTGCATTTTGCTGCCCTTTCGTCGCCCGTTCGATGAGGATCCAACGCTTCAGAAAGCTCCACGCGTCGCCAAGGTGAGAGAAAGATCGGGGAGCATCATGGCCTCCTGATCGCGATCGTCCCGCGATTACGTTGATGAAGATTTAACTCTTCTCATGACGCCATGTGTCGCCATGTGATCTCCGGCCACGATCCATGGCTAGCCCATGTTTCGCCCGTCGATGGAGATCCGGACGATCGCGATGTGTCCACGCGTCATCAGGTAAGCCTTCGATCTCATCCACTTATTCCTCCTATTGAGCACGTGCTCATGATGGAGATCAGGTGGACTCCGCGTCCATCGCATCAACGCTTCTCAATCGAAGCCCGTGCATCCGACGTTCGCCATGCCGCCACGTGTCCTGCATAGGTAAGAACCGTGTGGGAACATAGTCCCACATGGAAGAAATAACAGAAAATGTTGAGCTTAAATACCGGGACGGTTTAACGCTATTGCGTTACCGCCCCAATCATCTTATCAGGGCCCACTAACCCGTGGGCCCTCCAATTGCAGACCCTCTTGCCACGTGGCGCCCCACACGAGCGTCCGCGTGGACCCGCGTGGCCTCCTACCACGTGTCCGCGCCCTGTGCGCCACCTGCGCCTCACGTGGGCCCGCGCGGCCCTGCGACGTGGCCTTGCGTGCCGTGTCGACTCCTCGCCACGTCACCTACGAGGGTATGTGGACCAAAATACCCCCTTTTTCGTGATTTTAACAAGGAAAAATCAATTTAAAAATAAGATAAAAATCAGAAAAAGGCATAAAACTTCAAAAATTCATAATTTTAAATATACAACTCCTTTTTAATCCAAATTTTCTCCATTGGATCACAAATTTCTTCCTTTTTAAATCATGTCATTTAAGATATATCTTTTAAAGAAGAAATTAAGATGAATTAAAAATTACTTAACTCATTTCTTAATAAATCTTCTTAATCATATATTCATCTTGAAATTATCCTTCAAAACATGCACTAAAGTCAAAATCATTCAAGAAAAGAGATTAACTTCTATTAATTTAAACTTTACAAAAGACTAATCATCTATCAAGCATGAAATTATCCCTAATTTATGCATAAATATCGACTTTAGTAAAATGACATACCAATAGAGAAAATTCCTAAAAAGTATGATAACGTGCATCATATTCTCATAAAATAAGCATGAATATGAGTTAATTAGGATAAGAAATTAAGTTATAAATACAGGTTATCACTCTCTCTCTCCTCTCTTTGTGTCTTCTCTCTCTTCTCTATGTCTCTCTTAGTGTCTCTTTCTCTCTTCTCTCTCTCTATCTCCCCATACCCCCTCTGCCTACCTTGCCCTTCCTTTACTCTATCTTTTTTAATGGAGGGTTTACTGGTTTTTTGCATTGAGCGGGGTCATTTATGACCACGGTCATATACCAAAGCACCATAATAAGAAACGAAAGCACCCCATTTCCTTTCATTTGTTTTTGTCTTCTTCTTTCTTTTGTTTTTTCATTCTCTTGAACTCTAATTTTATAGAAAGAAAAACATAGTATTCTACTTCATTTTTTCTCAATCCCATGAGCTCCAATTCCTTTGATTGTAGAGGGGTTTTTTAGACATATGAATTATTTATCATCCAAAATAGTGGATATGGAAAGGTTTTTGTTTTTTTTTAAAACTAATTTTTCATAGTAGGTCAATAGAATAATTTTATCATAAATTTTTGAAGCATTATCTTATTATGTGAATTGTAGAAATTTAAGTTCACAATCATTGAGCATGAACGACCTCAAATGGATATCCCTCAAGATTAGGTAGATTATATTATATTCTTTTACATAATTTCACATTGATCATGGATGAAATATTTTCTATCTTAAAAAAAGTGTTTGATATCATAATTCATTTAATTTTTATAGATTGCCTCAAATGATATTGAGACACATATTTCTGAAAGTGTGAACATTATAAATTCCTCACAATGTATTGGTCTATTATACGAAGAACGGTAATGGCAATTACTGTTCTAATATTTGTAAGCAAAGCAGCCCCTCAAGAGAGCTAATAATAAAGAGAGAAAAGATAGGAAGCACTATGTCTCTATGGAAACACTTAGAAAAGTGTCATCCCCCAATTTATGGTGATCTCAAGCCTTCAAGTAATCTAAATCCACTCACCAATTTTTTTCCCAAAAAAAATAAATATTCAGAAAGTACTCAAGAGCTCATTAAGGAAATATACATTGATGTGATAATCAAGACTGATACTCCTTTTTGCAACCCTTGAGAATCCAGAATTTGAAGCTTTTTGTTCTTATTTTGCACAATGTGATGTGTCTCTTCCAAGTGGAAAGACATTACGACCTGGCATCCTCCAAGGTTTGATGATGAAAAGGTCAAAACACGACAAATGTTTCGACCAATTGAGAAAGTATCACTCATGATAGACACTTGGACTACTTCAAATTGCTTATCAATATTCGGGGTCACGATTAATTAGATTAACGACAAGCGAAACCTTCATGAACGTGCTCTTGTTGTTGAAGAATTGTGTGAATCTCATGGAGGTGCGCATATGACAAAAGTATTGCATAAAATACTGATAGACTACAATTTGAAATACAAGGTAAGAGTTTTCTTTTTCATTTTTGAATAGTTTTCGTACTAAATACTTGTTTCCTTTTTTGTTTTTAAGTTGTGTGCGATTACAGCTGATAATGCAAGTAACAATAGTACAATGGCAGTAAGCTTAGAGAAATTGTTAAAGGTTTCTAGTTCAAGGTTTACTAAGAACTATCTCACCCCATGCATGGCCTACGTTCTCAATCTAGCAATACAACTCGACTTAAAGGAGCTCAGTAATGATGACTCATATTCAGATAGTTTTAAATGTTTAATTTGCATCATTATTGTGCATGTAATGAGGTTTTAATGATTTTTTTGGCATGCATCATGTCATTTTGCTCATAGGCCAATTTTGCACTAATTTAGGGTTAATTTGATACATAAGTAGTACTTGACCTTCTTCAAGGTCAAATGAGCATGTATTAACCAAGTTTTTGTGAGTTTTCATGTTCATATGCACTGAGGAAAGAATGAGATGGATGAAGATGAAGCGGGCTAAATGCATTTGCTATCAATATTTTCCTCTCAAATTCTAAATCATAGGGATATGCAAAAACACTCTAAGAAAAATTTGGTTTAAGGCTTAGTGAAACCAAAGCCTAGATGATGTATGAGCATAAGATTCTTAGTCATGCATGCCTGATTCATCAAACCTACATCAACCCAGGGGAATACCTTTAACCCCATCAACCCCAACAAAACTCTAGCATGGAAATTTAGCTTGCTTTTCCTAGATACTTTGGGTTCCAATGCAATACTCATTGGCATACCCGTGTGATACATGAAGTATAAAGAAGATGAATGAAACAAGGTTTAGGAAGATTTTTGCAAAGTTCATAACATTTCTAGCCAAACCTATAAATTTTTGAGTTTTTTAATCCATCATCCACTGAAGCATTTGTGAACAAAAAGCATGGAGAAGATGATCATGCATGGCATGTACAATGATCTATGAAGTGCATATTTTGCTCATCTAGGGAGTCCCTTGAAAACCCAACATCAATGAAAACCTTAAACTCTCTATGCTAGGTTAGTCCTCTCCACCTTTCTCTCACTCATTCTATCCCTATGTTTGGATATAGGTTTCTTCATCAATCCATCGATCTATTACTCTTCAAGTAAGATGAGTAATCTTTGTTTTCTTGGGGTTCACCGACCTTCAATGAAAACAAGAAAGGATTATTTCGAAGATCATAATATATTTATGAACTTGCTCCAATAACTGAATTGATTCTTAGTTCTTCAAGTGGACTTTGATCGTATATTGCGATGAAGCATATCACAACGATCATGCCAACTCTAGTATACATCTCATAGGTTTAGACTTGGGTTTGAAACTCGTACATGAGTATGGGCCGGGGTTGGAGCTCATCTAGGGTTCTCGGCTAGGTCTCGAGAAATAATGGGTAGGAACCAAAAAAGTGCCTCCAATGAGAGGCAAATCTTATGCCATAAGATAAAACAAGTTGAACATGGGTCAAATATATGTTCTAAAAAGATGAGTTTAAGTAGATAAACTGGAGAACCAAAATCTTTAGGTTAGATGGTCATAGCATGCATTTTGGACGTGCAAATACATGATTCTTCAGTGTTTACAGGTGTAACTTGCATTATCACTATGCATGTATTATGTTTCCATGGATTTTTTGCATGCATCACATCATGAATGATTTCAAATCATCAAAGATGCCATAAGATGATATTGTCAACATAACTAACTCCTTGATAGTTCCATTACTACTCATGCTCGGTAAAAATTTACATGGACCCAAGAGCTCGGATGAAAAATGCAGATGATATTTTTTCTAATGCCTGTGACCTAAACAACATACCGGTAGGTGACATATCTTCCAGCAGTTTCACTTGGGCGGATGATCTTGACCACCTGCCCACGCTTCAGACCATAATATCTGGCTATGGGGTCTGTAATTTGGATCCGAGGAAGCTGAAACATGAAAAATAAGGGAAGAAGAAGAATGCATCAAAGCGAGATGATGAGGGTTTCATGCAACAACATGGTACAATACTTTGATTTTCCAATAAATATTATGAAATATGGAATACCTGAGTTTCCTTGAGGGTATATCGCTCTAACAGCGTCTTCTTCTCTTCGGTTGTCAAAAGCTGGTGTTCAGGCACAAGAACATGCTCTTTGATGTTGACCAGAAGCTCAGCCTCCTAATTTGAGAAAATCAACATATATTTCCAATTAGAGTAATCAACAACCAATTATTTGATGAAAAGTGACTAATGACTCTAAGTTCAATTGATTTTAGCTGATCAAATATGCCAAATTTACTATAGTTTGTTTGTGGGAGTCATTGATTTAAAAAATTCGAGTTTGTAGATATGCTGGCAAACAGATCAGAGAGAACGGAGCTGAGAAACAGTTTTCATGATCACTTCGTTTCAGAAATAATTGGAGAAAGCAGTGTTTTTCCTCTCCCTCTCTCTCTCCCCCTCTCTATCTTTCTCTTCTTTTCCTTCTCTTTTTGAAATTTCATTCCCTAACAAATCTCTCGCTTGATCTCTTCCAAATTCATTTCCAGCTGACTTTCTCTATATTTGTAAACTCTCATTTCCCAACTAGAATCTATCTTTCCAAAATTTTTCTTCCTAAAATTGTCTCCCATCTACTCCCGTCCATTTTCCAAAATTCAGTTTCCTTGCCTGTCCACTCTATCTCCCTTCCTTGCACTACCCCACAGACGCCAGAAATGTCTATTTCCTGTCTACTACTCACCCCAAAACTTAATTTCAATACTCTCACTCTCTCTTCCCGGTTCTCCCTCCCTCTCTCCCCCATCGTTAACTCTCCCGCTTCTCTCTTGTATCATGAACCAGACATAACAAACTGATTGTCACAGATGTACATGATCATAAGGTGGTGGCAGTCCATCACTGTCACTTGAACTCTGACCTCCATATAGAATTCACAAGATCAACTAGTAAGAATATCCTTCAAATTTACAGAAAATAGAAATATTAACTAAGCAAAATGTTCTCTAAAAATGATATTATTGTGATTTCTCTGACCTGGAAAACTTCCAAATGAAACTTCTGGGAGAAGTCCTGGATCGCAGACCTAGCAAATGGTGTCAGATTCTGCTGACAAACTAATATAGCTCTGAAGACGTTTTCTGATTTCATGCGATTAACATACGTCTTTAATGTCTTCACCCCAACTTTTGGCTCTTCAGGAAAGAAAATGTATATCTGGAATCAAAATTACACCAATTCAAAGACATTCTTCTGAAGATTCATTATATGAAAACCACCGCTAAGCATTACATTATTTTGATCCAAATCGTACATTAAAAAATAAGCAGAGTAAGATTATATGAATATTTATTCTTCAAGGAGCTTCTCTTAATTCATCCTCACACAATAAAACACATTCAAATGCGTGCACTAACAAATAATATTCACAAGACTCTGATCTGCAAAAGCAACAGACAAATACGCCAACCTCGCCAATAATTTTGCATCTAAGACCTTCTCCTGCTTCATCATAACACAATAAAACACATTCCATGGTCCAAATAAAGAAAAAAATTTATTCAACAGGCATCAATCACACAGCTAATTATCTAATTGCATCTCTTACCTCACCATAACACAATACAACACGGTCCTTTGCCTAATTAAGATAAAGATAATCATCAGGCTCCAGTCTTGAAGAGAGACATACAATTAAACCAACTGCGCGAATTATTTTCCTCAAACACAATAGAATACACTCCAAATCTATCCAAAAACTAAGAACGATGACGCAAATAGCATATTTTACTTCATCATAACAAAAAAAAACAATCTGCCGCCTAAAAGAAGAAAAAAATTCATCAGTATCCAACTCCAAAGAAAAAGAGATAACTAGCCAAGTATCTTTCATCATACACAAAAATAACACATTCCATATCTATCCAGTGACAAAAAAAGAAGAACAAAACGCAAAATCAAACCCAAAACCAGGTATAAAATAGCTAGACCTGATCGGAAGAATCGCCGCGCTTGGTCTTGTTGATTACGAGGTCTTCTCTCTTAATTGTCTCCCCGAACTTGTCTAGGAACTGCTGTTTCGTGATGTTGATCTCAAAGTCGCCGACGAGGTAGCTGCGATCACGGAGCATCTGCATCACCGTGCGGCGAATGCGGAATAGACGACTCGCCTCCTCCTCCGACATCTCTGAGGAAGGAGAGGAGAGATGGATGGAAAAGCGAGCAGAGGAGTAAGAAAATGTAGAACCCTAATTTATCTTTCAAAGGAGGGAAATATAAAACCTCGCAGTGATCCTGCTTTCTGATCGGGGGGTATTTTTGTCATTTTAAAAAGGTTAATATTTATTTTAAATTTTTCTCTGATTTTCAAATGGATATCATTGATCAAGACAAATGATCATTAATCAATGATCTGATTGATCACATTCAATCGATCAATGCCCTAATAACTGATCTTATAGATGGGCATCGATCACTTAGACGATCTTTATCGATACGATCATCATCACTAGTCTATTTTGATACGATCAGGAGCACGTAAAATCTATCTATTTCTGTCATGATTATATGAATTATGATCAGATTATAATACACAGATTACTAGTCTTTAAAAAAATATTTAAAATATTCTTTTATAAATGATACTCAAGAACGATATCAAAATATTTAAAAAGAATAACTTTATCTAACCTCACTTATATAATAAGTATTTATGATCTTATGATCATTAATGTCGAGAGATTAATGATAGATGGTCAGTGCCTTTTAGAATTAATTGAATTGATTCATATACATCCCCTGAATGGTATTGAGCTTATATGAAATTATCGTTGATTGATCTTGAAATGCATCCAAAAAATTATTTTTTAAACACCAAAAGCCATTGTAGAAGACTTGTCAATTTTTTTCATTGATCCAATGAAACAAGATCACCATTACATCACCTTCAGTTCGAAAGGAGTCTTCTCCGCAGGCGATTGTGTGGTGATTTTATTGCTCGAATGTCAATAGCTACCATTGAGGAACCGCAAATCTCAACCAAAGACATGGAACATCTTCGCATCATCTTCAGTTTACTAAGAGTTTTCTCCATGCACTCTCTTATGCTTGTGATGGTTTTTTTCCATACCTCCTTTGTTTTAACTTCGATCGATGCTATGTTTAGTTTGTTGGATTCTGTTCTTCTCCGCCTTTATAAACCTTCAATTATCTTTATTTTCTCATCTACCTTCAATTATCTTTATAAAACTTCAATTATCTTTTGACTAAATTCGATCAAGTTTGTTTATAGTTGTAATCAACTCAATTCATTGTGTACTTATTCTTAATTATCTTCGAGTGGATTTGGTTTATTTTTGATGTGTATATAAGTGATTTCTTATGCGCTTAAATGACCACACTTTTTGTACTCTTCAATTGGTGATCTAATTGAAGATTTGATTGAATATTATTTCAATTTTTTTTAAAACTTCAATCTTAATATGTTATTTTCATATTTTTTTTAAATTATTATTGATCAAGTCGATGATCGCTTCCTTGATTGCAATGAGAGGTCTTTCTCCAATCATCGATGAGATGAAGGACGTGATTGACACCTTGATCCAATCATCAATCCTACCCAATTGACTAATCAACAAAAAATTGATCATGATCCCCTTGAACAGATCAGTTCAACATTCTTCATCACTAGCTATTTGAGCTCCCATCCACAGTGACCACGAGATCATTGCTAAAATCTCAAGAAAATATACATTTTCTTTCTGTATGCCTATTGTGCTTTCAATGTGGCTTTCATTGTTCTAAAGTTTATGGAACCTCTTAAGATCAACTTTCTAGGAGTCTTGATTTAATTCTTGCATTCCAAATAGTTCTAAATTATGGTTCTAGGCTAATTAAACTGATATCAAATTATTTTAATTCATTAGTTTATATTGAATTCTACTCCTCAAAGAATCTTGTTTTGCTTTAATAGCTTATCTAAATTTATTACCAATCAAATGAATCCAGAGATGACAAACTCATCATTGACATAAATTTTGCATTTATTCCATTCAAACAGTCTTAGAAACTCATGAGCTAGTTTTATTTATTTATTTATGTTGGTCATGCTTTTATTCTGATTTTCTAACATATAACTATGGTTTTTGTATTATAATCAATTTTATTCAATTTCATTGTGTTTGCTTGCGTTTAAATTTTTTTTATTTAATTTAATCATGTTGGATGTGTTTTAATCCTTTTTATTTAATTTAATGATGCTTTTTCCTTTTAAATGACGTTTCTTTAATATAATCGTGTTGATAATATTTAAGCATACATGCCTTTTCTTTTTAGATTTATTATTTTTGTGAATTTTGGATTAATTTAAATTTATGTGTTTGTTTTCTATTTATTATTTCTTTTGCATACGAACTTCAAGTTACTTTTTATGTGTTTGTCCTCTTATTAGATTTCTTTTCTAGGAATTTCACATTACTTTGAATCTCCAGATCTATGTTTGGTTATCTTAATTTCTGTTTTCATTGAAATTTAACACTTTTGGATCTTTGTTTTTTTATCATTTATAAATAACAAACATATAAATAAATATTTAATTTCTTATTATTGATAATAGTGGATATGAATTTAGGACAGATTAGTTGAGTCACAGGAGTTATGACTTTCGGTGCAAGTTGAGAAAACAATGTCAAAAATAGAAATTCAAAAAAATGGAGAAAGTCAACCAAAATTGAACAACATAAACAAAGTCAAAACGCCTAGAAGAGGTTCAAAAATAAAAAAATTTCAAAGATAAAGCTTAGAAATCAACCCTAAAAAATTTCAAAGCTCAAAGTGTGAGGCAAATCAAGAGCCAAAGATAAAGAAAAAGGTCAAAGGCAGTTAGAAAAGTCAAAGGCAAATCCATGAGGAAAAACTCACAATATAAATTAAAGGAGACATTTTCTTCTTATAAAGGTAATAAAATGATATGGTTTTCCAAAAGAATTCCAAGAGAACCATCAGCTGTTCCCCTTAGATGAAAGGTTACACATTGGAATGAAATCCTTAGGTTTCTCAAGATCATTATATGAGGCCCAAGTGTTAGAATTCATTCCTTATGTTTGTGATAGCTCCTTCGGTGATTTTCTTCATGTATCAAAGTTTAATCACTGCCTATATATCTCCGGATTCTCTTCAAGTAAAAAAAATTCAATGCATGTTACAAAATACCCAAAGTTGTCAATAAATTCACCTTGTTAAGAAACTAACATGAAATTTGTTGATACCTCAACATGCTATACCGAGGTCACTCTTGATAATAACAAAAGCACTAATCAGATTTTTAATAATGAGAAAGTTTATTGATACACACTCATTTCTAGCATTGGGATGTTAATATTTTTGTACCAAACTCCATTGTGGAAAGATGAACTTGCTTTATAATCTCAATTAAGAAGCATGTGAATGACTAATCATAAGAAAATTAGTTTCCGGGGTTATTCTATTTTTTGATGATATGAATTCTTGAGAATTAGCATTATAAAATGGACCGTTGTTCACCGGGATTGGCTTTCCTGTGTAAACATGTCATCTTACTAAAAAAATATGTAAATATGATCGTGGTTACGGAATGGGGAAACGCTTTTTGTGATAATTTCTTTTATCTTTGTGTTGCCTCTAAAATGTAAACCAAATTATCTTACACGAGAAAAGTTGGGGACATTTTCTATTTTTTGACACAAATAGATAATGGCAATATTCCACTATTTATATGGCATAATCCCAAAGTTAAATGATGAGAATCTTCATAAAAATGGATGGCAAAAGAATGTGGTTTCTCACCAATTGGTATCAAAGCAATGAAATCATTGGTCCCTTGTGAAAATGACATGGTTCCAAGAGGGAGGGAAAGGACACCATATTTAACATAGTTTTTTCATTGCGATCAATCACCACCACTAATTTTTTTTTATCAATTTATGTCACAATTATAGGACTACATGATTTAATATTTTCTCAAAATGGATAAGAAAATATGGGCCATAGCATTGAGTGCTACTTTGTCTTGTCTAGGTAGAATTTTAAATTTATTAAATGATTGTGACTTTTTGTTCAAAGGGGCCGGATATCTCCGAGAATTAATGAGTTGATGTTTGTGTTGTACATTGCACCATTTCTAAGGAGACTAGCGGCATTGGAATCGTCCCCGTGTCTTCACAATCACTACTAAGTTTTATTTACTAATAATTTTTCTATAAATTTTATTCACACAAGAAAGAAGCCAACACATGATTATGACTTGCAATCGATGCCGTAATGCTCAAGAAGAAAAATGTGAGGTGATATCTCGAAGAACTAGCGGATATCTCATGGGACCGATGGTTTTGGACTTGTACACGTGTCTTCACAGTAATTCACAAATTTTATTCAACAATAACTTCATTTATTCATTTCATTTATTTAAAAAGGAATTAAAAAATATAAATAGTTTCTCTTTTTTTTTTATTCCATAGAATTCCCAAAGTGATAAAATCAAAGGTTTGCAAGGCAATGATTGGATCAAGGTTTCACTTTCATGCCTTGAATATTCAAAATTCAAAGACCCTATATAATTTATTTTAAGTTTATTTTTTCCAGTGGTCCTCTGCTAAGCCCATTTAGCCATGAGTGACATTCCACCAATCCCCAACAAGACTGCGACGTATCCCCAACACTGCAGCTTGATGCTGCTCTGCAATTTTTTCCCCAAAAAGTCAGCGGCAAGGAGGTCCACCAGCGCCATGTAAATGAGAAGACCCCGACGAGGACGCGTTGAGCAGTCCTATCACGATCAAGGCCGTGGGGCTGTTATCGCTGTACACGCGGGATAATCCGATTCCGAGAGCGATCCCGAATGGCGTCGTCGTGGCGAAGAAGAAAGCCATTATTGCCTTCATCCTGAACCCGTACTCCGCCTGAAAGTGGAATTCATTCATTGACGGGCGGATAGATAGATGGGTGGGGTAGATTGATAGAGGTAGACAGAGAAAGATAGAAAGATAATCAATAGATGGAGATAGAGAGATAGACGGAAATGTGTAGAGATAGAGAGAAAAGGTTGGAGTAATAGATATATAGAAGCACAGAGAGAAGGATGAATCGATAAAGGTTGAGAGAGATGGATGAATAGTTTAGAGGTAGAGATAAATAGCTAGATAGATGGAAGGATCGAGGTAGAGAGATGAGTAGATAGAGATAGATAGATGAATAGATAGAGGTAGAGAGACATCCAGATAGATGGGAACAGAGGTAGAGTGATAAATAGCTGAATAAATAGAAATAGAGATAGATGAATAGATAGAAGTTGAGAGACTTGTAGATAGATGAGTGAATAGAGGGTAGAGAGATAAATAGATGAATATATAGAGGAGGAGTTAGAGTTAGATTAATAATTAGAGGCAGAGAGAGATGTAGATACTTGAGTTCACGAGCATATTGAGGTAGAGAGAGAAAGAGAGATAAATATATGATAATAAAGAGACAGAGAGATGAATTTATCGAGACAATTGAATTTAAGGAGGGAAGAGCGGGAGAGATAGATAAATGAATATATAGAGACAGAGAGATCAAATATATATATATATATATATATATATATATATATATATCGCGATGATTGAATGTATGGAGGGTAGAGAGAGAGAGAGAGAGAGAGAGAGAGAGAGAGAGAGAGAGAGAGAGAGAGAGAGAGAGAGAGACACACACACCTGAAGGATGCAACCTCCGAGACCCATCCCTTCAAAGAACTGATGGAAGCAGAGGGCCGCCACCAAGGGCCGGATGGTGCAAGGGCTCTGAGATGCCCCCATTGATAGTCCGATGACCACCGAGTGCACGATAATTCCCAGCTCCAGAACCTGACAACACAGCAACAAGTCAGCGTTATCGTCATTAACCGGGATCGGCTCTCCCTGATCCCCGCTCTCTCTCTCTCTCTCTCTCTCTCTAGAATATGTTCTTTTCGTGGGTACCACGTGGAGGTTGATTGGAGAGGGGGAGAGGATGGAGACGAGTACCTGCTCTCTCTCTCTGACTCTTCTTTGTTGAAAAAGCGGTGAACGAGCTATTCTAGGGTTCGACGGCAAAAAAGACTCCATAAATTCATAGCTTGACTTGGGAGTATGAACTCGTCGTTTAGGTCAAGAATTTAAATAGCGACGTCAGTGTACGCAGTATCAGACGATGGAGACGAGGAACGGCCAGCTTTTCCTCTGCCATACATGGCATCCTGCTGGACCACCTGATATTTTCAGAGATCCTCTGTCTCTTTCTTATCTCCCTGAGGTGAAAATCCCAAAATAAAGGGTTCCAAGGTCGTTCTCTCCTCTCGGTAAATACCATGAAGATGACAAGTGCGCAAAGTGAAAAACAGGATCAGACAGAAGAAGAAGAAATCGCGTACGGATGAGAGAAAAGGAGAGATAGTAATCTAGATCGAAGGCAGGGAAAAAAGAGAGAGAGAGAAGAGTGAGAGAGGAGGAGGAGGAGGAGGAAGAAGAAGAAGATGATGATGACGAAGAAGTAGAAGAAGATGATGATGACGAAGAAGTAGAAGAAGATGATGATGATGAGAAAGAAGAAAAAGATTATGACGACTCTGAAGATAATGATGGTTATGAAGGAGAAGAAGATGACGACGACGACGATGGCGATGAAGTAGATGAGGATGATGATGAAGATGAAAATTTCGCAGAAGAATATGATGACGATATGGATGATGATCATGATCATGACGGAAAATGATTAAGTACTTTAGATAGGTAAAAAGAGAAACCAACCTGAGCAATGACCCGGTTCCTCCTCAAGGTGCCATCATCCTCCCCGTCCTTATGCTCCAACATAAGCGATGCTCCGTGTCCATGAGGATGACTCGCAGGCATCATCTCCACCGAAGCGCTCCCCTCCATCGCCTCCACCTTCTCTCTGCTCCGGCCAGCATAGAAGGCCATGGAGAACGAGTCCAGCATCAAAGTAACGATAGCAGATAACATGCTCACGAACGTCGTAAAAGGAAAATCATGCCATGGCTTTTCCTCTAAGCACGGCGACTGCAACATCATGAAGGAGTCGGGAAGCACATGCATAAAACCAGTGGACAGAATTACCCCTGAAGCGAACGCCTTTACCACGAAGAAAAGATTCTTCTCAGGGCTTAGAGCAGGGAACAGAAGTGGAAAAGAGCGGCAAGCAGATGCCCAGCATGCTAGCTGCGAGAATCGAGGCTATGGCGATGATCTTAAGTTTTAGAGCCTGGGGTCTGTTGTAGCACTCCCCCATGCTGTTACTCGCGCAGTCTGATGATTTCTGCGTGCTTTCCTCCGCCATAGCCGCCGGTACGAAGCTCAAGAACATCATGATCGTCATCACGATCACGATGATCTTGGCCGGAAGAGCTCTCTCTGAACACGAACCCATCCCTCTTCTCTCTCTCTCTCTCTCTCTCTACTGATCTCTCTCTCCTTGAGTGGGTGATAAGAATGGAAGGGGTCGGTTTATATAAAAGGGAGCAGAGATGGACACGTCATCAGCTGACTGGATCTACAAGGCTATGCGACTGCCACGTCAAGTGGGCTGTTAGGAAGTCCACGTGGAAGGAGATTAGAAAGAGTGGACTGATTTATTCGCTTTGAAGTCAGTGGGAAAGTCAACGAGTCTAGGGAGGAACAAGGACAACCAGACTTTAGTCCAACCGCTAGTGCTACAAAGCTAGATTAGAAAAAAACAGAAGCATCGCCTTCTCATCGATGGGCCCACAAGATTCTCTCAAATCCCTTCACAATCTCTAGATTTTTGATAATGACCCATGTCCCATCTCCCATGATGATGTCCCATGCCCAAGTGCATGATCATATTCAATGGTCTACTCCTCTATGGGATAGAAAGTCTGCATACACAGGGATTAGATTTTAAGAATAACATGATGAAGATGAAGATCTGGTCCCTACTTCATGCCTCCCATGATGACAGCCCATGTCCATCTCCCATGATGATGTCCCATGCCCAAGTGCATGATCATATTCAATGGTCTACTCCTCTATGGGATAGAAAGTCCGCATACACAAGGATTAGATTTTAAGAATAACATGATGAAGATGAAGATCTGGTCCTTACTTCATGCCTCCCATGATGACAGCCCATGTCCATCTCCCATGATGATGTCCCATGCCCAAGTGCATGATCATATTCAATGGTCTACTCCTCTATGGGATAGAAAGTCCGCATACACAAGGATTAGATTTTAAGAATAACATGATGAAGATGAAGATCTGGTCCTTACTTCATGCCTCCCATGATGATAGTCAGATGTTTATGTTCATCAAAATAGTTGATAGTCTACTCCTAGTTTTAGAAATCAAGAACAATTGAACCAAGGTATTTGCTTTTTTTAGTAGATGGATGTAATCATTGCTCATGAGCGGAATTAAAGACTAGGGCTACCGAACTTTGATGTCTCTTGCATGTAGATAATTTTTGGTTTATTTTCTCTCTCTAGAAATTTCATGAATGTTGATGCTAGAGAAAGTGATCTTGAAAGAAGAATTTTTTATTGAGGTGCGCCAAGAAAGACTTCAAGAATTGGGTGCCAAGGCATAATTTTTCAAAGAAAATGAAAAATGGAAAACATTTTGAAAAGGAAAATGGAAAAGATGGAAGATAGAAATGGAGAAAAAATTGGCAAAGTTATTGTTTTTTTTGATAATCAAAGCCATCAAATTATTGATGTCTTTAGCCAAGCTGTTTGATGAAGATGTGCCTTCATGAGAGCAAGTAAACAAAGAGTTGAGTGGCCCACCTATAGAAATAAATAAGAAGCTCAAAGACTTTTATTGTTAGCTTTATCTTCTCCTCAATTCTCCACTTTTTTATGAGTATTATTTTATTATTTCTAATGAATATTAAAATTTTTTGGATCCAATCAAAATCTTATATTAGTCACGATTTCTGAACCATACTCTTAGGGCAAAAATGTTGAATACTTCAGGGGTCTTGAAAGAGACAAAAAGACCCTCAATTTGACATGCTCTTAAGTAACCTAGGCTCTCTCTCTCTCTCTCTCTCTCTCTCCTGAAGCTCTCTAGTTCAAAAATGTTCAAACTCTATGGTTGAAAAGAGATCTAGTGCTTAAGAACTTTTACAATAATACAAAAATAATACTTTAATGTTTGTGTTAATTTCATTGGAAGTTTTTCGTTTCGAATGTTCAAAATCTGGTTTGATTTAAAAAGATTTAAAGTCATATTGATTTTAGAATATTAAAATGGTTTTATTGTTTTTATTAATTCCAAAAATTTCTAATTGATGTCTGATTTGGCTTTTGATATGTTTTTAAATATGTTAAGTGTCATTATTTTAGATCTAATTAGACATTGATTTATAAGGAATGATAGGGAGAATTTTAGAATACCTTTTAGGCTTGATTTTTATAAGTTTTGATGGGCTAGTTTTGTTGAGATCTGAGGTTGATAAGCCTTCCAAAATTTTGATAAAAACATTGAATGCAGCGGAATACATTGAATTAGATATTCAAAATATTCAGACACCAAGAACATATGATCGTATCATCTAGTATGCATGAGAAAATATACTTACAGGGTTCTCTTGAAGAAGTTCTTGAAGCTATTCAAGTGTCTAACCTCTAGTGGTTTGCACACGATCCCTTGTTAGTTGGATCTCCTCTTCAAAGCTCTTCACCAAGAGAGAAAGAGAATATATGAGATAATTCTCACAAATCTTGCATTGGTAGATTGAGTTATCGTCATTCTCTATCTATTTATTAATATTTGGTATATAAATTTTTACATAAAAAACCCTCATAATTATGTCTTTATCCACAATATCCATAGATCTTATGTGTATGACCCCCTAGGTCTATATACCTCACTGGTTAATAACTCTATAGACCTAATAACACTTTATTAATCAAGATATAAGATTAATTAATCAAGGATCAATTTAATCCAATTGATAGGTTAAGTTTCCAGCTCATTGGGTGTCAAGCTATACCATGTACTCTAGAATATATGGAGTATATAAGAACTCTCTTATGGAACCTTTTCGTCATCAGTTATTATATAAGTATAATCCTTCATCAGCACGAAACTCATGAATGACTTAAGTTAGTAACCCTAATGCGTGTAAGAAATCATTGGGAACTCATATGATATTTCCACTACCTTGGCCAAAGATTTCATTATATCTCATTCCTTGAGTCAATCTTCTCTAATATTAAGGGCAGATGATCCCATATTGACAAAAAATCATGTTCGAGGACTTTATGTCATATCTAATATATGACGTTTTAGAGATCCTATGGCTAGGGGTTCGTAAGTCATAACAAAAATATGGTCATTCATCCACAAGATATCTTTGGTGTCTCAAGTCAAAGGACCACATTCACAACCATGACTTTATTAAATTTGACTTTTAAAATGATATTATTTAATTTCTGATTTAACAAAAACAAATTTGAATTAATTTGGAGTTATATTTTAAAATTTATGAATTTTTTATTTTTTATGGGATTTTTTTCTGGATTTTTGGTGAATTTTTAAATTTAGTTTGGATTTATTTGAATTTTAAAAATAAAAAAATCAAGTTTTTATCGCGAGCTGACATGGCAAGTGACGCAGCCGCGGAGTGACATGTCGCCATGTGGCGATGAGATGAATACACGCAGTTGTTAGATACATGTAGAGACGTGTCAATTTTTTTTCTAAACTCACCAATTTAAAGATTAAATCACGAATTAGATAGTTTAGTGGTGAATAAGGGTCGAATTCACAGATAATTAAGGTATTTTGAGTTATTCATTCAAATTCAATCAAATCACACGATGACTTGAGGTGAGACATTTGGGATTGATAAATTTAGAAAGATAACTTCAAGATGAATTCACGGAATTAAAAATCACTTGATTTGAATCAAGATTCATGGAGAAATCAAGAAGTGAAAATCAGATAGAATTTCTGAACGCGAAGAGAGAGAAAATTGAAATATAATAAAAAGTAACCTAATTTACAATTCAAAATTGAAATTTAATGTTATAGGAAGAAAGATTAGGAGGAAAACACGAAGTCTAACTCAAGATAGCGCTAAAAATGATCCAATTGATCATCAGATCAAAGGCTTTTCATTCCCCGATTTTGAAGATGATCGTCAGCATTCAAGAAACAATTCTCCCTATTCTTGACACGAAATCTCACTTTCAAACACTCCTTGGATGCGAAAATTGATCTAGAAGACGAAGAAAGCAAGAGATTCAACGATTGAGATTCTAGACAGTTTGATTTCTCTAACCACCCCTGAATGATTTACATTGTCAAGGAACATGTGTATTTATAGGCAGATTTGGGCTTGGCTATTGTATTTGGCTCTTCATCTTTCAATCAACAGCTCAGATGAAACACTTGGATGCGAATCGTTGATATTAATTTGTGTCCATTTGATCAAAGATAGAGCACAGATTTTTCCATGTCGTGCATGAAGAAGAATCGTCGCGCGATCGCGTTCGTCCGATTAGGAATTGATTTTTGAGATGTCTCCACGCGTCCATTGAAGTCCATCGGGCGTATTCAATCTCAACCATTATGAATCTTTAGCTCAACGGCTGAGATTAAAATGTTTTAAATCAAAATCCACTGCGTGCCCTTCCACTTTAGTGAAGATTGATGATCGCAGTTTATTCTCGCGATCGCACGCTCTACATTTTGCCATGTCACCTCTGCAAAAAACAGACAAAAATAAACTCAGATGACAAAAATCAAAGTGAATCATGGGGTATATAATGTATGAGTGATTAGTGAGTTAGCGAAAATCTTGAAAATGATGCTTTATCTCACTAATCACTTACACTCACACATACACACGCGCGCATGTGCGCACACACGCATAGACATGCATAGGGCGTGCACCATTTAGCTTGTACATACGTCACCACGTGGCGACATATTTTCGCCCACTCCACATCAGCTGCCACGCCCTCGCCAGAATTTTATATTCATTTTAATTCAAAATAAATCGATTTAAATTTATAAAAAATAATAAAAATTCCAAAAAAATCCCTAAAAATGATAAAATTCATATCTTTCAAAATATAGCTCCAAATTAATCCAAATTTTGTCTTGTTTGATCAGAAATTAAATAATCTATAATTATCAAAAGTTAAATGTGATAAATAATAAGATAATAAACCTTAATTTCAAAAATATACTCATTTCTTTTAGAAAATAAAGGTTAGAAAATTAAATGAGTGCATAAAAAGTATTTTCTCTTATTATTTAACATTAAAACCTAATTATAATCATAAATATAAATGGGAATAATCTAATATTTAAATATTTCTCTTAATTATCCATGATTATTCCTAAAATAGTCCATTTTGAGATTATAACTTAAGTTTTCATAGAATGATACATATACACTCAAAACATGATACCATGCATAAGAATGAAATATTTTATGTCTTAATTTATATTAATACTCATATAATTTCATTTATAATTTGCATGTTATCAATATGCACCATGTAGCGCACTTGTTTGCATGCGTGTGCCCACATGTGCGCATGTGCGTGTGCGCACGCGCGAGTGTGATTAGTGGGTTAAGCATCCATTATAGATTTTCACTAACCCATTATATACATTGTACTTATATACACGTCAGAATGCATTTATTTTTTTGTACTTATATACCCGCCGAGACTATTCTTTCTATTTAGTTTTACGTAGGTGACGTGGCGCGCTCAGAATCGTTTGATCAACGTGAATTAATGCGATTTAATCTCATCCCCTCATTTTTACTTAAGTGAGGGGGATTATTGATAACATGCATATTTAACTTGAATTTTTATCATATTTAACTAATATTCATGCTTATCTTATGTAATTATGATGCATGTTATCATGGTTTTATGAATTTTCTCCATTGGTACGCCATTTTACTAATGTCCATATTTTTGCATTATTTAGGATTAATTATGTGTTTTATCAATGTTTGATCTTTTGCAAGGTTAAATAATTGAAAATTAACCACTTTACTTGATTTATTTTGACTTTAGTGGATGATTAAAAGAATAAATTTCAACAAGAGAATGATGGGATGAATCAAAATAGAATTTTAAAGGATTGATTTAATATTATTATGCATTCATCCTATTTTATTGCTTGGATTTATATTTTTAGGTGACATTATATTAAAGTTAAAGAAATTTGTGATCCAATGGAGAAAATTTGAGTCAAAAAAGAGTTCTAGAAATGAAGTTATGAATTTCTAAATTTTAGAGATTATTCTAGATGTTATTTTGATTTTTCAGGTATTTTTTGGGATTTCTTTCATTAAAAAGATCGCGAAAAAAGGGTTATTTATGCGCAGGACCCACGAAAGCTGATGTGGCATGACGCACACATGTGGTGGAGCCACGTGAGGCTACGTGGACCACATGGACGCATACGTTTTGTGTCGACTTAGTTGGGCTAAGAGTGTGTGTTGGTCCATGGGTATGGTGGGCCCACGAAAAGGCATATGGGGGGAGTACTTGGCCCATTTGGGCAACGCAAACGCTTCTACGTGTCTCCCGTTTTATACCTGTTAATCCTTCTTCTTTTTCTTCGTGTGGGACTAAGTTCCCATCTAAATCGTGATTTGCAGGCGACGTGGCGGAGCGTGGTGTGTTGGAACAAAGCGTGCGGAAGATCGCACGTCGATCTCGTGGACTTGAGTCCACCCGATCACAATCAAAGCACGTGAGTAATCATGAGCCGTCGATCACTTAAGTGACATCGGACGGTCACGAGTTAATCGCGCATTCGGCAAACCATAGAGTGACACGTGGCCGCGTAAGGACGCTCCAATGAAGATCAAACGGCGAAAAGCAAGGAGGAGTGGAATTCGCGTCGTGAGATAGTGGCCCACAGATTTCATGCAATAGCAGCTGTCCAAAGCCCCTTCAGCGAATCGAGCGACGCAAATATTTTCGCAATAACATCTCTATAAATTGATGTTCTCTCTCTTTCTAAACTTACTTTTGATTGAAACGTGAAGAAATTAAGCAATTTTTGAAGCAAAATCTTAAGTTCTTCGCGATCCCTCTGTGTTCTAGACTCAATTGCAATCATAGTGAGGCAGGATTGATCATGAATCATTGCGAGAAATGGTCAGATTCGCCCCTTGAACGCCGAACGTACGTTGAAGAAGAAACTGGATCGATACTCCTCAGTCCACGTGATTTGAAGCACAATCTTCGTGTCAATCAGGTTAGTAGTGTGATTCCTTAATAATCCTTGCAATTTATATAATTTAGATTAGATTTATATAGGTAATTAGAGTTTAGGAATCGGAAACTTCATCATTTCGCCCAAAATTGATTGCGGATTTTTGCTGATTTTCGAACAAGGATTTCTCCCTAATCTTAAGTCCAAATCATTCGATTTTAATTCTATTAGATTCCTTGTTCCATAAGCTTTCTGTGGATATTTGACTCTTAAAATTTCATCTACATTTGACCCTCCAATTAAAATTTGACCAATTTTTATTCATTTTTAATCCGAATTTGGGCATTGACTTTTGAGGGTAATTACTTTTAATTTACAAGGTGAAATTCGACAATTTTGGTTTCTCTAGAATCCTCTAATCGTAAGCTTTCTATTAATATGTGAATTTCTCAATTTGGATATCATTTGGTTAGGCAATTTCATGATTTTGACTGAGATCTTCTTTTCAAGATTTTTGATTTTCTTCTTTTGATTATTGATTTTCAATAAATCATAGTAAATCCAATTCTTCTCTAAAAGTCATATATTTTATACCAAAATTTTCCATTTTCTCTCTAGTTTCTGAAAATATGACACCACTACTGGGATCTGAGGCTCGAAAAGCTCTCCAAATCTTTGCCCAAAATAATGATTGCAGCGGAAGGTGTTGAATCAAAACATTCAACATCGTTGAAGCACCAAGAATAGATGATCTCATCATCCATTCTAGGTGATCCTAACTTCTAGTATAGAATAAAATTCATACTTACTTGGATCATTTGAAAGAGTTTTTCAATAGTCCAAGCGTCCGACCTCTAGCGGTATCCACATAGTCTCTAGACGGTCGGATCTCCTCTTGAACACTCGTCACCACGAGAGGAAGAGAAGAGAGAGGAGAAGTTCCACTAGGCTTGCATGGGCACCTCTATTATGGTCGTTCTCCTCCTATTTATAGACTTTAGGAATGTTAAATTTTCACAAAAACCCTTATTATTATGTCTATATCCACCGATGTCCATTGACCTTATGTGTGTGACCCTCTAGGTCCATAAATCTCACCAGTTAATGACTCTATCAACCCAATAACACTTATTGGTCTTCCTTATCAATTAACTATATCAACATATAGATTAATTGTCTAAGGATCGATTTAACCCAATCAACAGGTTGAGTCGCCAGCTCAGCGGGTGCCAAGCTACACCACGTGCTCTAGGAGATATGGAGTATATTAGAACTCTTTCATGGAACCCTGCCGTCATTGGTTACCGTGTACATATAATCCTTCATCCACATGAGACTCATGAATAACTGAGGGTATGGTTAATTTGTCAAACCCTAATTGGTCACTCAATTTAGTACTGATGCGAGTAGGAAATTATTGGCCAAGGATTTAACCGCATCTCATTTCTTGAGTCAATCTCCTCATATACCGAGGGCGGATGATCCCATCTTTACCACTCAATCACCTTCGAGGATTTCATGTCGTATCCAATCTATGCCGTTTTGGAGATACCGTGACTAGGGATTCGTAAGTCATAGTCAAAACACGATCATCCATCCACAAGATGTCTTTGGTGTCTCAAGTCAAAGGACCACATACACAACCGTGACATGAATCAACCTGATTGACAAATTTGGCATAATACCATTCAGGGATTCATACGGATCAATTCAGTGAACTCTTTCTCCAAAGAGCACCCACTATATATCCTTGGTGTCTCAATACCGATGGCCACAAGATCAGACATACTCATCATATGAGTCAGATCAGATAGTGCTATTCTTTCCGGATGATTCGATGTCCTTCTCGAATATCCTACGAATAGGAATATTTAGAACATATGTTTAAAGACTAGCGATTGTTGTATTATGATCTCATCATAATTCACTTGATCATTGCATATGTTCATGGACTTCATTACAAACATCACACAAGAATGACAATGAATAAAAGTTTATTTCAATGAATATAAACAAAAGATGAACGTGTGATTGGCTTGCAGGCCACATAATATCCATCAATCTCTCACTTGGACTAAAGCCAATCACGTTTATACATTAAACCCATGCATATACGATGACGCTTAGATACTTCTTGAGCTAAAGGCTTAGTTAGTGGATCTGCAACATTGTCGGTCGATGGAACTTTTTCCATCACTACATCTCCTCTGGCAATAATCTCCACAATCAAGTGAAAGCGCCTCATAATGTCTTTTAACTTCTGATGAAACCTTGGCTCCTTCACTTGTGCGATTGCACCCTTGTTGTCACACAACTCGGGAATAGAATCCAAGATCGATGGAACAACACCAAGGTCTATGATGAACTTCTTTAACCAAACTGCTTCTTTGGCGACATCATTGCAGAAATGTATTCAACCTTGATCGTCGAGTTGGCATTAGTGGTTTGCTTGGTACTCTTCCAAGATATTGCACCTCCGTTCAAAGTGAACATCAATCTAGATGTAGATTTACTATCATCTAGATCTGACTAAAAACTCAAATCAGTATATCCCTTACGTTTTAACTCTTCTTCTCCATAAACCAGAAACAAATCCTTAGTCCTTCTCAAGTATTTAAGGATGCATTTCACGGCTTCCCAGTGTTTCTCACCCAGACCTGCTTGAAATCTGCTCGTAACACTTAGAGCATATGCTACATCTGGCCTTGTACATATCATAGCGTATATTATGGATCCAATCATTGATGCATAGGGAATCCTTTCCATTAACACTTTATCTTCAGGAGTCTTAGGCGATTGCTCCTTAGATATTTGAACTCCATGTCTCATCGGTAGGAAACCTTTCTTGGAGTCCTACATGCCAAACCTTTTGACAATGGTGTCTATGTACATTGATTGAGATAATCCGAGCAACTTCTTCGATCTATCTCTATAGATACTTATTCCCAATACGTAAGTTGCCTCTCACAAATCCTTCATGGAGAAGTTCTTTGACAATCATGCCTTCACTGATGATAACATACCTACATCATTCCCAATGAGTAGGATGTCATCTACATAAAGAACTACAAAAGTAATTGCGCTCCCACTGATTTTCTTGTACACACACAACTTATCTTCATTCTTAATGAATTCATAAGATTTGACTGCCTCATCAAATCTCATATTCCAACTTCTAGATACTTACTTCAATCCATATATGGATCTCTGTAACCTACACACCTTTTTTTTTTGAAACTCCTTGGATGTGTAACCCTCAGATTGTATCATATACACCTCTTTCTCAAGGTTTCTGTTGAGGAAGGCGGTTTTCACATCCATTTGCCAGATCTCGTAGTCATAGTGTGCAACTATGGCAAGAAGAATCTTGATTGACTTAATCATAACAACTGGTGAGAAGGTTTTGTCATAGTCAACTCCTTGTCTTTGACGATAACCCTTCGCCACCAACCTTACCTTGAAGATGTCAATCTGTCCATCAGCACCGATCTTCTTCTTGAAGATCTACTTACACCCTGATCGGTACTATACCCTTAGGAGGGTCGACCAAGTACCATACTTGGTTCGATGCATGGGACTGGATCTCTGAATCCATTGCTTCTCACCATATCTTAGACTTGGAATTGATAACAGGCAAAAGTGCTTGTTTTTATCATCCATTTCATTTGCATTGTAGTCATTAAATATTTTAAATCAACAACTATTTTGCATGTTATCATGATGTTTTTCCTGAAATTATCACTTTCATTGCACTTTAAAATGGAGTGGATAATTACAAATAATTACGGTTGTTATGAGAAGTTTTAAATAATAATTACTCTCAGAAATATATACTTTATTAGCAATTGTTGGACAGGATAATCCACAATTTTTTTTAGCATTTACTTTAAATGGAATAATCCTTTCTTTTTCATAAATAAAAATTTTCAGAAGTTTCTTTAATTTTCAGTTTATATCAATAATGCCCTTAGTGGGCCAATTTGTACTAATGTTTTTTTTGAGGTCTTATGGACAGGAAATGTATGAGAATCCTGTGAGCCAATCACACGATGAAGATGAAGGCTGTGTACATCGCAATGTGTACACAGTTAAAAATTAGCTCACCTGGAGGGGTATGCGGTGAAGACACACAAGCCATCTTCCACCAATCATATGGAAGAGGACATGACGCCGACCAGTTACACCATGCGGTACAGACGCGTGTTCAGAGCGATGCACACCAAGTGACTCAACAAACTCGAAAAAGAGGGAAGCGTCGTGGTTTCGAAGAATTAAGAGGAAGAGTAGGGTTTCAGAAATGCCGTCTTGATTTTTTTTCGCTCCCAATGTTCGATTGGCCTGGAGGACTCAAGCGAAGACAAGATCAACCTCAGACAACGTCGAGTGGCATTGAATTGATGACTTCAATCTGAAGCTGCGAAGAGGTTCATCATAATTCAGTTTAGGTTTAGAAAAGGATTTTCTTTTCTTTTCTTTTAGATCGAGTAATTTCTTCAATGTATCTTCTGATTGAAGGCTAGTCTTACAGATTTTAAGAATTGTTTTTAGAATCTTTTTGCATTTTCTTGTTATCGATCTTGGATTTGGTTGTTATTTCTTCCATTTCGTTAGTATTTTCTTCTCTTTTAGATAGAACAATTTCCTGACTATATCCTCAGATTGTAATCGAGTCTTATAGATTTTATGAATTGATTAAATTCAATCTTAGGTTTTGCTTGTACTTCATTAATCCTCTCTGTAGTTTCTGTTATTTTCTTTTAGATAGTAAGAATTCTTCATCAGCTTTTTTGATTGAATTCGATTCTTACAACAATTATCAAATGGATTTTTTTAGTATGTTGAAATTCTTGTTATCAAGATTAGGTTTAGATTTTTAGTTCTTTAATTTTGACAATATTATCATTTTGTTTTCTTTAAAACCTAAGTACCTCTTTACTGAATTTACTGATAGAAGGCCTTTCTTATAGCAGTTATTATTTGTTTTGGATTTAAAAAAAAATCTTGTTGAGTTAGATTTAAACTGTTTTAGGCATTTCTTTAATTTTAGTTAGAATTGTCATTTCCTCTCTTGCAGAAAACAAAAAATACTTAAGCAATCTAATCTCGATTCGGTTTTTCCCTTTTAGTGTGCGTATTTGATAACATGCAATATTTACATCATAAAACATGATTTTTGATGCATATTTAAGTATAAATGATTTCATTTCCATGCATGTTATCATACTTATATGTATTTTTCTATTATTCTCTTAAAAAGTCATTATAATCTCAAAATACTTTAATTTAGGGTTAATTTTGATAAATTAGAGTTTAATAATTTGATAACCCATATTTTTCTTGAGATTATAACTGTTTTTTTAAAGTTAAAAATAATAAGAGAAACAATTTTTTTATAAACATTCATTTTCATTTTCTAAAGTTTAAAAATCTTAATAAATGAATGTATTTTTTTGAAATAATAATTTTTAACTCTTATTATTTATTAAATCTGACTTTTTTTAGAATAATAGATAATTAAATTTTGGATCAAATGAAAGAAATTTGGATTAATTTGGAGTTATATATTAAAAGATATGATTTTTACAATTTAGGGAATTTTTCTGGATTTTTAAACCCGTTTTTAATAAATAAAAAATAAAAAAAGTTTTTAGTTTTTTGCGCGGGCCCCGCGTGGATGCGACGTGGCACGCAAGGCCACGTGGTAGCACCACGCGGACCCGCGCAGCGCCTACGTGGCGTGTTATACATATATATTATTATTTACTATAGTATAAAAGAGGTCTTTAGCCTGCCCTATATGGGGAGGGTTATTAACCCTATAAACCGTCGGGTCTTATAAACCCGACGGTTTCCTAAATACATTCCGTGTGGGACTAAAATATGCTTTATTTTACTATGCAGGTGACGTGGACGTACGCAGAGCGTCGGATCAAGCGGGCGATCAATCGACACGCGTCGATCGCGTGCGCCCGCGGTCCACCGGAAGATCAATCGCACGTGCTTTAATTAAAGAAGTTATAACGGCCGTGATTGAGTTTGGCTGGGAGCATCGCGATCGTCGGATCGCGATCCAACGACGCAAAAAAATAATGCGTTTTTATAACGCTTTTCATCAAGACTCATCCAGACCGTCGGATCAAGATCTAAAGGATGCAATCAAGAGCGTTTTTAAAACGCTTATCTAAGGAGTGATCAGAGCCCTTCATCGATGATCGGACGGACGCGACATTTCCAAAAACGGTTCATCGTGGACCGTTTATCGTAACCGTCGATTGTTTCGATCGGACGGTTACGATCAAGTACCCTATAAAACTCTATGTTCTTCATCGTTCTAAGCATCCGAGTTGAGATTTCAAGAAAATTGAGCTGTCTAGACACCCTCTCTCTCGTTTCTCTCAAGTTCTTCCTCTTCCTCTTTCATTTTTGCATCCACGGAGGGGTAGAAGTCGAGATTTGGTGGAGTATCGAAGGAGAAATCGCAGCTTGAATCCACCGATCGCGTTCTTCGTGTTCTTCGTGATTAAGAGGCTTAATCAGCGCGATTTGATCGCAATCGGGGATTAGTGGGAGCGGTTTTTGCTTCCTAATCCTCCTATCACATTTAATTTCTGTTTAGATTAGGATTTACACTTTAATTTCGTTGAAATTCATCCAAAATCACGATTTCGATCGCCGGAAATTTCTCTCCACTTCGAATCTTGATTTCTCCGCGAAATCAAGTATAAATTCGACGATTTTTTATTCCGTGGAATCGATTTAAAGTCTACTTTCTTAAAATACCACTTCTCCCAATTTCTTCCATCGATTTCTCGTCCGATTTGATCAAATTTGAAGATTACGTCAAGAAATTGCTTAATTCCCTGTGGATTCGACCCATATTTACCATTATACCCTTTAATTCGAGTGAATTTCTTAAAATTGGTAAGTTTGGAATTATTTTTGACACGATACCACGTGAAATCGATGACCTCGCGGTTTCGTCTCGTCAAATGGGGCCGTTGCCGGGGAATTAAGGCAATATTCGATCAAATTAAGTCAATTTTGACTTGGTCAACGTGGATTTTTCTCTTAATTTCTTGAAATTCAAGCAATTCAATCGTATTTTGAGTGATCCGAAGTAGAAATCCATCTTCGAGATGCTTAATTCGATAAGAATAAGTGATTTTCGCTCCTTCTCTAAGGATTACGGGCGATCACTTACTCAAAATCGCGTTGAGAACGCGTAACTCTCACGGATACCAACACTCAGGTACGACTTACTTCACTTTTTAATATATTTTAAATATTTATAAGTTATTATCCATCTACATACTCGATCCACTCTTCATGAGAAGACGAACAGCTTGGAGAGTACGGAATAACCCCCTAGAAATAGACCTCTTTGAACGATCGTCGCAGACTCCCGAAGCTACCGAGACCGACACTACCGAGACCGACTCAACTTTTGATCCTACCGGACCAGTAGAAATGGCCCGGAATGATGAAGGAAATGCTAGGAAACGCCTGAGTGACTATGCTAGGCCCGTCCTCCAGCGACGTGTCACTAGAATTCACGCACCCCTAGGAAGAGGGGCCAATTTTAGAATAGACTCCCATGTAATGAGCATGCTGCCTATCTTTCATGGTAAGCCTTCCGAAGATCCCTATAGACATGTAGATGAGCTCTCCCAAGTTTGTGAGATCAATCACCTTCAAAATGTCCCCGCCGACACGATGAAGATTAAACTCTTTTCCGCTACCCTTAGAGATAGAGACAAGGACTGGTTTTTAAAATTAGGGAAAGAATTCACAAGTTGGACCGAGATGGAGGAGGAGTTTTTAAGAAAGTACTATTCCGTAGGAAAAACCACCTCCGTCCGAAAAGCCATTCGAGAGTTCACCGAAGGCTCGAGTGAGACCTTCCACGAGGCCTGGGAACGATTAAGAGATCTTACGAGGGAATGCCCACACCATGGCGTATCTAACCACGAATTAACTCAAATTTTTTATGACGGGTTAGGCCCGCAAGATAGATACCTTTTGGATGCAGCTAGCGGCGGCACCTTTATGAGAAAATATGAAGACGACGCGATGGATCTCATCGAAACGGTGGCAGAAAATAGTCACCATAATGCGGCAAAACCATTTGGAAGAGGTGCAATGCCGAAAGCTCTAGACGCTAAGTCAGCGGAGACGGGGATGCTCCTTGAAAGGATTAATAAAATGGCGGAAGTCTAGAAATTACTCGTGGACCGACTCAACATCCACAACGATTCCGAAAGACTCGCCCCCGTCTCACTTCAAGAAGAGTCACCATGCGCGACGTGCTCAAGATTCGATCACGTCGAATTAGATTGCCCCGTGATGACAATCCAAGGGCAAGGAATGTATAGACAAGGTTCATCCGGAGGACCGAGTCAACAGGGACGACCAAATTATCCAGGTAATTACCCTAATCAATATAATACCCCTGTCTTTAAGAATTCCTTGCAGAATAATGGCTATAGGAGGAACAACGATCAACCTTATCCTCCACAATACAACGGTTAGCAAAATTACCCTAATCAAAGACCGTCGCCGTTTGTCCCGCCGACTCAACCACAAGCATACACGCAAGGTCCACGCCAAACCACGCCGGCATCCGACCCGATCCTTGGCGCGATCTCGCAATTAATGGAGCAAATGACGAGGATGAACTCACGCGTGGACGAAATTCAGGACTTCGTCAAAACGAACGTCCAACCGATGACAGATAAAAAGGGTAAGCAAGTAACTTTTACTGACCAGTTACCCTCGTAGGCCACGACAAATCCAAGAAATCAAGGAGCTTTGTCGACCCAGACTAATAATATCAACCATGTACACGTCGACGAAGAAGCCGTAGAATCAGCCCTGGCCGTATCAAGCCTTCGGAGTGGGAAAACTCTACCGGATCCATACAAGGATCACCCTTTCCACCAAGGCCAAGAAGAAGTAGAAGAAACGCCAATTATTGTCGAGCAAGACAATGATTCAGAGGACGAGGAAGAACAGGTTACGGCTGAACCTAACCCTGATAAATATAAGCCTGCTGTGCCTTATCCTCAAGCCCTAAACCGACCAAAAGCCAAGACTAGCAAAACCGACGACAACCTACTAGAAGCCTTTAAAAAGGTGATGATAACCATTCCCTTAACAGAAGCCATCAAGCATATCCCTACCTATGCAAAATTCTTAAAAGGTATATTTACCCCGCATAGAAGCCCTAAACAGATCCAACTTAGTGAGACGGTAAGCTCCATCATGATGAATTCATTACCCGTAAAAAAGAGAGATCCGGGAGCACCCATGATCACGAGTGAAATCGGAGGAATGTCTTTTACTAGGTCCCTACTAGATACAGGAGCCAGTATAAACATCCTCCCTAAAGCTGTATTCGACCGTCATCATGTAGGGGAGTTACAACCATTCCTAGTAGAGTTATGCTTAGCCGATGGATTTGTTAGGAAGCCCCATGGACTAGTAGAGGATGTCATTGTGAGGATAGAAGATTGTTACTTCCCAGTAGACTTCCTAGCGGTCGACATGAAAATGACTAAGGAGCTAAGCCAAGCCCCGATCATATTAGGACGACCCTTCCTAGCTACCGCGAAAGCCGTAACCGACTAGGGGAAAGGAGAAGTTATACTCAAAGTGGGAGAGCACACCGTGAAGGTCGACATCAACAAGCTAATGAAATACCCTTCATGAGCATCTGAAGACTTGGGAGCCATCGACTTCGCCGACGATCAAGACATAGACAAATGCGTAGAAGAAGTCATGATGATCGACGAGGAAGCAAGATATGAAGAGCTTCCGATGGACGAGCCCACTTTGGAGCTCAAAACTCTCCCATCTACACTCAAGTATGCCTTCCTTGACGAGGAGAAAGCAAAGCCGGTAATTATTTCGTCCAAGCTGGACCTCAAGCAAGAAGAGAAATTACTGGAAGTGCTAAGGAAGAATAAATAAGCAATCGGATGGACCCTGATGGACCTAAAAGGGCTAGACCCTTCACTATGTACTCATCGCATCTTCCTAGACGATGAGTCAAGACCCGTCAGGGAGGCCCAGAGACGACTCAACCCAAGGGTATGGGAGGCCGTAAAAGAAGAAATTCTTAAATGGCTAAATGTAGAAATTATTTACCCCATATCCGATAGCCAATGGGTGAGTCCGGTACACGTCGTCCTGAAGAAAGCCGGAGTAACGGTTATGATGAACAAGAAAGGAGAGGAAATCCAGACGCGCCTACCGATGAAGTGGAGGGTCTGCATAGACTACCGAAAGCTGAACTCCGCGACCAAGAAGGACCACTTCCCGCTACCGTTCATCGACCAGATCCTGGACCGACTGGCAGGATCCAACTACTTATGCTTCCTCGACGGATACTCGGGCTATAATCAGATTGCTATCCACCCCGACGATCAAGAGAAGACCACGTTCACTTGTCCTTTTGGCACCTTCGCCTTCAGACGCATGCCATTCGGACTGTGCAACGCCCCTGTGACCTTCCAACAATGTATGACGGCTATCTTCTCCGACTTTCTTGGCGACAGTTTAGAAGTCTTCATGGACGATTTCTCCGTCTTTGGAAACGACTTCGAGACTTGTCTTGCTCACTTGACAAAGATACTGGAGGTATGCGTCAAGAAACGACTGGTACTTAGCTGGGAGAAATCCCACTTCATGGTACGAGAGGGAGTAGTGCTCGGGCACATCGTCTCGGGCGAGGGCTTAGAAGTGGATAAGGCCAAGATAGAGGTCATCCAAAACCTCCCTCTCCCAAATACTGTGAAGGATTTAAGGAGCTTTCTCAAGCACGTCGGCTTCTACCGACGATTCATCCAAGACTTCGCGAAAGTTTCCAAGCCCCTCACCACCCTTCTTTGCAAAGACAAGGACTTCATCATCGACAAAGAAGAGAAGTGCGCATTCAAGACATTGAAGCAAGCACTAATCGAAGCACCAATTCTACAAAGTCCTAATTGGGACTTACCCTTCGAGATTATGTGCGACGCTTCGGACTACGTTGGGAGCGGTCTTGGGACAGCGACTGGACAAGAAGCCGACGGCCATCTGCTACGCAAGTAAGACCCTCATCGAAGCTCAAATTAATTACACGTCTACAGAGAAAGAGCTTCTGGTGGTGGTCTAAGCTCTCGAGAAGTTTCGGCCTTATATCTTGGGGAGCAAGATCATCATCTATACTGATCATGCGGCCCTGAAATACTTGCTCTCCAAAAAAGAGGCCAAACCAAGACTCATACGATGGGTGCTGCTCCTTCAAGAATTCGACTTGGAGATAAAAGACAAGAAAGGCAGCGAAAACTCGGTGGCGGACCACTTATCGCGTCTCCACATCTCGGGAGGAGAGGACATCGGAGAGACATTTCCGATCGAGCATCTCTCGCCATCTCGAGTCACGCCCGCTGGTACGCGCACATCGTCAACTTCATCGTCACTAGATCGATCCCAGAGCACTGGAACCGACACCAAAAAGATAAGTTCTTCCACGAGCTCAAGTACTATTTCTGGGAAGAACCACTTTTGTTCCACCTAGGATACGACCAGATCATCCGACGATGCATACCAGAGGAGGAGCAGGGAGACATACTGGCGATGTGTCACTCATCGACGTGCGGAGGACACTTCGCGGCACGAAAGACCGCGGATAAAATCCTACAGAGCGGCTTCTACTGGCCTTCCATCTTCAAGGACGCCCACCGTTTCTATACGGAATGCCTACAATGTCAAGCGGCGATCAACATCTCCAAGCGAGACGAGATGCCGATGCGGCCGATCCTTGAGGTGGAAATCTTCGAACTTTGGGGGATAGACTTCATGGGACCTTTTCCACCTTTTGACGGGAAAGAGTACATCTTGGTGGCGGTGGACTTTGTGTCCAAGTGGGTCGAAGCAATCCCCACCAGGACAAACGACCATCGGGAGGTTCTGCGGTTCATCACACGATGCATCTTCGCCGATACGGTTTTCCGTGAGCCATCATCAGCGACGGCCGCTCACACTTCAACAACTCGCACTTCCGGGCGCTGTTGAAGAAATACGGAGTACACCACCGCATCACCACGCCATACCACCCCCAGGCGAATGGGCAAGTAGAGGTTAGTAATCGAGAAGTCAAAACTATTCTTAAGAAGATAATTCGTCCAGATGGAAAGGATTGGGCACACAAACTCCCCGACGCACTATGGGCATACCGGACGGCATACAAGACACCCGTCGGGATGTCTCTTTTTCGACTCATCTACGGAAAAGCCTGCCACCTTCCGGTTGAGCTAGAGCATCGAGCCTACTGGGCCATCAAGAAGCTCAACCTAGCACTGGACGAATCAGGAAAGGAACGACTTCTCCAGCTCTAGGAGTTATAAGAGTTGAGGCACGACGCATACGAGAACGCAGCGATCTACAAAGAGAAGACCAAGGCCTTCCACGACCGACACATCCGACGACGATCATTCCACATCGGCGACAAGGTCTGGCTATACAAATCTCGCCTCAAACTCTTCCCTGGAAAGTTGCGCTCCAGATGGGATGGTCCCTATATGGTTCTGAAATTGTTTGACAGCGGAGCAGTACTCATCTCCGATCCTAAGACCGGTCGACAATTCAAGGTAAACGACCATCGTCTTAAGCCGTACCTGACTTCAGAGCCACCCGCACCAGCAGATAACGTAAATCTGCATCTTCCCAAGCATTCGAGGACGTGACGGTATCACCCTCGACCCATCGGTAGTCTAGGTTTCATTTTATTTAGTCTGGCTGAAGACGTTAAACTTAGCACTCTTGGGAGGCACCCCAAGATTATCTTACCTTTTAGTTTATATTTTTGATTTCAGTTTCCTTTTAGACGTTGAAGAACTACATTAGGAAAGGGCGCACCTGCACCGGAAAATTCCACGAGCATCACGGACTAATGAGCTTTTCTAAACCCATCTCACCGCACTTTTATTGTTTTCATGCCATGATTCGATGAGTTTTTCACATGAGCATGTAGTATTCATTGAGGGCAATGAATGATTCTTGTTGGGGGGTGAGGATTTAGAAAAAGCTCTATCATTTTGAAAAATTTTAAAATTCTATCTTCTAAAAACTCCTATTTTTCAAAATCTTTGATCTAATCTACCCCACCTTAGAAGTCTTTTCATCTAGAGATCTGAACTACTAGAGATGTAGAAGTGAGGACCTTATAGTACATATGATTACATTTTGAGTAATAAAGCTAAATGATCTAGAGAGACCAATGGATTAGAGTAGTGGTTGACTTCTTTGGGGTTGGGTATCTAATAGGCACCAAGGAAAAAGAGTAATCAAGAGGTTGAAATGCTATGGGATTGAAAAGGAGAGTATTTGAGAGAAAATGAAATTCCATCCTCTACCTATTATTAGCCCAAAACTGCTTAGTATGAGGAATTTTCCGATTCTAGACTTTCCCCTTTAAAGAGTGCAATGATCCATATTTTTTGTAGCACCTATCTTTCCTTATAGGCATGTAGTTTTTTTCTTCCAAAGCAGTCAAGTAGTAACACCAATTTGTTTTAAAACTTCGCTTTTGATGATGAACACTCCCAAGTGAATCCACACATCCATTTCACCTTCCACTTTTTCTCCCACATGTGCTTATACCTTCAGTACACTTCATTTGCTACACACTCTCTTCAGAAATCCTAAAATTCCTCCACATCATCATTCTAGTCTTCTGAAATGCTTAAAAAAAAATGAAGAAGAAAAGAAAGAGGAGCAAAGTCAAAAGAAAGAGAGAAATAAGAAGTTACAAGAAGGAAAATAAGTGGGAACATCTTCTACCATTATCTCTACCTCCACTATCATCTCCACCATCTACCCTATCCATCATCATCCACCTCACTTGGGAGTATAATTATCATAAGTGGTACCTTCTTTGATTTTATCATCCACTTTTTTTTATCAGCATATTTGCTTTTAGCCAAGTCATACCCTTAGAAATAGTATCTTTTATTTCCTTCAGCCTCCTCACACGATGCATCCAAAGATAGTAATCCATTTGAATTGCACTCTTTTAAGGAGGAAAGCGAGTTGAGGGGAATTCTAAGTACTAGGTAGCCTCCAATTTGAGGGAAGGAGTGATGTGTTTATGGAGAGGGTAAGGAATTACATCCACTCATGAGAGAGTGAGTTTATTTTCACCACCATAGCATCATACCTTAGATAGGCTCACCTTGATTACAATCAAGAATTAGACTTGAGCATTAGCCAATGAGCACTACCCTAACATGCACTAAAGAAGTCAACCTAGAGATGGAATCTAGATCATTAGGGCCTACACTATGAGGAAAATGTGATCATACATTTATACACTTCACCTTTTTAGTAGTATGATCAAAGGATGAAAAGACTTTCTAGGGAGATCATATAGTGAATTGCTAAGAGACTAGCAATAATTTAAGTTGGGGGGTGTGATAACATGCGATATTTACATGATAAAACATGATTTTTGATGCATATTTAAGTATAAATGATTTCATTTCCATGCATGTTATCATACTTATATGTATTTTTCTATTATTCTCTTAAAAAAAGTCATTATAATCTCAAAAATACTTTAATTTAGGGTTAATTTTGATAAAATTAGAGTTTAATAATTTGATAACCCATATTTTCTTGAGATTATAACTGTTTTTTTAAAAGTTAAAATAATAAGAGAAACAATTTTTTTATAAACATTCATTTTATTTTTCTAAAGTTTAAAAATCTTAATAAATGAATGTATTTTTTTGAAATAATAATTTTAACTCTTATTATTTATTAAATCTGACTTTTTAGAATAATAGATAATTAAATTTTGGATCAAATGAAAGAAATTTGGATTAATTTGGAGTTATATATTAAAAGATATGATTTTTACAATTTAGGGAATTTTTCTGGATTTTTAAACCCGTTTTTAATAAATAAAAAATAAAAAAAGTTCTTAGTTTTTCGCGCGGGCCCCGCGTGGATGCGACGTGGCACGCAAGGCCACGTGGCAGCACCACGCGGACCCACGCAGCGCCTACGTGGCGTGTTATACATATATATTATTATTTACTATAGTATAAAAGAGGTCTTTAGCCTGCCCTATATGGGGAGGGTTATTAACCCTATAAACCGTCGGGTCTTATAAACCCGACGGTTTCCTAAATACATTCCGTGTGGGACTAAAATATGCGTTATTTTACTATGTAGGTGACGTGGACGTACGCAGAGCGTCAGATCAAGCGGGCGATCAATCGACACGCGTCGATCGCGTGCGCCCGCGGTCCACTGGAAGATCAATCGCACGTGCTTTAATTAAAGAAGTTATAATGGCCGTGATTGAGTTTGGCTGCGAGCATCGCGATCGTCGGATCGCGATCCAACAACGCAAAGAAAAATAATGCGTTTTTATAACGCTTTTCATCAAGACTCATCCAGACCGTCGGATCAAGATCTAAAGGATGCAATCAAGAGCGTTTTTAAAACGCTTATCTGAGGAGTGATCGGAGCCCTTCATCGAAGATCAGACGGACGCGACATTTCCGAAAATGGTCCATCGTGGACCGTTTATCATGACCGTCGATCGTTTCGATCGGACGGTTACGATCAAATACCCTATAAAACTCTATGTTCTTCATCGTTCTAAGCATCCGAGTTGAGATTTCAAGAAAATTGAGCTGTCTAGACACCCTCTCTCTCGTTTCTCTCAAGTTCTTCCTCTTCCTCTTTCATTTTTGCATCCACGGAGGGGTAGAAGTCGAGATTTGGTGGAGTATCGAAGGAGAAATCGCAGCTTGAATCCACCGATCGCGTTCTTCGTGTTCTTCGTGATTAAGAGGCTTAATCAGCGCGATTTGATCGCAATCGGGGATTAGTGGGAGGGGTTTTTGCTTCCTAATCCTCCTATCACATTTAATTTCTGTTTAGATTAGGATTTACACTTTAATTTCGTTGAAATTCATCCAAAATCACGATTTCGATCGCCGGAAATTTCTCTCCACTTCGAATCTTGATTTCTCCGCGAAATCAAGTCCAAATTCGACAATTTTTGATTCCGTGGAATCGATTTGAAGTCTACTTTCCTAAAATACCATTTCCCCCAATTTCTTCCATCGATTTCTCGTCCGATTTGATCAAATTTGAAGATTACGTCAAGAAATTGCTTAATTCCCTGTGGATTCGACCCATATTTACCATTATACCCCTTAATTCGAGTGAATTTCTTAAAATTGGTAAGTTTGGAATTATTTTTGATGCGATACCGCATGAAATTGACTGACCTCGCGGTTTTCGTCTCGTCAGTATTTCATGTGGAAAATTTAGGTTAGTGCTCTGTTTTAGGCAAATCAAATCTGAAACAAGTTGAGAAGGTTTAAACTCAGTCTGATTACCTATTCGGTAGCTATAGTAAGAAGAAGATATATTGTTCAATAAGAAATAGAAAAAGGTAAATAAGAATTAAGTAAATCATAAAAGATAAAAATTGAATTTGAATTCTAGATCAGAATAAAAATAAATTCTAAAAATAATATAAAAAAGAGGTTCCTTATCTCTCTTTCAAATTTTTAATTGAAAAAGTAAACTTTCTCAATAGAGTCTATTTTCTTTTCTTTAGCATAATAAGTGGAAATTGAAGAAAAAGAGAATGCGTGGAAATAGAAAACATTCACAATTCTACAATTACGGAGTTTAGTTGGATGAGAAGGAGTTCTGAACTTAATAAAAAAGGTAGACTTTTGCCATATCCTCCCTTGGATCGACCCCTTTTACTCAGCCTAATCTTAAAATGGCTAGGAGTTAAAGGGAAAAATTTCTTTAGATACACTTTTATTGATTAAGTCCAAATAAAGGCATAACAACACAATTAATTAGGATAATTTGGACTTATCAGGAATCATTTACCGCTTCATTCTAGGTTAAAGGATCACTATCATTTAAGTGGAGAGTATCGACAATATATCCTACATATCGATCTGGTTGTTTCGGTACTCTACCAGTCCTACGCGGTGCCTCTCTGTACTTGAAGATTTTTGAGGACTGAATTCTTATCTAATGAGGTAGCATTTGTGTTCGGATCTAGAAATTCTTCTAGTACTACTTTACTCCCGCTATCTCTTCTGAAGAGATACTCATCTTCTAAGAAGATGACCCTTTTTACAACAAATATCGATTGTTCTTCTGGGCGGTAAAAGTAGTATCCAATCATCTTTCTTGGATATCCCACAAATCTACACAACTTAGTCCTCAACTCTAGCTTATATGTATCATGTTTCTTAACATGAGCAGGACAACCCCATACTCTAAAGTAAGAGAAGTCCGGCTTCTTCCCTTTCCATATCTCATATGGAGTAGAAGCTATAGATTTTCTAGGTAAGATGGTAAGGACACGCGCTACTATCTCAAGCGCATATCCCCAAAGGGATATTAGAAGTTTCGAGAAACTCATCGTAGATCGCACCATGTCCAACAAGGTACGATTTCTCCTTTCGATAACACCATTCGTCTGAGGTGTGTAAGGAGGAGTCAATTGAGCAAGGATACCATTATCCTTAAGGAACTTTGAGAACTCTATACTTAAGTGTTCACCTCCTCGATCTGATCGAAGAGACTTGATACTCTTTCCAGATTGTTTCTCCACTTCATTCTTAAACTCTCTGAATTTCTCAAAGGCTTCAGACTTATACCTCATAAGGTATATCCATCCAAACCTAGAGAAATCATCAGTAAAAGTGATGAAGTAGAAACTACCACTTCTGGCTTGGACATGCATCGGGCCACATACATCAGAATGTATTAGCTCCAAGAGACCCTTGGCTTGCTCTCCAATCCCTATGAATGGAGATTTAGGTAATTTACCCATGATGCAAGATTTACAAGTCGCAAATGATTCATAATCAAATGCACCCAAGTATGCATCTTTATGCAACTTTTGTAATCTTCCATCACCAACATGTCCAAGTCTACAATGCCATAAGTAGGCTTTGGTCACATCCTGTTTACTCTTCTGACAAGCAACATCCATTTGGATATTATAAGAAGAAACATCAATCAGATATAAACCATTGACTAATGGTGCCGTAACAACCAATTTACTTCCCAAGTAAATAGAACAACACTTGTCCTTAATAATCAAGGTATATACCATCTTGTCCAAACAAGAAACTGAAATGATGTTGTTAACTATGCAAGGAACATAATGACATTCTTCTAAAGAAATAAAATCTTTGAATAGTAGCTTGAGGTTCACAAACCCCAAGGCGATAGCAACAACTCTTGCGCCATTTTCCATCCTAAGTTCCACTTCACCTTTGTTCAGCTTTCTCTTACTTGTCAATTTCTGCAAAATCATTGCAGACATGAGTTACATATCCAGTTTCTAATACCCAAGATGTGGAATCTCTATAAGATAAATAATTATCTATCATATAGATACCTAAAGCATCGTCATGCTTCTTTCTGGCTTTCTCACTGAGGTACTTTCTACATTCCCTCTTCCATGTTCCCTTCTCAAAAGAAAATATCGTCTTCCTCTTCTTGCCGATCTCACCAACTAAGAGGATTTAGGATTTTTCCTTCTAAAGGTTCTCTTCTTAAACAATCAGTATACTCAATAGCTCTGGTAGAGAAATTCAAGTTTCTCAACCAATCAATGAAGTTTGGCTCAGTCAAAATTTTGGCATTCATAATTCCATGAATTGGATTACTCGATGTATTATAATCACAAATTTTTGCAGACATTTATATTCATTGAAACAATGCTCCCACTAAAATTAAACAATTCATACAACCCTCATATGTATGAAAAGGGAGAACCGACAATCTCCTAGTGGGGATCAGAATCTCAACAATTGTATTATGACCTGGAGTTTGCCCCACCAATCATAATACATCATTGAGCACCCATCTCATGGGACTTGCAACATTCTTGCAATATCTGATTACACTTCGGTCCCTCACACTCATGCGTCCTAGAGTTTTCCCCACCAACCACTGAGTTCGGTCTGGGCCATACCTTTGTTACTTGATGAGAATAGATTCGCGAATAGTCCTGGAGTTTGCTCCACCAAACTAAATGATTCTTCTACCTCAGCCTTGTGTCATACACTAGCTCTTAGTCCCTCCTCTTCATTAAGTGGGCCTGGAGTTTGTCCCACCAACCCAACTTAAAGTGATTCAGATCCTAAGGCTATAACAAAGGAGGACCACACGTGAGTTTGTAACTCTTACGTTTCAGCCCAGAGTTTAAATTGTGAAGGGTTTTATGTTTCTTAATATTTTCTCACCTTTTCCTCTTTGATTTTATAGAAAGTCAAAGTTTGGTCAAAGTCAATGCTTTGCCTTTGACTTTTGACTTTTCTTCTTCAAATATTTCTAAAATTCTTAAAATATCTTCTCTCATATATTCATATTATTTCCATTAATAATTTATTAGTTTCTAATCTTAAAAACCCTAAATAGACTTAAGTTTTACCAAGTCAACTGTTCGATAAAAAGTCAACCGTGTTCGTTGTGGTTCGAACTAATCTTTTCACTGTACTTGATTTCATATCTTTAAATCATTGGGAGTTCAGAATTATAAATTTTGTTTGATCGACGATCGTGTGTTTTCAACAACCGCACTAAATCGTTATTGTCAAGTATGTGGCAACATTTGAGTGGATGACAATTTTTTTTATTAGACGGATGAAGCTTGGCCGATCATTTGATGCATTAGAACGACTAGGATTTTAAGCGCCATTTGAGAATCTGAAACATCGATTCACGATCGGACGGATGAGATATCAAGACGCTCTCTCTTCATGCGCTCACGTGGCGTGATCCTGATGCTCTGATGAAGATTCAACGGTCGTGACTTAACCATAACAATTCGCCTCTTCAGATTTCATCTCGACTAATGATCTCATCAAGGAAAAGGTCCGACGGTCACGCCCAATTTCAAAACATTATAAATTCTCTCTCTTTAATGGGAAATGTATTCTTGGATGTTATGAGCTATCGAACTATTTAGACATCTCAATCCTTCAATCTCTTGATTTCTTCCTCTTCTAGACTCATTTCTACATCCACGGAGAGTTGGAAAACAAGATTTTTTCAAAAGAAAAGGAGAAATTGCCTCTTAAATGCCAAATTTTGTCCTTTATCAATTGATCCATTGATCCGTCAATCAATTGGATCAATTCGAGTGCGACTTCGGGTTAGATTATACATTTTCATCCTATCTTTCATCCTTTATCGGTATCTTTTCTATTTCAAATCATAGATTAGGTTAATTTTAGATTTAATTTTGGTTTTCTCTCTCCTTGCGATTGATTTTCTACCTAATTTTTGCTCCTTAATTTCTTCGCGAATCTTGATCCAAATTGAGTGACTTTTGATTCTATGGATTTGTCTTGGAATTCTCTTTCCAAATCTACTAAAATCCTTAATTTATCACCTCAATTTCTCATCTAATTTGATTGCATTTAAAGAAGTTCTTCAAAAATACCTTAATTCTCTGTGGATTTGACTCGTATTCACCACTATATCATTTGATTTGTGATTATTTCTTTAAATTGGTGAGTTTAGAATTTTTTTGACACGTCTTCGTGTGTATTGAACGACCTCATGGATTCGTCTCGTCAGTTATGATAACATGCAATCTTAACACGCAAAAGTCTGATTATTAATGCAAATTAAGGCATAAAACATTCCATTTTATGCATATTATCATACTTTGAGTGCATTTCTATCATTTCATGCAATTTAAGTTATAATATCAAAATACACTAATTTAGGGATATTTATACATGATTAAGAATATATTTTAGAATAAATCATTCTCATCTAAATTTGACATTATAATTAGGTTTTGATATTAAATAATAAGAGAAAATGTTTAAATACACTCATTTATTTTTCTAAGTTTTGTTTTTCAAGAAGAAATGAGTGTATTTTTGAAATAATAATTTATTCTCTTGTTATTTAAATATTTTGACTTTTTATAATGATAGAAAATTGAATTTTTGATCTAATGAAGAAAATCTAGATTAATTTGGAGTTGTATTTTGAAAGTGATAAATTTTCTAATTTTTAGGGATTTTTCTAGAATTTTTCTGAAAAATTCATTAATTTTCAGTATTTTTCGGAATTAAAAATAAAATTTCCTAATTGAAAATCAATTTTTTAGATTTTTATCAGTGCACTGGTGAGGTGGCGTAATCAAGAGCGTCCGATAAATCGCGATTGGCAATCAAACGTGAGAGATGGCGTGGCAGCATGTGAAGCATACGATCGCGCGATTAAATCGAAATCGTTGATCGTGACTTAAAGGCCTGGTACGTGGCGCATTATTACTTGTTGGCGAATCGTTTTAAAAAATAGTATAATCTCAACCGTTCATTAAGAGAGTTATAATGGCTATGATAAACCGACGAAAACGCATCTAGAGCGTTAGATCAAGATCAGACGGATGACATTTCAAGCGTTATTTCTAAAGTGCGCAACGTGGCTTCATCTCTGCGGTCCATGTCTGATCCAACAACCACGACTTAACCATAACGATTCGCATTGATGTGTTTCATCAGAGTTGTTGATCGAAGATGAAGCGTTTATCGGATGGTTACACCCTAATTGGCTATAAATTGAGATGTTCTTCTACATTTTCAAGTATTCTTTGATGATTTCGATTAATTGAACTATCTAGACACTACCATCCTTGAATCTCTTGCTTTCAATTTGCTTTTAGACTCATTTCTGCGTCTACGGAGTGGTTGAAAGTGAGGTTTCGTCGATCGATTAGGGAGAATTCGCCTCTTGAACACCGATGATCGTTTTCAAAATTGCGGAATGAAAAGCCTTGAATCCAGCGATTAATTGGATCATTTTGATCAGTATCTCAGGTTAGATTAAGTGTTTTCCTCCTAATCTTTTGTCATATATCATTGATTTATAATTTAGGATCAGGAATTTAGTTAATTTAGTCTTTTAATTTTCGAATTTCTCTTACTTCGCGTTCGGAAATTTCTCCCTAATTTGCTCATCGATTTCTCCGTGAATCTTGATCCAAATCGAGTGATTTTTGATTTTGTGGGTTCATCTTTGAGTTCTCTTTCCAAATCTATCATTTTCCCTAATTTTCTCACCTAAATTCATCGTTCAATTTGATCGAATTCCAAAAGATCTCTCAAAAATCTCTTATTTCTCCATGGATTCGACCTTTATTTACTATTATACCCTTCAATTCGTGAATTAATCATTAAATTGGTAAGTTTGGCTTTATTGTTGACACGAATCAGTGTACAATTAACGACCATATCAATTTGTTCCGTCAGGTTCCCATGTAAATTGAGATATGTTTTTTTGTTCAAAGTGACAAATGCCATAAATAGGCCACACAAGTGATATATGCCAATAATAAGTTGTGAAAGTGACATTTGCCCATAAATACATTGCAAAAGCAACATTTACATGTAAAAATTTTTAAAGTAGAAGATAAATGTGTAGTAAGGGTGCATGTGTTAGGGAAAGCACGTCGGATGACCCCTGTTCTAGTTGTAGCATTTTCTTCAATATACAAGGTAGTTGTTGGCGTGGGTTGAGTGGAAATAAAATTTTTGCACCGACATGCCCATATAGTAATTTTTTTATAGGACATAGGTAGGGTAAGAAAGCATTTTTCGTTGATCATTTACAATGATTAAGTAAATTATGATGAGCTCATAATACAATGATCACTAGTCTTTAAACATATATTCTAAATATTCCTATTCGTGGGATATTCGAGAGGGCCATTGAATTGTCCTAAAAGAATAGCACTATATGATCCGGCTCATATGATGAGTATGACTGATCCTATAGCCATCAGTGTGGAGACACTAAGGATAGATAGTGAGTGCTCTTTGGAGAAAGAAATCATTGAAGTGATTCGTATGAATTCTTAAATGGTAATTATACCGAACTATCAATCAGGTTGATTGATGTCATGGTTATGTATGTGCTCCTTTGACTTGAGACACCAAAGACATCTTATGGATGGATGATTATATTTTGATTATCATTTACGTATCTCTAGCCACGGGATATCTAAAATGTCATATATTAGATACGACATGAAGTCCACAAAGATGACTGTGTAATTAAGATGGGATCATCCACCCTTGGTATTTGAAGAGATTGACTCAAGGATGAGATGCGATGAAGTCCTTGGCTAAGGTAGTGGAAATATCAGAGAAGGAGTTCCCAATGATTTTCTATACATGTCAGTACTAACTTGAGTGACTGATTGGGGTTTGACAGTTGACTAAAGCCTAAGTCATTCATGAGTCTTATGCCGATGAAGGTTTATACATACATGGTAATCGATGATGGAAAGGTTCCATAAGGAAGTTCTTACATACTCCATATCTCTTAGTATATGTGATGTAGCTTGGCACCCAACAGGTTGGCAACTCAACCTATCGATTGGGTTAAATCGATCGCTGATTAATTAATATATATGTTGATGTAGATAACTAATTAAGGTTGACAAATAAGGTATTCTTTGGTCTATAGAGTTATTAACTAGTGAGATATATGGACCGAGAGGGTCACACACATAAGGTCTATGGATGTTGGTAGATATAGACATAATTATGAGGGTTTTTATGAAAAATATGATGGAACTTGAGTATGCATCATGATTCATCAGCATATTTAGATTCATAAAACTTAATTAAACTCGTATGTGGATTCACGGGATTAATCTTCATCGAAGTAGATTACTGAAGTGGAGAATAGCCTTCTTGAATATCCCCAATGTAACCTCCTGATCTCTAGAAGAAATGAGATTCTCTTTAGAGGGTTATGAGCATCAGGTTTTCCAAGTGGACTATAGCCTTCTATTTATAGAGATGAGGAAAGCTTAAGCCTCTAATCAGTCATTAGTCAGCCCATTAATGACTAATGACTGATTTATTGACTCTACACATAATTAACCTCCACACACATATATGAATGTCATAATCCGTGCATTAAACATAATTAAATGACTTAATGGGATAAAATGATAGCTAATCTATAATAATATATAACTATGTCCACTTAATAGACCTAAAAAATCCACATACAAATGTTTATAAATAGGGGGAGAACGACCACGACTCAAGGTGCCCATGCAAGTCTTGTGGGAATCCTTTCATTTCTTCTTTGTTTCCCTTGGTGAAGAGCTTCGAAGAGGAGATCCAACCATCCAAAGATTCTGTAGATTCCAATAAAGGCTAGACACTTGAATAGCTCCAAGAGCTCCTTTAAGAGAACCCTGCAAGTATGTTTTTTCTTATATACTAGATGATAGGATCATCTATTATTGGTTTCTCAATGTTTTGAATATCCGATTCAATGTATTGTGCTGCATTCAATGTTTTCATAAAAAATTTAGAAGGCTTATCGACCTCAGAAACCCATCTATAGCTAGGGTAAGAAAGCATCTGAATTTGGTGGTGCATTTAAGTATATCCTTCGTTGAGCTCAGTGTGTCAATGATAACATACTATTTATACTCAAAATTATATAGTTATTAGTGCATATTAAAGTAAAATTATTCCATTCTTATGCATGTTATCATATTTTGAGTGCATATTCATCATTTTATGTAATTTAGATCAAAACATTTAAAATGTATTATTTTAAGGGATAATTATGAATAAATCAAGAAGAAATTTTCAAATAGATTTTTGGATTTAATTTGAGTTTTAAATAAAAAGAGAATATTTTTCTGTACACTCATCTAGTTTTATTTTTCAAAGAAGAGTGTCTTTTCGATATAAAAATTTATTCTATTGTTATTTATTAAATTAAATTAATAGAATGATAAATTATTAAATTTGTAATGAAATATCAAAATTTGGATTAAAAAGGAGTTAAAATTTGAAAGTTATGAATATTCTAATTTTTAGAGATATTTTTAGAATTTTTATGAATTTTTCTAGATTTATTTTTTAATATATTTGAATTTTACATCACGTGTGCTGATGTGTCTGATTACATGTGATAACATGCAATCTTAACATGATAAAACATGATTATTAATGCAAACTAAGGCATAAAACATTCCATTTTTAGGTATGTTATCATACTTTGAGTGGATTTCTATTATTTCATGCAATTTTAAGTTATAATCTCAAAATGCTTTAAATTAGGGTTAATTATGACGAATTAAATATAAATAATTTTATAACCTATCTTTACTTGAGATTATAAGTGGTTTTTAAAGTTAAATAATGAGAGAAATCATTTTTTTTAAACTTTCATTTAATTTTCTAAAGTTAAAATCTTAAAGAAATGAATGTATTTTTGAGATAAAAATTAAATCTCTTGTTATTTAAATAATTTGACTTTTTATAATGATAGATAATTGAATTTCAGAGCCAATGAAAAAAAATTGGATTAATTTGGAGTTGTATTTTGAAAGTTATGAATTTTCTAATTTTAAGGGATTTTTTTGGAATTTTCTGAATTTATTTTTCGATTTAAATCTACTAAAAACAATTAAAAAAAGATTAAAAAGGGGGTTTATTTTCACGTGGGTCCATCGTGGGTGCGAGTGGCACGCAAGGCCACGTGGCAGAGCCACGCGGGCCCACGCGAGCGCCTGCGTGGCGCGGAGGTGACACGTGGGCAATATTTATATTTATCATATATAGGTTTTATAATATATATAAGTCTTCCGATTATCGGAAGACAGATTATTAATACTCACGTCCGTCACATCTTTTAAACGTGATATATTCTTTTTATTTTTATTGTGTGGGACTATGTTCCACGTTTTGTTTTAAATGTAGGGCGACGTGGATCAACGCGAGGCGTCAGATCAAAGGCGCAATGAAGATCGTGCGTGGATCGCGTGGACTGAGAGTCCACCGGATCACAAATCAGACACGTGTTCTAATTGGGACTTAAGTGAAATGATTACGACCGTTGATCTCAAGGAGTTATAACGGTCGAGATTTAATCGCGATGAAATGCATCAAGAGCATCGGATCACGATCCAACGGCAGCGGTTTCACGCGTTTTATAACGCATCAACACGTGGCCTTCTCTCACGCATCCGATCGCGATCGGACGGCCACAACTTAACGGTAACGGTTCGTGATGAACCGTTTCATCAGAGTCGTTAATCAAGACGATCGGACGGTTACACCCAATTCGCCTATAAAATGAAGTGTTCTTCGATTTTGTAAGATATTCTCGGAGGAGTTTCGCTCAATTGACCTATCTAAACACATCTATCCTTGAATCTCTCACTTCTAATCTCTTCTAGACTCGATTCCACATCCACGGAGTGATTAAAAGTGAGATTTTCGTCGATCGATCAAGGATAATTTGTCTCTTGGACACCGATGTTCACGTTTGAATTCGCGGAATGAATAGCCGTCGATCCGACGATTGATAACATGCTATTTATACACTAATTTACATGATTATTAATGCAATTTATGGCATTAATTATTCCAAATATATACATGTTATCATGTTTTAAGCATATTTCTATCATTTTGTATTATTTCATGTTATGATCTTAAAATATACTCATTTATGGATTATTATACATAATAAAACATTATAATCTTTAATCCTAAATTATAATTGAGATCATAATCATGTCTTGAGAATGAAAATGTAAGAGAAAATATATTTATTAACATTTATGTAGTTTTATAAAGTTATTTTATAAGATACATAAATGTATTAAATTAATTAAAATTTATTCTCTTATTATTTTAATAATTTGACTTTTATTATGATAGATTATTCAATTTTGAATCCAACAAAACAAATTTGACTTAATTTGGAGTTGTATTTTGAAAGTTATGATTTTTACAAATTTTTATAGAATTTTATAGAATTTTTCTTAGTTTATTTAGATTTATTTTCGATTTTTAAGTATTAAAATTAATTAAAAAAGATTTGCAAAAAGGGGTTAATTTATGCGCGGGCCCACGTGGATGCGACGTGGCACGCAAGGCCACGTGTCTCTGCCACGTGGACGCGCATGCTTGCTTGCGTGGCGCAGATGTGACACGTGGACGCATATTTATATTTACTATATATATATTATTTCATAAAGTATATAGGTCTTCCGATTATCGGAAGACAATTTATTACTCTAGCTAAACCGACGCACCTTATATACTGAAGATTCTCCGTCATTTTCTCCGTGTGGGACAATTAATCTTTGATTTCTTTGATTTTCAGCGCACGTGGCACAACGTGGAGCGTCGGAAGAAATCAGCGATTAACGGACTGCGTCGATGCGGTGGACACGACGTCCTCCCGATCACTGATTGAGCACGTGCTCTAAATCGGGAGTAAGTGACTTCATCGTAACCGTCAATCACAAGTTCGAACGGTTGAGATCAACTCAAGATCAGTGAACTTATCGATGGATCGCGATCGTTGGATCGAAATCCAACGAGCGAATCAAAAGACACACCTCTTCCTCAACGCATCTCGACCCTTGATTCACGATCGGATGATCATCAAACGAAGGCGACGATTCATGAATCGACGTGCGATCACGATCGTTGATCGCGATGAGTCCATCAGATCCAACGGCTGAGCCCAAATCCGACTTCTTTAAAAGATGTTCTTCGCGAAGGAAGATTGGGTTCGCGATTCTTCATCAAATTCTCTCTTTTTGCTTCATCAATTCGCGTGCCATTTCTTTCCCTGTGTTTGCAACTCATTTCCGCTTCTATTGAGTATTTAAATTCAAACTTTGATTGAAAGAGTTGGAAGAAATCAAGTCTTGAACTCCACTTTCATCTTCGGAAATTCAGAATGAAAAGCCTTGCATCCAGCGATTAATTGCATCATTTCGAAGACTAATTTGGGGTTAGATTGTTTGTTTTCATCTTAATATTTCATCATTTAGTGTTAATTTTACTTTTAGCATTGTAGATTAAGCTTAATTTCATCTTAATTTCGGTTTTTTAATTGTTTTTACGAAATGAAAATTTCTCCTAACTTCAAACTTCGATTACTCTTCGAATTCTCATCCAAATCACCTTATTTTTGATTTCGTGGATTCGAAATTGAGTTATCTTTCTTAATATCATAAATTCCCTAATTTCTAACCTCATTTCGTCATCCGATTTGACCGAATTTCAAAGATATCTCTCAAATTTCCCTAATTCTCCGTGGATTCGAACCCTTAATTACCATTATACTAATTAATTAACTTGATTAATCATAAATTGGTAAGATTAGGACTTTGTTTTTGACACTAAGTCGTGTGCATTCAACGAACATACGATTTAGTCTCGTCAAATGGTGCTGTTGCCGGGGAATTAAGGCGTATTTTTGAGAAAAATCATTGATTTTGACCTGGTCAACTCTGATTTTTCTATTCTTCTCTGATTTTAATTGAATTTGATCCTGCATTGAGCTATTTGTAGAAAAAAATACATCGTTTAGATACTCAATTTCGACAAGACTAAGTGATTAGTCCCTCTCTACGGACGACGGACAATCATCGCGTCACACTCGAATTGGGAGAGCGTAACTCTCACGAATAGCGACAATCAAGTACGATTAATTTGTCATTGTTGAATAATTTTATAGTATCTCTTATTATTATTATATATATTAGTATATTAGTGCATATTTTATGAGACGAGAGTCTGATTGGAGAACGAGGGATAATCCTTTACACTTAGATCTTTTTGGAACGTTCCTCGCAATCACTTTCATCTTCCGCGTCATTATTGACCTTAGATATGGCCTTGAATGATGAGGGAAATGTTAGGAGACATCTTAGTGATTATGCTAGGCCCTTTCTTCAAAGTCCCGTTACTCGTATTCATTCACCTTTAGCTAGAAATGCAAATTTTAGGATAGATTCACATGTGATGAGTATGTTACCTATCTTCCATGGTAAACCTTCTGAGGATCCTTATGGACAAGTCGACGAGCTTAGTCAAGTATGTGAGATCAATCAGATTCATAATGTGCCGGTAGATGTAATGAAGATGAAACTCTTTCCCGCCACCCTTAGAGATAGAGCAAAAGGATTGGTTTCTTAAGTTAGGAAAGGAGTTCACTTCTTGGACCGAGATGGAGGAGGAATTTCTTAGGAAGTACTATTCCGTAGGAAAGACCACCTCTGTTAGGAAGGCGATGCATGAGTTTACCCAAGGACCAAGTGAGACATTTCACGAAGCTTGGGAGAGACTTAGAGACCTCACTAGAGAGTGCCCTCACCATGGAGTGTCTAACCATGAGCTTACACAGATATTTTATGATGCGTTAGGCCCGCAAGATAGATATCTTTTGGATGCAGCTAGCGGTGGCACCTTCATGAGCAAGTTTGAAGATGAAGCAATGGAATTGATCAAGACTGTGGCAGAAAATAGCCACCACAACGTGGCAAAACCATTCGGAAGAGGTGCAACGCTAAAGGGAGGGTTGATCGACGCAAAGTCGGTAGAGACGGGCATGCTCCTAGAGAAAATCGACAAGATGACGGAGGTTCAGAATCTTTTAATAGATCGGTTCCACATCCGCAACGGATCTGAAGGACTTGCACCCGTCGCTCTACAAGAAGTGTTGCCATGCACCCATTGCTCACGCCTTGACCATGTCGAGATGGATTGTCTGATCATGGCAATCCAAGGGCATGGCATGTATAGACAAGGCCCGCCGGAAGGGCAAAGTCAACAGGGACGACCGATCTATCAAGGTACACATCAAACTTATTTTAATAACCCTGTTTATCATAATCCTATGCAGCAGCAGCAGCAAGGATTTAAGAGGAACACGGATCAGATGTATCCTCCATATAGCACCGGTTAGCAACAAAAATCGCAACAACAACCCTACGTAAATGCAAGATAGTCGACGTATATCCCGCCACAGCAATCGTACAATCAAGCTCCACGACCGACCGCACCATCTGCAGATCCTATTCTGGGTGCGATCTCGCAGTTGATGGAGCAAATGAACAGGATGAACTCGCGTGTGGACGAGATACAGGATTTCGTCAAGACAAACATCCCTACCTCGACTGACAATAAGAAGGGTAAGAAAGTTTCGATTTTCTGACCAATTACCATCGCAGGCCACTATCAACCCTAGGAATCAAGGGTCCTCATCGAGTTAAACGCACAATTTGAGTCATGTGCATGTTGACGAGGAGGCAGTGGAGGCTGCGTTAGCGATATCGAGCCTTAGGAGCGGCAAAGATTTACCTGATCCTTATAAGGGTCATCATTTACACAAGAGCTCGATAGATGATGAGACACTGAGAGTCGTAGTAGAGCCAGACAGTAGTTCTGATGATGAGGAAGAACGGGTGCGAGCGGAGCCGAATCTCAACACATACAAACCACCCGTGCCATATCCTCAAGCATTGAGTAAGCCTAAAGCTAAGGCTAGTGAATCTGATGATCATTTATTAGAAGCCTTCCAAAAGGTAACCATTACCATCCCTTTAGTAGATGCAATTAGACATATACCTTCTTATGCTAAATTTCTTAAAGGCATATGCACACCCCATAGAAGCCCCAAGAGGATCCAATTGAGTGAGAATATTAGTTCTATTATGATGAATTCTCTTCCGATTAAAAAGAGAGATCCAGGAGCTCCCATGATTACGAGTGAGATTGGAGGAATGACTTTTACTAGATCCTTGTTAGATACCGGAGCTAGTATCAATATCCTCCCTAAAGCCGTATATGACCGTCATCATGTAGGGGAGTTGCAGCCTTTCCTTATAGAGTTATGTTTAGCGGATGGATTGGTAAGGAAGCCTCATGGCATAGTAGAAGATGTGATTGTTAGAATCGAAGGATGTTATTTTTCGGTAGACTTCCTAGTTGTAGATATGAAGATCACTAAGGAGCTTAGTTAAGCCCCAATTATCCTAGGAAGACCTTTCTTAGCTACCGCAAAAGCCGTTACAGATTGGGGAAAAGGAGAAGTGATTCTTAAGGTGGGAGAGCACACGGTGAAGGTCAACATCAACAAGTTGATGAAGTATCCTTCACAAGCGTTCGAGGATGTGGGCGCCATCGACCTATTTGATGACCAAGACATAGAGACTTGCATCGAAGAAGTCATGACGGTCAACGAGGGAGCTGATTTCGAGGAGCTACCGTTGGACGAGCCGACAGGGGAGCTCAAGGCTCTTCCATCTACACTCAAGTATGCTTTTCTCGACTCTCAGCAGGTTAAACCGGTGATCATTTCTTCCCAGATCAATGAGGAGCAGGAGAAACGATTACTCGACGTATTACGACAAAATGAGCAAGCAATCGGCTGGACTCTAGAAGATTTGAGGGAGATTAGAACCCTTCATTATGCACTCATCGCATATTCATGGAGGACGAGTCCAGACCCGTGAGGGAAGCCCAGCGATGACTTAATCCTAAGGTATGGGAAGCCGTTAAGGAAGAGATTCTTAAGTGGCTTAATGCAGAGATCATCTATCCCATATCGGATAGCCAGTGGGTTAGTCCTATGCACATTGTTCCCAAGAAGGCAGGAGTTACGGTGACCATGAATGACAAAGGAGAGGAGTGACGAGACGAAACCGCGAGGTCGTCGATTTCATGCGGTATCGCGTCAAAAATAATTCCAAACTTACAAATTTTGAGAATTAATCACGAATTCAAGGGTTATAATGGTAAATATGGGTCGAATCCACAGAGAATTAAGCAATTTCTTGATGTAATCTTCAAATTTGATCAAATCGGACGGGAAATCGATGGAAGAAATTGGGGAAAATGGTATTTTAAGAAAGTAGACTTCAAATCGATTCCACAAAATCAAAAATCGTCCAATTTGGACTTGATTTCGCGGAGAAATCAAGATTCGAAGTGGAGAGAAATTTTGTAATCAAGATCCGGTAATTAATTCCTGGAGCTGGAGAAGTCGTTCCTTGCCTGCTTCGTCCAGTGCTAGGTTGAGCTTCTTGATGGCCCAGTAGGCTCGATGCTCTAGCTCAACCGGAAGGTGGCAGGCTTTCCCATAGATGAGCCGGAAGGGAGACATCCCGATGGGTGTCTTGTATGCCGTCCGGTATGCCCATAGTGCGTCGGGGAGCTTGTGTGCCCAATCCTTTCCATCTGGACGAATTATCTTTTTAAGTATAGATTTGACTTCTCTATTACTTACCTCTACTTGCCCATTCGCCTGGGGGTGATATGGCGTGGTGATGCGGTGGTGTACTCTGTATTTCTTCAATAGTGCCCGGAAGTGCGAGTTGTTGAAGTGTGAGCCGCCGTCGCTGATGATGGCTCTCGGACAACCGTATCGGGCGAAGATGCATCGTGTGATGAAGCGTAGTACCTCCCGATGATCATTTGTCCTGGTGGGGATTGCTTCGACCCACTTGGACACGTAGTCCACCGCCACCAAGATGTACTCTTTCCCGTCAGAAGGTGGGAAAGGTCCCATGAAGTCTATCCCCCAAAGGTCGACGATTACCACTTCAAGGATCGGCCGCATCGGCATCTCATCTCGATTGGAGATGTTGATCGCTGCTTGACATTGTAAGCACTCCGTGTAGAAACGGTGGGCGTCCTTGAAGATGGATGGCCAGTAGAAGCTGCTCTGTAGGATCTTGTCCGCGGTCTTTCGTGCCGCGAAGTGTCCTCCGCACGTCGATGAGTGACACATCGCCAGTATGTCTCCCTGCTCCTCCTCTGGTACGCATCGTCGGATGATCTGGTCGTATCCTAGGTGAAACAAAAGTGGTTCTTCCCAGAAATAGTACTTGAGCTCGTGGAAGAACTTATATTTTTGATGCTGGTTCTAATGCTCCGGGATCGATCCAGTCACGATGAAGTTGATGATGTGCGCGTACCAGGGGGCGTGACTCGAGATGGCGAGGAGATGCTCGTCTGGAAATGTCTCCCCGATGTCCTCTCCTCCCGAGATGTGGAGACGCGATAAGTGGTCCGCCACCGAGTTTTCGCTGCCCTTCTTGTATTTAATCTCCAAGTCGAATTCTTGAAGGAGCAGCACCCATCGTATAAGTCTTGGTTTGGCCTCTTTCTTGGAGAGCAAGTATTTCAGGGCCGCATGATCAGTGTAGATGATGATCTTGCTCCCCAAGATGTAAGGCCGGAACTTCTCGAGACCGTCGTCGTGTAATTAATTTGAGCTTCGATGAGGGTCTTACTTGCGTAGCATATGGCCGTCGGCTTCTTGTCCAGTCGCTGCCCCAAGACCGCTCCCACCGCGTAGTCCGAAGCGTCGCACATGATCTCGAAAGGTAAGTCCCAATTAGGACATTGTAGAATTGGTGCCTCGATCAGTGCTTGCTTCAATGTTTTGAATGCACACTTTCCTTCTTCGTTGATGATGAAGTCTTTGTCTTTGCAAAGAAGGCTGGTGAGAGGCTTGGAAACTTTCGCAAAGTCTTGGATGAATCGTCGATAGAAGCCGACGTGCCCGAGAAAGCTCCTCAAATCCTTCACGGTGTTAGGTAGAGGGAGGTTTTGGATGACCTCTATCTTGGCCTTATCCACTTCTAAGCCTTTGCCCGAGACGATGTGCTCGAGCACTACTCCCTCTCGTACCATGAAGTGGGATTTCTCCCAGCTAAGTACCAGTCGTTTCCTGACGCATACCTCCAGTATCTTCGTCAGGTGAGCAAGACAAGTCTCGAAGTCGTTTCCAAAGATGAAAAAATCGTCCATGAAGACTTCTAAACTGTCGCCAAGAAAGTCGGAGAAGATGGCCGTCATACATCATTGGAAGGTCGCGGGGGCGTTGCACAGTCCGAATGGCATGCGTCTGAAAGCGAAGGTGCCAAAAGGACAAGTGAACGTGGTCTTCTCTTGATCGTCGGGGTGGATAGCAATCTGATTATAGCCCGAGTATCCGTCGAGGAAGCAGAAGTAGTTGGATCCTGCTAGTCGCTCCAGGATCTGGTCGATGAACGGTAGCGGGAAGTGGTCCTTCTTGGTCGCGGAGTTCAGCTTTCGATAGTCTATGCAGACCCTCCACTTCGTCGGTAGGCGCGTCTGGATTTCCTCGCCCTTCTCGTTCATCGTAACTGTTACTTCGGCTTTCTTCGAGACGACGTGTACCGGACTCACCCATTGGTTATCGGATATGGGGTAGATAATTTCCGCATTTAGCCATTTAAGAATTTCTTCTTTCACGGCCTCCCATACCCTTGGGTTGAGTCGTCTCGGGCCTCCCCTGACGGGTCTTGACTCATCCTCTAGGAAGATGCGATGAGTACATAGTGAAGGATCTAACCCTTTTAAATCCGTCAGGGTCCATCCGATTGCTTTTTTATTCTTCCTTAGCACTTCCAGTAATCTCTCTTCTTGCTTGAGGTCCAGCTTGGACGAAATAATTACCGGCTTTGCTTTCTCGTCGTCAAGGAAGGCATACTTGAGTGTAGACGGGAGAGTTTTGAGCTCTAAAGTTGGCTCGTCTATCGGAAGCTCTTCATATCTTGCTTCCTCGTCGATCATCATTACTTCTTCTACGCATTCGTGTATGTTTTGATCGTTGGCGAAGTCGATGGCTCCCAAGTCTTCAGATGCTCGTGAAGGGTATTTCATTAGCTTGTTGATATCGACATTCACGGTGTACTCTCCCACTTTGAGAATTACTTCTCCTTTCCCCCAGTCGGTTACGGCTTTCGCGGTAGCTAGGAAGGGTCGTCCTAATATGATCGAGGCTTGGCTCAGCTCCTTAGTTATTTTCATATCGACCACTAGGAAATCTACCGGGAAATAACAATCTTATATTCTAACTATGACATCCTCTACTAGTCCATGGGGTTTTCTAACGGATCCATCGGCTAAGCATAGTTCTACAAGGAATGGTTGTAACTCCCCTACATGATGACGGTCGAATACAGCTTTAGGGAGGATGTTTATACTGGCTCTTGTATCTAGTAGGGACCTAGTAAAGGACATTCCTCCGATTTCACTCGTGATCATGGGTGCTCCCGGATCTCTCTTTTTTACGGGTAAGGAATTCATCATGATGGAGCTTACCGTCTCACTAAGTTGGATCCGTTTAGGGCTTCTATGGGGGGTACATATACCTTTTAGGAATTTTGCATAAGTAGGGATATGCTTGATGGCTTCTGTTAAGGGAATAGTTATGGTTACCTTCTTAAAGGCTTCTAGTAGGTTTTCGTCAGTTTCGTTATTCTTGGCTTTTGGTCGGTTTAAGGCTTGAGGATAAGGCACAGGGGGCTTATATTTGTCAGGGTTAGGTTCAGCCGTAACCTGTTCTTCCTCGTCCTCCGAATCAGTGTCTTGCTCGACGATAATTGGTAATTCTTCTGCTTCTTTTTGGCCTTGGTGGAAAGGATGATCCTTGTATGGATCCGGCGGAGTTTTCCCACTCCGAAGGCTTGATACGGCCAGGGCTGATTCTACGGCTTCTTCGTCGACGTGTATATGGTTGATATTGTGAGTCTGGGTCGAGGAAGCTCTTTGATTTCTTGGATTTGTCGTGGCTTGCGAGGGTAACTGGTCAGTAAAAGTTACTTGCTTACCCTTTTTGTCTGTCGTTGGTTGGACGTTCGTCTTGACGAAGTCCTGAATTTCGTCCACGCGTGAGTTCATCCTCGTCATTTGCTCCATTAATTGCGAGATCGCGCCGAGGATCGGGTCGGATGCCGGCGTGGTTTGGCGTGGAGCTTGCGTGTATGCTTGTGGTTGAGTCGGCGGGACGAACGACGACGGTCTTTGATTAGGGTAATTTTGCTGACCGTTGTATTGTGGAGGATAAGGTTGATCGTTGTTCCTCCTATAGCCATTATTCTGCAAGGAATTGTTAAAAACAGGGGTATTATATTGATTAGGGTAATTACCTGGATAATTTGGTCGTCCCTGTTGACTCGGTCCTCCTGATCGACCTTGTCTATACATTCCTTGCCCTTGAATTGCCATCACGGGGCAATCTAATTCGACGTGGTCAAATCTTGAGCATGTCGCGCATGGTGACGCTTCTTGAAGTGAGACGGGGGTGAGTCCTTCGGAACCATTGCGGATGTTGAGTCGGTCCAGGAGTAAGTTCTGGACTTCCGCCATTTTGTCGATTCTTTCGAGGAGCATCCCCGTTTCTGCTGACTTGGCGTCTAGAGCTTTCGGCATTGCACCTCTTCCAAATGGTTTCGCCGCATTATGGTGACTATTTTCCGCCACCGTTTCGATGAGATCCATTGCATTGTCTTCGTATTTGCTCATAAAGGTGCCGCCGCTAGCTGCATCCAAAAGGTATCTATCTTGCGGGCCTAACCCGTCATAAAAAATTTGAGTTAATTCATGGTTAGATACGCCATGGTGTGGGCACTCCCTCGTAAGATCTCTTAGTCGTTCCCAGGCCTCGTGGAAGGTTTCGGATGAGCCTTGGGTGAACTCTCGGATGGCTTTTCAGATGGAGGTGGTCTTTCCTACTGAATAATATTTCCTTAAGAACTCTTCCTCCATTTCGGTCCAACTTGTGAATTCTTTCCCTAATTTTAGAAACCAGTCTTTGGCTCTATCTCTAAGGGTAGTGGGAAAGAGTTTCATCTTCATTGTGTCGGCGGGAACATTTTGAAGGTGTTTGATCTCACAAACTTGGGAAAGCTCATCTACGTGTCTATAGGGATCTTCGGAAGGCTTACCATGAAAGATAGGCAGCATGCTCATTACATGGGAGTCTATTCTAAAATTGGCCCCTCGTCCTAGGGGTGCGTGAATTCTAGTGACGGGTCGCTGGAGGACGGGCCTAGCATAGTCACTAAGGCATTTCCTAGCATTTCCTTCATCATTCCGGGCCATTTCTACTGGTTCGGTAGGATCAAAAGTTGAGTCGGTCTCGGTAGTGTCAGTCTCGGTAGCTTCGGGAGTCTGCGAGGATCGTTCAAAGAGGTCTATTTCTAGGGGATTATTCCGTACTCTCCAGGCCGTTCGTCTTCTCATGAAGAGTGGATCGAGTAGGTAGATGGATAATAACTTATAAATACTTAAAATATATTAAAAATTGAAATCAGTCGTACCTGAGTGTCGGTATCCGTGAGAGTTACGCGTTCTTAACGCGATTTGAAGAAGCAATTGCCCGTAATCCTTAGAAAAGGGGCGAAAATCACTAAATCTTATCGAATTAAGGATCTCGAAGATGGATTTCTACTTTGGATCACTCAAAATACGATTGAATTGCTTGAATTTCAAGAAATTAAGAGAAAAATCCGCGTTGACAAGGTCAAAATTGACTTAATTTGATCAAAAATTGCCTTAATTCCCCGGCAACGGCGCCAATTGACGAGACGAAACCGCGAGGTCGTCGATTTCACGCGGTATCGCGTCAAAAATAATTCCAAACTTACAAATTTTGAGAATTAATCACGAATTCAAGGGTATAATGGTAAATATGGGTCGAATCCACAGGGAATTAAGCAATTTCTTGATGTAATCTTCAAATTTGATCAAATCGGACGGGAAATCGATGGAAGAAATTGGGGAAAATGGTATTTTAAGAAAGTAGACTTCAAATCGATTCCACAGAATCAAAAATCGTCCAATTTGGACTTGATTTCGCGGAGAAATCAAGATTCGAAGTGGAGAGAAATTTTGTAACGTCGAAATCGCGATTTTAAGCTAAAATTCGATGAAATTAGAATCTAATATTAATCTAAAATGAAATTAAACACTATAGGAAGGTAATTTGGGCAAAACCGCCTCCACTAATCCCAATTAGCACTTCAAACGACGCGATTAAACCGATTAATCGCCGAAAAATTGAAGAACGCGAAGAGGAGATTCAAGCTACGATTTCTCCCAAGTTACGCCGCCAAATCTCGATCTCAAAAGCTCCGTGAGTGCGGAAATGGAAGAGGAACACGATGGGATCGAGAGATTCGAGAAGATTGGTGTCTAAACAGCTCAATTAGGCTTGAGATTCAACTCGGATGCTTAAGAACGTGAAGAACACATCGTTTTATAGGAGGAAATTTCGTAACCGTCCGATCAAAACGATCGACGGTTACGATGAAACGGTCCATCGTGGACCGTTTCAATTAAGTCGTGACCGTCGGATCGTGATCGACGGTCACGATTTGATCCGTAAATAAGCGTTTTAAAAACGCTTAAAATCGCGTCCGTTGGATCTTGATCTGACGATCGCGATGCTCCCCGCCGGCGTTTAATCTTGGCCGTTATAACGCCCTGATTTACGCACGTGCTCCTGATCAGATCGGGTGGTCTGCGCTCCACATGATCGATGCCTGTCGATCGTCCGTCCACGAGATCCAACGTTCCGCGCCACGCCACGTCACCTGCATAAGAGGTAAGACGTGTGGATTAGTCCCACACGGAAAAATAAAAAGGAAACGGTCGGGTATATAATACCCGACATCTAAGAGGGTTAATAACCCTTCCTAAGCGAAGGCTGAAGACCTCTTTCTTATATTTAGTAAATAAAAATATATATGATATAAATGCGCGCCACGTAGGTGCGCTGCGCGGGTCCGCGTGGCGCTGCCACGTGGCCTTGCGTGCCACGTCGCATCCACGCGGGCCCAGCGCCTAATTTTTTTATTTTTATTTACTAAAAACGGATTTAAAAATCGAAAATAAAATAAGAAAAACAATTTAAAAATCCGGAAAAATTCCCTAAATTGTAAAAATCATATCTTTTAATATATAACTCCAAATTAATCCAAATTTCTTTCATTTGATCCAAAATTTAATTATCTATTATTCTAAAAGGTTAAATTAAATAAATAATAAGAGTTAAAAATTTTATTTCAAAAATACATTCATTTATTAAGATTTTAAACTTTAGAAAATGAAATGAATGTTTATAAAAATTGTTTCTCTTATTATTTTAACTTTAAAAATAGTTATAATCTCAAGAAAAATATGGGTTATCAAATTATTAAACTCTAATTTATCAAAATTAACCCTAAATTAAAGTATTTTGAGATTATAATGACTTTTTAAGAGAATAATAGAAAAATACATATAAGTATGATAACATGCATGAAAATGAAATCATTTATACTTAAATATGCATCAAAAATCATGTTTTATGATGCAAATATAGCATGTTATCAAGGAGATCCAAACACGCCTCCCGACGAAGTGGCGAGTTTGTATCGACTACCGGAAGTTGAATGCAGCGACGAAGAAAGATCACTTCCCATTGCCATTTATCGATCAAATCCTTGATTGACTAGCAGGTTAGACTTACTTTTGTTTCTTGGATGGTTATTCAGGATACAACCAGTTTGCGATTCATCCGGACGATCAAGAAAAGACGACATTCACATGTCCCTTAGAACCACAAGGTTAATTTCTGCCAATCAATTTCTTTTGATGATGATCCATGGTTGCGATGGTGGTATGTGATTGCTTCATGGGAGACTGCCAATCAACACTCTAATTAGAAGTCCCAATGCATAATCAGTTTACACTTGGTAATGATATAATGGCATAATCTAATAGATTTGAACTAATGTTGAAAATCCACCAAAATAACAATTGCCATATAACCAATTAGTAAAGTGAAAATATGAGCAGTTTTGATTGAATAATAAAATTTGATGCTTCACATTTTGCTATGTAATTTAAAAAATAATATAACCTACTTAATATGATAATGTATAAAATAAAACCTTTTACATGGTTCCAACATGGTGCTCTAATAGTATACTTCACAATGTGCACTCTAGCCAACATAGAATAATGAAAAAAAAAGAGAAGAACAAGAAAAATTTTATCAAGTTCCTTTTGACATTGACCTCTTTTGGCATTTGAAGTCAAACTATTGGTTTCCAATGAGTACATGCTTAAGTATCTTTTGGTAAAATAAGTAAGAGGGGGTGAATTAGTTTAATTTTTCATTGCATTTCATCTATTTCTTTTGATTTGATTCTTTCTTTATTTACTCAAAAGCCTCACTTTGCTAGTACACCTAATGTTTTTGATTGGATACTATATCCAAACTCCAATTGGTAGTCCCTAGATGAGACAATCCTCCCATGGTAGTGAATACAAGCTAGTCACGGAGAAATTTCAATCAAAATTAAATTAACTTACTATATGAGGCCCTCACTCCCACATGCACCCAAGTAAATTGACTTCTCGCTGACGTCCCTTGTTATGTTGTTTCTCATCCTGCCACCCACCAACCAACTCTCATAGCTCAGCTTGCAGCTCCATACAACATTCAAGATATCTTATTCTTCTCAAGTCCACGAGCTTTGTCACCAGTCCATGCCCTCTCATTGTTTTTCAATCTAGTGTTGACTCACCAAGAGTCTTCATCTTAACCTCATGTGCAAGTACAACTCACGTGGAGTTCGATGTATATCATGGATTTTTAAACTAACTTTAATTTTTGTTAGTAATCAATAATAGTACCTTGAGAAGACAGCATGTAATGAGTAGATTTTACTACAGTGAAAAAAAAGGAGGTGAAAAAAATGAAAAAAATAAGAAGAAAAGGATTCTCTTTCTTTGGTTGATTTTTGCCCACAATTTTGTCCTTTAGCAGTTGAGTTTGACTTTGATTTCTTTCCATTGACTTTATGCCTTTGTTGTCAAATTTCTCACCTTAATATTGAATTTCAAATCTTTAATTTCTAATTTCAGAAATTGAAGAATAAATTTATAAATGCCTTTGATCTTGATATGCATGGAATGATGAATGAATGTTGTAATGAATTCCAAGAAAGATGAACCTAAAAAGGAGCTTCAAACATCAAATCTGACCTAAAAAGGGCTTCTAAGTACCCTAAGAAAAGTCCCTAAAAATTCAACATTAAATAAAAATCACACCTTGAAGGGGATGCTCAACATCTAAAATCAAACATAGAAATAGCTCATAAGAAACCTCAATTAAGATAATCAATTACACAAAAATTGATTCTTAAAAGAGATTGAAATGTGTATATGAGTGAGACCTACACTTTTTTAGGTGACCCTAAGATGAGCTCTCAAAATCCTCTAAATTCTAATAAATTGGATTTGAAACCAAAATTCTAAGAGCCTATGAATTGGATCTCTAAATACCCACGTATCAAGTTTCTAAAACAACTACAAGTTAGATCAATAATTAGGCCTCAAAATAACCTTTTAAGATGAAATTAAACTAAGCTGTAATCAGAACTACAAGTGAGTTATTGAACCGTCTTAAGTAACACTCTTAATCAAACCTAAAAGATCAATTGTAGAATAAACTCAAAATTGGCCTCAATAAGTCCAAAAAACTGGATATAGAACACACCTAAAACCTTCCTTGATAAGACCAAGTTGGATCCCAAATAAAAACATTCAATAGATGATTTGAACCATAATTTAAAACCTTTAAATTTGAAAAACACAAAAAGGTTATTTTGAAACCTTGAAACAAAAAATCAAGATCTATTCAAACCTTAAAAACTTATATTTTGATTCAAGCCTTACATAAAAAAAAAGTCCAAATAGAAACTCAATCCTAAGAAGTTTTTTACGATCTTAAACAATCTTGAGTGGGCACGAGAAATTTGAGCATTCTTGAGAGAGAGAGAGAGAGAGAGAGAGAGAGAGAGAGAGAGAGAGTGATGTTGCTCATGGGGACACTCTAGACGCCCCCTTTTTCTGGTCATATTCACAAACAAGCTTAGGCTATGATTCTTGAAGATCCCCGATAACTCCAAAGCACAAACAAATAAACGAAACAGACAAACAAACAAACAAAAACCCAGTCATTAAATTACCCATCTTTATCCTCTTTGATCTCTCTCTCCTCTCTCCCTAGAATATTCGACGAGATGCATATCTTCCAGCAAATTTTATATGCGAATGATAGGCATAGCCGATTATGATAGACTGTCGTTTTTCCGATGGTTCTCAGGGGTCACCCGATCAATCAACCATCCAATTGATGATAAAAAATTTAATCTAGGTGAACCGTCACGATCCAGGATCAAGAGGATAATCGCCGTACCGCTCGCTCGTACAGAATATGAAAAATTCCGGGATTTCAAATCCTTCGCGAAATTCTTAATCGAATCGGGAAATCCAACCGCTGACTTGTTCATGTCGCGGATCGGCGTGGACGGAACTCGCCGGCTTGCGTCGGATTTCGCGAGGCACGAGTCAGCATGCAAGCATTCAACGATCAGAGCGCTCTTTCCTATTTTGCGCCAATACGACGTTGCCACGTGTATAAAAAAAAATCAGTTTTCGGCTGCCTACGTATACTGATGTAGAACGAGTACCAGCCATGGTCTGCATAATCAGCTACCACGTGTACTCGCCACGTCAGTGTTTTCCTTGTCAAACCCTAGTCTCACAAGGCATGAACGAAATCTCAAAACAAATTACAATTTTATCCATCACCCATCTGATCTCTCTAACCTGTGTCTCTTTCTTGATCAATCTATGTGAGTCTTGATTGAATAGAAAATGCTTTGCCAACTTGCGTTCCCTTCGTATAAATAAAAGCTACATTTTCTATCTCTCAAGACACCATTTACATATTAAAAATGAGTGGAAATTTATCCATTTTACATATTCTTGGATGCCATGCATTCTCCGAGCTAGATACCCATATACCTATCATGTATTTTCAGGAATACCCATTTATCTTCCTCTTCAGTTACATGCAAGCTAGATAGTTTTTACCACATCATCATTATGAATCAAATCTAATTATCATTGATGGTGTTAGTCTATGCATACACAATGTTTCTATCATCTTCTCTATATCATGATGCACGAAGTCAACAACTTCGTTCAGTTTATGATAGGCTTCGCAAGACATTCAAAATTTTGTTAAAATTTTCATTCAATCGAGACGAAGAATTCAAGTTATGCTTGTACACACGGAATTCTTATACTACACATGGAATTCAAGCTATGCCAACTTGTCTCTTGACACCCATCCCATATTACCATTTATTTTTTAAGTTAAATGAAGAGATTCCCTAAGTGTTTTTCCAACCTTGTATCTCATTGTGCATTTAAAGTTTCACTATGCTCCTATGTATATCATCAATATGAAGTCAACGCATGTCGTCTATACTTTGCATCATACATTGTAAGTTTTATCAGTTAGATGACTAAGTTTTATCATAGATGAACTATTGTGTGGGTCATAAATTAAATAGAAATTTTAATTCAATTAGTCAAATCTTAAAGCCCTTGATTTCAGTGCACCAATGAAATTTATGCGACATTGCATAATTTTTGTTCATGTGGGAGAGATAGATCATCTTATTAAATATATTCATATCCTTTTCCTTTAAAAAGGATACAAAAATTTGTGAAGTGTCTTTTAATCATTTAACTGGGCCCATCATACCCATTACACAACCAGTCCATAATGATTGATCGATTGATCACTCGAGGGGGATTTTGTGATTGTAGCATTATGATCATCATCAAATGATGACGATATGTTTGTCTCTAGAGCTTATTCAAGATTTGATTATAAATTCCATAAAATTCAACCCATTTAACTTTGACCATTGCACATTTAATAGATGGCTCCATTGAGTCTAGTTGAGAACATGAATTATCCTAATTAAATATCTCAAGAAAATGAGAATTATTTAATTTTTATATGAATTATACTCTAAAATATTGAAATTTCCAAAATATCATTTGGGATATAATTTCTTAATGGTCTTGTCTTAGATGAAATATTATGAATGTTTATGAGTGGACTTGTTATGTTTCAAAGTGGACCTCAAGGGCATTCTTAGAACTTCCTCTCAGCTCACACATATTTTCTCCATCGCTTTATAAGGGCTAGAACCCTTACTTCCTTGGTTAAACAGTTTTCTTTCCAGAGATTCCGAGTTTTAGAGGCCAATGGCTTCCTCCTAGAATGCCCTTCCATTTTCATATCCTCATTTTTACTATCTTCTTAGAAATGTCTCATTCAAGGGGTGACTGATCCTAATAAAATCAATGATCCAACCTATGTTTGTCACAATTCAGTTCTCATCGACATTGATTGTTAATCAGATTGAGAGTCATTTCTAGATTCATGTTCGAGGATCAGATTAAATCATCAATTAATCGATCAGATCAAGATAAATACTTAATCAATGACCACAAATAGTCTTGGATGATTTGTGTCATTAGATCATTGATTGGACAATTCATCTTTGAGTCTAGATGATAGAGCACTTTGGAAGATCAAGATCATTGATTTCGTAGCTGGAATGCAATATGACTTTCCGATTCCTCTCTCATCCTTCCTTAGGTAGGTAATAATACGAATTCATGTGCCATTGAAAACACACATCAACGAGTCAAAACAAGTCCAAACTCGCCTTTAATTAAGATTAATTAAGTATAATTATTGAGACTATGTTGAATCCATGAATAATTTGAGTTGACTTTTGAGAAATTTTGATTTTGATTAAATCAAAATCAACTAATTGAGGTGAAAATTTGAAGAAAAAAATTTTAAATCGATAACTCAATCAAATTTCCAATGAATTCAAAATCATACAATGAAAGTTACATCAAGGGAGATATTGATGAGAGAAGTTGGAAAGAGAAATCACAAGTGAGGGGAGAAAAAGTGATAAAAAGCATAAAATTCTATTAATCTATGATTCAAAATGGAAATTTAATTCTAAATAATGATAGATTAGGGAAAATAAGACATAACTAACCCGCAGCCAAGGAGAAATTGTGTAATAAATGATTAGATCAAGGGCTTTTCATTATGAAATTTCATAGAGGAAATTTTCTCATCAAAATCTTGATTCTAGATGATCAATGGACAACTGAATGAGTCCTTTGTACATGATCCAATCAAGAGATTTTGGGAAAGAATTTTCTACATTTTTTTATCAATAGGAAATCTCCAAGAAAGTCAATTTTCATGAAAAGAGTATAAATAGAGGTGATTTGGGTGTAGAGGGATGAAGGGACGAGTGAGGAAGGAAGGGACAAAATGTAGGCATCTCTTGATCATGAGAGATTAGATTATACCACGTGGCGTTGAAGCATCACCATAGCCATGTTCTTCGTGTTTGTGTTGGACACTCTAGGTTTTTCCATGTAGTCACATGTGAAATGAATCTTCGCATAATAAGTTATGTGGGATCATGATTCAATGCTTCAAATCATGCCACGCATCTCATGGGGGACCAACAGGCTCATCATATCTCAGCTTATAACTCTTTTGATCAATGACTAGGATGACATGGAATATAAGATAAAAATTTGTCTAGGATGACTTGGAATATAAGATGACTAGGATGACTTCATATGATGCCATCTACGCTAACCATTTAAGTGATTTAATACATGAATGAACTTTATCCAATGCTCCTGGATGCCCCATGTCATCTAATGAGAAAAAAATTTAAGTCTTAAATTGAATAAATAATGAAATGGTCTTAATGGTAAATCAATTTGTCCCCTTATGACACCTTAATTAAAACTATCACTACCCTTAATTCAGTATCACAAAAGCATCACCTGCACCGTGCGTGGTGCCCTTAAGCACTACTGCATGTTACCAAATAAGCTTATTCGATTGTGTTAGCTCCTTCTAGGCCCATTTTTGTAGGTACTAACTTGAATAAATACAAAATAAATTCTGAAAAATTATAGAAAATACCTAGAAACTTAGAAAATTTTTATCTTAAAGAATACTCCTATTTAATTCACATTTTCTTAACCAAATAGAAAATTCAATAATATATCATTTTATGTCATTTCATATAAGAAATAACAAGAGATAATAACATTTAACTCCATTTCACTAAATTCACTCACAAAATAAGAAGTAAAAGTAGATAATTTTTGAAGTCTATTTAAAATTTATCTCTCATCATTTTCATGTGAATCATAGAGGGTCTTTTTCATATGGAGGGACATCAAATGTGCCATGTATGACCTAAAATTCATTTGTTCCACATGACTTTATAATCTTACTAGTTTGTCAACATCCATGGTTTTGTTGATGGGATTTGATGCTCAACAAGTTCTTAAAATTTTGATCAAAATATCAAACGTATAGGAAGACAATGAATCAAACATTTAAAACATCGAGACATCAAGAATAGATGATCTTATCATCGAGTATCGATTGAAATCCATACAAGGTTTATTAAGAGATTTCATAAAGTTATTCAAGTGCCCAGCCTTGACCAGAATTCACACAATTTCTAGATGTTTGGGTCTCCTAGTCAATGATCTTTATCGACAGAGAAATAGAAGAAAAGTGAGTTTTTTGCAAATTTCATGAAGGCGCCTTTGGGAATGTTGCTCTCCCCTTGTTTTTATAAATTAGGTAAATAATTTTCATAAAAACCTAAAAAATTATGTATATATCTATCAACATCCATAGACATTATATGTGTGTATATTTGTATAGTTGATAAATCAATGGACCAAATAACACTAATTGGTCAACATTATTAATTATTTTTATTAACATATAGATTAATTAATCAAGGATCAATTTCACTTGATCAACTAGTTGAGTTGTTAGCCAATTAGTACCTTGAGTTGCTACCAAGGTACAACACATGCTCGAAGAGATATGGAGTGTATAAGAACTCTTTAATGTAACATTATCATTATGAATTATTGTGTATATATAATCCTTCATCTGCTTGAGACTCATGAATGACTTAAGATATATTCAATTATCAAATCCTAATCGACCACTCAAGTTGGTACTGATGCATGGAAAAAAAGTAATTGAGAACACCTACTTTGATGTTTCCACAATCTTGGCCAAGGACTTTGCCGCATGTCATTCCTTGAGTCAAGCTCCTCTAATATTGATGACATGCAATCCTATCTTGACCACTCAATCACCTTTGAGGTCTTAATGTCATATTCATCTTGTGACATTTTAGAGATCCCATGGCTGGGTATTCATAAGCCATAGTCAAAACATGATCATTTATCAACAACATGTCTTTGATGTCTAAAGTCAAAGGGCCACATACAAAACCATGACATGAATCAACCTAATTGATAGTGGGGCATAATACCATTCAAGGATTCATATTGATCAATTCAATGAACTCTTTCTCCAAAAAGCACTTGCTATCTATTCTTGGTGTCTCTACACTAATGGCCACAAGATCAGCGATACTTAAGATATAAGTGGGATCAGATAGTCTTTTAGATAACTTGATGTCATTTTCGAATATCTCATAAATAAGAATATTCATAGTATATGTTTAAAGATTAGTGATCATTTATCGTGATCTGATCATAATTCACATAATCATTATATATGTTTATAGACTTCATTGCAAAAATAACAGAAAAATAACAATGAAAAAAAATTATTTTAATAAATATAAAAGAGACATGAAAGTGTGATTGACTTGTAGGCCACATAATATCCATCAGTTGTTATGAGCAAGATAAATGCAAGTATCTTTAGTAAACAACCACAAAATAGGATCTTCATCTTTTTCATTTATCATGTCAATATTCTTGTCGCTCATAGTAATTTCACTTAAATTTGAGAAACCTAGAAGTATCTAATATCACATTTCATTTCTTTTTCTTGGAAGGCCTCACTACTTAGGAATTCCAATTTTTCTACCACTGTGAAACATGATTTTGAACTAGAGCACGTGATTTATCTCATAGAGAAGACAAGTTTTCTCGATCATAATTTTGAACGATCAATTTTAAACTCTCGGCCAAAGTCTTTGGATACTAATTTTCTCCATTAAGAAATCAATAGGTATCAATGATTAAGAAAAGAATTGATGTATTTTTCATCACTCATCCAATCATCATTGAAAAAGTTGGCCTTTAAAACAAGTTTATGCCTAAACCAGGGTGAGTCCATATGTAAGGAGCCTTATGGAAGTTGGCATGTCGTACATGTGCTCTCGGGGAAGGACTCATAAGAAAAAGGATACAACTTAAAAAAGTTAAACTATATAGAGTATATTTATTTAATATTTGTTCTTTTCAAGGGCCAAAAAAATTTCAAAATTTCTTGCACACAAAATTCTCATTACCTTGAATTGAGGGAGTCTTATAAGATTCTGACAGGTCTGGTGATTGATTGACTTTCGACATAGACTATTCAAAGTATAGGAAGTTCAAATTAATTGTTCAGCTATAGAGTAATTTTCATTTTATGAGAATTTCTGATCGTCAAATCGATTGATGTGCCATTTGCAGATTGACAATGGTCTCATGACATTTCTGAAAAGGATAGGGGCACTCTCTCTCCCTATCATCATATCCATAGAGCCATGCTACCATTGCCTTTGAGATATTGTCATCTATCACTATTAAGATACCCATATACCCATCTTATACCCATGTTTGCAAACATGCATCGGTTTAGATATATTAAGATACGATCGATGACCCTGAAGGCCCATTACAACTAAACAAATAATAATTAAAAAAGGTAAAAAAGTTGTTTAATCATCTATCTTATTCACATTTGATATCTCTCTCTCTCTCTCTCTCTCTCTCTCTCTCTCTCTCTCTCTATCTATCTATCTATCTACCTTTCTCTCTGTGGATTATTTGACAGCCTGTGCAAATAGATAGTACACTGAACATCCTTGTCTATATATATATATAAATATAGATAATGCATAGGCATGGACAAACCTATGATGGATAGCCCATCTGATCATGGATCGCCATGGTCAAGAAATCAATTGATCGATGGATGATCTGCAGTTAGCTCAGACTGAACAGTCACGATCCTTGATCCGATTTGGGCAATAATGAAAGATAGCCAATTTGATGCTGATCAGCAATTTTCTCAGATTGAACCGTCACGATCCATGATCCGATCTACCTGTTACTTATATAATATTCCGGAATATCATCAATTGCCGGAATCTAAAATTAATTAAAAAATTTTTTTCGGAACCCCACCGTTGACTTTTACCTGTCACGTGGACGGAACTCCGCGGCCTGCGGCGGCTTTCTCCAAACACGAGTCAGCGCGTGCGCTTTCGACGATGATCGTGCACTTCTCACTGTTTGCTGCCAGGTGTTTCAGTTTTTCATGGAAGCTGCTTTGCCAACAGGTCCGCGCTGCCGACGTGGACTCGTCAAGGTCAACAGCCAGCAATCCTTATCCTAATCAGCTGCCACCTGTTAGTTGCCCTGTCGCTATTGCCGAGGTCAAACCCTTATACCACTCATCGGGCCTTATAACTCTCTCTTTCTCTCTCTCATTCCGTTCACTCTTTTATTACTCAAAGCCGCGCTTCACGTTGCTCTCTCTCTCTCTCTCTACCAGATGTCAGGCGTGGAAGCAGAGGGCATGCCGAGAAGACACAGATTCTCTCTATATAAGTGCAAGATCAGATGCGCAGTTATTACTCAAATCAGAAAGAAGACGAAGACGAAGAAGCAGGAAAAAGAAGAAAGACATGGGTCAGAAATCTTTCTTCCTGTTTGCGATAATACTCGGAGCATTTGCCGTATCAGCAGTCATGGCAGCCGAGGAAGAATCAAACGAGTGCGATCTAAACTTCAGGGGATCCTGCTACGATAAAGCCAAGGCCATGAAACTCAAGATTATCGCCATATTCGTTATTCTCATCGCCAGCATGGCCGGCATCGCTCTCCCTCTCCTCTCTCGCTACTTCCCTGCTTTCTCCATGGAAAAACCATTATTCTCTATTGTCAAGGCCTTCGCTTCTGGAGTTATCCTCTCCACTGGCTTCATGCACGTTCTTCCCGACTCTCTTGCCGACTTGGAGTCGCCATGTTTGCCCGATAATCCATGGCACGAGTTCCCCTTCACCACCTTCATCGCCATGGTTTCTGCGGTGGGCACTCTCATGATGGACTCCTTCTCCATGGCCGTCCACCATAGGAACGATAGAGAGAGCTCTGCTATTCATGCTTCTCCTTCTCTGCACATCCACGGCCATGGTCATGACCATTCTCTCACTGTGTCTGAAGGACCCGTCAACAAGGAGGATCAAGTGAGCAGCACCCTTAAGAGAAACCGAGTCATAGCTATGGTATGTTGATATGTCTCTCTCCTCGGATCTCCTTTGATCATGATCATGGTGATGTAAAGATGATGGTTGCAGGTGTTGGAGATAGGGATTGTGGTTCACTCGGTGGTTATCGGGCTATCCTTGGGGGCTTCTCAGAGCCCATGTACCATTAAACCTCTGGTGGCGGCCCTTTGCTTCCATCAATTCTTTGAGGGGATGGGTCTCGGCGGATGCATTATTCAGGTTATTTTTCCCTCTAATTCTAGAATAAAAAATGGGTAATCCGTTTACTGATGAATCATGTGATTTATTTTCAGGCAGAGTACAAGTTTAGGCCCAAAGCTATCATGGTCTTCTTCTTCTCCGTCACCACTCCACTGGGAATAGTATTGGGGATAGGGGTTTCCAATATATACAGTGATAACAGCCCCGCGGCGCTCATTGTGATTGGTGTTCTGAATGCATGCTCGGCAGGGCTGCTCATCTACATGGCGCTTGTGGATCTCCTAGCTGCTGACTTCATGGGGAAAAAGCTCCAAGAAAGCCTCAAGCTTCAAGGCTGGGCTTATGTGGCTGTCCTTCTCGGCATTGGAGGCATGTCATTGATGGCAAAATGGGCATAGTCCGGGAGACCCATGAATATTCCGAGAGAAAAATACATGTATTGTGTGGTGTGTATCATTTCTAATATATTGTATTATTTGTGTAACCAACGCTGTTTTCATTTATATTTGTTGATTTTGGATTTATTCAAGGTCTAATATGGGGTATGGCATGTATGGTATGGTAAGACAATGTGTACCATGCCAAAATTGTAGAAATGGAAAGGTATAGATGGAAGGAGAGAGAGGAAATAATGGAGAAGGAAGATTTATTAGAAGAGAAGATAGGTTAGAAGAGAACAAAAATGGCTCAAACTATTTCATTGTCGGCTCTAGGGTTAAAAAAGTTTAGCCCTAGAGATAAGAATACACAGAGGTACATGTTTAGGATGGAATTTTACAAGAGTGCCACCCTAAAGGGTAAAAGTCTCAACATAGTTTTCTTAAGATCAGCTTGGAGAGAATAAATAGAAGGCAACATCAATGTAGAGCTTTGGTGAAGAAATTGACCAATGAGTTGTTACTGGGGACATGAGGTGTAGATATTTTCCTTAATATTATTGATTCATTAATGTAATGACATGCCACTTCCATATGCTTTGTGTTAGAGCACTAGTTTTGACGTAAGCATTCTATCTTGAATTGTCATCTTGTCGTTTGTATGTTATTAATTTTAATCATATTGATTATTTTCCACTAATCTACTAATGTATCTATGAAGACTTATCCTTTCAGGAATTTACTGCCTCTGGCAGTCACAATCTTCGGTTATATAGTTTCATTTTTGTGTTCTATCATGCATATCCATTTATATCGTTTCATTTATGGATGCATCATGAATGAATGGAGTTAACTTCATATTATCACCGTTAGTATATATAGATAGATATATATATACAGGCTTGGTAATATATAAGCTCAGTATATATGTAAGCTCATCTCATATAGATAGTTATATAGGGTGTTATCGTAACTATAATATATATATATATATATATACATATAGGTTCAATATATATAAAATAGTTATTTAGGATATTATTGTAACTACAGCATATATATAAGCTTAGTATATATATAGGATTAGTATATACATAAGTTCGAGTATATATATATATATAAGCTCAATATATATATTATTGCTCTTCCCTATAAATACACATGTTAGGGTATTCTAAGTAAATATACATACATATATATATATATATATATATATATATATATATATATATACATATACACATATTCCTCATCATATCTCTTACTACTAGCATATATAAGGGTAGTAAGGTAATCCTTTCTCTATATATAGAAGACTAGGTTTTCGGTTTTGCAAGGGGGGTTTTTCGAATAGTCTTTTGAAAAGTGCAGCGCAAACGCTCTGCCCTGCAATCGTGGAAATCGCTCTCCAAATTGCTCCCCACACGGCCTGAAATTGATTTACAAAGCTCAGCAAACGCTCTACGAACGATCTGCGAACGCTTCAAGAAGAAATACGAACCTTTGTGTGGCTTGTGCTCTTCACGGCGGCAGACGAAGGAGACGCTCCTCCCGTTCCAGAATACTGACATCATTTCTGCTGGATCGTCTTCGACATCCTACAACAACAAGCTTCTTACTGTGTTCCTCATTTCTTTCAGGTGTTTTCTTGTCGTAAAATCTCAATATTATCGGATTTCTACTCTCGAATAATCTTCATACTGTTTTAAATCGTTCCCTGCGTCATTTTATCATTTTCACTTATTTAATCATTCATCATCGTACCTGAGTTTCATCTTGTTTGATTTACTCACTAGATCCTAAATATCAAACTCGAACTTCTCAAATTTGAAATCTCTCTGTTCGTAGCTGTCTCTTTTTGTTCATCGTGGATTCATTCTCGTGTTTAGGTTACGGTCAACCGATTTACTGTTTCATTTGTCATCAGTCTAATTTATCTCTATACTGATTCCATAGGCTCATCAATATTGTTCCATTATTTCAATACACTAATTTTTCAGTCTACAGATATTTGACAGAATCACGAGAATCAAAATCTCCATCATTTACTGCCATTCTCTCAGACATACATGTGTTGACCCATTGTTTGCAGTGAAATTATATATCAGAGTGTTAGCCCTAGTTTTACATACAGTGAGTGTCTTTAATATTTTGGTTGTCAGCTTCTCCTTTAATACAAATAGTCTCTTGAGTTCTTTGTTATATCCCAGGTTTTTTTATCTAATCAACGATATACTTGTTTTCACAAGTTGATTAATTCATTCCATGCTGTAATTGTTACTCTTCGGACAACCACGGTTCTTAGAGTTGCGATGATGAGACATTCGATAAGGCATTATTCTCAAATTCTGCTATCATTTTTCGGTAACTTAGAATATTCATGTCTAATTGATTGACGTCAGTAAAGCTCATTAATTCCTCTGTTGGTTTTGATATTCTCATTGAAGTTATAATTTGTGTAGATCAATTGTCTATCATTTTTAGTTCTATTCCTCGATCATTCTCTGCATTCCTTGGTTGTGTACCTCAATTAGTATTACTTCTATGCTTTCACAAATTTAGTTGTCAATTGTTCATACACAAGTATTAAGAGTTAATTCTCTGTCTTCGTTAACCTTGCTCTCAGTCGTTAATACAAATCTGTTGGGAATAACCTTCTGTCGTTATTAAATACGTACACAGTCATTTATACAATACTGTCAGATTAAATTCCTTGATTATATAACCTCTGTTATCAATCATTCAGTAAATCTGCTTAACCTTATTTTTCTGCTGTAGTAAGTTAACTTCATTGACTTACCTTCTCAGCTGAAACACACTCAACAGAGGTACGATAATTTAGAATTCTGTTATTTGAAGTTTTGCTTTTAGTAATTTATATACTTTATTACCTTATCATTCTGTTTTGATACTCTCAGCCAATACCAAGAGGTAACTTATATATATCATTCAATTAGCTTATCTTACAATTAAATTATTTTTGATAATTAATTACTGTCTGTTGAGATACATTGATCTGGTTACTCCTTAGTGTATCTATCTGTTTAGGTTAATCTATTTCAGTGACATACAGTGACTCTAAATTCCAGTCAACCTTCCTTAGATTCAACCCAAGTCGATTTTAGGTCAACAGTCAACCCAAGTCGATTTTAGGTCAACAGTCAACCAAAGTCAACTTTAGGTCAACAGTCAACCCAAGTCAGGTTTAGGTCAACAGTCAACCCAAGTCGGGTTTGAGGTCAGCGAGTCAACCCAAGTCGGGTTTAGGTCAGCGAGTCAACCCAAGTCAACTTTAGGTCAATAGTCAACCCAAGTCAACTCTAGGTCAAAAAGTCAACTACGAGTCAACATAAGGTTGAAAAAGTCAACTCTGTCGAGAAAAAAAGTCAACTTTAGCGAAAGTCAACTTTAGTTTAGTAATCAACTCGGAGTCATTAGATCTCGGAAAAAGTCAACTCTAGGTCGAGAATATAATCAAAGTCAACTTGAATCAAGAAAGTCAACTACGAGTCAATAGAAGGTTGAAAAAGTCAACTCTGTCATCAACTTTAGCGAGAAAGTCATCATCGAGTCAAGAGAGCCATTCGTTTAGGTAGCATCATTAGATACACATCGTCATATTCACACACACACGCGAGAGGACGAGAAGGTCTCATTTGTTGAGACGTGAAGGAGTCAAGACTTCGAGAGCGGGAAGGCCGAGTGAAGCCAGGAAGACGAGGTCTCGGTTTACCGGTGGTCGGCGGTACTAGCGGAAGAGGCACGACGGGCGTGACGGGACGAGCGATCGTGTGGAGATCGACTGAGAGAGTCGGGGAGTCGGGAGCCGAGGGAGGTCGAGGCCTAGTGGGTAGTGCCGTAGGGGACGGGTAAAGGTGAGTGTTAGGTTTGCCGTAGGGGGCAAATCTAAAAACCTTGTATTTGAACATTGTCCTTCACCCTTTGAGTGGTGAGAGGATTAGGTTTCATTTGGTGAGGAGGAGGCTCAGAGTCTATAGTACTCGGGGATCTGGATTAAGGGACATTAGGTCCCCCAACTAGTATAATAATATCGGGTGCATCGAGAGGACAAGAAGTGAGTGATTAAACAACGAATCTTAGTAAACAGAAAAAGTAGATAATAATAATTAAAATTAACATCTAACCTAATTCACCCCCCCTCTTAGGTTAATTCACCGCCCCATTGGGACTTTTCACTTTGTGATATGCTTAAAAATACGGTTGTTGAATGCACAAATTTACATTTCAAAAAAATTATACTCAACTCTTCAAACCTGATTTTTAATTTAGAAAAGTGGCGAGTCGAGGTCGAATCCACAAGAAGGAATGTTATCAGATTGAAATGAAGAGATTTTTTGGGTATTTCTTTAGATTTAGAAGGCGGATGAACTATGAAAGGAAGAAAATGTGTGGAGAAATACAGTGAACCGAGCAAGTGCTTCCAAACTCCTTGCAAAGATTGAAAACTCTTGATAGATGGTGGAAAAATGATTTTAGGGTCTGGAAACGTGAAAATGTGGATAAAAAGATCGGGAAAATTGAAAAGATGATGGAAAATAGTTCTAACATAAGGATTCGTGATGAAAACAAACTCTACTGATGCTCTCTCATTAAAACATACCTTCGAGTGCCCGTACATTTTGCCCGGACTTGGCGTCTTGCATCCAACACAAGGAATGAACATAATGTTAGATCAAATCTCATTAAGTGGACATAGTTATGTACTATTGTGGATTAGCTATCATTATAATCCCATTAAGTGATTCAATTATGTTTAATATGGGGATTACAACATTCATTTATGTGTGTGGAGGTTAATTATGTGTAGAGGCAGTAAATCAATCATTAGTCATTAATGGGCTTTCTAATGACTGATTAGAGGCTTAAGCTTTCCTCTATTCCTATAAATAGGAGGCCATAGTCCACTTGGATAACCTAATGCTCATAACCCTCAAGAGAGAATCCCATTTCCTCTAGAGATCAGGAGGTTACATCAGGGACATTCAAGAAGACTATTCTCCGATTCAGTAATCTACTCTGATGAAGATCAATCCGGTGAATCCAGGTATGTGTTTAATTCCGATTTATGAATCTGATTATTCTGATGAATCATGATGCATATTCAAGTTTCAACACATAAAAGATAAGAAAATCACTAAGCATGATGTTCTAAACACGAAGAATGATCAATCGTTGTCTTTTTTTCCTTTTGGCTAGCCAATTCTAGAAGAACACCATGAAAACATTAAGAACCCTATTATTTTCAGCTCAGAACTTAAATCAGCCCCATCAAATTCATAGAGCTTTAAATGAAGATCATGCCCATAAATTTTCAGCCCCTAATTCTATCAGAATCGGATATCAAACTTTTAATTTTGATATATCTAGACCATTGATTTCATATCTCTCTCCTCAAATGTCATCAGTCAACTTGCTCCAGCCGGTCAAATTGCGCATATTAAAAAAAACTAAAAAAGGTGGCTACTGTCTCTTTTCTCTCCTCTCTCCTCTCTACTCTTTCCTCTTGCTTTCTTCTCTTCACTCTCAAGGCGATGGCGAGAGATGCGATCAAAGCGGAGACAAGAAAGTGGGGTGATGGAGCAAGGGAGAGAATGAAAAGAGGAAGGATGTGGGACCTTTTCCGTCCTCTCCTCCTTACGCACGTGAGCGCGCAATAAATAGTAAGAGCGGAAGATGTGCACCCAATGGAAATTGTTTCCATCACACGAGAGAGGAATAGAGAGAGGCAATGCGGTGAGCGAGAAAGAGAAGAAAAGAAGAAGGAGAGAAAGAGAAGGAAGGACCCTTCTCCCCTTACGTGTGCACGTGCGCATAGGGATCGAAGAAATTAGGAAGAGAGAGATTGATAACATGCATTTATAACTTGAATTATTACCCTAATTAACTCATATTCATGCTTATTTTATGTGAATATGATGCATGTTATCATACTTTTTAGGAATTTTCTCCATTGGCATGTCATTTCACTAAAGTTGATATTTATGCATAAATTAGGGATAATTTCATGCTTAATAGATGATTAATCTTTTGTTTAAAGTAATAGAAGTTAATCTCGGTTATGGATGCGTTTTGACTTTAGTAAATGTTTAGAAGGATAATTTTAGGATGAATTTATGATTTGGATTGTTTAATGAGAAATGATTTGAGTAAATTATAAGTCATCTTGATTTCTTCTTTCTAAATATGTTTTAAATGACATAATATTAAAAAGGAAGAAATTTGTGATCCAATGGAGAAAATTACAGATTAAAAGGAGTTGTATTTCGAGAAATATGAATTTCTGAAGTTTTATGCCCTTTTTCTGAATTTTATTTGATTTTTTTTTAGGTATTTTCTATTAACAAAATCGCGAAAAAGAGGGTTTTATTACCTGTAGGTGCTGACGTGGCACCGGGGACCGACCCGGGGTGCGACGTGGCACTGAGGCCACATGGCAGAGCCCGGGCGGCCCACGCGGGGCGCAGGTGGCGCTGACGCGTGGCAAGAGGCCACGCGGACGGTCCACGTGGGCGCCCGTGTGGGGCGGCACGTGGCAGAGGGTTCGCATGTGGAGGGCCCACGGGTATAGTGGGCGTTGGTAACATTGGGGGATGGTAACGCTATGCCTACATAGTGGGCTCCCCTATTTAAACGCAAAATATCCACGCATTTCCTCCGTGTGGGACTATGTTCCCACACGGTGTTTGTTTTGCAGGACGCGTGGCAGCGCGAGGAGCGTCGGATGCAGGCGGAACGGCCGAGATCGCGTGGACCCGAGTCCACGCAATCACCGATCAAAGCACGTGCGTAAATATATCGCTTAAGTGACGCGATCAACGTGCTTACCTGACGCCACGTGGCGACGCGAGGAGCGTCGGATCGTCATCAAAAAGAAAGGCCGCTTGATCGTGATCTAACCGTCCATTCTCCTGATGCTTCATCGGACGGCGGTGGAACATCGTGGAAGAACTCCACAATCTCAGCCCGATCGAGCCGCGATCGTGGCGCGATCGAGGAGATTCTGGTGCAGGATCGGCGCAGATTCGTCTCCCATCGATCGGCAGGCGATCGACGAAGCACACGTCACGATTGACGCCCGATCGCGGCCCAATCGTGGCGCGATCGTGGCGAAAATCGTGGCGGAAATCGGGGTCTCTTTGAGACCAAATTGAAGCTAAATCAAAGCGGATTTTTTGCAGAATGGAAGCCACGACGCCGCGTCCAAGGAATCGTTAACACGACGCCCTCAAACGACGCCCACGACCACTTCAATTGGCCACGATCTTCGGATCAATTTCCCTCTTTAAAAGCATGTATTCCGCTCTTTTGTTCTTCAACTTTTGATCAACTCGTGAAGAAATTAAGCGAGTTTCGAGGAAGGTCTTAAGTTCTCGTGATCCTCTGCTTTCAAGAGTGTAGATACGCAGCCATTGAAGCATGATAATCACGATTTCATCTCTTGAAATCATCGAATTTTCCCCTTGAATTCCGAACGTCCACGAGGAAGAATTCGAGCAAATTCGCTTCAATCCACGAGAATTGAGGTCCCATTCTTGCGGCAATCAGGTTGGTAGTGAGGTTCGATCGATTATCAAGAGGTAATTTGTATTTCTATTAGGTTTAGACCTTTAATTTCGCAAAGTAGTTCATAGTGTTCTTCATTTTTCCTAATTTTTAGTCCGAAAAGTTGCTAATTTTGAGAATAGGATATCTCTTTTATTATAATTTCAAATCTCTTTATTTTGGTTTTATTGGATTCCTCTTTTCACCAGCTTTCCTTGGATAGCAAATTCATCGAATTCCGAGTTTATTTGTCCCTTCAATTTGACGCTTGACCAAGGACTATTCATCCTTCATCAGAAGTCAAACGTTGATTTTCGGGGTCAATTACTTTCAATTTACAAATCCGAATTTGATCATTTTGATCTCTTTAGATTCCTCTGGTTCTTAGCTTTCCCTTGACATATAAATTGCAAGATTTGGATTTTATTTCGCCATTCAATTTGAAGATTTCCTCTGACATGTCAATTTCAAAGATTTTCTGATCATTGATTTTCAATAATTCATAATAAATCCATTTCTTATCCAAAAATTACGAAATATATATCAGTAAATTCCATTTTCTCTCTAGTTTCCAAATATCTAATTTTCGTAATCTTCTGACTCTTTTTGATTCTCTATTTTTCAGAACACCTACTGATGGTCAAAGTCAACGCTTTGACTTTAACTTTTGACTTTTCTCTGTCAAATCCGAGATTCCAATTCTTAAAACTTCTTATTTACCTTATTTATATCATTTCTATATCTTACATCTTATTTTCTCTCATTTAAAACTCCTTTTAATCCTAAGTTTGACCAAGTCAACTCTGCGATTAAAGTCTACCCTGCTCTCTGTGGATCGACCCGATACTTACCCAATACTTGATTATTATATCTTGTCTTTGTGAGTTCGGTTTTATAAATTTTGTTTGACCATCGTCTTTGTGTTTTAACGACGCACGAAAAAGACACGTCAGAGATCCTCCCACAAGAGAGGGAAATGAAGGAATAGAAGAATTCAGAGAGGGAAGGGGAGTAGAAGAGAGAAGGAAAGGAGAGAAAGAGAGTGGAGAAAGAAGAGGAAGAAGAAACTCCTCATCCTCTTCCTTACCCATGCACACGCGTGGGAGGAGAGGAGGAAGAGTTATGCCTCTCGCGATGGATAAGAATTTTCGTCACAAGAGAGAGATATGCAGAGGGGAAGGAGAGAAAAAGAGGAAAAAGGAGATATGAGAGTGAAGAAGACGAGGAGAGGAGATGATTCGCTTCTCCTTACAATAGAAAAATTTCCATGGTGAGAGAGAGATCGCGAGACAGAGACAGAGCAACCACGAGAGAGAGAGAAATAGAGGGGGAGAGAGAGTCTCTCTCTCATTTTTTTTCTTTTTATATATATTCAATTTTATTTTCCTTTTATATAAAATTCATTTTCATGATTTTAATAATTAAAAATTTCTTTAAAATTCTAAAAAATCCAGCAAAGATATCAATTCATTTTTTATATAAAAATTATATTCTTGATAAATCAAATGTCATTAAATACTCATAAAATTTTATTAATTTATAAAAAATCAAGAATATCTTCTAAAAATATAAGAATTATCATTTTAATCATTTCAAATCATGATACCATGGATTTATGATTCTATTTTAAAGATAAAGTACATAAAATGCATGATATTAATCCATAAAATTGTATGTTATCACTTTGTATGTTCACTGAACACATGGTAAAATAAAGTGGAATAATTAGCTTTGTAACCAAGATGAGTTCATGGAACACATCTTGGTCTTTGCATCAAGGGGAAGTGTTGCATTTTGATGCACGACTGCCACAGAAGAACTACAAGACCAAAGAAATCTTTTTAACTCTTCATCGACTTACCTCAACCGCCTCTTGTTGACTAAGTCTTTATTCCTATTGTTTAGTCTTGTGAATATGTAAGCCTATAAATAGAGGTCTAGTAATAGGAAAAATTCATTGTAGAGAGCTATAGAAATTTGTTTTATTTATTTTGAGTGAGAGTCTTCCTCTTTTCTTCCTCTCTCTTTCTTTCTCTCTCTCGTATATCAGGCTATATGTGTGTAATATTGAGTTGCTTTTAAGGAATCTTTGGATGATCCTATGAGCTTTGACGAGACGGGACCGCGAGGTCATCGATTTCACACGGTCTCGTGTCAAAAATAATACCGAACTTACCAATTTAGGGAATTAAGAGAAAATTGCGGGGTATAATGGTACATACGGGTCGAATCCACAGGGAATTTAGGTATTTTCGAGATATCTTTTAGAATTTGGTCAAATTGGACGATGAATTGAGGTGAGAAATTAGGGAAAATGGTGGATTTAGAAAGATAACTTCAAAACGAATCCACGGAATCAAGAATCGTTGAATTTGGACTTGATTTCGCGGAGAAATCGAAATTTGAAGTGGAGAGAAATTTTCGGACGTCGAAATCGGAATTTTAGATGAAATTCTATGAAATTGAAAGCTAAATCCTAATCTAAACGAAAATTAAAGATAATAGGAGGATAATTGAGGTAAACCCGCTTCCACTAAACCCGTTTAGCGATCAAAACGAGGTGATTAAGCCGATTAATCACCGAAAACGTCAAGATCGTCACGTCGAGCTTCAAGCGTCGATTTCTCCCTCGATTTTCCACCAAATCTCGACTTCTACCCCTCCATGGATGCGGAATTGAGAGAGGAGGAGGAAGAACTCGAGAGAAACGAGTGAGAGAGGTGTCTATACAGTCAATTTTGTTGAATTCTCACTCAAATACATAGAACGACGAAGAACAAGGCTATTTAAGCTAAATTTGGGCGTAACCGTCCGATCAAAACGATCGGACGGTTACGATGAAACGGTCCACGATGGACCGTTTCAGTTAAGTCCCAACAGTCGGATTGAAGATGGGCGGCCTGGATGATCGCGTGGATGACCATTATAAAACGCCTTGATTATCGCCCCTTGGATCGCGATCGGACGGCCACGATGCGATCCGCACGATCGAATCGTAGCTGTTATAACGCCCCTTTAATCAACACGTGCGTTGATCTTGATCTGGTGGTCCGCGCACCACGTGATCACCGCGTGTGATGCCGCCACGTCGCTTAAATCTGGTCGTCATAATTCCCGAAATCGCGCACGTGCTTGATGATCGCTCCGTGGTCCGCGTCACATGTGATTGACGCGTGCGATCGACGCGTCGACTGAATCCAACGCCCCTCGTCGCGCCACGTCGCCTGCAAGGTAAGTAAGACAGAATTTTAGTCCCACACGGACTTAATTTAATGAAACCGTCGGGTTTATAATACCCGACGGTTTCTATGGGTATGACCCTTCCCATATAGGGGAGGACAAAGACCCATTTTATATATGTTAAATTATGAATATATAATATAAATCAACGCGCCACGTAGGCGCACTGCGCGGGTCCGCGTGGCACTGCCATGTGGCCTTGCGTGCCACGTCGCATCCACGCGGGCCCCGCGCCCCCTTTTTAATATTTATTTTTTTAACGTTTTTTTAAATAGAAATTAAATCAAAAATAAGGAAAAAAATCCAGAAAAAATCCCTAAAATTGTAAAAAAATCATATCTTTTTAAAATACAACTCCAAATTAATCCAAATTTCTTTCATTGGATCTGAAATTTAATTATCTATCATTCTAAAAAAATTCAAAATATTTAAATAACAAGAGATTTAATTTATATTTCAAAAAAATACATTCATTTCTTTAAGATTTTAACTTTAGAAAAATTAAATGAATGTTCATAAATATGATTTCTCTCATTATTTAACTTTAAAAACCATTCCTAATCTCAAGTAAAGATGGGTTATAAAATCATTTATCCTTAATTTATCATAATTAACCCTAATTTAGTGCATTTTGAGATTATGACATAAATATGCATAGAATGATAGAAATGCACTCAAAGTATGATAACATGCACATAAATGTAATGTTTTATGCCTTAAATTGCATGAATAATCATGTTTTATCATGTTAAGATTGCATGTTATCAAGCTTATTTCATCCTTCAAGTCCTACAATCATGTTTTGTTGTGGAATTTCTCTACCAAAGTCAAAGACATATTTTCTCCAAGAAATTTTAAGTTTTTATTTGAAGTTTATTATTTTTAATGGCAACTAGATTTAGTATAGGGTTTTCTCAATTAGCCGTCACTCCATTAAATGGAGAGAAGTATGAGTTTTGGAGTAAACGATTAAGGCTTATTTAGTTGCTTTGGAATTATGGGATGTTATAAGTAATGGTTATGTTGAATATGAGACGAGGAGAAATAAGTTAAGAGAATTAAAGAAGAAGGATGCAAAGGCGATATTTGTTTTCAGTTAATCAGTTACTAATGAAATATATCCTAGAATTTCTGATGGACAAACAACTCATGAAGCATGAAATATCTTTAAACAAGAATTATATCGAGAAGAGAAAGTTACAATGGTGAAGTTATAAAATTTTAGAAATTTTGTAAATTTCTAAAAGTTACAAACTCTCTCTCCCTCCCTATGTCTCTGTCTCGCATGCATAAGACCTTGCTCCAAAGTGGGCGGTGATTTTATTTTGACTCTTTTGGAATGTTCTGGAGACAAAATCTAGGATATATTTTGACTCTTTTAGATGAGATTTTGACAGCTTGAAAATGAAAAGTGAAGAAAGTATTGAAGATTATTTTTATAGAGTTTATATTCGTGTCAAAGAGACGAGAAGCTATGGTGAAGATATATGTGAAAGAAAAGTCGTTGAGACGATATTGAGGAGTCTTCCACCAAAATTTAATTATGTTGTTGCTACTATTGAGAAGTCCAAAGATCTATCGACATACACACAAAATGAATTGATGGAATCTTTGATTGATCATGAAGAAAGAATGAAACAGGTTCCTGAAATATCATTAAAAGAAGCATTTCAAACTAGAGTTCAAGTTTCAAAGGGTCAATTAGAACAAGAAGGTACAAGTAATTATACTCAACTTGGTAGGGGATGTGGACTTTTTTTTTTTTGTGGACGTGGTGGCAAAATATTTGATCAAAGAAGTCGAGGACATAGAAGTAGTTTACTAGATGGAGGTCAATATGTGCAAGAAAGACAATGGGGACATGGAAATCAACGTGGATGAGGAAGAAATGTCCAAAATTGACAATTGCAAGGTCAAAACAATAATTATGGACCAATATAGTGTCGATATTGTTAGAGACTTGGACATATTGAATCTTATTGTTTAAAAAAGATGGATGAACAAGCAAATACAGCTGAAGTTGACCAAGTCAATCTGTTTCTATCAAGCATAGATTCATCTGCTAATAGTAATAATATTTGGTTCTTGGATTGTGCATGTAGTAATCATATGGCAAATGATAGAAGACTATTTCAATCTATAGAGATATCGAATACAAATGAAGTAAGAATGGGTGATGACAAGATTACAAAAATTGAAGGCATTGGAACAATTGAGAATTAGACAAGATTAGGGCAGAATAAGGCACTTAATGATGTTTACTATGTTCCAAAGTTTACCCATAATCTCTTGAGTTTAGGAAAACTCATGGAATGAGGATATAAATTTAATTTTGACAATGAAAAATGCATTATTAGGAAGAAGAAGAGAAATGTTCCTCCAATATTTGTCCCAATGGTTGGTCGAAGGATGTTTCCAGTTAATATTTTAGATTTTTTTGAATTTTTTATGATGTTAGATAAGATTGATGAGTCTATGATTTGGCACCAAAGGTATGGTCATTTGAATTTTAATGCAATGAAGTTATTATATATGAAGAATATGGTTCAAGGATTACCATCTATATCATTTGAAGATCAAGTTTGTGAAGTATATATTTTTGAAAAGCAAAATAGAGTGCCACTTCCACTTGGTCAAGCTTGGAGAGTATGAGAACCACTTGAATTGATTCATGCAGATTTCTGTGGACCGACAAAGACACCATCTTTAAATGGTAGTATGTATTTCTTTCTTATTGTGGATGATTATACACGAATGAGTTGGGTCTAATTTTTTTAAAGAGAAATGTGATGCATTTCAAAAGTTTGTTGAATTCAAGGCATTGGTTGAAAATATGTCTAGATATTTTATCAAAACTCTTCATATTGAAGAGGGGAGAATTTCTTTCAAATAAATTTGATTTGTTTTGCAAACATCATGGAATTAGAAGACAAGTGACTATAAGAACTCCTCAACAAAATGGTATAGCAGAAAGGAAGAATCAAACTATTGTTGAGATGACAAGAAGCACGTTGGATGATAAGACATTACTGAATGATTATTCGGCAAAATTTGTGGTTGTTGCTGTTCATATACTAAATATTTCTCGAACAAAGGCTGTGAGGACCATTACCCCCTATGAAGCATGGTTTCGTAAAAAACCTAATGTCAACCATTGAAAGGTGTTGGATGCATAGCATATGCATTAATTGATGAAATTGATAGAGGCAACTGACGAGACGAGACCGCGAGGTCGTCGATTTCACATGGTCTCGTGTCAAAAATAATTCTGAACTTACCAATTTGATGAATATGGATCAAATTGAAGGGTATAATGATAAATAAGGGTCGAATCCACAGGGAAATAAGGAATTTCTTGACATATTCTTCAAAATTGATCAAATCGGACAATGAATTGATGATAGAAATTGGGGAAAATGGTAAATTATGAAAGATAACTTCAAATCGATTCCACGGAATCAAGAATCATCGAATTTGGACTTGATTTTGTGGAGAAATCGAAGATTGAAGTGGAGAGAAAATTTCGGACGAAGAAATCGTGATTTTGACTAAATTTAAACCAAATTGAACTTGAAATCCTAATATAAATCAAAATTAAACATGATAGGAAGATAGATTATGAAAAACCGCTTCCACTAATCTCAAATCGTGATCAAATTATCGTGATTAAACTGCTTAATCACGAAGAACACGAAGAACATGAAGATGAGGTTCAAGCGCCGATTTTTCTCAATCTGCTCAACCAATTCTTGATTTCAAAGGCTCCGGTGGTGCGGAATTGAGGCTAGAACACGATGAGATCAAGAGAAATGAGAGGGGAGATGTCTAGACAGATCAATTAGATTGATTTCCAACTCTAATGGTTTGAACATCGGAAGAACCCCTCCTTTTATACAGATTTTGGGCGTAACCGTCCGATCGAAACAATCAACAGTTACGATGAAATGGTCCATCATGAACCGTTTCGAAAAAGTCGTAGCCGTCCAACGTGGACGGTCCAAATGAGCTCGGATGGAATGCGTTATAAAACGCGTCTTTTTTTCCGCCGTTGGATCGTGATCCGACGATCACGATGCTCCCCGCAAGATGCAATTGTGGCCGTCATAACGTTTTTAAAACGCCACGTGTGTTTTGATCAGGATCAGTGGTCCGCGCACCACGTGATCGATGCACGGATTTCCACGGCGCCAACGATCCGACGCGTTGTGAGAGGCCACGTCACCTGCATCAAAAACACTGTGTGGGACTTATTCCCACACGGGAAAAATTAAAGAAACCAGTTGGGTTTAAAAGAAGCGATGGTTTTAGGGGTTGAATACCCTTCCGATATACGGAAGGCTGACTTTACTATATATATATGATAATCTATATGAATATAAGTTAATATTGCGCCGCGTAGGCGCCGCGTGGGTCCGCGTGGCGCTGCCACATGGCCTTGCGTGCCATGTCGCATCCACGTGGGTCCCGCGCGAATTTAAACCACATTTTTGCTCTTTTTTAATTTATTTTAAATGATTTAAATCAAAATTAATTCAGAAAAAAATCCAGAAAAAATCCCTAAAAATAGAAAATTCATAATTTTTAAAATATAACTCCAAATTAATCCAAATTTCTTTCATTTGATCCGAAATTTAATTATCTATCATTATAAAAGATAAAAATTGATAAATAATGAGAGTTTTAAATTTTATTTCAAAAATACATTATTTTTAAGAGTTTGAAACTTAAGAGAAATATAAATAAATGCTTGTAAATCGTTTTCTCTCATTATTTTCACTTTAAAAACATTTATAATCTCAATTAAAGATGGGTTATTAATTAATTGTATTTTAAATCATCATATTTAACCCTAATTTAAGGTATTTTGAGATTATAATTACTTTTTAATGGAATGATAGAAAAATACACATAAGTATGATAACATGCATGCAAAGGACATCATTTATACCTTAATATGCATCAAAAATCATGTTTTATTATGTTAATATAGCATGTTATCAGCAACATGGATGAGAAGAGGGAGAAGTGTATTTTTATTGACTACAGCAATGAGAGCAAAGGATATCGATTAAATAATCCAGAGACAAAGAAGTTAATGATTAGAAGAGATGTTGTTTTTTATGAGTCAAGTTACTAGAATTGTGATGAGAAGTCTGCAAACAAGAAGGTTAAAAATACTAGTCAAGGAGTTAATTTCGATCCATTATTATCCAGAGAACCCTCTTCTCATGAAGATTCACCGCCACCACCACGAAAGGTATGCTCTTTGCGAGATGTTTATGATTCATGTATGTTTGCCTTAAATACCACAAAACCATTGAGTTATGAAGAAGCACCAAATAAAGAAGATGGAGAAATGAAATGAAAGAAGAGATTGATGCTATCAAAAGAAGTGAGACATGGGAATTGGTTGATTTACCTATATCTTTTGATGCAATTGGAGTTCAGTGGATTTATAGGTTGAAGTATAATCCTAATGGGAGTGTTAAAAAACATAAAGCAAGGTTGGTAGATAAAGGATATGCCCAACATTATGGTGTTGATTACTTTGAGACTTTTTATCTGATAGCAAGGTTTGAAACTGTACAAATATTTTTATCTATAGCTGCTCAGATAGAGTAGAATGTTTATCAATTCAATGTTAAGTCAGCTTTTTTAAATGGTTATTTATATGAGATGTATATGTTAAGGAAACTTAAGGTTTTGTGATTCAAGGCAATGAAAACAAAGTGTACAAACTAAAAAAGCATTATATGGGTTGAAACAAGCACTGAGAGCATTACATTCATATATTTGTGAAAATATATTTCAAAGAAGTAAGAAGGAGCCAATTCTTTATATCAAGAAAAAATAAAATGATATTCTCATTAGTTGTATTTATGTGGACGATATAATTTACATGGGTTCATCAATGTCTTATTGATGAGTTCAAATTATCAATAATGTCAGAATTTGATATGACAGATTTGGGAATAGTCCATTATTTTCTTGATCTTGAAGTTTACTAAGGCATATATGGTAATTTTATTTCTTAAAAGAAATATATGTTGGATATGCTCAAGAAGCTCAGCAAGTTGAATTGCAAGACACTTTCTACACCCATAAACACATGGGAAAAAGTGTGTATGAATGATGGGACATCGAAGATAGATGAACGATTCTTTAGAAAAATAGTTGGAGGTTTAATCTATTTAACACATACAAGACTAGAAACTATGTTTTATGTTAGTATGATATCAAGATTTATGCATTGTCCATCACATCATCTCGGAGTTATAAATAGAATACTTAAGTATATTTATGGAACTTAGGATCTCGGAATACATTATCACAAGGTTCAAAATTTTAATTTGGTTGGACATTCTGACAGCAATTGGGCTGGATCATGTGATGATAGAAAGAGCACTAATGGATATGTGTTTAATTTAGGGTCAAGTGGGGTAGCTTGGACTTCAAAGAAGCAAGAGATGACAACTTTATCATCTTCAAAAGCATAATATATTTCAACATCGGGTGCAGCACACTAAGCTATTTGGATGATAAGAACTATGGAAGAATTGAATTTCATATCATCAAACCAAAAGTTTTTTATTCCGACAACAAGTCAATTATATAAATGACAAAGAATCCAATGTTACATGCAAGAACAAAGCACAGAGAAATCCGTTATCATTTGGTTAGAGATCAAATAATTCCAAGTACTATTGAAGAGAAGTTTTGCTTAACAAAGGTCAAGTTGCTGATGGACTTATGAAAGCTTTGAACAACGCATATTTTACAAGAACATGAGCATGCCAAAATCAAAGAGAAGAAATATGACCCGACTAAGTTCCTTAGGAGTGTTGGCCATTCCTGGGTACTGATAAGTCCAAAATATGGGATGTAATATGTCATTGTGCTTTTATTCAAACTTAATCAATAAAAATATATAAAAAGAATTTCCCTTCAAATTTGCAAATATTCGAAGATGTGGCTTAGTAAAGGGGTTGAATCCAAGGGTGTCTGCACAATGATTTCCTTTTCTTTCTAATCCAAGATAGAAATTTTCACATATCAATTATACTAAGCAAGCGAAAAATGATATAAAATGAATTGGAATGTTCAGATATAAAGAACATCCGAAAAAGGACAAATATAATATTCTCAGTTTGATTTCATCATTTCTGTTTTCATTGTAAACATCTTATCAGACATCATTATATATTTTTTTAATTTATCAAACTTTATCAAGAAGGTTTAATTTCCTGATTAAGCTTCTACATATAATTTCACAACTTATTTATCAAAGTTTTTCTTCCACCAAATCTTTAATTCAATGTCATCTTCATTATTTAGGGTTTTGTTTTGTCTCTCTTAATTCTTTTAAATGTGTGTCATTATCTATCTGGTTTAGGGATCAATTTCTCTAGTTGACAGAATGTTGCGGATTTTACATGTTACAAAATATTACCGACTTAGAATTTAGAATGTTACATGATATAGAATACTACGGAATCTACATGAAGAGAGGTTAAAGCAAATCTAGTTGATAGAATGACACTGTGGTTTGAATTTTCAAAGTGGACTAAAACAAGAAATGAGATGAATACAAAAGAAGTCTTATTTATTTTATTTATATGTTTTTTTACTGAGAAAAAATATTTCTAGCAACATTAGAGAACAGTTAGAATGAGATTTGGAATTGAACTTGAATTGAATTTACTGACTGAACTAATAAAGAATCTGAAAAACGATGAGAAAAAATTTCAAACAATCAAATAAAATGAATGATTCAATCCTGAAGAAAGGAAAAGAAGATAAAAGAAAACAAAAGAAAACAATATGAAATGTATCATATCTAAACCTAGTCACACAAACCTATTTGCAGCTTCGGATGGAAGTAATCCACTCGTTTGGACTACTCACGGTCATGGCGATCTTCAAGATGGAACTTCTCCCCGCTGTGTCCTCCAAGCCAAGCTTCCTTGGGTGGCAAATCAAGAACAAAACAAAAACTAGGTTTCCCCTCTTGTTTATACTTTCTGGATTTGCAGTGGCCCTTCTTGAAGATTTGGTTATTCTCTTTGATATGCATCGCTTCGCACACACTTCCACGCTCGTAGTTGTAATTGGTGCTCCCATTTCACGCGAAGACACTGTCCACAATACTTCAAATCCCATCAGTAACAATCGGCCCATTAAGGCATTAGCCACATAAACCATGGCTACAAAAATATCTTAAAAAAAACTACAAGATTAAACTTTCACCATGAACAGAAGTTATATTATTACTGTTTTTCTCAAAACAAACAAAGATCACTTACTGCTATTGAATTCCCATTGAATTTCTTCTCATAATTCTTCTTATTAAGCCTTAAAGATTCTTTTAACAACTGTAATTATGTATAAATTTTTTTTATTTCATTCCAAAAAGAATCTCTATTGTGGGTGTAACATCTTGATAAACTGAAAAAGTAATCATTAGTTATGATATTTAACAAAAACAATTCAGCAAAAATGAGTGGCTTAGATGCAACATCAGTATGTTATGAGGTACCATGACACAACTCATGTTTTTAAATATGCCAAGTCACATGATTTTCACCAACATACACACACACACACATATATGTATATACTAGTATTCAAATGTTGATCTTCAATCTCACCCTACCTGAAAGTGGCCTTGATTGGTGAAGTGCACACCACTTGAAGAGGAAAGTTTTAGATAGATAATAACCAAAGGAGTTAAAATCCAATGAACTTTAGGAGGATGCCTCATATACATCTTGAATAACCAACTAACAAGATGAACTTGTTAAGTCATACAAAACACTTGTCAATGGGTCAAAAAGAACAAAAATCACATTAAATGAAGATGAATCAAGTATAGTTAGAAAGAATGGGTCGAACCCACAGAAAATCAGAGTTGAATTTTCAGAAGTTTTGATTTTGATCAAATTCAATGATAAATTGGGGTGAGAATTTGGGAAAACTAATATATTTAACTAGATAACTCAAAGATCTTTCCGATGAATCCAATCATGTAAATTGGAGTTAAATCAAGAGAAAAATTATAGAGAGAAGTTAGAAAGAGAAAAATGTGAGCATTAAGAATGTGAGGAAAAAAAATCAAATTCTATTAATACATTTTTCAAAATAGAAGTCTAATATCAAATCGCGTTAGATTAGGAAAATTAAGAATTCATAAATCTAAAACTACAATGAAATTGATCTAATTAATCCCTAGATCAAGCATTTTTTGTTCCATGACTTCAAAGTGGAAATTCAAAGTTCAAGTGATGATCTCAAATTTGTCATCTTCTCTATTGTAGATGCTCAATGGATGTGGTATTAAGTCCAAAACATGATCCAGCCAAGTGATTCAAGGAAACCCCTATCCAAATGTTGTTCAATCAGAAATCTCTAAGAATGTCTATTTACTCAAAGAGAAAAAAAATACCAATTAAAAAATTCAGAAAAATTCTATAAAAATCCCTAAAAATTATAAAATTCAGAACTTTCAAAATACAACTCCAAATAATTCCAAATTTATTTTTTGGATCAAAAATTAAATCATCTATCATTCTAAAAAGTCAAATTTAATAACTAACAAGAGAATAAATTTTTATTTAAAAAATACACTCATTTCTTTTAGAATTTAAAACTTTGAAAAATAAATGAGTGTATATAAAGTATTTTCTCTTATTATTTAACATTAAAACCTAATTATAATCTCAAATAAAAATGGGGATAATCTAATCTAAAAATATTTTTCTTAATTTATCATAATTATCCCTAAATTAGTGCATTTTGAGATTATAACTTAATTTTCATAGAATGATAGATAAACACTAAAAATTATGATAACATGCATTAGAATGGAATTTTTTATGCCTTAATTTGCATTAATAATCATATATTTTCATGTATAATTTTCATGTTATCAACTATTAGACTCAAGAAAGAGCTTAAAACTAGAAGCTCATTCCATGTAATTATGGCTCTTAAAATTTTAGGCACACCAAGTAAGTTATGTCAAGATCGAAAGACCAAACGTTGAACTTTGGGGAGTTGGAAGCGCTATAGGCAAGCGAATCATTGGAGTGTCAGCATGGGGCGACGGGATGGGTGGTAATGAAGTAATGGCACCCTGAGTCAAAGAGGGTGGAGATGACATATAATCCCCAAACAATGCCATAAAGTGTTGTTGAAGACTTGATGATATGTCAAGGCAATGGATGTAAGCGTGAAAAAGATGCATCATCCGAAGCAAAGTAATGAAATGTGCAACAATGTTGACAGCTGGAGACGATGATGGAGAGGATACTACAGCAAAGTGGGAGGGGGTGGTACGCCAAGAATGATGACTACAATGCCTGATGATGACAATGATGACAATAGCGATGGCGGCGAGAGGAGTTATGGCTCTAAAACCATGTTAACGATAAGAGCAAGAAACCCTAGAATTACATCTAGAAAGGAGTATATGAGTCCTTGTTTAGGAAATGAAGATAAGAGGCCTTAAATGGACTGTGAGCTCGATATCATCATTGAACACAAACTCTTTTTTTGTATCTAAAACTTTTTGGGGGTTAAATTTTCACCACTTTGATCCTTGTCACACCCTCTTTCTTTGCATATGACTTGTAGTTCAGAATTTGAAGAGTTAGAATGTGACAAAATGCATTTAACCCGCTTGGACTTCTCCTCATCTTCGTTCATTTTATTTTTCACTCAAGGCCTACAAACATGAAAAACTTAATAAAATATGGTTAGATCACAATATTTTTACCATGGAATAGATCATACGCCAATTATGCTTCAACTTGACCCTAAATAAGTGGAAAATGGGCATATAAGTGAGATGACATACATTATAATGATATGAATTGAGGGTTAAAAATGATAATGGGTCAAAATTTTGCATGTATAAAATGCATGTTATTAGTAGACAAGTAAAACTCATGAACCAGTTTAATATAGATCTCATTGGTGGTTACTTACATGTTTACTTGAAACTATCACATGTAGGCGGACTCAAGGAATTTGTCTCCGAAATAGACTTGAATGCTAATAATACTCTAGAAGGATCTTTTTTTGTAGGATGTGACGATAATTTTAATTGTTCTTCAGATTCTAATTTTAAGAAGGGTCAAATCCATACTTTCTATAGAACTGCGAGAGCTGCAAACGTATTTTTTACCAACACTACAGCTCCATGGAAAATGATTCTAAGAAGAAGAACCTTTTTGCGGTTTTGAACAAGAGACAAGACACCATTTGCATGTGAAAAATAGAGAAGAGGTGGCAAAAGTGAATGCTACCACTCGGGGGGAGTTTGTGTCTCAAGGACAGGTTTTGCATAAAAATTGGCTAGGATTTTTTCCATTAGGGGCATTAAAAGTTTCTTGGTGAATCACGAATCTAGACCGTGAGGTCGCTAAAAACACACGATCAAGAGTCAAAACTAATACCAAACTCACCAATTTTTTGAAATTAATACGAATTGAATAGCATACTGGTGAATAAGGGTCAGATCCATGGAGAAATAAGGGAATTTTGATAGATCTTTTGAAATTGGATCAAATCGGATGATGAAATGTGGTGAGAAATTAGGGATTTTGATAGATTTGGAAAGAGAACTCAAAGATGAATCCATGGAATCAAATATCACTCGATTTGGATCAAGATTCCTGGAGAAATCAAAGAGCGAATTAGGTAGAAATTTCTCAACGTGAAGAGAGAGAAATCAGAAATTAAAAACAAAATTAACTAAATATACTATCCTCAATTACAATTTAATGATACAGGACAAAATATTAGGAAGAAAACACATAATCTAACCCGAGATAGCAATTGAAATGATCCAATTAATCGCTGGATTCAAGGCTTTTCATTCGCAATTTCGAGGATAATCATCGGCGGTTCAGAGGCGAATTCTCCCTATTCAATCAATAAAATCTTACTTCCAACCACTCCGTTGACAAGGAAATGAGTCTAGAAGCAATCGGAAGCAAGAGATTCAAGGATGGTGGTATCTAAACAGTTCGATTACTTGAAAACATCCAAGAATGCATTATAATGTCAAAGAACATCTCAATTTATAGCAACTTTGGGCGTAACTGTCGGATGGACTTTTGATCTTCGATCAACGGCTTTGATGAAACGCATGAGTGTGAATCGTTAGGGTTAAGTCATGGTCGTTGGATTAGAGATAGACCGCCGAGATTTTGTCACGTCGCGCGTGAAGAAGAAACGCATGAAACACCATCCGTCCGATCTTGATCTAATGCTTCGGATGCATTTTCGTTGGTTTTAATATCGGCCCTTATAACTCCTAAGATCAACGACTGAGATTAAATTATTTTAAAAATGATTCGTCGACGAATAAGATTGTGCCACGTACCCCTTGTCTTAAGTGATGATCGATGGTCGTGATTAATCCTGCGATCGGATGCTCTAGATTTTACCACATCACCTGCGTGATTATAAAATCGATTTTAAATTAAATAAATCAATTATAAATTCAGAAAAATTTAGAAAAATTCAAAAAGAATTAAAAAAAAATCCTAAAACGTCCTAAAAATTATAAAATTCATAACTTTCAAAATACAACTCCAAATTAATCCAAATTTATTTTATTGGATCAGAAGTTAAATAAATCTATCATTCTAAAAAGTCAAATTATTTAAATAACGAGAGAATAAATTTTTATTTCAAAAATACACTCATTTCTCTTAAAAATTAAAACTTAGAAAAATAAATGAGTATATTAAAAATATTATCTCTCGTTCTTTAACATTAAAACACAATTATAATCTCAAATATAGATGAGAATAATCTACTTTAAAAATATATTCTTAAAAATGTATAATTATCCCTAAAATAGTACATTTAGATATTATAACTTAAATTTGCATGAAATGATAGATATGCACTCAAAGTATGATAACATGCATAAAAATGGAATGTTTTATGCCTTAATTTGTATTAATAATCATGTAATTGCATGTTAAGATTTCATGTTATCAGTGAACGTGAGGACGTTGTGTCTTAGTCCATAAAACCAATTTTATGTCCGACAAGGGTGGTGGTCCCTGTTAGGATCCCCATACAAGATGTCCTTAACTTTTTTTGAGCACTTAGGAAAAAGGGTCCATAAATTCTTGTAAGCTTTGTGGGACAAAAGGAAACACTTCATGAGTCACAAGATCTTGTGAGAAAAAAATAAAATTTGGAAAGTCATGTGGATAAACAAAAGTTTTCCTATAGAGATCAGTTCAATTATGTTCATGGAGAAGCATATGCCCCAAATGCAAGATGAACTCATCAGTGATGAGAGCTCCTAGGAGGTTAGTGAGTTACTTGAGGAGAAATGGTCAAAGTTCATCAATGAGGTGAAGAAGACGACAAGGGTTGGCAGTAGGATAGACAAGGGTGCTATCAAGTACATCCTTTATGTCACTTTTTTGCCAATCCATTTTGGGAACTAAGTCTAGTTGAGACATAGAAAGGATAATCTTCGATGTAAGCTAAGGGTTAGCATTGAACAATTATAAATTTTCGAGCATTAAGGAAGAGTATCATGGCTTGTTTGAAACATTAAAAAATGAACATTAAAGTATCATTTATTCATCGGCCTATTATCATTCATTTGCCTTGGGGTGTTTTGAAGTCTTGTTCATAAAAATCATGAAGGAAGATAAACGGAGTGAGTGATATCATTGCCACTCATTACCTCAAGTGTTTTGCTTTTCATCTACCCCAGATTCTCTCTCTATCTCTATTGCTGTCTCTATTTCTATCTCTATCTATCTATGTGTATAACTATTCATCCATCCATATATCAATCTATAAATCTATCTACTAACTTAAGTCTATGAAGCCTCTAGTATCAATCTATCTGCTTGTCACCACATCTATTTGTCTATGAAGCCATCTATATATATTTATATAACTATCCCTCTATCTATTTATTTATCTTTCTAAAAGTTTATTTATATAACTACCCCTCTATCAATTTTCCTATATATTTATCTTGCTAAATATAAAAAATATTGACATGCCTTGATTCACCATCAATGAAGAATGATGATGATGAGTGTGCTTGGATCTTCTTTCTGTTCTATCCGTATAATCAAAACCTCTCTCTTATGGATGGAGGATCTCAATATGAGTTTGTTTTTCTATTGCGTTGAAACCCATGTGATCACCCTTTAAAAAATACATTCCATGACTTTATTGTGGCTATCCTGATCATTTCACTAACAATTCATAATTGTAGATATGTCCAATTCAATTAGAAAAGTCACTCCATGGTTTAACTCCACCATATCTATCTATTCATCCATCCATCTCTCTCTCCCAAATCATCGCTCTATCTATCTATATCTCTTGGCAAACCATTACTCAGCTCAATGGCACCAGGCCCTCACAGTAAAACGAAAAGATATAGAAATCTAATGGCTCAAAGAGAAGATTCTTGGGGGCTACCTGCTTCTTCACCAAGTTCAGTGTTTTCCTTTTGTAGCCCTAGTCCCTCTTTTTTCCATGAATGTGTCAGCCCATCAAAATCCTAAGTCTGGCTCCGAGAGGGGGAGGCCATGCAGAAATCGTATCTTCCTGAAGCCATCGCTGTGTCTGGCTTGTGAGGCCAGGGATTGTGTGGGCCACCTATACGAATCCCTTTTTAGCAACAAATTTCTAGGGAAGTTAAACATCTCGGAATAAATCTCTCTCTCTCTCTCTCTCTCTCTCTCTCTCTCTCTCTCTCTTTGTGTTTATCTCTTGCCTTCACGTAAGCTAAACTATCGCATTTTCTCTTCTTTGTCCTCTCTGAGTTTCATGGTAATTCTAGAGAGAGAAAGCTAATGAAGTTAAAGGCAAGCCAGTGGACGCCTTTAAAAAGTCATCTTCTTTATGTCTGCCTACGACGTCATCTTGGCTTTCAATAAATCCCGCCTCTGTTTCTTTATATCCTCTCTTTCCTCCCTAGCTAGATGCTATGTCTTTGGGAAAATAAATATGATAGATATGGTTGCGCCATTCACGCCCTGAATCGGACCCCCCCCCCCCTTTTCTTCTCTTCCCTACCCACCCCTCTCTCTATCCCTATCTGTCTGTCCATTTAATATTTTCCCTCTCTATCTATCTTTCTCTCTCTATGCTTCTTTCTCTACCATCTATCTGTCTCTCTCCACCCAAACAAATCTCCGGACTCGACAAGTGTTTCCCTATAAATCTCTTTCCCGGCCTACGTGAAATTCTCTCTCTATCTTCTCTCTCTCTCTCTATGCATTGAAAACTTACGGGGGAGAAACATAAAGAACCAGATTGTCTGCGGAGCGAACAGATTCCCCTGTCTCTCTATCTCTATGAGAAGAACACATATTGCATGTTCTTCTCTTCCTCCTCGTCTTCGTCCTCCTCTAACCAACCAGACCCACAAGAAACAGACTTGCTCTCCCATGGCGGTTGAAGCCCACCATCTGCGCCTCCCCGGACACGACTTCTCTCTCCCACCGCCATCTCCCTGACCCATTCCTTTCTCTCTCATCTTCTACTTTCAGAAAAATCGCACCTCTCATGGAGAATCTGGGAGAGGAAATCTCCCTCGCAGTTCTGCACCATCAAATAGAGCTCAACCGCTTCATCGCCTACCAGACAGAGAAATCCCGGCGAGAGCTTCTCTCCGCCATAGAGAGATGGATTTCCTCAAAACTCCTCTCCAAGGAAGAAGAAATAGCGAACATGGAAAGAATAAACAAGGCTCTTGAGGAGAGACTGAGGCGTCTCTCTCTAGAGAGTCAGCTGTGGAGGGAGATAGCGGAGGCGAACGAGGAGAAAGCGATAGCTCTGCGGGAAGATCTAGAGAGAGTTATTGAAGTGCAGGATGAGGAGTCGAGGTGCGACGGCGGCGCGGTGGTGGGGCCCAGAAAGTGCTGGGGGTGCGGCGGCGGCGCGGTGGTGGTGCTGCTGTTGCCGTGCCGGCACCTCTGCTTGTGCGCCGCCTGTGGGCCCACCACGGTCTCTTGTCCCGTCTGCGCTTGCGACAAGAACGGTAGCGTTAACGTCAACGTTTCATGATATCAGCGCCATCGGAAAGCTCAGAAGTCACAAACGCGAAACGCAGATAGAGAGGTAGAGAGAGAACGTGAGATGATGAATTAATGAAGGATCTTGGCTTCTTGCCCTGTACATTATCGTTGATCTTTCATTGTCTTCTTCTCCATCAACAGTGGAAACCCTAATGCGTTGCTCTTATAACATTTCGAGACATAAGAGAGTGAGGTAGAGAGAGAAAGTGAGATGCTGTATCAGCGAAGGGTCTTGGCGTCTTGCTCAGTACATTATCATTGATCTTTCATTGTCCTATTTTCAATTACGAGCGAAAACCCTCATGCGTTGCTCTTATAACATTTAGAGAAAGAGAGATAGAGAGGGGGAGGGAGAGAGAGAGAGAGAGAGTTAGAGATAGAATGTGAGAGGATGAATTGAATAAGGGTTTTGGCGTCTTGCTCTGTACACTATCGTGTATACTTCATTATCTAGTTCTCCATTACCAGTGAAAACCCTAATGCGGTGTTCTTTATTAGATATAGATGTAGAGAATGTAGAGAGAGTAGAGAGAGAATGTGAGATGATGAATTCATGAAGGGTCTTTCTCTGTACATCATCCTTGATGTTAATTTCATCTTCTCCATTACCATTGAAAAATCTAACGTGTTGTTCTTTACTAGATTTAGAGAGAGGGAGAAAGGGGATGAATCGATGACGGGACTTGCTTTGAACATTATCGTTGACCATCTATAGTCCAGTTCTCCCTCTCCTGTTGAAGTCCTACAGTGTAGAGATTGAGAGAGAGAGAGAGAGAGGAAGTGAGATGATTAATTGATAACGGGTCTTCCTCTGTAGATTTTCATGGATATCGTGTTGTCGTCTTCTTCATAATAAATTGAAACCCTAATGTCTTTCTATTTATTGGTGAGAGAGGATGAGGTGATATCTGGGTTTGGTTCATTACATTATCGTTGATTTTCATCGTCGTGTTCTCCATTACCGATAGCAACCCTGATATCTTGTCCTTCATTGGAAATCAGATAGAGAGGCGAAGGGGGGGTGATAAATTGATCTTTCATCGTCACCTGTCTATTTCCATTGATCTTTCATTGTCTTGTTACCTAATATCCATCACCAATGGAAACCCAAGTAGCGAATAATTTACCGCTTGCTCCCGTGATCAACGATGGGAGGATCGATATTTGACCTTTGCGGCAAGAACGCAACGCTGACATCGACGTTTTATGAAAGAGAAAGAAAGAGACGACGACAGAATTTTCTTCGTAAATTTTCTTTGATCTTTGAATCTCTTATTATTCTCCTTTACAAGTTCAAAATCCTGTGGAGTCGTCACGTTCCCTGGTTTGCATGAGAAAAAACGTTAGCACTAGCGACAAGAACAGTCGCGTTGACGTCAACATTTCATGATGTCAAAACCATTAGATGGAGATAAACAGCGAAAGAGATGCTGATGAATTGATGATGAATTTTGCTCTGTTCATTATCGTTGATCTTTCATTGCCCTGTTCTCCATTACCAACTAAATCACCGATGGCAAATAATTTTCCACCAGCTCTAAGGATCAAGAGTGGGGAGGATGAACAATTGCAATTGCGACAAGAACAGTAGATCGAGAGGTAGACGCATAGAAATGGAGATAACGATGATGGATTCTCGCCTAGCACACAATCGGCGATCTTTCGGCGTCTTCTTCTCCATTACAAATTTTTATCTCGTTTTATTCCCTGATCTGGATATGGATAAGCTGGTGAAATTGAACCCTTTGAAACTCTAATGGCTGACGACCAAAGCATTCAAGTCCTTTCTCGAGACGTGAAGAACCCGAATTCATATTCTTTGCCATGTTTGTTTTACAAGAATTAGGGTTAGATAGAACAAGCTCTCAAGGTATTGTATTGCAAGACGCAAAGGTGTGAAAGCTACCGCTGATAGTGAGGCATTCTGTCGCTGTCATCCATCGCCTACCCTCCATTTCCTTCCATCCAAATCCCCCTTTATAATAACGTTTCCTTAACAGTGGGGCATCTCTTGGATCCATCTTCCCATCCCCATCCCTCTAGATTGAAGTGGCACCATGAAAATTTAAAATTTCTTGATGATGGTGAATTGGATCCCCTCATCAAAAACCCATTTTTCATTACTCCGAGTTGCATTTACTGATTACATCAGATATCTTTAATTCTTCCCCTCGTTAAAGGGGGACCATTGCTCATCAAAGTGATGAGATCATGCCATCCAGTGATGCATGAACATGCATGCTCGAAGGTTGACATCTTATCGTCGTCGACACTTATCAATGACGCGGTCGCGATGAATCATGCTCGTGGTGTGAGCCCATGATAATTTTATAATTTTTCAGGGCCATGCAAATCGGATGAAGACATGGCGATGGAGAAGATGTGCTCTCGTGGGGCTGACTCTGATGGGGTGCTTCTACACATCATCGTCAACTGACAGAAGAAAAGATAATCCAACAACCCCACCCTTGTTCTTCGTCTTCTTCTTCTTTCTCTTTCTCGATTCTTGATTCAAGGAAAGACGAAAGCGAGGTGTGAAAATGGCCTCCCTCAGGACGCCTTGTCTACCCTTCAAAAATCGGCCGTCGCCCTTCTATGAACAGAATTCTTCGGCAAGTCACCAATCGCGATCCTTGCATCCGTCCTTGGCATTTAACGCCATAAATAATTCCTTTAATGTTGAATAATATCCAAGTGGTCTTCCATTTTTCCTTTAATCCTTTTTAATCATCCATTTTTCCCTTTTCGGTTTTTTGAAAAAGCCCCTGGTCTTCCATTTTCCTTTTATCATCCGCAGAAATAATTAATTTACTGTATTTTCCATTGTTAAACAATTACAATAAAATAAAATAATTTAAGATATAATTTTTTCGTTCAGAAAAAAATTTAATGACATACAGGCATCAGTTTTTGCCTTGCCCTAGGGTTTGCATTTTGGGTTGTGGAAAAAGAAAAGTCCGGGGAAGTTGAAGAAGGCAGGTAACGGCGACGCACCTGCCGACGTTATCCGAATTATTCTCCGGGACGGTGATAATGACCTGAAGGAAATAGAGCGAGTGAGAGAGAGAGACGGAGACAGAGACAGACAGACGGTGAAGATAGAGAGAGAGAAGGCGAATCCGTAGGGGATGAAAAACTAAGAGAGTTTGATCATTTAAATTAAAAATCAGCGAGATTTTGCTACTTTATGTCATTTCGGATTTAATATTGACCATCAGAAGGGTAGATAGATACAGGGCAAGAGAGAGAGAGTCTGAAAGCGACTCTCTCTCTATTTGAATACTGAGTGAGAGAGAGAGAGAGGGACAGAAATTTGGGGAGAGATGGCGGATAACAGGGGGAGAAAAAAAAGGATAAGTTTTGATCCTTTCAATGAATAAGATATATAATTTTATTTATTGTCCGGAATAAATGGCGTCGAGCCAGTGTGCAAGTTTCTCTCTCTAATTGAATATGGATAGAGAGGGAAGGGCGTGCGCATGCTTTTCTTTTTTCAGCGTAGAGAAGAAGATAGGAGGCACCATCGATGGCAACTAAAAACAACAGTTATGCCGAGACATAGAGACAAAAGAGGTTATCGATGAGAGAGATATGGAATCTGAATATTTATCATGCATCCGCTTCAGGCGACTCACGCCCCCTACAGTGCATGATAAGAACTCTCTTGTCCTTTATAGAATGAGACAGAGATAGAGATGGTGAGGGAGAGATTCAGAGAACAGGATGAATCCTCAAATGGGTGAAACAGACGCAAGTTCAGAAGATGAGGCTCACTCTCAGCGGTTGGAACTGGATGGACGAATTCCTCTTGCTTGATTCTTTTCTCATCTCCTACATTTTTCTTTTGACCGACGCCTCATGGAATAGCTTTTCATGGCCCTTCTGTGCCAGTGAAACTTTTGTCTTTATGGGAGAGACATAGATGGAGAGAGAGATGAATGGATATGCGGCTTAAGATTTCTAGTGGCCAAAATGGAGGGCCATCTTGGGCCAACCAACTTGACCCATCCAATGGGTCTATCTCTATCTTTATCTCTTCGCCTCCCCATCTCCTCATCTCCCAAAGTGGCTTTTTCTCTTCCTATTCTAGTGTCTCTACTCCTTCCTGCTTCTCATCTTCTACCTTTCTTCTCCTTACATAAACCCATATAACCCTACATTACAAGATAAGGATTAACAAGTCCACATTACATCATCTCTCTCTCCTCTCTCTCCATAAATTGCAAGGGTGATAGGATTGATCAACTGACCAATCAGATGATCAATTGGACCGGCCCATTTGCTAGTTTGTAAAACTTAATGGGCTTTAAACTAGAAAACTAAATGAAATTGAAGGCATTGAAGGATGTCCAAGATATCAAAGACATCATTTTGGCCTTATTCAACAATTGTTTCTAGTCTCCAATGTTGAAATCACCAATGGTGAAATTAGAGTGCTAAACTCCATGCAAAGTGGACACAGCTTCCCTCTCTCTCATTGACCCTTTTTGGTGGTTTAGGCATCTTGTCAAAACCCTACATGCCTTTTTCAAGAATAAATCTACATGGTTTATCAAACCGTTACATTTTTGCTGAGGAACTATCCCAAGAACAAAGCTCTATCTATTATTATTTTTCAATATAGTCATATTTTAAAAATGGGAGGCATCCCATAAACATAGAATGGGCCTAAATGGTGACCATCAAGGTCTTTTTCATCTGATTTTATAATTTTGGCAAGATTTCCTTCATTTATGCTTCAATTTTGGTCAAAAATTGAAATAATAGAAAAAAAAAAGTAAGAGAATGCATTGGTGACTATGCTAAATATTTAGTTACTATTAAAAATCAAACATAAAATCAAGCATTAAGAATTCCATTTTGACTCATGTCAAGATATTTGACCTCACAAGAAATCATCGTTCAGCTAGATATGATAACTATTTAGGATACTCTACATCCAATATCAGCATGATTTAACATTTTCTTCAAAGTTTAGAGACAAAAAAATTTCAAATATTTATGTGGTTGCTATGGTAAAGGATTTATGGGAAAACTTCAAGAAATTGTATCGACACAACTAGAATATTTCTTGCTCATTGAGGTTTCTGAATAGTTGTTCAAGATTCAGCTTATTGACATAACTAAAAAAATAAAATTCTCTCAAATTACAATACCTCATGGATGATGATGGCAATTATCAACCACTTGATGCAAATTCTGAAACATCCATATGACATCAAGAAAACCTTAATGGGGTTACCAACATTATAATTCGCACCTAGATTTCCATCAGCTACTGCCACAATGGGCCCTACATGCCATTTTCTCTTTCTATAAATTTCAAATAATTCCAAAACCTAGATAAAATAAAAAAAATCTTAAAAATTCATAAATATTGATACAAGGTTGAGGAAAGAGAGAATGAGATACTGCTTAAAGAAAAAGAGAGTAGCAAGAGAGACATATATAGGGGAGAGGAGAGAGAGTACCAAATCCACAATATGGGACAAAAGTGCCCTTGTTAGATTGCAAAATATAAACTCATAAAGGTATTTTTCAATGAAAATTTTATAGTTAGATTGCAAATTGCATTATCTTCAATCATTAATTTTTTAATTAAAAGATAAAAACAAAGTTAGAAGTAAATAGTATTATTGACTTACTTTCATAAAAAAATTCAAACTTAGTCAATAAAAATTATTCAAATCTCAACAACTTGTCTTCTTCTTTTTATCATTTAATTCATCCAATATGTTTTACTTTGAAAGAGATGGAACAAAATATCATCTAAAAATTTACTTCAATATCATGTACAATGCCAACTTGATGAAATGGGAAGGCGATACTAACATGCATCAAAATAATATGAAATTATGCTAAAAAAACTTAGTCCTGATGTAAATGCATGTGTAAATATCTATTATCAATAGTCCTAAAAGCAAAATGTTTCTTGCAAGTCCATTTGAAAGGAGAAGTATAGATTGATAGCTCATACCGCTTTTGACATGAAGAGGTTAAGATCCAACTTCTTCCTATTCATTTTCTAGTTGATACTAAAATACAAATGCATTTTGATAATCAAGATGATATTACCAAATGCCAATGGTCCAAGCTATCATGAGTTCACAAAACATGTCGAGGTGTGGGTTCATGAAAATGGAGATGAGGTCATTTAGACCCTAATAACCGCATACTTCAACTTTGAGGATGTTGGAAATATTTTCATGATCATTCACCATCCAATGGGCCCATCTATATCTTTATCTCTTCATCCAATGGGTCCATCTATATCTTGTCCTCTCTCACGAGTCATGCCCATGAGCCATGCTCATGATTCATGCTCATGAGTCATCTCTCAATACTATCTATCACATGATGTTTGATGAGTGCAATGAATTTGTCCAACAGTATACATACTCTAAGACTATGGGGGAAGGGCTAGAAGAGATTGAAGAGTTAAGCTATTGCTTGGTGAGTGTTTCAAAGGAAAACGCCTTCAATTTGGGCCCAGCCCACTTTCTAAAGGTCACGTTACTGACCAATAAAAGCTGACATTTTTCAGGATTTTCATTAAAAATACACAAAAAATTGCTCTACATTTCTTTCTCGCTTCGGAGTTCAGCGATGGACGCAACGGTCAACTTTTCCTGCGGCGAGTCTCCTGTCGACATTAGCGGGCAAGTCCACCTTCTTCCCTGCGTTATCAAGCACGAGGGGCCCTGCCCAGTCTCTCACTACTTCAAGCCGAGAAGCACAGGTCCGGAAATCTTGTCTGGCTTTTCTTTTACCCATATTTGCAAGATTTCGGCGGATTTTATGAGGTTTAATTTTATGGGTTGGGTTGTCAGGTGAAGTTTCAGATGGATTGCTTGTCCAGGAGGCGTTCTTCAGGGGACGGAGGCTTCAGGGAGCCAGCATTCCTCTCCCGGATGGGTTTTCTGGTATTTTTGGAAGTTTTTTTTTTCTCGGTGTCTATTTTTTTTCCTTGATTGTGTAGCTGATTCTGAGTTGGGATCGGAAGGATGTGAGCTATGCTGCTGATGGCACATCATCATCATCATCATCATCATCATCATCATCATCATCATAATCATCATCATCATCATCATAATCATCATAATCATTATAATCGTCATCTAATCATTGTATTAACATGTGCTTCTTAAAAGCTATTAGTCATCTTCTTCATCGTCATCATCACCATCACCAGGGAACAATGCGATCAGCTATTCGATCCAGATCATCTGAATTCGATCAGCACTGAATCATTGTCGACGACCGGATCAACATGCTTCTGCTGAGCATTTCTCCATTTTCATCAGCATCACATCATCATTCTTGACTTAGTTTTTGTCCTCAGTGTCATTGGTGGTCAGTGTCATCATCATCACCACCATTGTCGTCATCACATCATCATTCTTGACTCAAATGTTGTCCCCATTGTCATCAGTTGTCATCATCAGTATCATCATCATCATCATCATCACCAACAGCATCTTCTTATCACCATATCAATATGCGCTCCTTATGAACCACTATTCTTCTTCTTTGCCATCATCATCTTCACTTCTGTTGTCATAATCACCTTCACATTCACCATTGTAGCATGTACTTCTGAGCAATTATTCATCATCACTTTTTTAAAAGAATAGAAAAGGAAGCTCACCCAGGGTTAGCACTCCCTGCCTCACATCTTCATATCATCTTCTTCTCATCACCATCTTCAGATGTGCTTCTTATGAACAAGTATTTTTCTTCATTGTCATCTTCATCACACTGTCATGCTCGTCAGCGCTAGTCATCATCATCATCTTCGTCATCATCATCCTACAGGCTTTGTTCTGAGCAAAGAAGGAAAATCGGGAGAGGAGGAAGAGATATCAAACTCCAGTCAATGGGTGGCGCGAGGAGAGTTCAAGAACATGACGTATTGGAATCACGATTCTCTACCCTCAGCGGATGATCTGATTCTCCGCTGCTTCCACTGGTTTCCCGTTTCTAATGCTGTGAGGATCTCTATGCTTTTTTTTTTCATTTTCACTTATTTATTTGATTTATATCTACAAATAAATCTGGATTATGAAGAAACTGAGCTATTATTTATTCATTCTTGTATATGCAAAGTTCATTGAATACCATGTTTCGATTCATCGATGTTCATATGATCTCTGATCTTTATTTAGAAAAAAATGGCGCAATTAGTTTTTATTAGAATATTTGATCATGGAAAATAGCTTTGTGATTTAATTTTTACTATTAATCAAAATAATTTCTCATTTGAATGCAGCTGCACAAGCCCATCACAGCTTCAGAGATGGAATCCCTCGGGTCTTCGGCTCCTTAGCTTGATGAATGAAAAATGGTGGAGAGATTCTCGCTCTCACTCTCTCCCTCTCTTTATCCCTTTGGAAGAAATGATGGCACATCTTTCATGGGATTTCTCTTTCCATTTTCTTCGGAGAGCAGATTGAAAGTGAAGGAATCATTACTATTTTTGGTCTTATTTCTTTTCTGCGATGGTTTCAGATTCCTGTCTTTTCCATTAGCTGGTTCAGGATCCGATCTTTTGATTTTCCAGATCATGATCACCGCGCAAGAGAGAGAGAGAGAGAGAATCGCCGGTGCAGAAGAAAGAAGAAATTGCAAGGTAGAGATAGAGAGATAGAGAGATAGAGAGATGATCATGATCATTGGGCGCCTTTACTATCCTCATGATCATGATCATTGAGATTAACGACTACAATCTTCACCAGTATGGAAACCAGGCTGATTATTGACGATCTCTCTCTCTCTCTCCTCCCCCCGATTCCTCTCTCTTCCTCTTCAAAAGGCAGAGAAAGAGAGAGAATCTCCTTTGCCATTCTATTCCCTTGAAGTGAGGGACGAATCCGCTTTTCTTCAAAAGATGATGCTTTTCTCCTGAGATGCCCCTCCAAGGCAAAGCAGATCAAGTTGCAGAAAATTTTCTACAAAGAAACATGAATGCTAGAGAGAGAGAGAGAGGAGAGAGGAGAGATGGGAGGTGGTCTAAGCAGGCTAAACCCTCCTGCTGTGTCTTCTCCGCCATCTCTAACAAAGAATTTCAGAAATATTGGGGAAAGTGACGAGGCAAAGAAGACTGAGGAAGAAGAGCTGAAAACGGTTCCCCATGGGGTTGATGAACCCTCCACTGCGAAACAGAAAGGCCAATTCTCTTCAACTCCCTTTCTAAATCCAGAAAAGAAGGCAAGTTTCCAAGTATTTCTTGATTCTCCTATTTGAATGTTCTTGCTTTCAAATTAATAATGCTCATGGAGAAGACAAAAAAATAAAAAAAAATCAAAAAAAGGATGTGTTCTTGGAAGACTAGAGAGATGGAGGATTTTGATTCTATTGTTCATATAAACATCTCATTTCTGGGCTTACTCCATGCTAGCTATGTCAAGAAGAAAAGACCAGACATAGCACCATCATCTTGCCAGCAAGAGACCTGAAGATCACCTGGGGAGAAGATCCAAGATACTGGAAATGGTCCCAAGAGAAAGAGCCAAGGTGATCTATCCTATTTCTCTCTCTACTATCTCAGCATCGGAAGTATTTACCATGAATGGTAAGCTCACAATATCTGCAATTCTTTCAAGGCACGACACCCTCAAGGAAATAGCAGAGCTGTTAGATGTGTGCTGGTTAGAGATTCATGCAAGATTTGAGGTCTCCCATCTAACCCCAGACATGATATATGAAGTGGCATTTCTAGTGAAGGTGAAGAACTCAGCATATGGCTGGTGGGCCCCAGTGAACCTTCAGCTCATGGATGCTGAAGGTAATGTTCAGATGAGAAGAGAGAAATTGGCAGACAAACCCAGGGAGGAAAGGTTGGAGCTCAAGGTGGGAGAGCTTAGAATAGAGGCGGGGACGAAGGGGGAGGCACAAGCTTCTTTCTTTGAGTATGAGGATGGAGCTTGGAAGAGTGGACTCATTCTTGAAGGACTGAAGATTTCCCCAAAGTCCTAGATATTGAATATCACATTGAAAAAACCATGTGAGAGTGGTGCATTTGTAGAATGCTATGACGAAGAAGAGATGAGCAAAGTAATACTTTAATAGTGATCTTAATTCAAAATCCTGAACCCTAGACTCTAATTTCCAAAACCCTGAGTTTGGGATGAAAATTTTGACTGGAATCTGAGAAAGGTGCAAGAGGAAAAAAGTCATTAATTTCAATACAAATGAATGATCTTCATTTGGCCTTCATGAAATTCATATGGTTAGGGGGGGAATCAACCCCTTCGATGATTTGCAGAAAAATCTGAACCTAAACCCTAGAAATCAAAACTGTAATGACCCCAACAGAAAACAACAAAATAATAGATTCTAATTTCCAAAACCCTGAGTTTGGGATGAAAATTATGACTGGAATCTGAGAAAGGTGCAAGAGGAAAAAAGTCATTAATTTCAATACAAATGAATGATCTTCATTTGCGCTTCATGAAATTCATATCGTTAGGGGGGGGAATCAACCCCTTCGATGATTTGCAGAAAAAGATGAACCTCAACCCTAGAAATCAAAACTGAAATGACCCCAACAGAAAGAACAAAATAATGATCCTGGAGTACCTTTTGTGTGAGTGGAGAGAGAGCAGTATTCCTGTTACTGGTATGAAGAAACATTCTAAAACCCTCAATTCTAAAACATTCATATAAAGTGAGAGAGAAAAATAAAATACGCAACAAAATATGTCGAAAACATTCTAAAACCCTCAGTTCTTGATTCTTTAACCTACGTAATGGCAAGCCGAACATGATCGTCATGATCATGATCATTCGTTGCTTGATCGATCAGATCTGATTTTTGTAGTGATCAATATCCATCAAAGATTGTGCAATTCGATCGAGATCACCACTAGAAAATCTGACAAAAAATTAAATTAGATTTTAAAAAGGATTAAACTCTTAAAAATTTGACAAAAATACCCCGCATTATGGTCGACCATCAGATTGTTAATTTAAGGGAGTGATCGCTGATTGATTGCAGAAATGATTACTCCCTCAATTGATTAGTTGGCTTTGATCACTGATCGACCAACTGCTAACTTAATCAGTGATAGTAATCAGATCAACACGTTCAATTATGAAGATCCAATCTGATCTGATTACTGATTGTAATTCCCCACAAAAACCCAACAAAATCGTTCTTGTTTGGAAATTAACCCTTTCAGATTAGGAAAAAAATCGTTCTTGGCTGGACGAGTGGTCGGATAAGGGGTGCCTAAGAGGGAAATTTCCACGGCTGTTCGCGATAACCCAACATCCGCAAGGTACGGTCAAAGATTGCTGGGATGGAGGGTGGAGCCCGTCTCTTGCAGTTATCGGATCAGAGGTTGGAGGAGTTTTTGAGTATGCAGCAGACGTTGGAGGGGTGGAAGCCTAGGGAGGGGGCCAGGGATGGATGGATTTGGAAGGACAACTTTTCAGTTTGAGGGCTGTATCAGCAGTTGAGGACGGCCCAACATGTAGACCCTACAGTTCGAAATGCGTGTCGTGAGGTGTGGAAGCAGCGGTTACCTCATAAGGTAGCGGTGTTCGCATGGATGATCGCTAGACAGCAGGTATTGACTCGGGTGAGACATAAACATTTATTCTGAACCGGATCAACCCTATGCATGCTGTGTAGAGAACAGGAGGAAGATTGTGAACATTTGTTCTTCAAATGTCCCATTGCTATAAGGATTTGGGCCAGTCAACGGCTTTCGGATATGACGTCCAGTTCTGTTTTCTGGGCTACATTACCGAGGTGGGGGCGAGGTCAGGTAGCAAATCGAGGGAAAAGGTTTGCGATGGTATGGGCAATATGGTTGCATCGCAACGAGGTGGTTTTTGAGGGGAAAGCGGTATCGAGTGAATGTCACATCCAGGAGGTTGAGAAGTTTGTTGGTTTCTGGTTTGGGAATATGTGAGTTGGAAGGCAGGGAGGGCACGATGGGCCATCCTATTGGTCTCGTTACCCTCTACTTCCGTTGTATGGCGGTTCACTTGTATGGGTGATCTGCTTTCTTATTCAAAAAAAAAAAAGATTAGGAAAAAAAGAAAGGTTAACATCAATGACTTTAAATGCAGGTCCTAGTGAAAATCCTTAAAAACCCTGAGGTAACTTTTTTTTTGAAGTAAAAAAAGGCCAAACACCCTGAGGGAATGATCCAGTGATAAAAAAAGTGAGAGGATATAAAATTAAAATAGAGACTAAAAATTTAAATGCATCTGATATAAAATTATTTCAGAACCCTGTTGTATTTTTTCTTTGATGTAGAATCATTACACCCTCTTAGTAGGATTAAGGAAAGCAGGGGAAATCAGAAAAAAATGATTTTAGATGTGTATTTCTGTTTCATATCAACAGCCAGATTGTGAGATTATATAATCACAGATGGATAACTGGTTTTCGCAAATATTAATACAATATGTTGTATTAATCATACGACTAGAATAAGAGAGATGAAATCAAAAATCTGTAGCATAGTCCTGTGGTTTGAACCATCGTGACATGTTGAAGCCATCCTTGATCAGTTTCTCTGTTGGCGGAGAAATCTTCTCCAGAAGCTGAACATATTTTAAATTAAATCCATTACCATCAAAAATATATAAGGAATAACACTTGATGAATGTCGATCATGGTATTTAAGTCACGATCAAGGTATATATTCAACATCAGAACAATCTAAATATAGCATATTCAATTTCTTGTGACCAAATGAAAACTAGTCCTAATCTATAAACAATCATGTATTGACTATAACAGTAAAAAGTTAGAAGCCTAAACCTTTTCATGAAGAAGTCCATTGGAGACCAACACTGATCTATCAAAGACAGTGAAATCTCCCCCATCCATTCTCGTAACAGTTCCACCAGCTTCTTCAACAATCTATAACGAAAGTGAAACACAGCATGAAGAGGAACCCTAATTTTAAAAATAGAAGAAAAAGGTTATCTTAGTTATCTTCTGACTGCCCCCACAATGCCAGAACATGTAAAGTCAGAGAAATTGTGACAGGTATACCAATGGCTAAAAATACACATGAATTTATAGATGAATACCTGGTAGATTTCAAAAAAATTATCTATGAAAGGAGAAGGAAAAAAATAGATAAACTGGTTTGCCCTCTCTGTCTTGAGTAGCTTAAATTTTACATTTCATCCCCTAATTCCACTAGTATTATTTTATCTCTTTTCTTTTTTTAGGGAGAGCATAAATAAGTCATTGAAAAACAGGATGATAAAAAAAACTTACAAATTTAAGAATATCATGATTAGCTGAACATTTTACGTTTAGATCCCTTGCTTTGTCTTCAGTTTAGACCCGCTATATCTATTACTCATGTAAGTAATCGTTGGAGTCATTACACCCTTGTTTGAAATGCTGAACTCTCTAAATGCTAGAAATATACGCCTTTCGATTAATGATTTGTTGGGCTACTTTACTTTATATCATTTCTAGGTGTCCAGAAACCTCAAGAACCAAATAAAACAAGCAAACTCAGGGAACATAAATTTACCAAAACACCCGCAGCCATGTCCCATGGCTTCAGACGATATTCCCAGTAAGCCTCCACAATACCCAGAGCTACATGTGACATGTCAACAGCTGCGGCACCAAGTCTTCGTACACCCTGCATTTTTAATAAAATTAATGAGCTGAAGTAAAAGCCTTTAATATTTACTCAAAAAGTCCCGGTTCAGGAGTATACCCGGCTAATATCCGTAAATTCCTTGAATAGTTCAATGTTTTTGGCCCAGACTTCATCATGTTCATATCCAAAACCAGTCACAAGAAGAGATCTTTCGACCTGCCCAGGAGTTGATGTGAAAAAAATGTTACTTGAGGCCATAGAACAAAAAGTTGTGTGATGTATAGCAACTACTGTCCATTCTCATTAAACTTCTAAACCTCACAGTTTTCTGAACTTCCATACATCCACAACAGGTAATGTTGCACTAATCTTTATATTCCAGCAAAAAACTGAAGTTAAATAATGCTTCACAATTTTTGTTACCAATACACTTTTATATTCTAACCGTCTTGTGTATATATTATCTTGTACACTTTTATATTTTCTCGTGTATATATTCTGTCAATGTATTTAGCATGACCCATTCTGGGCTTTGTTCCTTTTTTTAACTCTACAGCACACCTATTCAGCACCTACCTATCTGTGGTTGTGGGGTTGGTGCCCGGATGATGCATGGGTGGATCACAAAATCCTCCCGATCTAAAGCTGACCCGACACCTGGCACAAAATCTCTCTCTCTCTCTCTCTCCCTCTCCCTCTCTTTCTAGTCATCCTGCTCCTTGAGCAGACCACATGAACAGCTTGAGTCCCTCATCAAGGTCCTCCAACCCTAGTCAAGATCCATCAAAATGAACAACTTCCTCAGAGTTCTCTGTGGCAAATCTTGACCTTGCACAGTGTGTCAATTGCCTCTGAATGGCACTACTCAATTCAACACTGTTATGGGCCATGGGCATACTGTGCAAGGTTAAGATATGCGCGAAACGGTTCAAGGTCAGTGTCCAAGGGGGAAAGTTCAGCAGGATTTCCTACTACAATGGCCGGGCAGCACCGACATGATACTGAGAATGCAGAGGTTTATCACCCTTGTGTGGACTCACATTCATCAGGGTCACAGTTTGTTCAAATTCAAGGTGGAGGAAATGATCTGCACATTTACAGGGGAGCCAAAGTGTTGAAGATTCTTAGCTGTCCTTAACAGCTGCCCCCACAAGGAACTCCAACGGACACAACTTTGCATGCTAGAGCTCCATGCATCTGCTGCTGGGGAGATAATTGCCCAGGAGAATCGCTTATTCCTGAAGCAGAGGGGTCAATGGAGGAGCACTTGAAGCTTTTCAACAATCCAGTTGGCCTACCCCCTCCTCATGAAGCGCATGCAAAGATCTCATCACAGATCTCATATATCGACTTGAAGCAGAGATGTCTTCATCCAGTTGGTCAATGAACTGTCTTCATCGGGAAGATAATCACCCTGCCTGTTAAAATTTGTCTAGAGAAGGACAAGGTCGAGAAATTTATTCGTGAAGCTCCGGAGGAAGATCTCATCAGGCATTCAAACAGCCCCTGCACCAGTCCAGTCCTCCAGATGAAGACATAGTCGATATATTAAAGGAAGCTAGTGCCCATTGCATTAGCAGTACAAAGGTGGCTATCTCATCCATCTCCCTTCATTATCTCATCCAGCTCCCTTTCATCCTCAGAATGGACAAACATAGCCTCAAACATCTGGACCAACCAACAAACCTCAGGCTATATCAAGGACACAGCAGAATTGATTTAGCAAACTATCAGGTTCTCTGACAAGGGAGGTTAATAGCGATAGAGAGATGAGGTGCCAAGCTCAACTGAGAGAGCTCAGAAGAGAAACGCTGAATGAGAAAGAGAGGAGGAAGAGAGACAAGGGAGGACTGCCAAGCTCAACTGAGAGAGCTCAGAAGAGAAACGCTGAATGAGAAAGAGAGGAGGAAGAGAGACAAGGGCTAAACCCTAACAGGAAAAAGGTAATAACTTCATATACTTCCTTCATCAAAAGAAGAGGCCAAACCTCTAATTTATAGACATAGAGACGATTTCCTTTCAACAAGAGAGTTAAAACAGGAAAACCTACATCTAAGATCCCCCCTTGTTGAAACTTATCAGATCTTCGCCTTGTTGAAGCCTCTTGGGAACTTTTCAACCATTTCCAAAGCCAGCTCCCTGATATGCCTCAAATCATACAAGTGCGCAGGAATATATTTAAATCAGCCAGTCAACCACAAGAGATGTCTGTTCTAGATCAACTTTCCTTTCAGACAAGAAATACACAGAGACTCAACCAATCTCTAGTCAACTTGGCTGCCACCTACAAGCTTCCTCAGCTGCAGACAGCTCCTCCTCACCTCTCTGTGCTTGCCTTCTCTCCCACATCACTGTTTGTTCCCTCCTTGCACCACCAAACCCTAACCTCCTTTCATCCTGCTTCTCCACCTTCTATGACTGCTTCGACGGCAGTAACTCAGCATATGTCATACGATTGGTATAATACCACTCCCATCCTTTCACCTTGAGGACAAGGTGGTCCTCAGCAGGAAGGGTAATGAGTGATGCTCATTTATATAAACACTATAAGCAGACAGACAGCAAGCATGCCCTGAATGCACTGGTTTTTAGTGGTGATTTGTTCCCGTTTATTCAGTGGCTGGTTTTCATTTATTTCAGGTTCATACCAGTTGTTTCTCTGAAATAGAGATAATCTGTTTTGTTAAGTGTATTTGTATCTCGGTCCAATAGATTAGTAACGGCTAGTTCAACTAGCCGTTATCTAGCCGTTATCCAGCCCTCTGTATAAATAATGTACTCACAATATTATAATGTAACAACTTTTGGAATAAGTATTATTCTATTCTATTTCTCTCTCCTCTGTCTGTCTTCCGCAGTTCGACGCGTGCTCAGCAGCCTCGGTATCTCGACATGGTATCAGAGCGACAAGGTTACTGAGATAGAATCGATTGATCGCGATATTCCTCTCCCGAAAATCACTACTGGAGACTGACGTATTCAGGAAAAAATCCAGAGAGAGGCGGAATGGCGGAAGAGAACTCGAGTTCGATGTCTTCTCAAGCGGCGGCTCCGATGGCTGGAAAGTTTGCTATCCCGGCTGATAAATGGCTGTCTACTTACCAATAGTGGCGAAATGCAATTTCTTCAACGGAAATAATCTCTATCTTTGGGAGAGGAACGTCCGGGCGGTCCTCAAACCGCGGAAGCTTCTCTCTCACCTGACCGACGATTGCCCTCCTGAAAATGACCTAAACTTTATGCGATGGATTCAAGAGGAAGAAATCGTGTTTGCCTGGCTCCTCGATTCCCTTTCTCCAAAACAAAATGCCAGGTATGTCACGTATGATACCTCTAAACTCTTGTGGGAAGCCATCAGCAGAAATCATTCGAAGAGAGATGATCGTCAGAAAATAATCGACTTGTATATCAAGTCGTTTACACTCCAGCAAGGCGATCGTGATGTACTAACCTATTCAAATGAGCTCAGAGCAGTGTTCAATGATCTCGATCACTGCAGACCTCCCTCAACTGACTCTGTTGCTCGAGCTTATGAAGCTACAAATCGCCTTTGTCAGTTTTTACAAGGACTGAGGCCTGAATTTGAGCTTATCAAGAGTCAGCTCTACAATCGGGAGATAGAACCTACATTTGACCAGGCTGTCTCCAAGGTTATGCAAGAGGAAAGCCGACTTCACTCTCTTCGGGGGGTTATTGAAAGTACTGCCTATGCTGCTAAAGGTGGAAATGAGAAACACTTACCTTCAAAGACTGATCAGATCAGGGAAGGATTACATTGTACCCAATGCAGTCAGCCGGGACACACAAAAGAGAAATGATGGAAGCTTCATGGAAGGCCTCCTCATCTTTTAAAGCCCAACATGGTTCCGAAGCAAGGGGGAGCTCAATTGACACAAGTAATTCCCTCGGTTCAGGACTTCTAGAAGATGATGCAGGAGCTGAGTAGTCTAAAATCTATGATTGGCTCCAACACTTCTGTCATTGGATCTACATCACTGGTTAATTCTAGTAAGGTAAATTTTTGCACAATTTAGCATTACATACCAGTAGTATATCTACGGTTTGGATTTTAGATTCCGGAGCAACCGATCATATGACACCGGGATCACTAGATACCTTTGTGTCATATAGGGAGATTGCTCCTGGTACGCATGTTCAAACTGCTGATGGCACACTACTATCTGTAGTGGGCATTGGCACTTTAGAAATTCAACCAATTGGAATTCTTACAAACGTGTTACATATTCCAAAACTTTGTGTTAGTCTAGTATCTGTCCAAAGACTTGCAGAAATGAGGGAGTATAATGTCTTATTTGATGACATCAATGCTTACCTCTGTCATAAGGTACTCAGATGGAGGATTGGACTAGCTTAAGTCCAACAAGGTCTCTACTATCTACCTCGGACAGACTTTACCAAATGGCCAGGAGATGTATCCAAAGTAGCAGCACTGAACCACATCCGAGGAGAAAATTATGGAGGTCCATATGCGAATGGGCCATCCCTCCTTCCTTCTTAAACATATGTACTCCCATCTTTTTAAGGATATTGTTTTTGAAAAACTAATATGTAAAGCTTGTCAGTTAGGAAAATTCAAACGCATAGTCTATCTTGAAAGCAATAATAGGGCGATAAAACCCTTTACTTTAATTCACTGTGATGTATGGGATCCATCTCCTCGTACTGATATCTGTGGTTATCGATGGTTTCTAATATGTACCGATGACTTCAGTCGATACAGTTGGCTATTTCTACTTAAAACTAAAGATGAAGTTCCAAAGAGTATTTTTTTTTTTTTTGAAAAAGAAAGCAGATCACCCAAAACGGCGACCCGCCATACAAGAAGGGACAAGAGTGACAAGACTAACAAAGGCCTCTCATGTCCCCTCCCCCCTCTAGCTCACACATGTGCAAACCACGCACCAACAAACCTCTCCACTTCCTAAATTAACCCCTCACTTGAAACCGCTTTCCCCTCAAAAACTACCTCATTACGGTGTAGCCAAATGGCCCATATCACCGCAAATCTTATTCCCCGTTCGGCTTCATAACCTCTTCGTCGCCTCGGTATTGTAGCCCAAAATACGGAACTTGACTTAATCTCGGCAAGCCCTTGGCTGGCCCAAATCCTGATCGCAATGGGACATTGGAAGAATAGGTGCTCACAGTCTTCCTCATGTTCTCCACATAACATGCACAATGCCGACCCAGCTGATACTAACAATTTATGTCTCACTCGTGTCAATATCCGTTGTCTAGCGAATATCCATGCAAAAATCGCCATCTTAAGAGGTATTCTCTGTTTCCACACCTTGCGACATGCATCCAACCTTATGGGATCTTCAGATTGGGTCGTCCTCAGTTGTCAATACAGCCCACGAACTGAAAATGGCTCATTCTTCCATATCCACCCATCCCTGGCGTCGTCCCTGGGCGTCCGCCCCTCGAGCATCTGCTGCATACTCATGAATTCCTCCACCCTCTGCTCCGATAGATGTGCTGCAATTGATGGGTTCCACCCTCGGTCCCAACACTCTTTGACTGTGCCTTGCGGGTGCTGGGTTAGCATGAAAAGCCATGGAAACTTCCCTCTTAGACACCCCTTATCCGACCAGTCGTCCAACCAAACCCAAAATAAAGCCCCATCCCCCAGGCTTGGTGCAAAAAATTGTTGTATGCTAGGCACCACCTTCCCTAACCCCCACCAGAAGGCCAATGCTCCCCTCGGGCTAATTGTCAACGTGTCCCAAACCACGCCTACTCCATATCTGTCCCGCATCACCGCATCGATCACGTCCTCCTCCGGGCCTACAATCCTTTTCACCCATATCGACAACAATGCTACGTTCATCGTCTTTAAGTGAGGTACCCCTAGGCCACCCTGACCAGTTGGTTTGCATATGTCGTCCCATGCTACTAAGGCCATTCCCCTTCCTTCGAACCCGTCCAGAAAAACCTCCGCATAAGGCTACTTAACCTTCGCTCGATGCTCGCTGGAACCTTGAAGATAGATAGATAGAAATTGGGTATTGCTGACAGAACAGACTTCAGCAACACTAGCCTTCCCCCTCTCGATAGGTCTTTAGCTTTCCATCCCTCTAGTCGCTGCTCAACCCTCCCGACTACACTCTGCCAATCTGCACCGCGGATTTGACCAGTAGAAAAGGGTAACCCCAGATATCGAATGGGCAATGTCCCCCTCGGTGTTCCCAGTGCACGCGAGCACTGATCCTCCTCCTCCCATGACATCCCAAAGCCTATGAATTCTGACTTATCTCTATTGATCCGAAGCCCAGAGCAATCTGCAAAAACGTCCAGTAGTGCTGATAAATTTTTGGCCTCCTCCATCGCCCCCTCCATAAAGAACAGAGTATCATCTGCATACTGCAGTAAAGGGATGCCCCGAGGATGACTACGTGTCTAAAAACCTTTCAACCTCCCCCTTGCGCACGCTTGGACTGCGCTGTTATTCAACACATCTGCGGCCAGTATGAACAACATTGGGGCTAGTGGGCACCCTTGCCTAATGCCTCTCTGTGACCGAATCCACCCTCCTGTCGGCCGCCCATTTACCAGGACTGAAAACGATCGAGACGATACACACCGCTTCATCCACTTGACACAATTCTTTGTAACACAATTAAGTGCCAATTTGGAGCACAAGTACAGGGCTTCCGATCGGACAATGCTAAAGATTTTCTTAACAGAGAGTTAAGAGAATTCTTTGAATCAGAAGGTATCCGACATGAAACTTCATGTCATTATACACCTCAACAAAACGGCTTAGCACGAGAGAAAGATCGGGGATGTAGTAGATAAAGGAAGAACCCTACTTATTCAAGCTGGAATGCTTGCAAACTTGTGGAGTTTTGCAGTCATGATAGCCATCCATTTAATTAATAGGCTTCCATCAAGGATTTTAGGGATGAAAAGCCCACTATAACTACTTGAGGAAAAATATCCAGAAAGTCAAGCTAAAAACCGGCTTACCTGTGAAAATATTTGGGTGCATTGGATATGTCTACTCACCTGCACATCGGACAGATAAATGGTCAACAAAGGGTCTTAAATGCGTATTTGTCGGATACTCGACTACCCAGAAAGGTTATAAATTATATATCGTTAGTAAAGATGTTGTCTTTGACGAGAACCAATTCTTTTACAAACCTATTCGACATATTCGGTCCACTCCTACATCTGATGTAACTAATTCATCAGACTTACTCGGCCAAAAATCAGAATCCTCTGACAACAGTCCGAATCACACTGATAATCAGGATTTAAATATCTCCCCTCATTCTATTCCTCCGTTACAGACTTCATTAACTCAGATTTCTTCACCTAAAGAGGTCTGCAATCTCCACCCATCACTCGATCATCATAATCCTAGTCAAAAAAGGGAAGAAACTATCATTGCAGAGGATTCGGAAGTGATAGTTCCTTACCCCAAATATTTTGAACGAAAAAGGAAAAAAACAACAAATAGAGCCACCTCATATAGAAAACGGAGAACAAAGGGACAATGGGCTTGAGAAATAATCTGAAAGTACTTTTGATAATCATTTGGCTGTACTAGAGCAACAGTCTGAAAGTGACAAGGATGCATTGCCAATTGCTCTCCGGAAAGGGATTAGGACATGTACAAATTCAGTACCTTATGCCATGGTAAATTATCTTAATTACAATAAGGTTTCACCAGATTATCATGCATTCCTATCTACAATCCAGGAGATACCTATCCCTAGGAATGCTCAGGAGGCTATGAAAAATCAGAGGTGTAAGGAAGCAATGGATGAAGAAATGAGGGCTTTATTGTTAAATCATACATGGGATATAGTACTCCTTCCTGAAGGAAAGAAACTTGTAGGTTGTAGATGGGTGTATACTCTGAAGTGTAAGGCAGATGGGAGTCTAGAAAGGTATAAGGCTCGGCTAGTAGCCCGAGGCTATACTCAAACCCATGGAATCGATTATCAAGACACTTTTGCTCCAGTGGCAAAAATGAACACCATCAGAATTATTATATCTCTTGCTGTGAACCTTGATTGGCCTCTTAACCAATATGACATTAAGAATGTCTTTCTCCATGGAGATCTCAAGGAAGAGATCTACATGCAACTACCTCCAGGGTATGAGGGAAATCATAATGAAGGGAAAGTATGCAAACTCAGAAAGGCTCTGTATGGACTAAAACAATCTCCTAGAGCTTGGTTTGGAAGGTTTACCCAAGCAAAGAGGAGTGTTGGATATAAACAAAGTAATGGAGATCATACTTTGTTTTTTAAACACCAAATGGGTCTAATTACTATTCTCCTAGTATATGTGGATGACATTATCATTACTGGTAATAATTTTGCAGAAATAAAAAGACTTGAAGACCACCTAGCTAGTAATTTTCAGATTAAACATTTAGGACATCTTAAGTATTTTCTAGGAATAGAATTTGCGAGATCAAGTGAAGGCATACTGATGACTCAGCAGAAATATATCCTAGATTTACTTAAGGATGTAAAACACACAGATTGTCATATCAACGATACTCCTATAGAAGTTAATCATAAACTATCCCTTAGTGATAATGACCCCAAAATTGAAGCTAGTTCATATCAAGAATTGATAGGACAACTCCTCTATCTCTCTCATACTAGGCCCGATATATATTATGCAGTTAATGTACTAAGTCAATTCATGCATTCTCCTAAAAACTCTCATTTTCAGGCTGCAAACCTAGTTCTCAGGTACTTAAAAGGCACATTGGGGCTTGGCATCACCTTCAAAAGGATAGGTAAGATGGATCTGATTTTGTATACTGATTCTGACTTTGCTAGTTCCCGTCTTGACTACAAATCAACGATGGGTTATTGCACTATTCTTGGAGGCAATCTGGTCACGTGGAGAAGTACAAAACAAAGCGTCGTCGCCAAGTCCAGTACTGAGCGAGAGGCTTATAGATCGCTCATAGCCACAGAACCTCCAGAGGATCCAGTACTAGTGCGCCGATGCCGGCTGGTGTGGAGACGACGTATCCCGCTAAAGATTAAGGTGTTCGGTTGGCTTCTCATACGGGACTGATTGATGACGCGATCCTTGCGGCAGCGCTTTGTTCCGGAAGCGGATGATGGATGCGTTATGTGCTCCGACGCGACTGAAGATTGCTCTCATTTATTTTTCGAGTGCCCGTTGGTCCAACCCGTCTGGACCGCGGCAGTTCTGGGGGAGATCGATGTCTCGGCGGGGGATGCTTTTTGGCGGTCGATCTGCCAGGGGCCTTTCAGGCGGGAGGTAGAGTGGCAGACCATCTTCGCCACACTACGGGCGATATGGCTCCACCGTAACGAAATTATTTTCAGGGGTCGACCCCCTTCCACCAACGCGATACAACATACAGCGAGGGGGATCGCAAGATCTTGGCACCTCGGTGGCATGACCCATTCGGGGATAGCCCCCTTGATGTAATCGAAATTAGTCATTTTTCTCAATGACAACAGGGGGCCATCAGTTTTGGGTGGCTCTCTATTTCTCTTCAAAAACAAAAAGTCCAGTACTGAGGCGGAATTCCGAGCTCTGTCAAAAGGAATTGACGAAGCAATGTGGATTAAATATATCCTAAACGACTTGAAAATCATGTATGAGAGTCCAATCATCATCCGTTGTGACAACAAATCTGCTATCAGTCTCGCTCATGATCCAGTCAACCATGACCGCTCGAAGTATGTGAACATCGATCGTTTCTATATTCAAGATCATCTTGCAAATGGCATCATGAAGACTGAACACGTCCACTCAGAAGAACAGAATGCTGACATTTTCACGAAAGGCCTGCCTACCAAGACAATGCAATATTTAGTCCGCAAGCTTGGAATGAGCAATATCCACTCCAGCGCTTGAGGGGGAGTGTTAAGTTTATTTGTATCTCGGTCCAATAGATTAGTAACGGCGAGTTCAACTAGCCGTTATCTAGCCCTCTGTATAAATAATGCACTCACGATATCATAATGTAACAACTTTTGGAATAAGTATTATTCTGTTCTATTTCTCTCTCCTCTGTCTGTCTTCCGCGGTTCGACGCGTGCTCAGCAGTCTCAGTATCTCGACAGTTTTCAGTATTATTAGGATCACACCAAAAATTGTATTTTACAGACATTGAGTATTTCTTTAAGGATTGCTAGTAAAAAAAAGCAACAAGGATGTCAAAAGTTACAGAAATTCCAATAAGAGAGATTTAGCAGTGCAACATGTGGATACCTGATCTGTTTGACTGACGTGAATCTTTTGTCCATTGCAAAAGGCCCCACCACCTGGGTTGACAAAGGCAATCATTCTGAGATGAGAAAAGACAAGTAAATTTAATTAAATGCAATTTCAAACAAAATTCTCTACATCATATAATGAAAAAAATTCAATATTAATCACGCAAAAGTTAAGACATTTTGCAAGGGTCATGAAGGAATTGCATGGAGGACCAGCTAACCAAATGAAAGCACCTGGCAGAAAACAAGATTTTTCCTGATTTAAGTAATACTTTCCACAAGTAATGAGATAATTTCAGGTCATTTAACATAAAATTAAGAGTAGAGGTTGGGGTTAACTTGTCGAGTTTGTGTATTCAATTGAGCTCAAGGACTCATTTAGACAAATAAGGTCCACAATTACCCAAAGAACATGATACTGTCACACTAAAAAGATTCAAGAAACTTTGTGACAGCTGTATCTGAGTACGACCAGAGACCTACTTCCCATTCAATCTCATATCTTTAACCAACAGACAGAAACAAGAAGAAAGAAGATAGAGGAAAGAACTTGCCTAGAGAGATAGTCGGACGCAGCTTCTCTTTAAAATCATAAATTTTTTAATCAAATAATAAATTACACATAATATATCTTCTTATGCAAATTTAGAAATCAAGTTTAAGACAAGCAGGTGGCTGTCCATCACAAAAACTAAAACTTTTGTCCCTGATTAAAACAATAAAATTGAGGTAATAGGGATCATGGAGCCTATAAAATCTCCAGGATATAGAAAAGAACATTAAAAATCTGGTAGTGACTCCAAGAGAGATGTTGTGTCATGAATTTAGATTTAGCAAAATTATTGGGCAAGGAACTCTAAAAGAAAATAAGCTAGAAAATAATTAGTAGATCCTTAACTCTATTGTACTGGTTGATAAACCTATATGTATTTTTTTTTGGAAATAGTATACCCATGTGTATATTTTTTTTTTATCTCTATTGGATATATCCACATTCAAATTAAATAATCAATGGAATAGGAGTTCCATCGTCAAGGGGTTTATTATTCTGTCTCTTCCAACAATCCGAGACAGGTATAGGGCTTCTTGGCAGCAGGGAATAACAGAGAACTGATAAAAACCTGATGGATGAAATTTTTCTTTAAACATTAAAGGAAGATCACCCAAAATCGGAGATCAACCAGCAAAAGTACCCTCTTCTTCCTACTCTAGAGGTTACCCATCCCTTGGCTGCCCTAGCCTGAGCACCTTTAACCCTAGAATTCTGCTCATCTTGGAGTCACTCTTCTCAGAGAGTCACCCATCCCTGCACCACCAAACCTGAGAAGGCTTAACTTCAGAGTTCTTCTGCACCCAGGTGGCCCGTTCCCAGGAGGTTACTCATCCCTGCACTGCTCATGCCTGAGCATGCTTAACAAATGAATGAAATTATTTAAGCACCAATTGCCAATTCAACATTACCTGCTAGTCTTCTATTGTTGGAGTGGTCTATTTCTTTCGATTAGTTTTAGGGAAAAGGGATAAAAAGTAATCGAAATTGTGATGGTTATAGTCAAGAATACAGCAGCGGGGAGACAGGCTGAGTGAGAGACAGAGAGAGGACTCCAGATGGAAGATGAAGGGGGCGGCCTTGAGGCAAATCAAAGTTATTGTAACTACATAAAATGCCATCATTGTCACAGTAACAATATTAAATAATAATAATACTAATAAAGGTAAATCAAAAGCACATCTTATGATAGTTATCAATCCAGCAATCTAGAGGCTAATGAAACAAAGAGTGAAATATGAATTTCAACCAAAAAAACTCACTTGCCGACGCAGAAAATGTTCGTGTATTCCAGCACATAGGACCACCAACAAATTCAATCTACACCAAGAAGACAAAAAGTAGATCAATAAGATAGCCACATCAGGGAAAATGATAAAGAACATTCTTAATGAGTGCAATCCAGTAGTGTAAATTATAACTAGAAGGTCAAGAGTAATGATAATTTTTTTTTTAAATGATTAGAGGGAAGGGCACCCCGAAACAGTGCCCCCCCCTCGATGTCATTAAAGCAATGACGAATGGTACAGATCATGTACTACAGGGGTAAAATAGTCGAGGGGCCTAGACCACCTTGGTGCCAAAAAAACGCAAACCCCCTTGCTCAAATAAGGAAGGGGTACAACCCCTGGATATGACCTCATTCCTATGGGTCCAGAGGGACCAAAGTATGGCAAAGAGTAATGAGAAATTTTAATTTGCTACATTTTCAATGTTAAAGGAAGGCCCCTCTTGCCAATTTATATCCCTCGCCTTCCTTATTTGAGCAACTGTTTCTTGAATGAGTCACATGCCCAGCACATGATTTTTTTTTAACCATGTTTTTTTGCTGCCTAAGTAGTGACTGAAGGCACTCCTTCCCCATTCTGATTATTGGATGCCTTCTTATACATGCAGCATCCATGTACTACATGTGCTCAAGAGAGGCTCTTGGGAAGGGTACTGAGTAAACATGACAATCATCCTATAGGTAACAATCATAGATTAAATACAGTATGACCTAACTATAGGGCATTTCTTACGAACCTAAATCAAACACTATCCCAGATAGCTTAGCAGAAGCTACAAGCTATTCACATGGGAAATCAGCCATGGACGAAGAGAAGATATACACAGAACCATGTAGTAAAGTACTCCAAAACATTTTGCACTTTTTTTAAAATTAAACATAAACTGGATAATTGTGGCACTCAATGCAGACAACCATCCATGAACATGCTCAATTAATTTATCCATGACTTCACATCTACAAGCCTTTCTGGATATTGCGCTACATGAAAGGAACCCGTAGGGGTTGGATTTTTTGTCAGGACCGGAGGTAACATAACTTTCATGTTTATAACAAGCTAACTTCGTGCGTTCATCAATTGATGATGCCTGATCAAGCACTTAGCAGATCTCAGGGATATGGTGTACGATATATGAAAGCCAGAAGACTAAAGAGAGTTATAGAAGATATGAAGACACAAATTGAAGTTCTAGTCAAGAGACAATAAGTCTTCTAAAAGGATCAACCATGACCCATACAACATGACATAATAAATATATCAGGAACCAACTCTTGATCAAGGAAAAATTGGAATCCAAGGCTATTAGTACAAAATGCCAACTGAAGTTCAAGTAGCACACTTGTTGACCAAAATTTAGTCTCCAAGTCAACTTCAAGACTTGATATTCGAACTTAGAAAATGTAGGTAATAAAGACTATTGCCTGCTCCAGGTAATAGTGGATTTTATTTCACTATTACCTAGAGCATTCTAATGTCATAAAGCATCAGATTCCAATGGAAAGTCAAATGGTATAAAATTAGATCATGGAAAATGAGAGAGCAGTACTGACTACAGATGCGGCAGCCGGTTTTCCTCGAAAAAGAACACCGATAGACACAGCAAAGGAAGGGTACCCATGTGCAAAGTTTGTAGTTCCATCTGCAAGTCAGAAGAAAGATAGTTTTAACTAGAGAAAGTAAATACTTCAAGATAAAATGATTATTATAAATAAATTTTTGGTGGAAGAGCAATGCCAGTTTAATTTCATATAGAACAACAAATTACTTGAACTAGTCGAGGAAAATTAGTGTGGAAAGATAGATGGAAAATCAGCAAAAATCTTCGTCCTAGGTGGCTCCAATCGGAATGGATTCCTTTAATCCTTTTCACAAATGGCCCAAAATCTTCATGATCAGAGACCAATAATTTGCTTCACGAACAGTAATGCATATCTCTGGTTTGAAGTTTGGGTGATTGTCAAAAAGCTGCTTGTTGGTCACTACTCAATTGCCAAACTCAATCAATCATTACTGGCTGTTTACTTACGGTGATTGCAAGTCCAGAATAATCAGGCCCGGAAGAGAAAGAGAGGGGAGAGAGAGAGAGATGTGGGGAGTTAGTTTTTTGAAAAAAGGAAGAGAGGCCCCCTAGACTGTGGGCCCCTCCGTTGTCATTAGAGATGTGGGGAGTTAGTAAGTAGGTTTATACTCGCAGTTTGTATGATTGCTCAATACCTCAAATTCCTCGAATGTAAAAAATAAAACAGAAAATTCTGAAAGCCCCTCCCTGCGCATTTATCCATCCCTTCAGAAAAATTAATACACCAAGTGAAAAAAGTTCGCAAACTGTTTCATTTGAATTTTGAAAAGTTATGTGTGCAATGGATCAAGATTACTATAAACATGCAGTATTTTTCTGATCAAGCTCATACCCAGAGGATCAATGCACCAGAGATAATCAGATGATGTGTTGCCAATAAGCCCTCCCTCTTCGCCGAGAATAAGATGATCATCAAAGTTCTTTTTGACGACATCAAGGATAGCAACTTCACTCATTTTATCTGTGCTAAAAGTCAAAAGAATTAACTTTAGCACCAAATAAGCCATGATATCATCAACAATCCATTGACTTAGTCGATGATAAGAAACAATGGAATAAATATTTTCTATTTTGTTTTCTATTTTACTGCCAATTTTCATTTGTCAAACATAATGACGTGGCAAACCCAGGTGGCTTAATGGGCCGGCCATCTTAGGGGCCAAACCCCCCCCCCCTTTGTCGCTTCAGTTGATTATCAACTTCAATCTAAGGTAATGACCTCAACTGTCTCACAATTGTTAGCCAAAAACAATAACAAACATCAGGGAAGATCTCTCAAGGTAGATTACAATACTTGAAAAATCAATGATCCTTTTTGAATCGTTCAATTGAAGATTCTAGTGGACTCTTATTTTCATCACATGATTCTCTATGATCATTCTTACAAGGATTTCCTCAGTAATTTTTTTTCTAAGAATTAAAGTAAGGTTTTGATACCAAAATTGCTAATAATGAAACAGGTGTACAAAGCAACATCACAGGTAGGTCACTGGTTTCCAATACGTAAGTGATTCATACTAACTCTGTGACTAAGTCCGTCATTCCTTTGTACGTAATGTTACGCGGTTTATCGACATTTTCCATCACAACCTGGAGGACAAAATATAAGAAAAAGAGGTTAGCACACACAACAAATTGATATGCATTATTCAGAAGTGAATGGGAATATACTTCACAAAAATAATAGCAAACTGGAAGTGAAACACACAAAAAATTGAAGAGAATACATATAAATTGAAGACAGATATAAAGCAAGAGGAGTAATCGAAGACGATGGCATAACATAATAAACTTAACAGAGACTTCTGGAGATAGACATTTAGAAAAATAGGTTAAAATTTGAAGACAAAAATCAATACAGGAGAAATGTGGATGATAATATAACAGAATTAGGTTACTAATATTACTACGTGAAATTCATTAATCAAATATCATTCTTAAAATTGAAGCGAAGTAGGTAAACGTCGAAGAAAGATATCAATACGAAGGAGAAATATAAAAGATAAGTTAACAGAATAAGGTTGCTACAATTTCAAAGTGAAATACACAGACGGAAATAAAAATTAAGAAAAAAAGAAGACAGAAATCAAGAAAGAGGAGAATATACCTCGGCACCGGCCTTGGCCGCGAGCTCCACGACCTGGAGAAGCTCTTTGGGGGGAATCGGTCCCGCGGACACGGACTTTACACTCGCATACTTTTTGACAGCTGTCATCATCACACGAGAATTTGCCGCGCGAGCATTGGATCGGCGAGAACGATTTAGAAGGCTCAGCCTCGTGGGAGCGGAAACGGAGAGGAATAGCGACCGAGCCATCAGGGAAGCTGCTCCTCTTCTACGTTCACTGAATCAGGGGATCGCTGAGGAGCATCTCGAGAGTAGAGATGACGAGTGAGGGGCAGAGGAAAGAGGGAGGCTGAGGGAAAACTATAAAAAAGCCCTTAAACATTTGAAAAAGGTTTAACGAGAGAGTCTTATGAGCAAAAATTGTACTTTGATCCTTACCTCATGCAGCCATGCTTATGCTTGAGCCTTCCATCATAGATTTTCTTTGAAGTTTAAGGGTAAGAACTAGTATGAGGGCTCAACTAGAAGGCACATGGTATGCATGATGATGTCTATGCAATGCATAGATGAACATGGGATTCCTTCATGGATATGAAGGCTCATGGGATTCCCATGGTGTATGCATGGTCTAGTCGACAAACGATGGAAAAAAGCCTTCAATTTTTTAAAGCATTTATCAAAGTGTCTTTGAACATAAATTCTATTTAGTTTTATACTTAGAAATTATATTTATGTGTATCATAGTCATGTTCTAAAAGAAATTCTCCGATTTTTTGTTTATTTTGATCTTTCGAATCAGGTGCTTTTGTACAAATGAAAAGGAAGAACTCGGTAACACCCTACAATGTTTTCTTACCAAAAATTCTTGTGATAGCTTTTGAAACCCTTTTCAACAATTTTTTGGTAATTTTTCATCAATTTTTTATTTTGCTTTTAGTTATTGGTGATCCCTAGTGCTTCATCTTGGACAAAAAACCTCCAAGATTAGGTTGCATTAAACCCCACAAAAATCAAACTTGAATGAAGAAAATTATGCTTGAGTTTGGTACTTCGATGAAAAAATTCTTGATGAAATGCCTTGATTTCGTTGAAATTATATTGAGTCCTCATCACATTCCACTGAGTTTTGAGTTCTTTCATCAAAAAAACATATAATTTTCAATGTTTATAATTATTCCAACAGTTAAGAAGAATAGGTTTTAATCAATAATTAAGAAGAAGAGTTAGGATAGAATTTGTCAGTTTCTCTCTCCTCAACATCATTGTTTGAATTTTTCAAGCTTCAACTTCTTTGTCATTCTTGATCAACTCTGTATGTGATCAGGCATATATGTGTCATTCTTGATCAACTTCAACTCCTCAAATTAAATTTTCCTCCTCTTTCTAGATATATTTTTGCACAACTTTCTAACCTTATTTCATGCTTTTAATTTCTCTACTTTACTTCTACTCATTTTCTTAATAGAGATTGATATTTTAATTATCTTTCTATTGTGTGGGATCATGAGAAGTAGGAATAGTTAGAATCATGTGTAGATATTATGTGGAGTCTAGATGTGGTGTACGTATCTGTAAGGGTAAAGGGTGAACTCTTAGGTGAATCGATAGTAGGTTGAGGATGAGTCTAAGGAGTTGACTATGAAGCTGACTCAGGCTGCATATGTTCTTCACCTTTTAATAACTTGATCATTGATGCATTTTTTTTGCATCATTATAAACATATTTTAATACATAGTTAATTTTAATATGATGCACGTTGTCATGTTTTGCGATATTTTTGCATTCATCATGTTATTTCACTCATGTACTCAATTTGCATCTAATTAGTGTTGATTATCTATAAATATGAATATGTCGTGTCATGCATCGTTCCTTTGATTTATGTATCTTGAGACTAACCCCATTTAACCTTTTTAAAGTCAAGTGGTTGAAATTCTCACATATTTTATGAGTTTTATGGATGTAAGAAAACATATTGAAAATACCTGAACATAAATGACAATGAAAGAGAGGAGAAAGTTACCGCTTCATTGTTTTAAGGGCGAAGTCAACTCTAATTTCACGTAAGTGAAATGTTGTAATTAAGAGTCAATATGGTCAAAGGTGTGAAAAAATGGTCAAAGTGGTCAAATTCATCTTATAAATGAGAATAGAGATCATCATTTTTTTATGCAGCCACTTCACAACTAAGTCAACCTAAGTCAAAGTTGGTCAATTAAGTCTATTTTAAAGGTTGACCAACCTATATTAAAATTCTTTTAAATAAATAATTTTATATTTAAAATCAAGTGGAGGACATCCTCCTTATTCAAGAAGGACTTGGATATCACCTTTTCAAGAGGTGGGGCCCATGTCCTTAAGAAAAGGCTTTGAAGAGGTGAGAGTCGTTTTTTAGAAAGGGGTTGGGCCACCTTATTGAGAGGTAATATTATCCCTTTGAGGAGGTGACCACACCCTTGGATTTCCTTGTGGTGATGCATCTCCACCCTTGATCACAAGGGTGGAAGACCACCACCCTTAGTCACCAAGAACCCTAAATAATCCTCTCTATTTAAGGCTCTATTTTCTCTCTTCTCTCTTTTTTTGCTCTCTCTTAGCATCAGGCTACCAAAAGGAAGAGGAGAGGAGTTCAAGGCTTCAAGAAGAGTATTTTTTTATGATCACTCTTATTGTGGAGAAGAAATCAAGCGATGATTATGATTAGAGCAGATTGAGCATCACCAAACCTAGGACGAGCAATGTGATGGGGTCTGCACGACGATCCGGATTGGATACTTGTAATCATCTTCATCAATAGTAAATTGGTGTTTTTTTATTATTTTCTTTTAATGTATTACCTTTCACATCATCCACAATTGCAACTCTCGCTCTCTCTCTCTAATTCGTTTCTACTGCAAACTACTTTGCTCACCTTTCTTGATCTCACCCCCATTTTCTTTAGTTTTCTATAATTTTTTTAAAATTTTGATTCCTCTCTTAATTCAAAAAGAAACTAAAAATTATCATTCATATTTATCTCTACACGCCCATTCATGCTCGCACTTCTTTACATGCTCTCGCTTCTTTCCATGATCTTGCCTTTCATTTGAACGTCTAATCTCATTACCTCAGTCCCCCGAGGATTCAACCCTTTCATAAACTATGCTAACTAAGGAACTATAATTTATTGCATGAAATCGATACACAACAACAATGGAAAACACACATAATCAAGGTCATCACCTAGCAAGGTCAATAGAAGATCATGGTTGACAGACCCACTAGGAGCGTGTATGAGTTGGTGATGATGCTCATGGACTTCCAAGAGTTAATTTTGTCATGAAGGTAGAGGTGAGTGCAAGAATAACTCTTGGAGTTGGCTCGTGGAGATGAGACGAATATCAATTTACCAAAGGAAGCTAGAGGAGTGAGTTCAATAACCAAGATTATGAAAGGGTCAATTTTAAGTTTGTGTGGACTTTGATTTGAGTAACCTGGCCAATTAGAAATTACTAATTGTGTACTATGAAGGTGAGGAGTGACTCTAGAAAATCTATCTCCCCATAGGTCTAATGCCAAGGGTTTGGATACCTTGTCCAATATTAAAAAATCTAGATTACAATTAAAGTGAGGGATTGAGGGAATAATTTAAAAAACTCATGAAAAATTAAGATAACATAAATATACAAAATAAATTAATTCAACCCCCTCCCCGACTAGTTATTTCCCCATCCAGTGAGGGATTTTCACTTTATTTGGTTTGCATGCAAATATTATTTCTTTTTCTCTCTCAATGCTCTACTCTTCTCCTTCTTTTCTCTCTACTGCATTTGAGGGATTCCTTTCTCCTTTGACGCCTCGGAGAAATAGATCTCTCTCCTTGTCCATTGTAAATATACAACATAAATCATCTTTGAAGTCCTCAAAAAGAGGCGATGTTATCATATTTAGAGTATTATTTGACCATGAAGAAAAAAATGAAAAAATTGACAGCCTAAGAAAGGGAAGGATAATAATGGAAAGAGACTTATTGGAAAATAGAAAAAATTAAAATATCTAAAAAGGGTGATTCTTTTTCAAAAATTTAAATTTTTTCGAAAATTTAGAGATTTTGTTTTGGCCTGTAGGACTGTTGGGGCACGTCTGAATTCTATTAGAGTCACCTCTGTGGGTCTAGCAAGGCTCATCTTTTGGGTTATTTGGATATGTGTGGCTCATTGGATCAGTTGTAATGGTTCTACCAAGGATCATCTTTTTGGCTCTTTAGATATCTGTGGCTCATTGGATCATCTATAATGCTTCTACTTATGCTCATCATTAGGGTTCATCATGAGAACTTCATCTCATCAAGACACCAGGGGAATTCTAATTTTATCCACCATTGTGTACATGGTGGTGTCCAACATCCCATAGATGATCCACACCATTGTCCCCTCTTTGCTATGCTTTGGCATCTCAACTTGCATCATTGTCTAGGGTGACTTATCATTGATTTTTCTAATTTTGAATTTCACATTATTTTCCATTAACACGTGACTAAACAAATTAACCCTTCCCTAGCTTTAGGAGGGGTGGTAGAATGTGTGGGCCACAAAAAGACCCAATCATCTACAATCCCTTCAAGGTTGGAAATATGAGGATTCATCATCCTAGATAAGACCTGATTCATTAAATCCCCATCTTTGAATTTATCTCCTTGGGAACCTAAGAATTTGTGCATGTATCCACTTGTTTCGTTCCTAGCCACTTCATTGTCTAGTAACTTATCTAGACTCTTCCCTAAATAAAGGGGATCAAAGCACATCATAAACACACATTATCTGTTATTTACATCAATCTTTTTTTTGCACAATAAGGTATTTTTCTAATTTTATATTTTTTGTAGCTTTCTATTTACATATTGAAGGCATATTTAACTGATTAAGAAAAGAAAATGAAAAACTAGATCTCACGTTCTTCTTTCATTCAAACGATGAACTTGGTCCCTCAAAAAACCTTGTGCATGTTCATTAGAACCCATGGGGAAGAGTGGCTCCTCAAAGACCCAATTATAAGAATTCCTTGATCATACAGCTATCCCTTTAGTTACTTTGTTTGATTTGAAAAAAATACTCTAAACTTCCTTTTTTTAGTTTTTCAGGATTTATAAACCTATCTCATCTAAAAATCAAATGAATTTGTGAAGTTTTCTTCATCTAGACTAAGGGGAAATGTTTTTAAAAGAACATTCTATTCCATTGATGAGACCTCAACAGAGGGAAGGAGCAAAGATTGGTAATATTCACAAAGGGTTGTCTCTTGAAACAAATCTCTTCAACTCTTGAGTCCATAGAAATGCTTTTCCACATACACAAGGAGCTCTTTCTCACAAGAAAAATCATAGGAAGGAGAAGGAGAGATGTCACCCCATGCATATGGTGATGTATCATACATCTACATGCACATAATCCTATAAAGATTGACTATTGAAGTAATTCAAGATGTGTTGCCTCATCCATTTTTCCAATTCTCATTGCTGTTCTAAGAAATGGTGTCAAATGTGCAAAAAAAAATCCTCAAGAGAGGGTCTTAGATTTTTGATGTGGAGGTCTGGAATCTAATTTCCATTAAAACTAAAATATTTCATTTTTCTTTGTTCTTTTAAGGAATCTCGTTTGGCTCATGAAGTCTTTTATTGAAGCCCTTATAAACTTTTAGACCTTTGTACTTCTGTAGCTTGATGTATAGAACTGCGCCTTCCTCTTCATCCAAAATACTTGTAAGCTTAGAGAGAGAGAGAGAGAGAGAGAGAGAGAGTGAGAAGGAAACTGCAGGGAAGAAATAATGATGATGAACAAGTGGGCAAAAAATTTAGAAATAAAGCAACGATAGATAATCATATAAATAATAAGTATTTTCCTCTCTCTCTCTCAATCTCTCTCTCTTCCCCTCCCCCTTCCCCCTCCCCTCTCCTCCCTCCCCAGCGATGAATCAAAACTCATGATTCTGCTACAATGGCTTTTAATTTGGATGCAATCTTCGCTGATCTGAAATCCTCCCTCAGTTGAATGAATCTGGCGTTGCAGACAGAAGTCAATAATGAGAAAAAAAACCCTTTCATCAGCAATCATACAAATAATTTCTACATCAACATAGGTATCTAAAACACTAATATTTATTGCAGAATGAAAAAATGTTAAAAAACGCAAAAAGCCAAGCATTTCAGGATCAATTTCCATCAACTAACACAATTTTACCAGAAAATACCAAGAACTCAGTGCTGGGCATCCAAAGACCACCAAACTTCCCCTCCTTTCAGTCCTGTTCAATGCCCATTCTTCGAGCCTCGCTTCAGACCTAGACTTTCGCCATGTCTTCAGATTCCCCTTTATTCCCACTGCACTCCTGGAACCCTTGGCAGATCCCACACAAACATCTCAAGCCCAATTGCCACCCCTAATCACTGATGGCATCCTGCTGTTGGCCAAAGGATATCAAGCACCACCCGGGCGTTGAATTTGCTGCCTCTAATTGCTGATTTCATTTCGCTCTCTGCCAAAAAATCTATGACGCCAACAAAATCAAATTCCCCTCTCTTTGTGGTACCCAACATTACAGGGAAGCCATCAGGGCCCTAGACCCAGTCAAACCAGGCCAAACCGGGTCAGGCCGGGCAGAGTCACTTACTGAACAGCAAACACCTTTGTGGGACCCCACTGCAGGTATATGAGGCGGGCTGAGCTTCATGTATAGCAACCTTTTCTTCAAGGGGGAACTTCGGAAAGCTACCGGCACTCTAAGGCTGTCTCAAATAGTGCAAATGGCAAGGAATCTCACAAGGGGTATGTACTCCACTTGAGGTCACAGTCAGGAGATCAGGGAAATTCTGATGGTCGTTACGTTGCTGTGAGCCTTCTTCAGAGTTAAAACAGGGAACATTAGATGAATGAGTAGACATGGTGGAAGGTCTAGCTGCTTTGATAGTCGATAGTCAGATATCAACAGGTGTAGGGTAGTAGGTGCAGTAGTCCCTACTGCAAAAGGGCTCTACTCTTGTTCCTTGGCAAAAGGGCCTAAATGTGGAGTTTTATGTATTTCATCATCTTCTACCACTATAAATCTTGTATCACGTGCTTAAAGGTGTGAAGGTACCTTGAGCGACTGCCTGTCAAGTAGGGAATCAATGAGAGTCGATGATGCCAGGGGAACAAGCCAGCCCTTGTAGTAGAGTACACAATCCAAGGTGTAATTTCTCCAGTCTTCCAAACCTTACACAATATTTCACAAGAAATACATGCCAAATGCAGGGGACCCCCACCTTCTGCCAAATGTCTATGTAGATCCAGGGTTGGATGTGACTAGAGAGAAAGCGCCCTGAACCTACCTGTCATTCCAAAAGAGAGTACAGACAAAACATCTGTCTGCAACTATTGGTTCATTGGAACAGTAATGATGCCATACTTTTTGGTAATAGATCAGGTAAGTATCTTGCAGCCAATTTTTTTAGCCCATGGATCATCTAGCAGCCCAATGTGCCAATCGACTGTAAACCCAAAAAAATCGATGCTCCTGATCTCCAACACTAAAAGATATTGTGTGACGGTGATGCTTGACACCAGCAGTAGGACCCCATGCTGTCCACAGTATCTACTGATAGAGCGAGGGGGGGTGAGAATCCCTTTCTTTCGTATCCAGAGAAACAAGAGGGATGAGAGTCCCTATTCTGTCTTTTTCGATGCCCCTCTTCAGGCCTTGCACCACATTTAAGTTCTCATAATATCTTTTGGGTTCGGCGTTCACTCGCACTACACTTCTAGAACCCTCACGCAGATCCTATCCCATTGCTGTGGCTTAATCATGGCCTCCAATTATCACTTGCACTCTACTTTCGGCCATAGGAGTTCCTGAACCATCAGAATGTGCTCCTTCCTGTAAATACCAAATTCCCTCTCCCTGTGGTACACTTAGGTTGAGGGCACCATCGGCTCCTGACATAGTCAGGCTAGGCCAAACTGCATGGCGCCAAGCCAGTTCACTGGTGAACTGACAGCCCATCTTTATCAGGCCTGCCTCAGGCATGCATGGATGGGCCAGCCTCATCAGTATCATCATAATCATACTCATCATTGACCGATGATTATTCATCACAAATTATGTTGGTCTAAATCTAATCATCATTGTCATCCACCGACATAATCTTATATTACTAGTTAATAGGCATATTCCACTCATCAATACCATTTTCACCACTAAGCAACAACTATGCATATTCAGATTTATTATTTATATCATCATTTATAAACAATACATTCAGATCCCACATATTATACTTATACATCAATTAACCAAAAAATGCTAAAAAAAATTATGGATATGAAACCAAAAATGAATGTTTCAAAATCTTACTTGAGTGCGTCTTGCCTGATATTAGGATTGCCTTCAAACAAGGAGGTGAGGCTCTCCGGGGCAACAATGAACACATTGGCCATGCTGAGGTTAGACACACAGAGAGAGAATTAATGGGTTGTGATGTCTTCCAAAAGTAGATGACATAGATATTCACAGAAACATGATACTCACATGCTAAGAAGCTCAAACTTCTCATCCACTGACGGGGCATTGAAGGTTCGGACAAAATCCCCGTACTCAGTTATGTCACGCTTCAGTCTCAGCCCCCCACTGCAGGAAAAAAAGACAGAGATGTTGAGACAGAGAGAATTAGGGATAGACAGAGAAAGAAATTGACACAGAATCGGCGCAGGAACAGTGTAGAACAGTGACTTGAATCTACGAGTCTTGCACTAAAAGAAGAGTTCAATTTTAAATCTACAAAGCTTACCTCTTCTACCGTTGAATCCAAAAGGGGTTAAACTTGAATTCCGTGCACTGAAGACCTCTCAAACAAGGAGAACACTCAAGGGGAAGAAAACTAACACTCTCAGAAAAAGAATCACTTCAATTGTGTCGTTAAAGGAAGTGGGGGCCTTATATAAGCCTCAAAAATAGAAGGGTTGTCCAAAGGACAAAACCCTAAAAAATACATCTCAATCCTTGAAAATAAAATTCTGACAACATGTATATGCTAGCTGACAGAATTGACAAAAAAGGAAGCTTCCAGTCTCTAGTAAGCCTCAGTAGATATATTCTACACATTCTGGCAACTGCAGAATCAGTCAGAAAATATTTGTGTCTCTCTAGGTGGTCCTTTGCCAATATTATCAATTCGTAGAGATGCTTTCCAGGCCCAATAAGCTATAAATGGACCTTTTGAAGCGGCCTTTCTGGGCCCTATCAAAATGGGCTCTTGGGAGACCCTGACCCTACAAATACACACAAACTCTGCTCAGGAGTAGAGTGATGCAGCCGATCTCTATGCCTTTGCCACATAGGATGGTCATGTTGGCAGAGTCCAAAGGATATGAGTTCATTTCTAGGAGGGTGACTGAGATTTATGATGTATTCAAGATGATTAAAACTCAGGCTCCTGCAAGTAAACAATTAGCCCTCTGCCAGAGCCGAAGGCATGCTTCCTGCTCATGTTCATGAATGCAAGGTAAGCAATAGGCATGCCAGAGTTGTCATTGGTGAAGACAACATGTATATGACTGTCATAGTGGCCCAGGATAATGCCGACGTCTGCACCAATGATGGACAGCATCTTCCAGAACCACTATGACAGCCACATACAGATTACCCTCCTGCATTCTTTGTGTAAATGAATGCAAGAAGGAAGCATGTCATCAGCTTTGGCAGTGGGCTAATCATTTTCTTGCAGAAGAGAGGCCTGAGACTTCAACTATCTTCATCTGCAACTGGTATTCGAAGACACAGTACCTCTCCAACAACAACTCAGGCATGCCTTCTGCATTCTTTGCGTGTATGTGTGTCTCTCTCTCTCTCTCCGCAGAATAAGTGGGAAGGGGGAGACAGGAGAAAAGAAAAAGTGTGAGAGAGGAGAACGAGGAGAGAGAAGAGAAACAGATAGAAAACAAAGAGAGACATGATGAATGAATGAGCGAATCAATGAATGAATGATAGATAGAAAGACAGAAAGCAAGAGAGGGAGGTGGGGAGGAGAATGAAGGGAAAGACGAGACTCATGAAAAAGGAAAAGAGAGAAAGAAAGAAAGATAGAAAGAGAGAGAGTAAGTTGGGAGGAGAAAGAAGAGAGATCCATAAAAATAGAAAGAATGAGAGAGGGGGATAGAGAAAGAATGAGAGAGAGACAAGGGGAGAGAAGGGGGGATGGAGGAGGCAGGACAATGAGAAGAGAGAAGCGAGACAAACAAAAATAGAAGAAGAGAGTAATTAACAATTATAGACAGAAAGATTGGGGGGAGACAACGAAAGAGAAAGATGCACAGAGATATGGACTTAGAGAAAGAAGCAGAACAATATAGATAGCCAGAGAGATAAAAATAGAAAATATATAGAGACTGAGAAAAAGCTGTATATTGATAGAGATGTGGGGGGGGGAGAGGGAGAGAGAGAGAACTGTCTTCAGTCAAAGCAAGTCCAACGATCAGGAGATATTTTACAGAACAATGCAGTACATGATATATTGTTGTAAGTCAGTCAAAAGTGCAGAAGAACCAGAATGAAATATTGAACCCCAATAACTCCTATGAAAGAAGACTTGAAGAGCAAGAACACATGATAAACTAAGAAAATAAAGAATACGAAATTAAACATATGTCCAGCACCTGGCATTGAAGGTAAACTTTTGCCAATGATTAGTCAACCCTCTGTGCAAGCGATTACCCTGCCCCATCACAATTCCATGAGCTCCAGTTGGAAAGAAAAATAATTCAAATGATTTATTTGATCCATAATTAGAAATGGTAAACCCAGATTATGCTAGGAGCTGGATTTAATGACATCAGCAAGCAAAATTTAGCAAGGAGATATAAGAAAGTATTATTTATTGCACATTTAGTATAAGTGACTTAGACCATTGATCTAGCTACTTTACTGAAACCTAAATGTTATGATAGTTGAAAAATTACTAGCAATGGATTGAAAATGAAAAATAATAAAGAAAATGCTCAGACATATAATACTAAATATAAGACAATCACCTATATGATATTTTTAAAATAAATAAAATTTTATGAGTTATCTAAACTGTTATCTATTATCTACTAATGGGCCAGTTGGCCTCATCCTTGTGTAAATAATATGTTTGTAATAGGCTTAACAGCCTTATAGGAAGACGACATCAGTAGGCCCAACTAATGGGCCTAACCGTAAGTTACCTGACCTGTCACATCAGGTAACGGCTAGAAAACTAGCCGTTACAAACGGCTAGTTTTTATAAGGCTATAAATATTGTACACAATGTGTGAATGAAATTAACTTTTACTGGTTTTATCCAGCGCCTCTCATCCCTACTCTCTTCTTCTGTGTAATCTCTCATCTATTCTCTGTGTGAAATCTGTCATAAACAATAAAGAGCATCAAACTACATGATTTTAACATGTTATTTCACATAACAGTAGAATATTTGTCCACTTCCATGAAAGTGGCAAGTCGTAGAAGTTGCACAGAATCCTCAACGAGTACAACAGACCAGCTTTTGGGGATCCCGATGGATTGCCACAATCAGCTATCATGAAAACTGGATCCCTTATCACCTTCGATTGGCCATCAGATGACTGCCTAATGAGGTAACAGCACATATATAATGGGCCTTAAATATCCAAGCAAAACACCACATCTATCTCTGCCAAGCAATCGGCATCAGGGCAGCTTGGGGAGGGTGGTGTCGGGAAAGCAGTGCCACTGCCAGCAAGTAAAGGGGGGGTGAAAAGCCACCACTTGCAGCAGCAGGGCAACAGAAAAACTCTCTCACTCCTAAGTGGTAGTTAGATCAATCTGTTCGTCATGACCACTCAATCCCAAAACCATATGCTTGATTACTCTTACTCTCTCCTATACATACACGATAATTCAATCCACAAACCTTACAACTGATTACTCTATCTCACTCTCTCACTCTTCCCAACCTTTAGCAGGATTAGGGATTTGGAGAAGAGAGATAAGGATTACTTTTTCAGAGAGGGTTGACAAAAATGATCAGTCCAAGATAAAAATAGATATAAAATGTAATTCTATAACAAGTATGCTTGACAAATGCCAACTTACCAATTCTGTGAGGAATGATTGCTTGTTGAGGCCCTCAAGAGAAGTAAATGCCACTTCCAGTACGCGAGAAAGATATGCCACCACTCTACAGCAGTCACAAAATAAACATTTATGAAAATGAATAAATGTAAGACATAATTGAATCAAACTTTGTGCAAGCTGCAGTTGGCCGATGATCAGGAGCAGTTCCATCGTCAACTGATTTAAAATCAATGCTCCTTTGCTCCCCAGAAAGCAATCGATCCACCTTTATGAAAAATTATAGTGGATGATCAACTTTCTTAATAAAATAATGATGGCAGATTCTGAAATATCAGGACTCCTGAATTTGTGTATTAAATGATGACTGATTACTGAAATCCTGGCTACAAATCTCAAATTGTGGCATATCTAGCAGATCAGAAGTGGAATAATTTTACGATAATTTTTTTTTAAAATATTTTCATGATGATCTTATTCAATAATTTAAATTGATCATTGATCAATCACTTAAACAATAACTAGAAATTATTTTGTAACAACAATAGCAAGAAATTTATTAAAGAAACATGGGAATTACATAAAAATCTTTATAAAAAACTTCTGGACTAATGGTTGACGAGAGAAATCTGCTGGCATTTTTAATACATAACCACTTCAATTAATCATAACATTTTATAATACATTTTATTAATGGATTCAAAACTAAATGTCGCTTCCTTAGAGCAGGAACAATATAGAACAGGAACTTGAATGCACAAATCTTGCTCTACAACAAGGGTTAGTGTTTGAATCCACAAAACTAATCTGTACAGCCCTTGAATCCACAAGGGGGTTATACTGTAATCCACAAGCATAGGAGCACTCTCAACCAGGGAGAAAGCAAAGCTCTAAAAAAGGATAACTTCAATTGTCTATTCCCCTCGATACGCGCCCGAGACATCAAAGAAGATTGCAACGCGCCAAAGCCGGGGTAGCAATCGACGCACCAATAGTGTTCATCGTTGTGTCAGCCGTCAGCGAGCACAAGCCGCGATCGCCTCGGTCTCAAAGATGGAGTCATCTGCCACCAGTCAAACTGCTCCAGTCAACGCATTTAACCGACCGGCTAGATCTTATGCTGAGGTTGCGGCACAAATTCCAGAGGGAACACACCACGGCACATCCGTCGAGGGCACCAGACGGGAAGCTCAGCGACGACATCTCGGCATCTCTCCCGTGCCTCATTGCCTGCCCAAGACAGGCTGGGGTGAGAGGCGTTTTCGATGTCTAGCTAAGGACCACCAAGTGAAAGATTGCCGAGAGCTGATAAAATGCTTAGAGTGTGGACAGTCAGGCTGCCGCCGGACATCATGCCCCCACCGGTCGCCCCAGCCCAAGACCGGAGCTGCACGCCACTCCGCCACAGGCCTTTTCGCCTGCCTTGTGGGGGAGGTGCGAGGGAGCATCCCAACGAGGGATCATATCCTCTCGGGATTGCATGTTCTTCTACCGGAGCTGGGGATCCCCGACTGCCACCGCATAGCCTCGGGGGATATATTCCTCCGAAATTTATCTCAGACTGCTTGGCAATATCTCCGGGGCTAGAGGCAGCATCTCCCGGATGGTGGGAGCATTTGCTGGCGTCGGCCTTGTCTCACAGATGGGGCTGTTCCCAGCCCGCCTGAAGGCCGCCGTCTACAACTCCGGGGTGTCCCTTTCGGCCTCCGAACCTAGCCGTCCCTTGAAGCCTCTCTCCGGCCAGTCGGTGCGCTCCGAAAGATAGTGTGCAAGGGGATCCAGGCAGGAGATCCCAACATCATGTGCGTGGATGTCCAAATTCGTGCCGGCGGGCAAGTACCGCACCAATTCCACTTGGCTTCAGTCGACACCGCTCCCATCCTCATAGAGGAGCTACCCCTCCAGCGGCCGTCAATCTGTCTTTGTCCACATATCGCCTCAGGATCTGCCTCACAACTGGAGGTACTCAATCCGGCCACAGAACGGTCTCCCCAGCTTGGATTGACTGTAAACGGGTCTCCAAACATGACCACTCATCCAGCACAGCTAGCATCTGGATTCTCTCATGCACGAGATCGGCATCCGGACATTGCCCCAGCTCAAGTCTTTTTCCTCCCTACTGTCCCCCCAGCCACCCAGGAGGTAACGGCGGTCCCGGCCGCACCTATGACCGCCGCCGCGTCGGACGAGCTGATTGCTCTTAAAGCGACTGACACCTCGGCAGCGCTGTCTGTCCCTGCGCCAGACTCGTATTCTGATCGAGGGTTGGAGAATCCCCTTGGATCACTTATGGCCGTACCCACCACAGCCACCACTTACACCACGGGCTGCTCATCCGGCCCGGCCCCCGCCAAACCCCAAATCATTTGGGATTTTTATGGGATGGATGGGCCGTCATTGCACCCGCAGAGGGTGTTCGGTCCCAGCGCCGAAGCGTCCGTGGACAGGAAGGGATGCAGCTGCAGCTAAAGTGGTCTTAGATGCGCCGCAAGAAACAGAGGAGACCACCCACCTGGCTGTCAGCATTGGCGTGGAGGCATCTACTCGCTCCCCCAGCGGAGATCACCTTGAATATGGGCGCTATAGGGGAGGCGCCCATCGAAGTAGCCAGGGCATCTAAATGAAGATGCATCTCCTAGAATGTTCATGGCCTCTGGGACGACAGACGGAGAGGGATTGTGGGACGCTACCTGCACGAGTGGGGGGCAGACATTATATGCTTACAAGAGACAACGTTGAGTCAGGTAGATTAGCATTTCTGGACGGTCCTCGGGTGGGGGACCTTGGGGGCGGCTACATGTATCGATGCCTCAGGCCGTTCAGGGGAGTTTGCTTCTAGCATGGAAAGGAGGAGGTCTTCGAGGTGATCACTACTTGGCATGGACGTCACATCGCAGCAGCCAGACTAGCCGCCCGCGAGGATGGCAGTCATCTAGTAGCTGCCTCAGCTTATGGCCCCACCGTAGTCCAGAGACGGGAGGAGCTATGCGAAGACCTCAGCCAGCTGTGCACGATCTTCTCCAGAAGCCCGCTAATTATCGGCGGCGACTTCAACGTTACTCTTGCTCCCGAAGATCGCCCAATTGGGATGGGCGGATGCGACCCTCAGCTCGGTGCAGCTCCAGAACTTATTAACCCGGTTCGGCCTTCAGGAGATGGGGCCGACGGACCGGCGTTTCACGTGGAGGGGCCCCACCTCTCAATCACGCCTCGACCGGTTCCTTTGTTCGATCGAGATACTAGAACGCTTCCCATTGGCTGAGGTGATATCCCTCGCGCGCCCCTTATCTGATCACACCCCTCTTCTGTGGTCCTCACAAGTCGGGATGGAGAAGCCCCCCTTATTTCAAACTTGACCGTTTCGTGGCTTCGTGACGCCGCTGTTAAGGCAAGCATCGAGGAGTGGTGAGACAGCTAGATTGTCTTTGGTCCGGCTTTGGAGAGGGTGCCCAAGAAGCTGACAAGCCTCCGCCTACACCTACTTTCCCAGAGAACCAGAGTGCGTGACGCCAGCCTTGCTTGTATCCAAGCTCTTGACGACATGGAGGACTCTCGACCACTAACGGATGTCGAAGCATGTGAGCAGAAGAAGAGCCGAGAAGATGTGGCGGAGGTGGATCTCATGGTTGAAATTGATTGGCAGCAACGATCTCGATAGTTGTGGTTGGCGGCGGGAGATGCCAACACAAAATTCTTTCATCAAGCGGCGAATGGACGGCGTCGGTCCAATCGCATTGGTCGACTCTGACTGGGCGATTCGATTATCACAGGTCAAGCAGCAGTTGGGCAAGCACTATCCGATCACTTCCGCTCTTTCTTCCGGCGGGGACCCCCTATTTCATGGCGATGGACAGGCGCCGAGGCATCCACGCTCTCTCCAGCTCAGCAACAACAGCTTACGGGTCCCTTCCTCAAGGACGAAGTGAGGGCAGCAATCTGTGGTTCGAATACAGAAGGGGCGTCGGGGCCCAATGGGATCTCGGTTTTCTTCTACAAAGATTGTTGGGCCCGGGTGGGGCCGAACGTCACGGCGCTTATAGAGGAGTTTTATGCGGGTACTAGCAGGATGGATCGCATCAACTAGGGCTTACATTACACTGCTGCCCAAGACACCCGAGGGCTGAGCGGGTGGGCAACTTCCGGCCCATCTCGTTGTCTAACAGCATTTACCTGATCATCGCCAAGGTGCTTGCCAACCGACTCAGAGAGCTGCTGGGGACCCTCATCAGCCCCCTCCAATCTGCTTTTGTCCCGGGTAGACAGATGGCGGATAGTGTTGTCGTCGCAGAGGAGATCATCGCTGCTTGGAGAAGGTCGGGCACCTCCGGTTTCGTATGGAAGGTTGATTTCGCCAAAGCATATGATTCCTTGGATTGGCGCTTCATTTGGAATGTCCTCAAGCGCCGTGGATTTTCGGAGGCCTCGAACCATTTGGATGAAGCAATGTGTTTGTACCACGACATTTGCGGTACTGGTCAACGGCAGGCCCCAAGCGGGGTGGATTCATCCGCAACGGGGCATTAGGCAAGGGTGCCCACTTGCTCCCCTCTTATTCATTTTGGCGGGCGATACATTAGCTATCTTTACGGAGCAACTATGCATCCATGGTTACCTCACGGGATTCCAGACCACGGGCCGACTTGGGGGCATTCCATTGTTACAGTATGCATACGACACCACGTTCTTCATCCGCGGATCGACGGTTGCGTGCACCACGTCTCCACCATGCTGGACATATTCTCGGATTTCTTGAGCCTGCAGCTTAAACAGGAGTAAGTCCTCGGTCGTCAACATCGGTTTGGACTCGGAGGAATTAGCTTGGGTCTCTGCAGTGCTGTCCACACCCGTCGCCTTGCTCTCCATCCGATATCTCGGGCTCCCTTTGGCGGAGGGAAGACTCCGTACTCGCGATTGGCAGCCGGTAATGGCGAAGATTGAGGCCCGCCTTGGAGGATGGCAGGCTAGGCTTCTCTCCGCAGTGGTCGATTGATTCTATTGCAATCCGTAATGGCGGCCATTCCCATTTATTTTATGGCGATATTCAAGATATCGGAAGGGGTGCGGCGCCAAATAGAGAGCATTATGCGACGATTCTTCTGGCAGGGGACAAGTTCATCTGAGACTAGGGGGGTGGTCCTGGTCGCGTAGAGGACTATTTGCCGCCCAAAATCTCTCAGCGGACTCGGGATCTGGCGTCTTAGACACACCAATACGGCCCTCCTTGCCAAATAGGTAAACCGTATCATGCAGCAATCTGAGGATCTAGCGATGGTGGTTTTACGGGGAAGTTACAGTTTGGCGATCGATTGGGGAGTGTGGTCGACCTCTCGGCGAGGGGATGCGGCCTTCATGCAGGGGCTGAGGCCAATTTTCACCAGCATGCAGCTACGATTCCGACCACGTGAGGGGGATGGCGCCAGTTTCAGTTTCTAGGAGACCGACTAGTCTGGTCATGGGCGGTTTCGGATCACACATCCACAACTATACGCCCTAGCACTCGACCCGGGGGCCATGGTGCGGACCGTATTGAAAGCCAGCTGGTTCCCCTCCCTGCCCAGCACCCTCTCGGACTAGCGATACACGGACCTAATAGCTTTGCATACAGCTCTCATCCCAATTCAGCTATCGGAGAGGGCTCCCGACGTCTAGGGAATGGCGCGGCGGCTGCTTCTCCGCGCGCGTAGTCTACCTTCATTTTCAAGATCTGGAGAGTTCTTTGGACTCGTCTATGCTCCTCAAATGCTGTCGCCTCCTCTGGAAGTGCCGAATCTCGTTGAAGATAAAATTGTTCGGTTGGTTGCTCCTACGCCAGAGGTTGATGACGCGTTCCCTCCGGCGAAGGTTCTGCCCGGGCACCACGGTGGAGTGTCCTCTGTGTGCCGGAGCAGCCGAAGATTGCTCCCATCTCTTCTTCGAGTGTAAGTTCGCACAAACTGTATGACAGGCAACACCTATGAGTGGTCTGTTCACGTCAGCAGCCGACTCCTAGGGATCCATCGGCGGGGGGTCATTTCGACGTGTGTCGGAATGGCAATCTATCTTTCGCCACGTTGTGGTCAATCTAGCTTCATTGGAACGAAGTTGTTTTCAGAGGTCGTCCCCCTTCAACCGATGCAATTCAGCACGACTTAAGGGGGCTCACGTATTTCTGGAACCGAGGAGGTATCGGCCTCTCGGGTTTTAGACTTCTATAATGGACAATTTGTTCTTCGTCATTTAATCAATGACAACTAGGGGGGCACCATTCAGGGTGCCTCTTATACATTATTATAAAAAAAATTATATGTTCAAGTGTTACAATGAGAGCCTTATATAGTCCTTAAAAAGGAAAGGGTCGTCCAAAGGACAAAACCCTTATCCTTTGATGCACAACTGTTAAAAGGTCATCTAGACAAAAATTTTGGCATTGAAATTTCTTACCAAATCAATAATTCATTTCTCTTTAATAGAACTGATAGGATATCAAGATATTAAAAGTACAGAGATGCAACCTACCTCAGCCATCACTGTATCAATGCATTGTAAAAGCCCCTTCTGAGCTGCAGCTTCAATTCGGGAGATGGAGGCCCCCATCTCTTCACAGCAAGCACCATGGACCCCATCCACAGGCAATAATATCCGTGATATATTATTTGAGAAATACTGAAAAGTTGAAAAAAAAATTACCCAAGAGGGACAAATTTCCCTAGAAAGGTAAAAAGTAAACCAATTACTTGCTGAAGTATCGAAACACCACTTGCACAACGTTGAACTGTCACCACGAAAGATCTGATACCATTTTCTCCAGCCGCAGCAGCAGCCTCTGACTGAAAATAAAAATTTCTCTAAGGATAAGAATTTTCTGACCTTATTTAAGTAAAAATAAAATATTATTTGCATTACCGCTGAAGCTGCAGCTGCAGCAACCCTCTTGCTTATATTTGCACCAAGAACAAACCTTTCCCTTAAAGCTGAGGCTTCAGTCAAGCTCTCCCTCGCACGTTCAAGTCCTTCTGTCAAGTATTGACTGACCTGAGAAATGAGAAACAGCTATTTTGAGTTTCTTAATTATTGGAAAACTTTTCTAGATCAAATCTATCATCTTAAGTACAGAATAATGAGAGGATGTGAGTGATGTGCATTTACTTGTTCAAGCAAGCAAGCGAACACTGACTTCACATAGGACGCAAGTGTGGTGGGCTGCATGGAAATAGAGATAGATATTAACCAGCAGATAAAAGTGTATTAATGACAGTTTAAGTGCTGAAGAAATTTGAAAGTATAGTCGATAAAAAGGAAATTTTAAGAACATTAAAGCAGTCTAATATCCCAGCAGAGACAAATTTTATCAACGCCACAAACCATAGATACACACACGCGTATGCACATCTGTAGAGAGAGAGAGAGCAAACTCAACCAGTCTGTGAGATGAAACTAGGAATGGGAAAATAATCAATACAGCATGAAAACTAATAGTTACTCATCCCTCTAACGTCCAACAGTCTACATTTCTCAATTAGCTAAGACAAACTTTAAAACGTAGAAATTTATTTAAGGTCAAACCCAAGAATTTGATAGATAAAAATAATAATGATATGTTGTCAAACAGACTGAAAGTTAAACTAGATAGTGAGATAAAAGCAATTATTTCTGCTGCCTAAAAACAATTTGTTCTTGATAATATTTGTTAAAAATAACGTTTTTAAGAACATTAGCAGCCTATACCCCCAAGGAGAATTTCATCAATTCTCTCGCAGTGGATGGAAGAGATTATTGGTATTCATTAATTAGATCAAATTCTTCAACTAGAAAATAAATAAATAAAGGACACCTTTAAAACAGTAATAAAAGCATTCTAGTTTTCCTCTCTTTCCATTTAGCAGCAAATGGTCACAAGAGGGCAAACTAAATACTGAGATTGAAAGTTGGGGAACAAGAATACACAGGGACACAGGCGATAGGTCAAGCCATTTCCAGGCATTCACTGCAAGAGGAAAAAAACTGGTGGAAATGGAGGGGCAGGGGGCAAGAATGTTAAACCAAGATCAACAAGCAGAACTAGTGAGACCATTCTTGGAGGAGGAAGTTCAGGCAGCAAACAAGGGACTAGATGCGGAAGGGGCACTAGGCTTTGATGACCTCTCCATGTTTTTTATAGCGAATTTTGGGGGATAGTTAGATCTGAAGTGATGACCACACTGGAGAATTTCGACATGGAACGAGAGATATAACACAAAAGCAATAAATCACATCTTTTCCTATTGTCAAAGCTTCAAGGAGCAGATAGAGTTGAAGACTTTCTAACCATCTCACTTTTCAACTCAATCTACCTCATAATTGCAAAGGTGTTGGTCAACTGACAGCAGGGAGTGTTGGTGAGCTAGTGGGGCCTCTCCAATTAGCATTCATTCCAGGGAAGCTGCTAGTAGATAGCGCAGTGGTGGCACGTGAGTACATTGCATCTTGGCAAAGAAAAAGAACACGAGGGTTTATGCGGAAGGTCGATTTTTCCAAGGCATATGATTCCCTCGATTTTGCCAAGGCATATGAAAAAGCAAGGGTTCCCAGAAGAATTGGATAAAGTGGGTAAGGAGATGCGTTACCACTCATGCATTTTCTATATTAGTGAATGGGAGCCTGAAGGGTGGGTGGATTCACACACAAAGGGCTGTAAGGCAGGGACACCCACTTGTTATACCATAATTCGTTATGGAGGTGGATACACTTATCACATGAACTATGCAAATGGCATAGTGAATGGATATTGTCACATGCACTATACACTTGATAAAGTGTGTTCACAAGGCCTATTGAAAGGATACCAAACTCCTTTTTGCTACAATATGCTAACGACATCACATTTTTTATAGACGGCTTGGTAGAGGAAGCAAAGAATCTGTCAACTTCGTTAGCTCTACTCTTGGATTTTTCGAGTCTACAAATAAATTGTACCAAGTCAGTATTTATACGGTTTGGACTAGCACAAGAGGAGGAGTTTTTTTTTAAAGATATGCGAGGGGAACACCTGGAACGGTGCCCCCTGATGTCAATGAATGGATGACAATAATACATGGAAAATTACAGGGGTACAGCAAAGCCCCTTGTTTCGGGCTGATGCCTCCTTGATGCCAGGATAAAGCAAAGCCCCTCGCGTAGTGCACGATCTCCTCATCGGCGTTTCTACACCTGAAAATGACCTGGTTTCAATGCAGCCACACCGACCACAAAGTGGCGAAGATTCGTCGCCAATCTCCCTCCCGGCAGAAGACACCACCACTGATGGATCGTCAAAACTCCTCATCCGAGGAGGTGTCAAGGTGGCCCACGTCCACCACCCGCCATGCCTCTTGCGCCAGTGAACACTAGAAGAAGAGGTGGCTGCAGTCTTCCCCTGCCTCATTACATAACGGGCATATCACTGGAGCCTCTGGATAGAAGCGTCATCTCAGGGCTCGCATCATGATGCGACGTCTGAGTAATAGCCACCTGAACAGGCGGATTTTCGGCGGGAGCCGCTGTTTCAACACCAATCTGTTTCGTTGTACTAGCTGGGGGTCTTCCGGTGTCTCCTGCCCGCAAAGGAGATGGTACACTGCCCGGCCTGAGAACCGGGAGCTGCACCACACCCACATGTCTCTGGCCCCGTCGGACAGACGAAGTTCCGAAAACCGGGACTGCAGGGACAGGAGGTCTGCCAGCCTTTGATCGGATAGTGCCAATGAGAGAGCCAGGGTCCGGGATTCCGACCATTGTGCTCGGACTGTCGCTCCGAGGTTCGGCGCTAGGGCAAACAGTTGGGAAAACATATCTCGCAATCGCCCTACCCTGGACCAATCGTCCTGCCAGAATCCGTATCCCGTCCCGTCGCCCACCTGGGGTCAGAAATGGCGCTGCAGTTGCGAGAAGATGTCCCACAGCCCCGCTGTAAATGGGGAGTCCCCACGGTTCGGAGTTGCCCAGCTATCCCAGTCCATGGAGTGCCCAAACGCCTCTCTGATCACCCGCGAGAGGAGGTCCCCCGATTTCTACATCACACAGTACACCCACTTGGCTAGGAGGGCTGTGTTGGTGTGTTGAATGTGACATATCCCCAGCCCGCCCTGGCATATAGGCCGACACACCGTAGACCAAGCGACAAGAGCTTTCCCTCTAGTCTCCTCTGGGCCCGATCCACGCCAAAAGAAATGCCGCATTGCCCCTTCTAGGCGTCGTCGCACCCTTCAAGCATTTGCAACACTGACATAAAGTAAGTCGGAATGGCGGAGGGACCGTCTTCACCAGAACTAGGTGACCACCGCGCGATAGAAGCCACGCCTGCCAGCCCCTTAATCGTGCATCCACCGTGTCCAACACCAGTTTCCAGTCTACTGCTCGGAGACGCCTCTCGGTCAATGGCAAACCCAAGTATTGGATGGGGAGCACGCGGATCGGCGACTCCAGAATGTCCGCACATAGCATCATCTCTATCACAGATAATCCAAACCCCACGAAGGTGGATTTGGCTCTGTTCAGTTGGAGACCGAAGAAATTAGAGAAGATTTCCATCATGACATATAGAGAGCGAGCCGCCAACTCCGAGCCCTGGATGAAGAAGGTGGTATCGTCTACATACTGTAGCAAGGGACACCTCCGAGGAATCCTGTTACATGGTACCCTGAGAGGAAGCCCCCTGAGCAGAGGTTTGTCGTGCAAAACGCCAAAGTGTCCACTGCCAAGATAAACAGGAGGGGCGCTAGGGGACATCCCTTCCAGACGCCACGTTGGGGCTGAACCCACCCCCCTTGAGGCCTTCCATTCACCAACACCGAGAAGGATTTAGTGGTTATGCATAATTTCATCCACTTGATCCACTCCTCCGGGAAGCCACGTCGTCGCATTACGCTCCATAGGAACTACCAGTCGAGGGAGTCATAGGCCTTCGCGAAATCTACCTTCCACATAAAACCAGCAGTCCGCGACCATCGCCTGTCAGAAACTATCTCTTGGGCTAGCACTACATTGTCCATCATCTGGCGACCCGAGAGAAATGTTGATTGGAGTGGGCTGATCAAGCTCTCCAATACTCCTCAAAGTCCATTGGCCAGCACTTTGGCAATAATCAAGTAGATCTAGTTCGATAGAGATATAGGCCTGAAGTCTCTAATATGTTCAGCGCCCGCAATCTTCGAGATCAAGACGAGGTAGGCCCTATTTAGGCTCTGCATCTGGCATCTATTGCATGTGAACTCTTCCATTACCGCCATCACCTCCGGCCACAACCCGTTCCAGCTTTCTTTGTAAAAGAAGACAGGGATCTCGTCCGGCCTCGGGGCGCCTTCGCTATTTAGGCCCCAAACCGCAGCCTTCACTTCCTCTAGCGAGAAAGGGCAAGTCAATTGTTGCTACAAGAGCGGGGGGAGAGTGAAGGCAGTTGTCGGCGTCCACCTCCACTTGCTCTGAGGTCCCTGCTGATAAAATTTCCGGAAATCTGCCGCGAGAGCCTCCCCCACAAACGCTTGGTCTCTTACTGTCCAGTCCCCTACACGAAGACATCTGATCTGGTTCTGCCGTTGGCGAATTGGTAAAAGAACCGGGTATTGGCATCCCCCACTGCTAGCCATATCTGTCGAGATCGTTGTCGCCAATCCATCTCGTATCGTAGGTCCACCTCCGTCACCTCGTCCCGACATGTTCTTCTCTCCTGAGCTTCTGACTGCCTGAGAGGACCACTATCTTCCATCTCGTCCAGGGTTTGGATGTGGGCCAAGGCAGCGTCCCGCCGACGGGTGCGGTCACTACGAATTTGTCGGAGGAGCTCGAACAAGTGACGTCCGAAGTCCTTTAGTTTCGTGGCCAGTAGTGTTGAGGGCGTCCCGTAGACGATGCGGGAGGACCACCAATGCTCGATGCTCTCTTTGAAACCAGGCTCGCGCATCCATGAGTGGTCCATTTTGAAATAAGTGGGTTTGGCAAGCCCCACTTGTGCCACCCAAACCAGAGGAGAATGGTCAGGTAATGAACGGCAAGGATGATACTTCTGCCAAGGGGAACACGTCAACCAATGAGGGGGAGCATAAGAATCGGTCGATCTGAGACTGCGATGACGGACCACTACATGTGAACCGACGATCAGACGGTACCATCTCAACCAAGTTGAGCCGTAGCAAAATCTCCAGAAATTGTACGGACCCCAGGTCCCTACCGCCGATGCTGTTCGGGCGATCTTCCGCCTCCAAGGTCACGTTAAAGTCCCTTCCAATAAGCACTGCATGATTCACGAAAGTCTCGCACATCTAGATCATATCTTCACATAGTTCCCCCCGGGAGGTGGAAATCGAAGGGCCATACACTGAGGCAAACACAATCTGGCGGTCGCCCACCTGATTTGTCAGACATGCTGCCGCCACTTGACGGCCCTTCCACTTGATCTATAGGGCAAATATAGTTTCCTTCCAGGCCAATAGGACTCCGTCTGATCGGCCTATAGCGTTAATGTGGACCAGCGCCGCATCTCTCCCCCAGCCAAGGGAGGACCATATTTGCTGGTCTAGATTAACCAGTAGGGTCTCCTGTAGGCATATCACGTCAGCCCCCTGTTCTCGGAGGTAGCGCCCTACAACCCCTCGACGGCATGGGTTGCGGAGACCTTGGACGTTTCACATAACACACTTCATGGGAGAAACGGATGTCCTCCGATTCCCAGCGATGCCTCCATCGCTTGTGCTATAGCCACTATCTGGGGGATCCTTAGCTCGGTCGAGTTACAGGGCGAGAGTGCCGAAATGTCATGGAGTTCCTCCCCACCCGATCCGTGTGAGTCTTCTGGCGCGTGATCTAGCCCAGGCATGGTCTCCCGTTGAGAGATTGGGGCCGAGCGAAATCGCTGCCAAGACTAGTAAACGATGGGGCGTGTTTGGGAGGTGGCAGCCGGCTCAGGTGGAGCGGCCTGAATTGAGCGGATGTCTGATGCCGTAGTCACTGTCCCGTTATGGCTCGACGGGCTGGACACTGGCTGCGGCTGCAGCTGTGGCTGCAGGCTCGTGCTCGAGGGTGGCTGACTGGCAGCCGGTGATGGCCTGCTAGAATCCAGAGATGGTGATCTGGATGTAGACCCCGAGGTGAAGTCGGCTGATGCGTAACTGTGTTCGGCCAGCGGTTTCATTGCATGTGCAGCTGGGGAAGTGTAGCTAAGCGGGGTGGGTGCCGAGTCTAAAGATTTATGTGGGCTACGTTGAGGACGAGGCGGCGGTGTCGGGAGAATTGCAACCAATATTTCTGAACCCAGCCCCCCTCCATACGTCGGGATTGAGGCCGAGATGGGGCCACCCGCGCGCACCTCTACGTCGACGCATAGGCAATTTCGATTGCCTTCGTGGATGACATTGCATACGATCTTGTGAAGGCGGCCCACTGGCTGGAGAATATGCTCGACTTGACGTCTTGTGCGGTGTCCAAGTGGGACGCCCCATAGCTCTATCCGATATCGCTCCAACGAGGTCGAGAAAGCCCCTGCGTGTATGATGTGGGCGACGCCAGGAGATATAGCCACCACCTGGCAGCTGCTGCCTCCTGCCATATAAAGCCTGTCTTACCTCCCAAGATAGTCGTCGAAGGATCCAGTCTCCGAAGACCAGATAATGACACTCTAGATTTGTCCGTTCCAGGACTAGGTCTTTTAACCCAGTAAGGATCTGTTCCAGCGTTGGTGAGCCTCCCCCGCTCACCTCCCCCACTAGGCAGGTGTAGAGTCCTGTGGTGTCCGAGCGCTGGCCGGCCGCAGACGGCTGTGTTTGCTGTTTTAGGGGACAGGAGGCATGTCGGTGGCCTCCCCGTCGACATAACCAGCATCAGATCTGCTACCGGCAGGCCTGAGCGAGATGGTAATGTGCTAGGCATCGAAAGCATCAACCCTCTCGGCGAGGGTCCACCGGCTGCTGGACTTGCGGGGGAGTATTCCGGCGACCTCGGCGGTGATCGTCGTCCAGCCCTCTTCCTCCTGCCTCGCCTCAGTCGATCCTTCTCTTTCTCGTTCTTGGCCAGGTGCCGGATTCAGAGGAGGGGGGCGAGCCCTGCTCCGCTGGAAGTGAGGCCGACAGAGGGGATACCCCCACAGGCCGGATTCGGCTGGGGGAGGGGACGGCAATGGGGGTTCCCTTTCCTCTGATGGGTCGTCTGAGGAGCTTCCACGGGGTCCCCATCCCCCCTGCTGGTTGGGTTCGGCAGGGACGAGGGGCAGGGATACCTAGCTGTCCGCCTGCTGGATGCCCTAGCCGTTTCTCCGTCTCCCAAATAAACTCGCAATTTCTCCCTCGCACCTTTTCCCCGTCGCGGACCTGCCGTAGCCCCATTGCGATTTCTCCCTCGCACAGGAAGAGGAGTTGCACTGTTCAGAGGCTTTGGGCACACTGAGTGGGAACCTACACATGAGATACTTGGGCTTACCATTAAGGTGGAAAACGATGTCCAATATAGATTGACAGCCAGTTGTCGGGAAGGTAGAAAGACTCTTGGAGGGATGGCAAACCAAGGTAATGTCGAGGGGGGCCTTTGGTGCTGGTATGGTCTGCCCTTTCAACGAAACCTATATTCTAGTTCTTTGTATTCAAGGTGCTACTAAGAGAGGGGTAGCACCTAAAAGGCTTGATGAGGCGATTCTTGTGGAAAGGCACTGAATGGGGACACAGTCATCGCCGAACGATGGTTTCATGAGACATAATCTGTCGACCTACCAAACAAGGGGGATTAGGGATCCTACACGTACAAAGTATGAATACAGCTCTATTGACGAAGTGGGTGACTAGGATTATGCGCCCCCAAGAGGATCTAGCCACACTAATATTGAAGGACAATTATGGTAGGGGGTTGGATTGGTTAATTGATTGGCACTAAATAGAGGCGCATCCCCATTTTGGCACGGCCTAAGATAGATCTTCCCACAGGTATGCAAGTTCTTTAGAGCAAAGTTAGGGAACAGTTCGACTTTTAAATTCTGACTGGATGAATAGTCAACACGAGGAGTTTGAAGAGAGGCCTTTCCGCGACTCTTCGCGCTGGCACAGAACCTTGATGCCACTGTTGGGGACTGTTGGGACTATGTGTGGAACCCAATCTTTGATGGTGCAATGTCAAACCAAAGGGTCAGGGATTTTCTAGACATGCAGCAATCCTTAGTGCAGTTGAGACTGGTGAGCGGCAAGAAAGTTGCCTGGGAGTGGGAAAATGTTGCTTTCTCAGTCCACAAGGCCTACTAGAGGATCCGAGGAAGACAAGGGACAGAGGATGAGACAACTTTTAGGGCATGCCAAGCCATATAGAAGCAAAAAGTCTCATTTAAGGTGAAGATTTGCAAATGGCTTCTAATGAGGAGAAGACTGGTACCTCAAGTACTAAGGAAAAAAATATATCCAGACACATCGGAAGAATGTGTTTTATGTCTAGACAGAAAAGAAGATTGCAAACATCTCTTCTTCCAATGCCCCTTTGCCCACACAATATAGACCTCCCTATGTATAATAGAGGTAGAGGCTATCTATGAAACGAATTTAGTCCTCACAGAAGGAAGACGGAGGGCAAATACTCACGGTAATATGGGCCACATGGCTGCACTAGAATGAGGTGATATTCAGGGGGAGACCGGCATCGACAAACAGTGTGGTCCATGAGGTAGAGGGACTAAGGGCATATTGGCTTTATCAAATCTCACAGGGCGAAGGAGGGGGGAAATGGGCTTTTGTTTTAAGCTAGGGACTAATAGATCCTAAACCAGGTTGAACATCACTTAGTCAGGTGATCAACCTTTTGTACTTCAAAATAAAGAAAAAGAAAACAGTAAGCAAAGTTCAATAAAACTGCAAATTTTCCAATTTTTCTCAACCCTGAAAATTCCATTGTCTTAAAGGGCAAATTTGAAAGCAACTCAAGATTTAAATAGAACAGTTGAGAAAACAAGAAGTTTTTTGAGAATGCATTTATCGAGGCATCCTTCATCGCATCCCCAAGGAGAATGCAGGAAATTCAATTAGTTACCAGCTACTACAAAATATTTACACCACATACATTAACGAAAAATGTTTTAACCTTCACAGCTAAAATTTTCTTCATATTTCCTAAAAGTCAAAAGAACAACTTTGAGGTTACAGATCCCAAATGTGTAGAAGTAAACCTATGATGTAAACCGTAATTAAAGAACAAGGTAGGCACAAGAATGGGCCATCTGGTATTCCTGTTCTGATTGTACATGAAAGCTCTACAAGCAAAAGGATGATGATTCAAGAGACAAAAAAACTCAACAAGCAATTAAACCATCAAGTCAAAATTTCCTATCACAACAAGCAATAGGCATGAAATGTATTATAAAACAACGTAGGCACAAGATTATGAAAGGTCATTCACTAAAAAGTCAATAATCTTGACCTCACCTGGGATGAGAACAAGGTACACCTGGATATGGCCTCTTCATTCCAACGTATAAACTCTGTGACAACAGTGACGGATATCTGCTGCTGGGGAGACCCAGATGGTACTTGAGAACGTGGCTGGACTTCTGATTTCAATTCCTCCATCTAAAAGAGAAGAGATTAACATAACGTCAATTATTGATAGGAGCATATGTCCTGTATATTATAATGATTAGCTGATTAACAGCAGATATTAAATATCACGTCTACTTCAAAAGAAACAAGTGGAAGTGTGATCACGATATTTCATCATTCTAAAACTAAAGAAGAAACCTTACATAGTATATGATTGAACATATGTCCCGAGCCACAGACGAATGACAATAATCATTAGTGAGAAAAACATCAGCATATACTTTTCGGAATTTAAAGATTTTCCACCAAGATATTCCCTGTACGATACATTAATGGGCATGTATCCCAATGAACTACCATGATACAAATTCATCAGAGATCACCAAGATATTAAGATACCTTTGCCAGATAGAGTTGCTTAAGAGATGCCTGCTCATGCTCAAGGTACTCATCTTGATGAGCAAGAAACAGAGACTCCATAAGTCCTAAACAAGATTGCAAATGGAAGAAAAATTACGTGAGTAAAAAGATTAGGAAAACATGGACAATTCTAGATGGCAGTTAGAAATGAATAGGGACATATTTTAAATCATTTCCTGAAATATTATAGCTATTCATCTTTAACTAAAATTGGATGCAACAGGTTCCATTTATTTGGTATACATTTCCGATCAATTACTCCCCCTCACATTGTGGATTTCTGCAAGATGTATAATCTCGAATACAGTTTCAGTTCATCCAGACACTTGCTTAAAACTGTTAAATTCAAGAATTTACACTTGTGTATTTGTCTGTTTCATTCATGTGAAGCACCCACGAGGGAGGAGACTATACATCACCAACTGGGCGCCATCCCGCTCTCAGAGTTCTAGGAAATGAGATCCTTCCTAGTTCACCAATGGTTTTTTTAAAATAGGACCAGACCCAATAGTTTGGAATAGTGAATCCAATAACATAGATGCCTTCATGTAAGGACACACCAACAACTCAAAAGATAAACAGGCAAAATACAAAAATGAAAAAAATTGCACAAAAGATGAATACTAGTGCTTTTTTAACATTAAAAGATGAAGACCCAAAATCAATGATCATGCGGTACAAGTAATTCTACCCACCCAAAACGTCACCCAAGCCTAAGCACCCTTTGCCCCGGAATTCTTCTCGCCCCAGCACCCCTATTCCGAGGATGTCGCCCATGCAGTGTAGGCACTGCTCAAGTCTGAGCATGCTTAACTCCAGCATTCTTCTTTACCCTGGTGCCCCTTTGACACGAGGTCACCAGCCCTGCACTGCCCAACCCTGAGGACAATTAACTCTGGAGACAATACTGGAGTTTGATTAACTCTATGTAACTCCAAGTTCCTTTGTCATTCTAGCTATCTAGCACTTATATGAAGGGCCCCAGTTTCATTGACAATGCAAATATACTTCCTTTGATTTTCTAACTTTATCTCTCTTCTCCTCTCCTGATGACTTTAAGAATGGTGCAAGGGGGTTTCAAATCCCTCAAGGCCAAACATAAACAAGTAAACAAAAGTTTCGATGTTCAAAACAACAATGAAAAAGAAACTTAAAAATTTACCCTCAACATCCAAGTCACCAGAGCCCACAGATCTTAGTTCTTTTGTAAGTTCAAGAGTCTTCTCATATGCAATGGCTAGAAGTCTGAGATACTGAAATATCCACATGGAATTAACTCTCTATCAAAGGAAATAATACACCAAATACAAATTAATCAATAAACTAACGTAATGCTAAAAACAACTTACAAGCAGAAGTCCGCCTTCTACAAGAGGAGGTAAGTTAACCAGAGAAGGCTTTACCAACAATCTGTCCAGAGTAGCGGCCACCCTTTGCTCTAAGACTCTCTGAACAGGAAAATGAAAAAAAACTAGATGTTCTAAGATAAAAACATATAAAACATCACATATCTATTCTCTATCTCTACCTGCACAAGAATAGACATAACATCATTTGGAGATGGAAACACAGCCATTATGGTCGTTGCCTCTTTTTGCACAGTCTCTGCATGTTTAATCCATTAAATAGAACTTAATAATATCTCATCATAACTTAATCATGATGCAAAATTTCAAATAATTTTAAGAACCTGAGATTTCTTTGTATAGTGCTGAAAGTCCACGTGCAATATTTGTGGTCCCAGATTGCAACCCCTGATCTCCAAGAACTAAGTTAACATCCGAATTCATGACTTCGATGTCAATAAACATAGGACGAGAAGCCACATAATGTTGCATGGCGCTTGTCCCTCTATTAAACTGCAAATAAAAATACAAATCAAGATAATTGAAAAAATATGAAAAATGAGTGAGGGACAGAGGGTAAGAGGGAGACAGAGAGAAAGAGAAATAGAGATTGGATAGAGAGAGAGAGAGAGAGAGAGAGAGAAAGGTGGGAAGTGGAAGAGAGAAATTGATAGGTAGATAGGGTGAATTAAAAATCAGATGGTTGCAAAGGGCAGGGGAGAGAGACAGATACCACGTAACTTCAGATTTCTGCAACTTACAGTCAGCCAATATAAATATAAATGTGTATACAGAGAGAGAGAGAGACAGACCAACAGATTTATTAACCAATATAAGAGGAGAGACAATGGGAGAGAACAGGAGATTGAGAAAATTAGATAAGATAGTCTAAAAACAACAGAATGGAAAAAATAATCCTTGAATTGTATCCTCTCCTTTTATTATAAAATTGATCGGCCTCATTATGCACTCGTTCGGTCCCAAGAGACTGCTGGATGGGCTCCCCATCAGCTGCCCCCAGGAACATTAGTTCAGGAGAAGAACAGGATTTCCTAGACGGCCAGATAGAACCCAGTGTGGTACCCGAGGGTTAGATTTTTTATTTTGGGGGAAGAGAAAGAGGGAGATTGCTTGAGATCAGTGATCCTCCCAATAATAATGAAATATATCCTTGTATGATACACAGGTGACTATAATGCTCCTCACTCCCACCACTTAAGCCCTTCTAAACCACCAGATACAAAACCCTTCACATTGTGAATGGACACCTTCCACCGATGCTGCCCTTCCCTTAAAGATAATCTCATTATGGGGCAGCCATAGTGCCCATAACACTGTAAAAAAACTTCCCTCCATCTCTTGTCTTTAAGTGCCTCTCCGTGAGAGGAGCCCTAAAAGGCCACGTCTGATGTGACATCCACCCATGGGGTCTTCTGACTGGCCCATATCATCAGAGCAAATGGACACTTGAAAAATTGGGGAAAACAATTTTCTTCACCCCCTATACAGAGTGTACTCTACCAAGGTTTCCAGCATTCTCTTACAGAAGGCACACATCACCAGCCTTCGCCCAGAGAATAACCGACCAAAGATTGTCCCTTCACCAGGAGAAAGAGGGAGCCCAGAGTAATAGTTTATCTGTTCCTGTGGGTCAGTCACCGATCCTTTAGGGTGATCGTCCCTTGCACTGTTTAAAAAATAAAAAATAAAAATAACCAACCAAAGATACATACTTTTAAGGGGACCTTCTGCTTCCATATAAAACAGCCAGCACACATGGTTGCCGGTTCCTCCACTATCTATCTCTGACTGATCTGTGCATAAATACCCCAAACCGTCAAGAACCTGCCCACACCCAGCCATCTTGTCTCCTGTTGGGAGGTCGCAATTGTATTAAGGACTTTTACATATTCATAAAATCTCCAAGCCTTGAGTTTGACAGAATGCCCTCAAGTCAGGGATTCCATGGTTCCATCCCAGCAAATGGATGTGGGACTCCTCTTACAGATTGCCCCAAGACGACCATTCATCCAAACCAATAACAGAAGGAGGATCCATCCCCTAACTTTACTTAGAATTTCCGGACTTACAGAAACATGGGCTTTAGATTGTACCAGAACACAGATACCCCTTTTACCGGCATCGCGCCTCTTCTAGTCCATTGGCAGGCCATGACTGTCCTTAAATACCCTTATAGCCAGCTCCATCTCAGGACTCATGAGATTGCCCTACCACTTTATCAGGTTGATCAGTCTGCAAGTCACACCAAGATATTGGTGCTATCCCCTTACTTCCTCCCAACTCTAAGCCTTTCCAAAGAAACCTCCTCATTAAACTTCCAGCCCCTCTCCGATAGCTTGAAAACTGAAAGGTAGAACATAGAGATCGCAGAGAGCACCGATCATGACAACACCAGCTGCCCCCCCCCGGGCCCCCCACAGCAATCTGCTATGCCTCCAGCCTCCTCTCCACCTTCTCGACTGCCGATCTGTGGTCCAAAGCCAGCCCCACATCAATGGCAGTCCCAAATAATGCATAGGTAATGCCAAATCAGCCCTCCCAAGGGTTAGATGGCTGGAGAATGGTGGGAAAAAAGGAGAGAGGAAGAGGAATATGAGGAATGCAGGCAGCACCAGGGGGAGCAGCAATGGGCCTGAGGTGCACAGAAAGGGCAAAAATGTCAGATCACTTCAAGGCAGCCACAAAGGCACACTGGATGTGCGAGGAGAGGGTAACAGAATAAGTGGAAGTGCCAGAGGCTTTCAACAGGCTGTGAACTAGTCTGCATGTGCCATGGGCTTCAAGTGGAGGGGTTTCTCAGTAAGCTACACCAGCTGATGTGTTTTACGAAAAGGATATGATCATTTGGTGTGCTAAACACACAATGAGTATATTTTGGGTAGTTACACTGCGGAGAACACAGTGCAGGGGGAAGAGAGGTTAAGAGAAAGAGGTAAATTGCAGGACAACTATTTCTAGAAACAGTCAATATGAGTGATTATCCTCACAACTGACCATCTTGTTTTCTAAGAGGCCAGAACAAGAACAAATGGTCTACATTTATTTAACATGTAAGAAATTAAATTTCCCAGTTTAGAGAAAAGAAACTAAATTTCTCATTATGGACTAATATCACAGACTTTGGAACGGAACTAACCTGAGATAAAATTTTGGCACATTCTCCCATGGTAGATAGATCTCTCTTTTGAGATGATGCATCAAATCTGGACAACAATCGGTTCTCCAATTCTGACAAGTCAAACAAATGATGATCTATCAGAAGTCTGAGAAATGATGAAGAACGAGTTTATGAACAAACTCACCATTACAGTAATCTTGAAGATTTGCAACAGCGACTTCTAAACCTCTGCTTGGATTAGAAGCTCCACTGGGCAGAGATATTCCCTGACCGCCATCATCTTCTTCAGCAAATGACCCTGGAATTCAAGTGATAAATATACATGTTTAAAACTAATCAATAAAGAAATATAGTTAGTGGCTATGTCATGAAAAGATTCGGTGCATTATCACGGGGCTTCTCAATTGATCCATTCTGAGCTATCATCAAGAACACAAAGGTCTATTGCAAAAACAAGAATGCCCATAAATTTGTCCGCAAATAACGGCTATAAAAATTTTCTCGCCTAATCTAACTTTGGGACCAATTAAAATCTGCATAGTCTTCTCGTCACTGCAAGTTTAGATGCTTTCAATTAAAAAATGAATACACAGAAAATGTGTGTAGCTAATTTGTCAGGTTGTACATAGTGTTCCTCATAAAGCACGTGATGATTAACATGAGAAAATATCCTATTAACAATACATTTTTTTCAAATTTGCTTCATCAGCCATGCTACATGTTATATATAAATATAGATGCATGCAGTCAATTCAAAAAAAATATATAGATGCATGCAAAAGAAAAAATTACTTACAAGGTTGCACAATAGCATCCTTTAAGTCATTTCAAGTAGAAAACTCAGATTAAAGAAAGATATAAATAATCCATTGGATGGTTCTTTGATAAGACTTTAATGCCACCCCAAAATAGAGCTTGGGCTAATAACAAATAATGTCAAGAGCAATTTTTTTGGAAATGCAATGTAAAGGGTGATTTTAAGAAATACCCTTGTAACATTACCCAAATATATAGCATGTAGGCTATAAATAGGGCCAGGCTGTAAGGTAACTCATCTTGGAATAGATCATTTGAGTGACCCTAAGGTTTTGGAAAGGAACCAGAATCAATCTCTGGTTACATCCAATTTTGTTCTCAAATCTTTAAGATACAATCTAGGATCATATCCGACTTTTCTTATCAAGTACATGCCTCATTAAGACAGAAGAGAAGGATGGGGAGAGATTAAGATGATCATCTGACCCGGAAAGAGACAGGACTTCTGAGATGTACCTATATGATATTCCTGTTCCTTCTTTGGGGCATCAACCCCAATTTTTACTGAGGATAGAGAGTCAATCTACAGTCATGTTTTATAAGTGTCTCAATTTTTCTTCTTTTGTACAGGTTTGGGGGTGTTTATCCTTCTGTTAAGGCATCATCAACAAACTTTAAGATGAAATCCTTACAATCATGCTTGGCGAATGATCATGAGAAATTAAGTGCATAGAGATTTTATTTGTTCGTGGCAAGCCATAACCATCCTTGAGTTGGTGATTGATCCATTGAAAAGCTTCTGTTTAATCAGTACATAAGTGCAGAGGCACTTATCATTCTCGAAGGACAAGTTCAACAAGTTTCAAAATGCAATCTGTACAATCATACTTGGAGAATAATCATAAGAGAGCATGGCATTCAAAGAGTCCTTTATTCATTCTATTTTTTTTTTTTTGGAAAATGAGCTCTTTATTCATTAATGACATCAGAGAAACAATTTAACAAGAAACAGATATAGGAAGAGAGAAATTTTTCATACGAAGTTTCTGCGCAATGGAGGCAGCTTCAGCTACGCGACTATCATCAGTGAACAGGGGAGAAAGTTCCATCAGATCTCCTGGGCTGCTGTTGAACTCCATCAGATACTAAAAAAGGAATTATGATAAATTTTTTAAATCAGAACTCACTACTAAAATGAAATTAAATACCATTCAATTGGGATACCTTGATGAGGTCTATTGTTTCACTGGCAGTTTCTCTTTGAGAGTCCGCACTCTAGTAGTCAAACAGTGGATGTTGATTTGTGAACATAAGAAGAACATTTAATTATAAGTATTATTTTTATGAATTGATGTGTTATTTAATCATCTTAGGAATTAAGAACCTGTAAGTGATCACCAATTTTGGCTGCAGTCTGTCCAACGCTGGATATACGGGAATCTAGCCTGGCAAAGCTCTCAAAGAGCCCATCCACTCCTTCTTCCAACTGAAAACGTTGATAAATTAATGATTATAACTTCGCACAGTTATCACGTGTTTATCATTTTTTCAATTACTCACAAGTAATCACCTTCTGTGGAACTTCAAAAGAATAATCAAGTAATAATCTTCATATAACTAGTTGGTGTCGGGATATTTTTGCATAACTTCTTTTTTCGGTTCAATTCCACTCTCTAGAGGTCCAAAATTCTCAGATGAACCTCATTTATCAAGGTACAAATTTGAAACTGTATTAAGATTTTTCTCCAAATGTGGAAATTATTCCTAATTTAAATTTGAACAAGAAACATGAAGACATAACTCTTCCATAAAAAAAATGTGAAATCAAACTAAATGTGTGATCATTTTTAAAATTAAATAAGATGTAAACGTAAAAATAATTTATCGGGACAGCAAAAAAAAGAATCTTGACAAAGAGATACCAAGAGATGTGTTTCAAGATGTTCAAATCATTCATACAGAGCAAAAAAAATTCACCACACCAACCTCTCCCAGAGTCTTCCTGTGCTTTGTATTCTGAACTGTGAGCTCCTTCTTCAAGTTCTGGAGCTTCAAGTCAATCTTGAATTTTCACACAGGGACAGATGAAAAAGTTTTAAAAACTCCTCGATAGAGAGGAAAAATTTGAAACGAAAGAAAAGATCATTAGACTAAATTTGAAAGGTTAAACATTATTAATCTCCAAAATTAACTCTCAAATCACATTAACTGTCAACATAGGTGGCATGGCATGATGGTCGTGAAAAAGACCTTGACGGAGAATAAGAAGTTCAAACATAATTAAGAACTACAATTAACACCAAAATCATGTTGACTGCGTATTTAGGTGAGATGTCATGATGTTCATGAAAAAAATATCGCCAACTTAGATGAGAAAGGTCAAACATGATCAAGCACTAAAAGGAATTCCAAAATCATGTAAATGTGAACTTAACTGAAATGGCATTAAGTTCGTGCAAAAATCTCCTTGACTGAGAAGAACATTCTCCACAGCTAATTTTAAAATTATGTTAATTATGAACCTAATTGAAATGGCATGATATTCATTTAAAAATCTCTTTCTCTCGAGTATTGCCTTGCAAATATACCTGCTGCCGGAGACTGACCAATTCCCTGCTTGAATCCTTAAAAAGAGCAAGAAGCTCATCGACTCCTGGGAACAGAGGCGTAGAAGACGAGGGAGCCCGTGAATGACCATTAGACAGATTGGAGGCCTCGATTCCGCCCTCCGACGAATCTGCATCCTCTTCCTGAAACGACGGGAGGATCTCGTTCACCAGATCCCCGAACAGCGCGTCGAAGGAGAAATCTCCCTGCAAATAGATTGAGAATAGATTAAAGGTTGATTTTTCAAGTGAAATCGCCGACGGAGGACGCTGCGACCTTGAAATCGTTGGGATCGAACAAGATCGGAGTCGATCTGCCGCTTGCTGCCGGCGACCTCGACGCCATCACCATTACAATGCTCACGCTCTCTCTATATCTGTCTTTCTCTCTCTCTCTGTTACGTAAGTAATGATGAAGTTTATATGCATATTAACGTTATTTATTATGATTGTAGACATTCATGGACTTATTCTTGAAGACTAGTTGCCAATTTATACACTTCTCTCTCTCTCTCTCTCCTCTTTGAAATTATGGAAGAAATGGAAGAAAGTTTCATTTAATACACTCTTTCTAACTCATTTGAGGGAGGATGATTGGTATGTGATTATTAAGCTATTTAATAAGGTTGTAACCTTATTGAATTTTTAGCATTGAGTAATAAAGGGAATTAAAACTATAGTCGAGTCTCTTTAAAATGCATGATTTTGCTTTCAATTTTGTTTAAAATGTAGTTAAAATATGATGAAGCCAGGATTTGTGCCGACATTTTTACATTCATGCAATGTCTTGCTTCATAATTTTCTTTTATTTTTTACCTTTGCCATGAACAATCGAGGGCTTTTAAGTTTACAAACTCAAGAAGTTATCCATGATGTATTGAAATGTGCTCTCATAATAGTAGCAATGTACCAATTTGATAATATTCCTAATTCTCACCATGTAACTTTTTATTCGTTGATTGAAAGTTTTTTTTGTGTGGTTTTAATAAGGGATTTACTATGCCCGTGATTGCCCCACCCAGAGGAAGCAAAGTAGATTAAGGGTGTTTCTTAAAGTAAGTGACACCAACTAAGGTATAGGATTTCACTAACGTCATCTGATATGTTATCCACTACCGTTATCTCACAATACCATCATCCCACTATTGATATCTAGTACTCGATACCATCATCCAGTTTTGGATATCGCATGTCAGATGGTTGATGAGAATAGGTGCGGTTTTAGACACCAATAATAGTGTTTCGGTACTAGATGATGGATGATTCAAGTGGATGACGAATGACAAGCGGAGACTGTGAGGTCATTAATTTCACACGGTCTCGTGTCAAAACAAAGTCCAAACTTACCAATTTGATGAGATTAATTCGAATTGAGGGGTATAATGGTAAATAAGGGTCGAATCCACAGGGAAATAAGGAAATTTATGATGATCTCTTCGAATTTGATCAAATCAGATGATGAATTTATGATAGAAATTGGAAAAAATGGTAGATTATGAAAGAGAACTTCAAAACATTTCCACGGAATCAAAAATCATCAAATTTGACTTTGATTTCGCGGAGAAATTGAAGATCAAAATGGGGAGAGATTTCCGAAACTTAAAATCGCGATTTTGACAAAAATTAAATGAAATTGAACTTAAATTCCTAATCTAAATCAAAATTAAACATAAGTAGACTAAAGATTAGTAAAAACCGCCTCCACTAACCCCAAATTGCGATTGTATTCGCTCGATTAATCGTTGTTAATCGAAAATCCGAAAGAACCGCGATGTTGAGATTCAAGCGTCGATTTCTCCCTCTCTATTCGGCCAAATCTCGATCTTAAACCATCCGTGGATGTGGAATTGCGTGTAGAAGAGGATAGGACCGAGAGATTCAAGAAGGTTAGTGTCTAAACAGATCAATTGGATTGATTCTTTCTCGAATGCATTACAAATCGGAAGAACATCTCTATTTATAGGGTATTTGGGCGTAACCGTCCGATGGATTTCAATCGACGGTTCAGATGAAACGGTTCATCGTGAACCGTTTCAATCATATCACAGCCGTCTGATCCTTGATGAAGCGCTCGGATGAAGCCCATCAGTGTGCGTTATAAAACGCATCAGATCGCTCCCGTTGAATCGCGATCCAACGGTCAGGATGCATCGCCCGCGCGTTAATCTGAGCCGTTATAACTCCCGCTTTTAAAGCATGTGCTTTTGATGGGATCCGGTGGACCACAAGTCCACACGATCCACGCGCATCAATCGTTGCGTCGTTGATCCAATTCTCCTCCTTCGGCCACGTGTCCTGCGCACTTAAAACAAGAATGAATTAGTCCCACACGAATAAAATTAAATAAACTTATCGGGTTTATAACATGGCACAAATATGAGGGTTAGCGAGTTCCGATTACAGAATGCTTATATGTACTATAACCCTAAGTAATATGATATATATATGTATACGTGTCACATTGCGCCACGCAGGTGCTCGCGTGGGTCTGCATGGCTCTGCCACGTGGCCCTGAGTGCCACGTCGCATCCACGTGGTCCCACGCAAAAATAAACCCCATTTTTTCCCATTTTTAAATTGTTTTAAACATTAAAAATCGAAAATAAATTCAGAAAAATCTGAAAAAAGCCCTAAAAATAAGAAAATTCATAACTCTTAAAATATAACTCCAAAGTAATCCAAATTTCTTTCATTTGATCAGAAATTTAATTATCTATCATTCTCAAAAGTCAAAATTAATAAATAATGAGAGTTTTAATTTCCATTTCAAAAATACACTTATTCTTTAAAGATTTTAACTTAAGAAAATATAAATAAATGTTTATAAAATGATTTCTCTCATTATTTTAACTTTAAAAACATCTATAATCTCAAGTAAAGATGGGTTATAAAATTATTTATCTTTAAATCATCATATTTAACCCTAATTTAAAGTATTTTGAGATTATAATAACTTTTTCATGGAATGATAGATAAATAATCATAAATATGATAACATGCATAGAAATGAAATCATTTATGCCTTACTTTGCATCAATAATCATGTTTTATCATGTCTAATTAGCATGTTATCAACAAACGGCGGTATTGGGTGATAGACAATGGTACTAGGTGACAGACAACGGTACTTGGTGACAAACGATAATACCTTATTAATAGTGTTTCTCATAAAAAATATTATTCTAAGATTTTTTCAAAATTGAATGCATAAATTAAAATAGAAACTAACTTTAGAAAATCAAAAATTTTAATGAGCTTTTAAAATTAAATGTATTATCTATATTACTTATAATTATTAATGATATGATTTTATATCTCTATCATAATGTGCATGATTGATCACCAAACTATAATATACAAATGTGATATGGAATCATTTTATAAAAAATGCTATGATTGACAATAAGAACATCAATCAAGCCAAAGATTTGTTTATATATTATGTCGATCTAATCATTGATCATTTATCCCTGAGTACTAAAAAAGAACCACCGATGAAGATTGAGCATGTCTGATGCATGGGTGCCAGATGATAGATGACAATAGGAGAATGACAATGACAAATGATGGAAGAGGTCATATATCAAATGATAGATGTCGACAGATATTAAAAAATCAACAAAAATTGTTGAGTATGGAAGGATATCATTGACGAGACGAAACCGCGAGGTCGTCGATTTCACGCGGTATCGCGTCAAAAATAATTCCAAACTTACCAATTTTAAGAATTAATCACGAATTCAAGGGTATAATGGTAAATATGGGTCAAATCCACAGGGAATTAAGCAATTTCTTGACGTAATCTTCAAATTTGATCAAATCGGACAAGAAATTGATGGTAGAAATTGGGTAAAATGGTATTTTAAGAAAGTAGACTTCAAATCGATTCCACGGAATCAAAAATCGTCCAATTTGGACTTGATTTCGCGGAGAAATCAAGATTCGAAGTGGAGAGAAATTTCATAACGTCGGAATAGCGAATTTAGATAAAATTTAGTGAAATTGAAATGTAAAACCTAATCTAAACGAAAATTAAACCTTATAGGAAGATAATTAAGGTAAAACCGCTTCCACTAAACCCGTTTAGCGATCGAAATGTCGCGATTAAACCGACTAATCGCGATGAACACCAAGAACGTCACGACGAGCTTCAAGCGTCGATTTCTCCCTCGATTTTCTACCAAATCTCGACTTCTACCCCTCCGTAAACGCGGAATTGAAAGAGGAAGAGGAAGAACTTGAGAGAAACGAGCGAGAGAGGTGTCTAGACAGTCAATTAGATTGAATCTCACTCGGATGCTTACAAACGTGAAGAACGAGTCATTTTATAGGGCGAATTTTCGTAACCGTCCGATCGTTTCGATCGACGGTTATGATGAAACGGTCCATCGTGGACCGTTTCGATTAAGTCGTGACCGTCGGATCGTGATGGACGGTCACGATTTAATCTGGAGGTGAGCGTTATAAAAACGCCTCAAATATCACCCCTTAGATCGCGATCCAACGGCCGAGATGCTTCCGGGGAGATTAAATCTCGGCCGTTATAACGCCTCATTTAAGGCACGTGCTTGATTGATCTCCGGTGGTCCGTGTGTCTACGCGATCGACGCGTCTGATGCCGCCACGTCGCTTCAATCGTAGCCGTTATAATCCCTTTAATTCAGCACGTGTCTTGATCATCGCCGGTGGACCGCGCGTCCATTCGATCGATGCGTGTCGATCGATCGTCCACGAGATCCAACGCCCATCGTCGCGCCACGTCACCTGCAGAGTAAGAGAGATGTGTGGATTAGTCCCACACGGAAAGAAATAACAGGAAATGGCGGGTATATAAGTCCCGACATTTAAGAGGGTTAATACCCTTCCCATCTAGGGAAGGCTGAAGACCCATTTTCTTATATATATAATAATAATATACTATAAATATATTACGCGCCACGTAGGCACTGCGCGGGTCCTCGTGGCGCTGCCACGTGGCCTCGAGTGCCACGTCGCATCCACGCGGGCCCCGCGCCCATTTTTTTATTTTTTTATTTATTAAAAACGGGTTTAAAAATCGAAAATAAAATAAGAAAAATAGTTTAAAAATCCGAAAAAATTCCCTAAATTGTAAAAATCATATCTTTTAATATATAACTCTAAATTAATCCAAATTTCTTTCATTTGATCCAAAATTTAATTATCTATTATTCTAAAAAGTCAGATTTACTAATAATAAGAGTTAAAATTATTATTTCAAAAATACATTCATTTATTAAGATTTTAAACTTTAGAAAATAAGATGAATATTTATAAAAATTATTTCTCTTATTATTTTAACTTTAAAAACAGTTATAATCTCAAGAAAAATATGGGTTATCAAATTATTAAACTCTAATTTATCAAAATTAACCCTAAATTAAAGTATTTTGAGATTATAATGACTTTTTAAGAGAATAATAGAAAAATACATATAAGTACGATAACATGCATGGAAATGAAATCATTTATACTTAAATATGCATCAAAAATCATGTTTTATGATGTAAATATAGCATGTTATCAATCATCATAAATTCAAAAAAGTGATTTAAAAATTATAAAATCCCAAAAATCTAGAAAGTTTTTAAAAATCCCATAATTTGTGAACAAATAATTAATTAATAGCTCATTAACAATTTAATTCATAATTTTTTGAAATTTTTTAAAACTTCTCTTTCATTGAATCCTATTAATATTAAAAAGTTTATACAAGATTATTATTTATGAATTAATATTTGATTGACCATTCTCTAAAATTTCATCCTTGAGAAATTGTACTAAGATTAATAAGTTTATAAAGCCCAATACTTAGGGAAATAATCTTTTAATTAGGCTCTAACTAGCCATTTAATCTAGAAAAATTATTCAAAAATTTGATATCAAATCATAATAAGATGAAAAATTATAGTAAATCTTATAAATTATGCTCCATGATAATCATCTTTACATTTTGTCTTTAAGTTAACTAACTTATATTAAAAATTTAAATAACATTGTATCTAAGGACCGAATATGTGTGAGTTAACTAGTTAAGTGGGTAATTTTTTAAAACAATTGATAGAGTTCCTTTTTAAAAAATTGGCAAAAAAACTTGTGATTTTCTTTAATTGAGAAGACCTTTGAAATAAATATCTATAAAGGTCCACATTTTTCATGTAAAGTTTTCCTAGTGGGCAATAATCCATTCACCATTCCCCATTGGGTATTCAGCTGTATCATTGCCTAACCCTATAGTTATTCCTTGTTATCACATGGGAAGACCATCAAGCATCGGTGGGCCCTTCGTACTTGCTTATCCCTTACAAGGTGAAGTCATGAAAATGAGTAATCAAATCATAACATTTAAATGCTAAACCTATGATAATTGATGGGTCCACTACATTGATCATGGAGATCCAATCAATGATATATAAATTATAGATATTTTTCATTCCATTTCATCCGTAACGACCCTTATGTAGACATCCTCATCATGAACATTATCATGCCAACACTTTATTGTCACTAGTGTCTCGATGCTCTCTATTTTGAGACGTGCAAGTTGTTAGAGCAATAGTTTTGACGTAAGCATTTTATCTTGAATTGCCATCGTTACAAATGGAGGAATTAAAAAGTATAAACTTTAATTGCATGTTATTAATTGTTATTATTACTGCATTTTTTCTTCCTTGATTATTTTGGACTAACTTACTAATGTTTCTTTGAGGTTTATGAATGAATTTGATTTTAGGAAAATAACAGCTATCACCTCATTCATATTGTTATTCATATACTCAGAATAATCATATCACTTCATTAGTTATATGCCTCTATTTATATGATCATCTCTATTTTACTCATTTGCCCACTATCCTCTATTCATCTCTCACTCATCAATACTTAGGTTTAATTCTACATAGTTTTAAATTCCTTGAGGGTGTTATCGTGATTCTCTCTCCTACCTTATAAACCTTTGTATTATAAAGGCATTAGGTTTTTAGATTGAAGGATTATTGAGCAGAAAGCGAAAAAAAAGCGAAAAGGGTTCTTTGTTTGTTGAACACGAAAAAGCCCCTTGTTGGTGATCCGATCAAGAAGCGAATAGAAATCTGCATCCCTCTCATTCCTCATGGCAGTGAACGAATAACTCTTCTAGCAGCATTTCAACCTTGAAGTTGCAAAAGTTTTTTTCTCTCTCTACGACATTCAAGTGATATCAGTTTTCTGGTTTTTTGTTTTTCGTTCTTGCTTGCTTTGACGAACTTGATTGGTCATTCTATTTTCTGTTAATTCGTTAGCAGCTTGATAGTGTGTTTTTTGTTTTTTTCAAATCATTTGTCCACTTTCTCAGCTCGGTCTTCATATTCACTTGTTCAGTCTTTTGACTCTAATTGTTCGTATCGAGTTCTCTAAAATTTTCATTCCTTAATTTCATACGTTCCTTTCATGGTTTAAACTTTGTTTGCTATCACATTTTTTGGTGCTGGGTTGGGTCTAGTAATTTAGATATCTGATTACTATAGTTTGATTATCCTCATTTTAATATATTTATATAATCATCCAACTGTGTAATTAGAACCTAACTTGTAGGAGCACATTACCATCCATAATGTTCAACAAGTCCTGAGTTGGTTTGTTATTCTCATTGAAACTACAATCTTTGTTTGTTATTAGCTATATTAGGACTGTTTGGAATCATTTTAATTTCTCATACAATATTTAATCGCAGATCTATTCTGCATCTTGGATTAAGTTCCTTTTCTAATATTTAGTTTCTACATTCTATTGACTATTGTCTCAGTAAAAATCTTCAAAGTCTCTGCATTCTCTATCTAATTTTTGATCGTTTACTGTTCTTAACTTTGTTCATATTCTATTTGTTTAATCGTAGATATATTCTATATCTTGGGTTAAAGTCTTTTTCATCTATTCGAATATTTATACTTTTCATATGTTAAATCACTCGTAGTCATTTAATTTCAATACACATTTCTAGAATCTAAATTATTGACTGCTATTTGTTTTCTTTGCATCATTCCTATTCAATCAGACAGAATTGGGTTGTTGAATCCTTCAGTGATTATATCAGTCCTCTCTATAGTCATTTGATATAAATAGAAATCTATTTAATATTTATTTCTAGCAGTGGTTTATTTCTATGTGGTTTTTAGCCTTAATTTTGTACATTTACAAATTCAATATCTTTTGGACTGTTTGCTTCTCTTGCTATCTCCATTAATAGTTATCTATTATTAATAAATTGCTTAGTGACATTACTGATTGTTGCCAAGCTTCTCAGTCTGTTGTATTTAACAGTCAAGTTGTATTAAGTCAATTACACTTTTTATATAACCTGATAGTTTATCTTGATATACTGCTATCACAGTCAAATTGAGATCGACAGAGGTATAGTGAATTGCAGTTTATCCTTTTAGTTCATTTTCTATCAATTCATATGAGGTTACCTTGCTGGTCAAGATTGACATTCATGGCTGAGTGGTATGGTCTCTACCCCATTTGTTTATTTCATCCGATAATCTACACTAAATTTATTCTTAATTAATTAGGTGTTAAGATTCATCTTATTTGCAGTAATAATCTTGGTCTGTTTATTGAATATAGTATCGTTGATTAGTAATTTAATTTTATTCTATCTTGCAATTATTTTTTTATTGAATTTACTTCTTGATAGGGTTGAGCCGAGGAGGTCGAGGCCTAGAGGGTGGTACCATCGGGTCAGGTAAAGGTGAGTGTTAGGGTTGCCGCTGGGGGCAGACCCAAAACCTTGTATCAAACATTGTCCTTCACCCATTTGAAGCATAAGGATTGAGGCTCTGAGTCGATAGTACTCGGGACTAGATTAAGGGACGTTAGGTCCCCCAACCAATATAAAAATCTTTGGTGCATCGTGAGGACGAGAAGAGAGTGCTTAACCAAAAAATCTTAGTAGAAGAAAAGTAGAGATTAACAATTAAAATTAAAACATAAACCTAATTCACCCCCCCCCCCCACAAAAGTTAAACTACCACCTGGGGAAGGGTAGGATATGCAATGTTCTCCTTACAAGCCCACCAATGGAGCACGGGGTCCCCCTATCCTTCACAGTTTCATTCAAATAAGCATCCAATTGCTATGAGGTTGTCAATGTCAATGGCGTGGATCTATCCTTCTTCTAGAACACTCGCTTCAATATATCTTGTCTAGTCGTACAACCCATGGGAGTAGAAGGTGGCAATGTTCTAGGTGAAGTTGGCGGTGGAGAGGGTAAGAGGCCCTCGATATATACTATCGCAACTTTCTTTGTCCTTTCATCAAGCATTGAACCCTTTTGATAGGGGTCCAATAGAGCTACAGCTATGATAGCATGATTTTCCCATATCTTCTTTTGATACCAATTCCAATTTTGCAAAATAGCCATACACACAAGGTCCATTGATAACTTCTCCTTGATTCCCAATTTCTTCACCGTTATGAACCGTGTCGATGCTTCAACGCGTCAGTGATTGTTGAAATACTTGCAAAGTAAACAGCACGTTGGCGATTGTTGGGGTCACTATTTGACAAATACGGTGAGTGGCGAAGGAGAATGGCTCTAATATGTCAGTAAATATCCATTAAAATTCCCACTCGCCCTTTGATATCTTCATCTCCCTCCCATTTGTCTTGAAATGTGACGTCCCTTCGTCCAAGATGGATTGCTTCTCAATGGCAACTCAATGCATGTCGTAGTTGTTGTTCCACCGCATTGGACAATCTAATCCGAAGAGGTTATTGTCCAAAATCTTCAAGTCTTTGCATAACTTCGCATACATAATTTGTCGTTGCATAATCTTCAAGTGGTTACTAAAAAACCTAGACCAATGTCCTAATTTTTGCCACTACCATGCTGATAACATGCAAATTATACATGAAAATATATGATTATTAATGCAAATTAAGGCATAAAACATTATATTCTAATGCATGTTATCATATTTTTTAGTATTTATCTATCATTCTATGAAAATTATGTTATAATCTCAAAATGCACTACTTTAGGGATAATTATGATGAATTAAGACAAATATTTTAAGATTAGATCATCTCCTTTTTTATTTGAGATTATAATTAGGTTTTAATGTTAATAATAAGAGAAAATAATTTTTATACACTCATATATTTTTTAAGTTTTATTTTTTAAAAGAAATTTATGTACTTTTGAAATAAAAATTTATTCTCTTTTATTTATTAAATCTGACTTTTTAGAATGATAGATAATTTAATTTCTGATATAAAAAAATATATTTTGGATTAATTTGGAGTTCTATTTTGAAAGTTATCAATTTTCTAATTTTTAAGGGATTTTTCTAAATTTTTCATGAATTTAATTCAATTTATTTTGAATTAAAATGAATAAAAAATAATATTTTTATTTTTTATTGTTGCGGCTGAAGTGACAAGTGCGAAAATGTGTTGCCACGTGGCAATGTATATACATGTCACGTGGCACACACATATGTGTGTATGTGTGCATGTGTGCGCAGGTGCGCGTGCATGTGATTAGTGAGATTTGGCATTCCTTTTTCAAATATAAGATAACTCACTAATCATGCGTACATTATATACACATCAAATCACTTTGTTTTTTGTTGTGTGGGACTATCTTTTTATGTTTTTATGCACACGTGATGTGGCGACATGTGGAGCATCCGATCACACGATTTAATCACGATTGTCGATCGTCACATAAGTGAGTGGGGTACGTGACGCATTGTGATTCGTCGACGACCCATTTTAAAATGATTTAATCATAGTCATTCATCAAAGGAGTTACAACGGCTGAGATTAAAACCGTTCAATGGACCTCGTGGACACGTGGATGCATATAGAGCATGAAATGAAGAACGAACGGCATGTGTTTCATGCGCTACGTGACAAAATCTAAGCAATTTATCTTCGATTCGACGGACACAATTTAAATGTAACGATTCACATATATGCATTTCATCACAACTGTTGATCAAAGATTAAAACCCCAATCTGATTGTTACACCCAATTCTCCCAATAAATACACATGCTCTTCAATGATGTAAAGCATTCTTGGGTTTTTTGAGTAATCGAACTGTTTAGACATCTCAATCCTTGAATCTCTTGCTTTCTTTGTCATCTAGATCGATTTCCGTGTCTGAGGAATGTTTAAAAGTAAGATTTTGTTGAGAGAATGGGGAGAAATCGCTACTTGAATGCCGAAAATTGCTTTTTGAAAAGCCTTTGATCCGAGAGCAATTGGAATCAATTCGAACGTTATCTCTTATTAGAATTTGTGTTTTCTTCCTAATCTCTCTTCCTACAACATTAGATGTTAATTTCGAATAGTAGATTAAGTTAATTTTGATTTTAATTTTGGTTTTTCGGTCTCTTCGCGTTTGGAAATTTTTACCTATTTCGCTCATTGATTTCTCCGCAAATCTTGATCCATATTCTATGATTTTTGATTCTGTGGATTTGTTTTTGAGTTATTGATAACATGTAATTTTCACTTACAATTATACAATTATTAATGCAACTTAAGGCATAAAATATTCTATTCTTATGCATGTTATCATATTTGGAGTGCATATCTATCATTTTATGCAATTTTAAGTTATAATATCAAAATATACTCTTTTAGGGATAATTATACATTTTGAAGAATATATTTTATTCTCATCTTTATTTGTGATTATAATTGGGTTTTAATGTTAAATAATAAGACTTTTTCTGTACTCATTTATTTTTCTAAGTTTTAATTTTTACGCTTATCCACGTGTATTCAATGATCTCACGAATTCGCTTTGTCAGTTATATTTTTAAAAATATCAAAATCCATAATTTCTCACCTCAATTCATCGTTTGAGTTTTCTCACCTCCATAATTTTTTATATTTTTAAAAATATTAAAAATACCTTAATTCTCCGTGGATTTGACGCTTATTCACCTCTATACTATCTAATTCATGATTATTTCTCTAAATTGATGAGTTTTAAATTATTTTTTTATGTGTGTCCATGTGTATTCAACGACCTTAAGGACTTGCTTAATCACACGTCAAGCGTGACATATAGCATGTGCATTGGAGTGGATATTGAAGTACCAACATCAAAATCCTCTTCGACATCCATATCATTAACATAGTTAGAAGTTGTCAATTGTTTGTTACATTCCTCTTCCATTAATAGAGTTGCATAAGGGATGACAAAGCTCTTAATGGTCGATTGGACAATTAGGTTCAAAATATGTGCAACGCACGGTAAGTGTTGCTTTGCCACAAACGTCGTTGAAAACACAAAACGTCGGTCACACAAAAATTTATAATTCTGAACTCACAAATATGAAGTCAAGTATAGTTCAAAGATCAGGTCGATCCACAAAGAACACGGTTGACTTTGATCAATGAGTTGACTTGGTCAAACTTAGGTTTAATTAGAGTTTTAAGGAAATGAAAGTAATATATAATTAATAAAAAATATATAAATATATCAGAGAATATATTTTAAGAAATTTAGAAAATGATTTCACGAAGAAAAGCCAAAAGTCAAGGTCAAAGTGTTGACTTTGATCATATGTTGACTTTATGTAAAATCCGAGAAGAAAAAGAGGGTAAAATATTATGAAAATTATATATTCATATACTAGAGAAAAAATAGAAATTTTTAAAATATAATTCGTGATTTTTCAAAAAGAATTGGATTTATTATGAATTATTGAAAATCAAATATTAGAAAAATCCCGAAATAAACACTTCGGTTAAAATCATCAAATTCACTAATCAAATGATATTTAAATCAAGCAATTCACATATGAATAAAAAGCCAACGATAAGAGGATTCCAATAAGATCAAAATTTTCAAATTTTATCTTGTATTTTAAGAGTAATTGCTCCCCCAAGTAAACCCGTAAATTCGGATTGAAAATGAACAGTTGACAGTACAATTCGGATTGAAAATGAACAATTGACGGTCAAATGTCAAATTGATAGCTCAAATGATGATGAAAGTGTGATTGTGATGCAAGACGCGGTGGTGAAAACCCTCGTGCCTGATCAATGGGACGGAGGTTGACCGGAGGTAGCCGGTCAACCCTAACCTAGGGGTAGGCAAATCCTAGACTCTAAATACGACCTCTAACCTAAACCTAAGTGCAGGCAGGCGTGCCGATCAGCGAAGTCGACTCCGGGTGACCCGGGGAAACTCGCGATGATGGGTAGGGTGAGATCCTCTCGGCCCACGTCCGGAGGCGTGGAGGTCGCTCGTCTTGGAGTAGCCAGGAGGATGCAGCTCACGCCCAGTGTCAGACCTAACGTACACGTGAGAAGTCTCGAACCTAAAGTCGTGCTACCCTACCTACGACGTCCGATGGCGGTGGAGACGAGTAAAGGAAACACTTCGAAAAGTAATTAACTGTGAAAGAGGGTTGAAGCTAACCTGCGGGCGCGAGCCCGGTCAGTCGTGGCGAGGAAGATCGTCGTACGGGGCACGAGCGGTCAGTAGAAGAGAGCCGGACTAGTAGACGTTGCGGGCGCGGGAGATTCCTCAATGCGCAGCCTGAGGCGAGTGATGGATGCACCCGATGGCGGGTGCGAAGGCGCGGCCGGGACAGGTCTGGGGAGCACGAATATGTGGTTCAAGCGATAGGGCGGGCGCGGAGTGCTAAGCAGCAGACCAGGGCGCCGTCGAGACTAGATAACACCCGGGGCGCGGTCAGACGCGCATGGGCTAGGGCGGCAGAATGCACACGAGCCTGGGATGGTGGGGCCCGTGCTGGGTTGACCAGGCAGGCAAACGGGACAAATCACGGTGGATAGCGTCGACGTAGCCTGGTTAGCGGGTCACGGGTGGCGGGACGCTCGCGGAATGGGGGGAAGGATGTAGGTGAATTTTGCGCACAAGGCAGGGCGGTCAGAACCCTGCAAGGCGGAGAGAAACTGTGAGGGAGGGTGAGCCGAACGCGATCTCGCTGAGGCAGTCTGGGCGAGTGCGGGGGCGCGATTCCCGGGAGGCAGGTTGTGGGTGGCTAAGCTTGTTGGTGGGGCAGGCAATTTTGATTACGCGGTGTGAGGGAGGCAACCCGATGGGTTGATTGAGGACGATGGGTAGGCGTGGTGAGGGCGGCGGGTTGCTCGGGTGAGGCGAAGAGTTGGGTGTGCGGTATGTGGACTTGAGAGGAATTCAGCTGGGTATCTCGGGCGCGTGTCGTGAGGTGTGACCTCGGCGGAAGGTTGGGAATGTGGGAGGCGGCGGGGAACGATAGGGAAATTGGCGAGGCGGAGCTCCGCGAGTGAACTTCACGAGGGGTAAACTTCACGGATGATGAATCCCGCGTAGAGTGAGATGGGCAGGCAAGGTTAGATGGAGAGGGAATTTTGGTTGTTGGGAAGGTGGGAATTCGCGCAGGGGATAGGGAGTTCGGGGAGACTCCCAAACGACTGGGCGACGGGGAGTTGAGCGGCGGTGGGGAAATTCAGGAGTATGGCGGATCGTGGGAGAGAGGAATGGTTGTGGCAGATGAGAAATCTCACAGGAATCGGGAGAGAAGGAGCGAAATCGGGCGAGACCTCCGGCGGCTGGCGATGGGCGTTGGGAGGGTTGGTAAAATCGGGGAATAGAGGATTTTCACGAGGGTGGGAGTGCGGGAGGAGGAAGGAGGAAGGTGTGAGAGGCGATCGGAACCGGGGGTGAAGCCGCGCGGGGTAGGCTTCACGGAAATTCGACTCGGGAGATGACGTAGGGAGAGAAGATCGTGGGAGAGGGAGGTTGGTCGCGGAGGGGAAGCTGATCGTCTGGACGGGAGGTTGATTGTCTGGACGGGAAATCGGGGAAGAGGAGGGGTCAGGCCGGAGAGGGAGATGGTGGGGAGCGTGGAGGAGGCCTGGACGAGGGGGCTTGAGGGAGGAGGGTGACCCTGCCGGAGGAGGGAGATCGGGGAAGAAGGGGAAGGTCGTGGAGGAGATGAACGGGAAGGTGGAGGGGCTGGGCCGGAGAGGGAGGAGATCTCGCCGGAGGAGAAGCTGGGGATGGCCGGAGATGGGGGTGGAGGTGGAGATGATGGCGGTGCGGCGGTCCGGAGGCGGCGGCAGCGGCGGCGGCTTGAGGACGGCGGCGTCGCGATGACAGTGGAGATGAACCAGTGGCCGGGGCAAGGAGTGGCGGCGGTTGTCGCGGCGTCGGCGGCGGCGGCGGCGACGACGGCGGTTGGACTCCTTCCCCGGCCTTCCTTGAGCAGCCACTTGAGAGGGATAGCACTCCTTTCTTTCTTCAAATGACTGGCTAGGTTTGTGGGGGTCCCTTCCCCTCTTATAGAGCCCATAATGGGCCGAGAGGGGAAAGGGCCCACTTGAGGCCCACAACCCAAAAACCCAAAATACTCATAGAAAACAAAGGTTCACAAAAGAAAGGGCTTCACGAATGGGATCCCGAAAAGGGAAGAACCCACCCGAAAGCCTAAAAGGAAGAGGGGAAATAGCGAGGACCCGCTTAAACATGTGCGGGTCAAAAAGTTCATAATAAAGAAATAAAGAAATAAAGATAAGCGGATAGATCCGCGCGTGCAAAAGGGCTCCTCCGGCGCCGTGGTATCGTGTCTTGGTGGCGACGGGGGTCGTACGCCACCAGATTGGCTTATAGGCCACATAATATCCATCATGTAGTCTCACACAAAGAAAAATAAAGGAAATCAATGGGTATATACGGTGAAACGGATTTAAGGGGTGCGTCGCCCATCGGGCCACATACACCCCCCCCCCATCTGACTTGGGCCCACTAACCCGTGGGCCCATCATTTGCCAGCCCAGTTATTGTCGCGCCACGTAGGCATCCTTATGGCCTCGCGTGGCTCCGCCACGTGTGCGCCTTGCGCCACGTCAGCTCCGCGGGTCCCACGCAATAAAATCAACCATTTTTTTTACTATTTTTAATGAAATTAAATCCGAAAAATACCTAAAAAATCATAATAAAATCTAGAAAATTCTAAAAAAATCAGAAATTCATATGTTCACTTATATAACTTCTTTTTGACTCAAATTTTCTCAATTGGATCACAAATTTCTTCATCTTTAATATCATGTCACTTAAAATATAAATCCAAACAAGAAAATAGGATGAATTCAAAATAATCTTACATAATCCCCTAAGAATTATATTTTATATCATCCCATCATTCTTTTCTTGAAATTAATTCTTTTAATCATCTACTATAGTAAAAAAAACTTAAGGAAAGTGGTTAATTTCTAATCATTTAACCTTGCAAATGATCAATCATCAATAAAACATATAATTAACCCTAAATAATGCATAAATATGGACTTTAGTAAAATGGCATACCAGTGGAGAAAATTCATAAAACTATGATAACATGCATCATAATTACATAAAATAAACATGAATATTGGTAAAAATAAGATAAGAATTAAAGTTAAATATGCATGTTATCAGTGTCGCTCGTGGTGCAGGTTATTATTTTCCCTTTTAAATTTAATTTATTTATTAGATCATCTTCTTATTGCTAGAGGCATTATCAATTTTCACAACACTAAATTGAAATGACAATGTGAGATTGAATTGATAAAGGATTCAAGTGATAATTTGATATTTTATAAGACATTAATACTTAGGTACAAACACTAACCTTAGCCTATAATTTCAAATAGTATAGATGTCATACTTTCGTTAGTATACTTCCTCGTGAGCTCTCAAGTTACCAGCACACACTTGTGGTACTCTCAGGTACCATCAATCCAATGCGTTGTCACACCCAACAAGCCACATCCATTTTGTACCATCCATGCATCTGTTGCAAGCATCACACGATGTACTAAAGTGAACACCTTTGTAATAGTCTCTTTCATCCGTTGGTGCATCTTAATCGTCCATGACTTGATCACCTTTGCACTTGGGAGATCTACTTTTATCTATGTCGCATATCGCCATAACTCATTGAAGGTTTTGTGTTCGATGATGCTCCAAGGAGAGTCAATGAGATACATGAAACTAGTGATGACATCCTTCGTCTCATCGGGGGTTAGACCCTGCAAGGGTTGCTTCTTCAGGGGTTAGATCTTCAATTGTCCAGCTGCCCCTTCAGTCATCATGCATTGTTGGCTGCCATCATCATCACCAATTCCCTCTAGTGCATCATATATCTTTCATTGCATTGCTTTAAAGTGCTTCTAGAAAATATTAGTGCTCTAGTCTGTTGTACCCTTGATGACCCCTTGCATGCCATATGGGTATTTATGTCGACAAATTTCACACGAGTATTTGCATTCATGCAGCAATTTAAAATATTACATAGTGGGAGGTCGTGTACTATGGCTTCACTTCACTCCTATCAACCCTTGCTCATCAAGAGATGTCGTCACATTTGTGTTTGGTTCTGTGATATCTGTGTGTAATGAACTGCAGCTCTTCATTGTTGACATTTTTTTAACAGAAAATTAAAATTAAAAGCTTTAATTCCAAAAATCATGAATTGAAATTGAAATTCCAAATTTCAATTAGAAATCTAAAAATCTTAGAGATCATGACAACCACCACAAACATCTTCATCCTCACACTTATCATCATCATTCATTCATTATCATCAAGTCAAATGTATCCATTTAAAGTAACAATCTATATGTTATATTTTATTTATCACAAGTTAAGATAATTAACTACTTTTATGCTTCACTTATTCTTTTGAAATTTCCAAACATTCATAATATTTTTCATTCAAGATAATTTTCTCTCTTTTAAATAGAACTCTAATTTTCAATTAGAGATCTATGATTGCTGATTGGATCACCTACATAGATCATGGCGATCTAAAAGATTGTTCTTTTTCTTTTCCATAGTTTAAATCTAGTTGATCAAGATTTAAACTTGACTCTTCAAGTTTAAATCTTCAAGAAATTATGTTAGTTTTTCTCTTTATATGAAAAATAAGTTAATTCATGGTTGAACCAAAAACTCAAAAAGATAACATATTGACTAAGGCCTCTCCCTCGACTTTTATAAATCAAATGCGACCGTTAAAACGTTTACCATTAATTATTTTTCACAAATGAAAATAAAATATGCATAACCGCAATTATTTATGCACAACCTATGATGGTTATGATAAGGTAAGACCACAAATCTAGCTGGAATTTGTCTAAGAAGTTTGAAATAATATCAATGGAAAAAATTTTCAAATTGTGAAATTAAATTCACTGGATTAAAAAAAAATTAGTTGATTTTTTTAATATTGGAAGATCATATAAATAGGAAATATGCCATATACATTCGGAATTGAAGATGTGAAGGCACCTATTTAAATGGAATATGAACAATTGTGATGTAAACTTCACAATTGAAGAGAAACAAAGATCAAATGACAATGACAAATGGAGTATGAATTTTATCACAAGATGATGAAAAATTCCCAAAATTAATAATTTTAATGAGTCACTAAAGGCAGAATTTGAAGAAAATAGATAAAAAATAAGAGCAAAAATCAGATTTTATTGTGAAGATACATCAAAATGAAATTGCTTTACTAGAAAGCATAAGGATAAATAAAATGAAATGACAGGGAAAATTGACAATCAAATATGATCTAATCCTATCTTCAATCATGTAATAAAAAAGACCCCTTTAAAATGGGCCAATCATTCCATCCCCCTCCCCTGGGCAAACTGCTACCATGGTCATTGCCACCCCTATTACCATGGCCATTGTCACCGACATGATGTTGTCAAGGAAAAAGAGAGAAAATCCTCTAATTTGACCTGAAAATATGATGCAATCAAGTGACAATGTTATAGATGACTGAATGCTACCACGACCTCAATTTTGTTGAGGAGGAGCTAGAGAAAAAGCCAATACACATGTAGGGTTGGCCCTTTTTTATCAAGTCGATGCTTTAACCATCGATCATTGACTTGAGGAAAGTCTTAATTTCTAGTTGATCAATGATCAAGTGAAGAAATACTTGATAGATGAAGGGAAAAATTCAACAATTAGGGCAGGAAGCATCGAAGAGAGAAAAATGCAAAGACCTGGTTTCTTGGGTTCTAGACTTTTGAGCTTTCTTTAGCCTTTAAGAGAGTGTTGTGAGTGTTGAAGAGAGACTAATGCTTTTGTGAGTGAGGACTAAAAAGTGTTGAAGAAAGAGCATTGAGAATAGAGATTGGAGAGATTAGAGAATAGGGAGAATAGAGTCTTTGAGAAATGAGAATAGTGATGAGGGAGAGAAAAAAATCAAATGATGATATCTGAAATTGACATCCGCACCTTTCTAATTTTTGTTCTTAGTAGATATCAGTATCGGATATCTTTAAGATACTCAAAATCGACATCCATCTATCGACATCCGACATCTAGATGTCAATATCAGTATCCATTTAGGACCTTAACGGTGACCAACACCGTTAACGCCACAGATATCGGTATTCAACACTAGTATGTAAATGGTGAAAGCCTACTAGGGTATACTCTAAACACATGCAAACTCAAAGTTTCAACCTATGCTAAGGAGGGAGAGATGGAGGAATGCATACCTTGGCGTATGCAATGAACATCCTTGCTAGAGATGACGAATGGTGTAGAAAATGCTTTGTTCACTAAGCAGCATCATTGTACTTGAAAACTGTTCAATATTTCACGTGGTGTCAGTACTAATGTCTTAGCCCATCACGATGCAAAATTCTCAAAGGCTGGGTGCCTGATGAACTAAAACTCGGTTTGATTATATCGTTGTTGTGTGTTCTAATTCATGCAATACATTTATAATACCTCACTTAGGACAGTAGTAAGCAAGGGTCGATCCTCAGGGAATCTAGGTAATGAGGGTTGAGACGAAAGTAGAAGAAGGGATGAATTCCTATAGTGGAGGATATTAGAAGTTGGAAGATGAATTTTATAGAGATAATGGATGTAATTGGTTAGATTATGTTTCTGTAGTTCTAATTAGAGGAAAAGAGATGAGAATTAGAAGGGTAGAGATTGATTGAAGGTGAGAAAAGAGAAATGAAGGGGAGAAAAGAGAAGTGAAATAGTATAGAGATAGATGAAATGGTTTGGGTATGATTTGTGGAAGAAAATGCAATAACCTATAATTTAAAATAGAAGAAAAGATCCTACATTATCCATGGAAAAGGCTTACAAGAGAATCCCTCCTCAGAATCTTCCCACAAACCCCGTGTTGGTGCATATCCTAGGCCGGGTGGTGCTTGATTCACTACGACGTCGATCTCCTCTTGTTCTCCTTCTCCAGAACAAACTCGAGCATCCGATGATGCCTAGCTTGGGCCTAAGCTTCTCCCCCTTTCCTGCTGGTGACCTGGTGTCAAGAGAGAGCCAAAAGACAAGAGAATTCGGAGTGGAGGAGGAGAACTTTTAGGAGTTAGGGCTTCCTCCCAATCTGACGGTTGAGATTGATTTTCGGGAACTTCGGGTGTCCATGGAAAGTTCAACCGTGCAGATGGGAAGAGCACATTGAGATTAACTTGTCGTCAAAATTTCAGCCCGATCGGACGGCTAGATCATGAGATATCACCCTTTCTTTTTCGAGCATTTCTAGCCGTCTGATCGGGTGATCTCTTGCGTCAGCGGTCCTCCTTCATCAAACTCCTGAGATCGCGCCACGTCACTGCAGAGCCAACTGCCAGATTTCCTCCACGTCACCTGCATAAGTAAGTGAGAAAAGGACAAAATAAGCAGGTGAGTCACGCTTCTCCTTTGCATGAATAAGAGAGCGCCACGTCGCTCTCTTATTCTTGCTTCGTGGTCAAACAAGACGGCGCCCTCACCTGCACAGGTAAGTTAAAATTAAATACTATTTTAATAGGGAAAACAATCCGATGAGAGGAATCTGCGGCGATTACTTTCGCCGTAGATTCCTCATTGAGCGCCAATAAGAGAGCGCCATGTTGCTCTCTTATTAGGCTTTAGGAGAAAACGACAAAATGTAGGTAAACAAAACGACAAGAGAAAGACGCTCAACGACGAAATAAAAAATGGTAATATAAAACGACGAAAACTAGAATAAGACAAATGACAAAACGAAAGTAACAAAACGACGAAACGAACAAAACAGGAAAAAGACAAAACGCCTAAGTAAGACTAAGCGACAAAACAGGATGAAAACGACAAAACAAGATGGGTTGCCTGCGACGAATGAGAGAGCGCCACGTCGCTCTCTCTCTCCTTCCTCCTTAGCATCAACGATGACGGCGCCATCCATGTCATCTGCATGGTAAGTCAGCAAATAAGAATAATAAAAAGGAAGAAATCAGACTTAGTGCACGCGGGGCTTTCAGATCGCGACACGTGTCGCGATCTGGTGGCGGCTCTCTAACTTACCTTTGAAGACCTGAAATTGCATTTATACCCCTATTATTGATAAATATGCAGAAATACCTTAAGATAATTAGAGATATATCAAGAAAAATGCTCCAAAATTCATTTAAACAATTTTAAAAAATCCTAAAATATGTATTTTGCTTTAAAAATTTATTTCCTTGTCAGTTTATAATCCAAGAGGGATGTTTAAATATTATAAAATCCAAGAAATACCATAAAAGCATAATGAAGCAAAATTAAGCAATTTAATCATAATAACACATAAATATATTCCTTTTAAGCCAAATGTTCATGAAAATTCAGAGTTAAAGGTCATAGATTTATGTGTTATCAAACACCCCCCACTTTACTCAATGCTAGTCCCTTAGCATTGCTTATTCTGATGACACTTATGTAATCCTTCCACTTTCCAACCTTGGGCAAGAATAGGTAGGGGCAAGAATACCAAATCAAATCGTTTATGATAGAGTCATCGGAATGGAGTCACCCCCACTAGGTCCCCTACGTGTTTGGTGCGAAAAAGACCTAGAGCTTGTGCTATGACATGAATGATGCTCACACTCAATCTAAGGAATGTTCCTTACCCCCTCCTCATATCATCTCTCACTCTTCCCTCTGTCCTAGTCTAGGTACCGAGCATTAGAGCTCCCCTTTTCTTCTCTCCCTAGGAAGAGTGTTGTGAAGGAAATAGCATAGAAAAGTGCATAAAGATGGATATGAGATGAATTCATATAAATTAAAATTAAATTAATCTTTGTGTTTGAGTAGGTTTTTATCACTGATAACATGCTAATTAGACATGATAATACATAATTATTAATGCATATTAAGGTATAAAAGATTTCATTCCTATGCATGTTATCATATTTATGAGTATTTATCTATCATTCTATGAAAAAGTCATTACAATCTCAAAATACATTAATTTAGGGTTAATTATGATGAATTGAATATAAAAAATTTTATAACCCATATTTACTTGAGATTATAAGTGGTTTTTAAAGTTAAATAATGAGAGAAAGAATTTTTATAAACATTCATTTAATTTTCTAAAGTTATAATCTAAAAGAAATTAATGTATTTTTAAAATAGAAATTAAATCTCTTGTTATTTATTAAATTTGACTTTTTATAATGATAGATAATTAAATTCCTGATCAAATGAAAGAAATTTGAATTAATTTGGAGTTATATTTTGAAAATTATAAATTTTCTAAATTTTAAGGATTTTTCCAGAATTTTTCTGAATTGTTAATGAATTTCAAAGGATTTTATGGAATTAAAAAAACAATTTTCTAATTTTAATCGATTTTTCCAAATTTTATAAAGCGTGCAGGTGCGTGGCACGATGAGAACAGTTCGATTAGATCGCGATCAACGATCGAGGAGAGGGGGCGATGTGGCAACGTGAGGAGCGTCCGATCGCGCGTGGATTTATAGTCGTTGATCTTCACTTAAGTGAAGAGGGGCTATGTGGCGAAATCGGGTTCACCGGATGCGCTTTAATCTCGACCGTTGATCACAAGGAGTTATAACGGTAGAGATTAAACCGACTCAAAATGCATCAAGATCGTTCGATCGCGATCCAACGGCGAGCGTTTTGATGTGTTTTAAAACGCATGAGACGTGGCTTCATCTCGAGCATCCGATCGTAATCCAATCGCCACAACTTAACGGTAATGATTCGCGATCATGTGTTTCATCATAGCCGTTGATGCGTTTCATAGGACGGTTACGCCCAAATCGCCTATAAATTGAGATGTTCTTCCTATTTGTAAAGCATTCGAGAGCAATTCAATCAAATTAAACTGCTTAGACACCAAATCTCTTGATTCTCTCGATCCTAATTGCTTATAGACTCATTTCCGCGTCCATGGAGTGCTTAAGCTCAAGATTTCGACGATCAACGAGGAAGAAATCGATGCTTGAACTCCACGATCGCGATTTTTGGATTTTTTATGAATAGCCTTGATTCTGACGATTAATTGGATCAATTCGATTGCAATTTTGGGTTAGTGATTCCGTTTTATCCTAATCTATCTTCATTTAGTGTTTAATCTCCGTTTAGAATCGTAATTTAGTTGAATTTCATTCTTAATTTCATTAGTTTCACGATTTAACGTTTCAAAAAAATAATCTCTCTTCAATCTTCGATTTCTCCGTGAAATCAAAGTCAAATTTATTGATTTTTGATTCTGTGGATTCGCCTTCAAGTCCTCTTTCATAAAATACCATTTTTCCCTATTTTTATCACCGATTCATCGTCCGATTTGATCAAATTCAAAGAGATCATCAATAATATCCCTAATTCCTTGTGGATTCGACCCATATTTACCATTATACCCCTCGATTCGTGAATTAATCATCAAATTGGTAAGTTTAGACTTTATTTTGACATGAGACCGTGTGTTTTTTATGACCTTGCGGTCTCGTTACATCAATCACCTATGATCATATAATCAAATTGATTTCTACTCTAATTTCCCTTGCATATTCTTAATATAATGTTATAAAGTGATTGTTTTCTTCAGGTAGTCATAATATCTTATATTATCCCATTTATCGAGTTCTCATCTATAACTTTCTTCTCTTCTCATCGTTATATATGAAAAAAAAACTCTTTTAAACCTATGTTTCCCTATGGATTTCATCATTGATTAACTATACCAAGGTGAGTTAGGAAAACTATAAATATGAATTTTATTGGTTACATTGACCTCAAAATCAATGTCTTATCTTGTTCATTAGTAATGCTCCAACAACACAAGGTTAGGTGCCACATACATAGAATATAGAAGTTGTATTCACCCATAATGTTTTTTCTCAATCCAATTAATCTAAAGGTTTAGATCAAGAGAGAATATCTTGGTATACATGGGGAGACCTCTAACCTCCTCTACATAGGGGAAATGATATGAGGTGTACATGTACATGAAGATAAAGAGGTGAAAAGAAAGGAATCTCGAGATTCCTTGGGCCTAATGAGCCTCTATGCCTTAATTGGCATTCTTAGATTTTCTTATGGGATAACTACCAAGCATGGGAGTAAATAAAAAGCACGTGACATGTTTCCCTGTGGAGATTAATAAGCGTGAAACACACAATTGTGGAAGCATCAATTGAGTCATGCATTTACACATAAAAAATTGAATTCACTATTATGATATTTTAAATCAAGCATTATGGTGCAATACAAGTCAAATCTACATAGAATTAGGTTGATGGGGAAAAAAACTTGGCCAGATTAGTCAAGTCAAATGATGAAAAAGAAGTTTACAAAAAAGAAATAACTTCAAGAGCTTAGATCTTACTCACTCACCTTCTGAACCTTTGTCACCCTTCTTTATCATCGTTTACCCTTCCTTATCATTGTTACCCTTCTTTTATTTTCATATGGTCTCTATAACTCTCCCTCATTCCTCGTTCATCCCCTTGTCCCTCAACAACCTCAAAACCTAAGCCCTTTGGTAATGTGATGATTTTTTACTTGACTTCCAAGCATTTTATTTTAAAGTGATGTAGATTAATGCATGGACTTCGGGGGGAGGAGGGGTGTCAGCCCCAGAGAAAATGCTTGCAGATATGACCATGGGCATTACGATTTCTTGATGTTGGTTATCAATGTTCAAGTGATAAAATCCTTTATGCATTTCAAGGTTTATCAACAAGAACTTGACAAATACTTCCTTGACCAATTGGGTACATCAAGAAAAACACAAAAATATAGAAAGAATGCAAAATAATCATCAATTAATGGAAGGAATGAGTTTGGCCATGAACACAAACTTAAAAATTCTGTAAAAAAATGAAAAATGTGAGTAAATACCCATGAATAGGGCTCTGAACCTTGAAACATCCTTAATGGGCAATTTTTAGTGCCCACCATCTGATCAGGACGTTGAAGGTTTGCATGGACTGTGATTGTGACACGTGTCCCTTTGAAACTCAATAATTTTTTTTTATAAATTGTTGGAATAAATAGGCCATCAAATTGATATTTTTAAGGGGTTGGATATCTAGGATTGTGACACATGTTTATGATTAATGCCTTAGAGGAAATCAACCATCACAAGTTATTCGAGCTATCAAATTGGTATTCTAATGGGGGAAGATCTAGATGTCTTCCGCAAGTCAAGTTGATTGAAAATAGTTTGTTGATTTAATCATGTTGGGATATGAGGTCTATAAGGTTTATCAAACTTTGATCTATATAGTTTGAAACTTCAAAAGCTTCCAAAATGGTTTGAATCGAACATTCAAAATATTGAGACATTAAGAATCGATGATCCTATCATCTAGTATAGATTAGAATCTATAATTATAAGGTTCACTTGAAGGAGTTCTCAAACCTATTCAAGTGTCCCACCTGTAGTAGTATCCACACAATCAATGGATGGTTTGATCTCATCTTCAAAGCTCTTCACCAAGAGAGAAAGATAAGAAATGAGAAAATTCCCATAAGGCTTGTGTTAGCATCTTGAGTTGTGGTCGTTTTCCTTTTATTCATAGCCATTGGTTATGTCAAAATTTTACAAAAACTCTCACAATTATATCTATATACACTAACGTCCATTGAACTTATATGTGTGACCCTCTTCCTTCACATATCTTGCTAGTTAACAAATCTATAAAATTAATAATAACTTAATATAACCTTATTAGTTAACCTTATTAGTTATCTACATCATCATCTAGATTAATTAAGGATCGATTTAACCCAATCAACAAGTCGAGTTGTTAGTCTATTGGGTGCCAAGCTACATTAGCTACCCTAAGAGATATGAAATGTATAAGCACTTGATATTTATCATTGTGTGTAATTTAAATTATAAATCTCAAAATGCATTATTTTGAGAGATAATCATACATAATAAAATTTGACATTTTGAATTAGATTATCCCCATTTATATTTGAGATTATCATTAAATTTTTGCATACAAATAATAAGAGAAAATCACTTTATATTCACTTATCTATCTTTCTACTTTTATTTTTCTAAAGAAAATGAGTAAATTTTTTAGTAAGATATTTATTATCTTTTTATTTCTTAAATCATAATACATAGAATGATAGATTATATAATTTTTTATCAAACACAAACATTTGTATTAAAAAAATGATATTTTGAAAGTTATGAAGTTTTTAATTTTTAGGGATTTTTCTGTATTTATTTTGAATTTATTTAAATTTAAAACATTAAAAATGTTGTCTTTAGGTGTGTGTTGATGTGGCCAATGATGTGGCATGCGCGCTTCCAGTCGTCACGTGGCGGCATATGCATGTGCCCCATGGCATACGTGTGACGCACGTGTGGAACACACATTATTAGTTATTAAGTGGCCTTTACGGGCATAAGCGAACCACATGAAGTCACATGGCGTAATGAGAGGTGTTAAATTATAGGATTAAATAAGAAGCATTAATTTTAACTTACTCAAGAAGGGTACATGATGTGTTTTGATTGGATAATGATTCACTTTTATAAGCATCAATCAGCCTCGACAGTTCATCTAGGAGTTACAATGGTCCAAATTGAATGCGCCTCACGAACTCCTATGGATGTGTGGCATCGTTTCAAGCGTTCGATGAGAATCGAATGGTAGCCATTACATGACGATTGCTCTTTAGGTGATGACGTGACGTAATCTGGATGCTCCATTAAGAATTAGACAGCCACAACTTAACCATGAAGATTCATCTCCCAGATTTCAATCATGACTTTTGGTTGAAGAGGAGAAGGCGATTCGATGGCCACCCCCAATTCACACTCTACTTATACCCCCCCTTCCTTGAATTTTATACTCATTCTTAGATTTTTCAATTTATTAAACCTTTTAGAAAGTATAATCCTTGAATATCTTGTTGCGATACTCTTCGAGATCCATTTCCACGTCAAAGGAGTGTATGAAATTGATGCAGAACCAGGTACGAAACCGGCCTAACAACGTGATGCTAGGGATGAGCTAGGGGGATTCTAATATGATGTAGTGACTAATGATGCAATCAAGCAGAGTGTCGTCTCGGATATCGTCGTCGTAGGCCCAGGGGTGCGCCGAGTAGAGTCCGTCCGGGAGTCCTTCCGATCTACGTCCTCGCGGGTGAAAGGCCGTGAGTCGTCGAGGGAAGCTCCACAGTCAACCCAACGGGTTGGACCACGATCTGAATCCTATCAAGTCATCTAGCACTCAACCTAAACTAAGTCCCGATGGCGGCGGAGACGGTGCGGGAAGTACTGAAAGAAATATAGACTTCGACGTAAAATAAAAGGGGGGGAATGTGTGCCTAACCTGCGGGCGCGAGCCCGATCGGTCGGGGCGAGGGAGATCGTTCGTACGGGACAGAGTCGCTCAACAGACGCCAATCAAGCTGCGACGCGAGGTGCGGCGTGTGGGCGACGACCCAGCAAGAGCGAGTGGAAGGCAGGGGCGCACAGCTCTGGTAGTGACGGTCTCACACAGTAGTCATCCGGGCAAGATGGGTTGACCAACAGGAGGTCGCTTCATGGATGTTCGTGAAGAGGAAGTCCACTGCAGGGAAGCGTTCGGGTATCGTGGAAATACCTTGGGGGGGATGGGCGCGTCGATTGGACAGGCGGGAGTTCAAGACTCGGGACGCGCCGCGAGGTGGCAGTGAAGTCACGAAGGATCCAAATCTCCAGGGAGAGAAAAAAAACGGAACAGGGCGTCGATTCGGCAGGTTCGTCGCGCAGGAGACGGGATTCGGAGAAGGTAGCAGGGAGTGTAGAAGCGAGCCTGCAGGAACGCCGGGAAGTTCGGGATGTGGAGTAGAGATAGTGCGGCGCGGAATTAATTCCGCTGATGGGTATTGCGGGCGGTGTGCGGCGGAATCGGGATTATCGGGATTAAGGGAAGGGGTAGGGAGATCGTGGGGAAGGGACGGGACGGTAGGAGGGATTGGGAGGAGGATGACGTCGGGAGTTGATGGGAAGGGAGGTGAAGCGTCCGATGGAATTCGGACGGTTGGACGACCTTGGGTGGAGGGGTAGATCGGGAACGAGCCCGGAAGTGAGGGGGTGAGGATGGCGGTGAGCGAGGGAGAAACGGGAAGGGGAGAGAGGGGAATCTTTGGTGGGAATGGATGGTGGGTTGATGACGACGGGAGGAGAGGGTAGGGAGGTGGATCGTCCCGTGAAACCAGACGTGGACAATTTCTGGGTTTGAGGGGACAATCGGAACAACCCTCAGGTTTGAAGGTAGGTGGCGACGGGATCCGGGAGGAAAAAATGGGGCAGGAAGGGGAGAGGAAATTCTGGCAGTAACGGTGGATGATCGGGACGGGAAATGGTTGATTCCTGGGTTCGGGTGATGGGTGGTAGAGGGGAGGATGGACGATGGTGGAGGAGATGAAGGGAAGGAGGTGGAGCTAGAGAAGAAGTGTGGCGGCACAGCGGACCTGAGCGGCGGCAGTGGCGGTGGCCTAAGGCGGCGGCGACGACGGAGGCTTGGAACAGTGAGTCGCGCGGGTAACACGTGAAGGGAGCAAGAAGAGGCGGCGGTCTCGGCGGCGGGCGCGGCGGCGGCACAACGGCGTGCGGCGGCGACGGCGGCGGCGGAGGCGGCTGGTCTCCTTCTCCGATCTTCCTTGAGCAGCCACTTGAGAGGGAGTTCACTCCTTTCTTTCTTCAAATGACGGCTAGGGTTTGTGGGGGGGTCCCTTCCCCTCTTATAGAGCCCTTAGTGGGCCGAGAGGGGAAAGGGCCCACTTGAGGCCCACAACCCACACCTAACATAATCATAGAAAATAGAAAAAGGTCCACAAAGAGAAGGACTTAACGAATGGGATCCCGAAAAAGGGAAGAGCCCACCCGAAAGCCTAAAAGGGAGAGAAGAAGATATGCAAAGGCCCGCTTAAACACGTGCGGGCTAATAAAGTTCGAAATGAAATAAAACTGGAAAGATAACTCCACGCGCGCGAGCCCTGTGAAATGTGTCGTGGCGAGATGAGGTCCTCACTTGGTGTAGTGAAACTCGGCATCCTTCATCTTCGCCTGTCGAGGGGGCTGGACGCGCGCGGGTGTCGGCTCCTCCGGCACCGTAGTGTCATGCCTTGGTGGCGACGGGGGTGGTACGCCACCAGAAATCAAGATTTTGTTGAGAGAATATGAAGAAATTGTCTCTTGAACTTTGAATTTTTCTTGTTCAAAACGTGGAATGAAAAGCCTTGATCTAATGATTAATTAGATTATTTTGAGCACAGTTTTGGGCTAGGTTACATGTTTTCTTCTAAATCTTTTGTCTTATACCATTATATCAAGAGATTAAGTTGATTTTACAAATTAACATAGTTTTATCTCTCTTTTCTATCAATTTTCTCTTTTTATTTTGCTCTTTGATTTCTCTACGGATACTAATTTAAATTGAGTGATTTTTTATTTAATGGAATTTCTCTAATTCTCCGTGGATTCGACCTTTACTTACCATCTTGGTAATCAATTCATGATTAAAAATAATTATCTAAATAAGTAAGTTTGGAAAATATTTTGACCATGTGGACTTTTTCTCAAAAACCTCATGAATGACTTATGATAGGGTCATCTGTTAAGACCCTAATCAGTCACTTAAGAGTATTGATGTGATGAGAAAATCATTGAAAACACTTTTAATATTTTTAGTACCTTGGCTAAATATTTCATCGCATCTCATTCCTTGAGATAATCTCCTCAAATATTAAGGGAGTATCCCATCTTAACCACACAATCACATTCAAGGAATTCATGCCAATTAATATACGATGTATTGGAGATCATATAACTAGAGCCACATAAGTAATTATCAAAATAGGTCACCCATCCACATGTGGTCTTTGGTGTCTCAAGTCAAATGACCAACCATGACATTGATTAATTTTATTTGGCCAATAATCTAATCGTGCATCCATGTGTCTCATTTGTATTCATTGAAATGAAATTTATTCATCGTCGTTCTTATGTGATGTTCGTAATAAAGGTCATGACCATATGTAACGACTAAGTGAATTATGATGAGATCATAATAAAATGATCATTCGTCTTTAAACATATGTTCTAAACATTTCTATTTGTGGGATATTCAAGAAGGACATCAAATTATTTTGAAAGAATGACACTGTTTGATCTGACTAATTGGATAAGTATGGTTGATATTGTAGCCATTAGTGTGAAGACACTCAAGATAGATAATAGGTGCTCTTTCGAGAAAGAGTTCACTAAATTGATTCATATGAATTCTTAAATCTTATGGATGGATGACCGTGCTTTGGTTATGCCTTATGAATCCCTATCCACGGGATCTAAAAAATGTCATATATTAGATACGACGTGAAGTCCTAGAAGATGATTGTGTGGCCAAGATTGAATTATCCACCCTTTGCATTTGAGAAGATTGACTCAAGGAATGAGATGTGATAAAATCCTTGGCCAATGTAGTGGAAATATCTGAGAAGGAATACCAATGATTTCCTCCATACATCAATACAAACTTGAATGATCAATAAGGGTTTGGTAGTTGACCATACCCTAAGTTAGTCATGAGTCTCATGCAGAAAAAGGAGTATACGTACATGGTAATTAAAGATAGAAAGGTTCCATATGGTATATACTCTATATCTTCCGGAGTACGTGGTGTAGATTGGCACCCAATGGGCTTGTTACTCAACCTATCAATTGGGTAAATTATTGATTGATTGATTAATGTAAATGATGGTTGATATATAATTAATAAAGTTTGACTAATGAGATATCACTTGGTCTATAGAGTTAATAACTTGTGAGATATATAGACCTAGAGGGTCACATACATAAGATCTATAGATGTTGGTGAATATAAACATAATTTTGAGGATTTTTATGAAAAAATATTTGATATCACATAAATCCATGACGTTTAACTCTGAATTTTCATGAACATTGGGCTTAAAAGGAATATATTTATGTGTTATTATGATTAAAATTGCTTAATTTTTGCTTCATTATGATTTTAAGGTATTTCTTTGCCTTTATAATATTTGAATATCTCTCTTCTATTTTAAATTGGCAATGAAATGAACTTTTATAGCAAAATACATTTTTGTTTGGAATTTATAAGTGATTTAAATGAGTTTTTATAGCATATTCCTAATTAATCAGCATTTTTATAATTTTTATAGCATAATTATGAGCGTTAGGGGCATATCTACAATTTCTGTATTTGCAAGGTAAGTCAGATAGAACCTTCCAGATCGAGACACGTGTCGCAATTGGAAGCAACAGTTTTAGCTAGTTTTTCTATTATTTTATTATTATTACCGTTTAGTTGTTTGTCGTTTACTCACCTTGCAGATGACGTGGACCATCACCGCAGATGTTCGCCTAAAATTCGCTATCTTGTCGTTTTGCTTGCTTACAGCTGATGTGGATCAGCATCGCGCGCCGTCTTCGTTGACTCTAGGCAGAATAAGAGAGCGACGTGGCGCTCTCTTATTCGTGCGAAGAAAGGAGTCTGCGGCGAACTCATTCGCCGCAGATCGTAAGAGAAATTCGTCTCTTTTGTCGTTTTGTTCTACTTTCGTTTCGTCGTTTTGTCTTCTTCCGGTTTTGGTCGTTTCATCATTCTAGAAATTCGTCTCTTTTGTCGTTTTGTTCTACTTTCGTTTCGTCATTTTGTTGCTTTCGGGTTTGTCATTTTGTACCTAAAGCAAATAAGAGAGCCACGTGGCGCTCTCTTATTTGCGCCAAAAGAAGAAACCTGCGGCGAAATTAATCGTCGCAGGTTCCTCTTAGCTAATAGTTTTGGGATTAGAATAATATTTTCTTTTTACTTACCTGTGCAGGAAATACGGAACCCTCTTTCTCACCCTCATGTTTGACCGCGGAAGGAATGAGAGAGCGACGTGGCGCTCTCTCATTCAAGCAAAGGTGAGTTCGTGACTCACCTAAATTTGTCGTTTTGTCACACTGTGCAGGTGACGTGGCAAAAATCCGGCGGTTAGTCTGCGGTGATGTGGTGAGATCACGGAAGCTCACTGATTTAGGGCTGCTGACGCAAGAGATCACCAAATCAACGGCCAGAAATGATCGGGGAAGAAACGTTGATATCTTCTAATCCGACTGTCCGATTGGGCTGAAATTTTGACGACGTGCTCATCTCAATATTCTCTTCCCATCTGTGCGGTTACATTTTCCATTGGACACTAACGGCCCCGAAAATCAATCTCGTCCGTCGGTTTGGGTGGAAGCCCTAACTCCTAAAGTTCTCTTCCTCCACTCCGAATTCTTTTGTCTTTTGGCTCTCTCTTGACACCAGGTCACCAGCAGGAAAGGGGGAGAAGCTTAGGCCCAAGCTAGGCATCATCGGATGCTCGAGTTTGTTCTGGAGAAGGAGAACAAGAGGAGATCGACGTCGTAGCGAATGAAGCACCACTCGGCCTAGGATTGGCACCAACACGGGGTTTGTGGGAAGATTCTGAGGAGGGATTCTCTTGTAAGCCTTTTCCCTGGATGATGTAGGATCTTTTCTTCTATTTTAATCATAGGTTATTGCATTTGTTTCCACAAATCATACCCAAACCATCTCATTTATCTCTATACTATTTCACCTCTCTATTCTCCCCTTCACTTCTCTTTTCTCCACCTTCAATCAATCTCTACCCTTCTAATTCTCATCTCTTCTCCTCTAATTAGGACTACAGAAACATAATCTACCCAATTACATCCATTATCTCTATAAAATTCCTCTTCTAATTTCTAATATTCTCCACTATAGGAATTCATCCCTTCTTCTACTTTCGTCTCAACCCTCATTACTTAGGCTCCCTGAGGATTCGACCCTTACTTTACCATTATACAAAGTGAGGAATTATAAATATTGTTGCATGAAATCGATTTAAAACAACGACTAAAATACCCCCAAATTGAGTTCATCAATATTCACATACCAAATGTTTATAAATAGAGAGAGAACGACCACAACTCAAGGTGCCCATCTAAGCTTTGTGAGAATTCTTTATTTTCTTCTTTTTCTCTCTTAGTAAAGAGCATGGAAGAGGAGATCCAACCATTTGACGATCCCGTGGAGATTTGATGATACAAATTCATGCAGTCATTGAATAAGGGTTGTATCCAATAAGAAATAAGAGAATTTTGTAGGTGTCTTTGAAATTCATTCAATTAGGAAAATGAAGTGAGGTGAAAAATTATGGATTTTAGAATATTAAGAAAGAAGACTCCAAGACAAATCCACGGAATCAAAAATCATAAAATTGGGATCAATATTTGCGCAGAAATCAAGAATTCAAATCGATTAAGAAATTTTGTTTGTGAAGAGAGAGAAAATCTAAAATTATATACAATTTGATTAATCTACCACTCGAAATAAAAATTTATTGCTACAGGAAGAAAGATTAGGAGAAAACACATATTTGAACTCAAATCGCACTTGAAATGATCCATTTGATCGGCAAATCAAAGGCTTTTCATTCCATGATTTCGAAAACAAAGTTCAGCATTCAAGAGGTGATTTCTTCTGATTCTCTCCACAAAATCTTGATTTCAAACACTTCGTGGAAGTGGAAATGAGTCTAACAGATAAAGAAAGTAAGAGATTCAAGGACTTAGTTGTCTAAACAGTTTGATTTGCTCGAAACATCCAAGAATTAGATTTTTCATTGAAGAACACGTTCTATATAGAGAAATTTGGGGCGATTGTTGGATACGCCCCTTAATCTTCAATCAACGGCTCAGATTAAAAGTCTGCTCGTGAATTATCATCGTAAAGTCACGTCCATTTGATAGATGATGAAGTGACAAATCGAAACCGCGAGGTCGTTGAAAACACACGGTCAAGAGTAAAAAAAAAATTTAAACACATCAATTTTAGGAAATAAACACGAATTGAGGGGTATATTGGTAAATAAGGGTCGAATCCACAGGGAATTAAGGTAATTTCTGAAGATCTCTTCGAATTTGATCAAATCAGACGATGAAATGGTGATAGAAATTAGGCAATTTGATATTTCTAGAAAGAGGACTCAAAGACAAATCCAAAAAATCACTGAATTTGGATCTGATTTTGCAGAGAAATCATTGAATGAACAGGAGAGAAATATCCGAAAATGAAAATCTCGTAAAACCAAAATTAAAAATGAAATTGACTCAAATTATGAATCAAAAATGAAATCTAAATCTATACAAAGATAGATTAGGATGAAACATGATCCCTAACCCAAGATTGCACTCGAATTGATCCAATTTAGTCATCGGATCAAGGTTTTTTATCAAAATTCAGAAAACTCGATCGTCGGAGTTCAAGCATCGATTTCTTCCTCATCTCTCTACGGAATCTCACTCTTAAGCACTTCGTGGACACAGAAATGAGTCTAGAAGCGATTGGAAGCAAGAGATTTAAGGGATTTGGTGTATAAACAGTTTGATTAAGTCAAATTGCCCTAGAATGCTTTACATTGTCGAAGAACACCTCAATTTATAGGGTGACTTGGGCATAACCGTCCGATCAGAATTTAATATTTGATCAACAACTTTGATGAAATGCACCCTTGCGAATCGTTATGATTAAGTCGTGGTCATTGGATCTTCAATCGACTGTCAAGATGATGCCACGTTGCGCGCGTTATAAATAACACATCAAATGCTCGCTGTTGGATCTTGATCGAACGTTTCAAATGCATTTTTCGTCTGTTTTAATCTCAGCCGTTATAACTCCTTAATCAATGGCTGATATTAAATCACTTTAAAAACGATTCATCGATGAATCAGGATGCGCCACGTACCCCGAGCCTTAAGTGAAGATTGACAATCACGATTTAATCGCACGATCAGACGCTCCATGTTGCGCTACGCCATCTCCCGCTCTTGATCGTCGATCACGACTGATTGGACGCTCCAGATTGTGCCACATCACCTACGCACTTATAAATATATGAAAAATTAGAAAATTTGATTTTTAATTCCAAAAATCCTAAAAAATTCATGAAAAATTCAGAAAAATTCAGAAAAATTCTAGAAAAATCCCTAAAAATTAGAAAATTTATAAATTTCAAATATAACTCCAAATTAATCCAAATTTCTTTCAATTGATTAGAAATTAAATTATCTATCATTCTAAAAAGTGAAATTTAATAAATAACAAGAGATTTAATTTCTATTTAAAAACTATACTTATTTCTTTAAGATTTTAAAACTTAGAAAATTATATGAGTGTATACAAAATGATTTCTCTCATTATTTAACATTACAAACTAATTATAATCTCGAGAAAATATGGGTTATGAAATTATTTATCTTTAATTCATCATAATTAACCCTAAATTAATGTATTTTGAGATTATAATGACTTTTTCATAGAATGATAGATAAACACTCATAAATATGATAACATGCATAGGAATGAAATATTTTATGCCTTAACATGCAAAAATAGTCATGTATTATCATGTCTAATTAGCATGTTATCATGAAGTGTTTAAATTTTATCATGTCGTGTGTGGAGAAGAAGCATCGCTTAACGTCCATCGTTTGATCTTCATCGAGCGTTCGAGGTGAGTCCACTTGTCCATGGGAGTCTATCTGGCGATTTTAACCTCAATCATTATAACTCCTCAAATGAGCGGCTGACGTCTTAAAATGAATCATCGCCTAATCAGATGCATCCACGTACCCCCCGAGTAAGTGAAAATTGACGATCATGATTAAATCATGCGATCGTCCGCTCAAGATTGCGCCACATCACCTGTGAATAAAAACAAAGAGAAATAGTCCCACGTGGAAAAAATTAAAGCAATTCGACAAGTACATAATGTATGTGTGTTTAGTGGGTTAGCTTATGTCTTGAAAAGGATGCATAACCTACTAACTATAATCACGCACATGTACACACACACATGCACACGTGCGCACCCACGCACTCGCCCTAGTCCACAAGTGTGCCGTGCAGCACACTCATTCGTTGCCTCGTGGACACACTTTTCTTGCCCCGTTGTGTCACTTGCCATGTTAGCGTGCGATAAAAAATATTTCTTATTATTATTATATAAAATTCATAAAATTCCTAAAAAATCCCTCAAAATTATAAAATTCATAACTTTGAAAATACAACTCCAAATTAATCCAAATTTATTTTTTTGGATCAGAAATTAAATTATCTATCATTCTAAAAAGTCAAATTATTTAAATAATAAGATAATAAATTTTCATTTCAAAAATACACTCATTTCTGTTAGAAAATAAAACTAGAGAAATAGATGAGTGAATATAAAAATATTTTCTCTTTTTATTTAATCATGAAAACCCAATTATGATCTCAAATATAGATAAGAATAAAACTATATTATTTGATTTATGCATAATTATCCCTAAAATGATACATTTTTAGATCATAACTTAAAATTACATGAAATGATAAATATATACTCAAAATATGAAAACATGCATAAGAATAGAATATTTTATGCCTTAATTTGTATTAATAATCATGTAAATTCATTTATAAATTGCATGTTATCAATATTTCTAGAGTCTAGATACTTGAATAGCTTCAAAACTCCTTCAAGCAAACCTTGTTAGTATTTTTGATACATACTAGATCATAAGATCACCTATTCTTGGTATCTTAGTATTTTGAATATATGATTCAATGTATTCTATAGCATTCAGTGTTTTGATAAAAAATTTGGAAGGCTTATATTCCGCATAATATCCATAAATTGCGTCGCTTGGATATTGCAGTTGTAGGTTTGTAAGAGTTTCTCAATGCATCCTTCACTTGTTTATTTATATTGTGTCATCGATATATTCATTACCATTATTATAAATAGAATTTTATACATAATTTTTGCTAATAAGATGCACGTTATCATGCTTCTATGATAACTTTTTACATTTATGATATCATTCTACTCATTTTCTTATTTTGCATCTATTTAGTTATAATTAGGTACACACATGAATATTTCACATCATGCATTGTTCTAATTTTCATCTTTAATTCATATAGAATGATACTAACAATTTGGCTTCTTCGGACTCAAGTGTTTAAATTCTCTCATCTTCTTTGAGTTATATAGATGCAAGGACATAAGCACATGAGAAGGAAAATATGGATACCAACGGTGATGAGACGTAGGAAGAAAAAACTCTCCACCAAAATGGAGTCTTAAATCAACCGTATCATTATGGAAGAAGCAATAAACTAGGCTTTCATGTAATAGATGGATCCACAATTTGTAAGAAAGTCAAGTTCGGTCAACCTCGTCATATTCAAGGAGGTTGAATCAACCTCACCTTTCTGAAATAACATTTTTCATTATTTTCATAATTTTAGAAATTTATTGATAAAAAATAGAGAATTTGATTATGGAGGTAATGGAGAAAACTTGGTGGCAAAAAGAGTTGTAGTTTGAGAGAAATTGAATTTCAAAGCTAAGGAATACTTTTTTGGATTTTAAGAAATTTTTAGAGAGTAGCTTGGGGTCAAAGGGGGCTTTAAAGAGGGAGTTTGTCATGGCCAACCTAGGCTGCGACACAAGGCTCAACAAGGGGGACATAAGATGCCAAGTGTCCTCACTTGTGACACCTCTTGTGTGGTGCAAGCAAGGAGTCCAATTGCCATTTGCATTGGTGAGGAAACAAATTTGCGCATTTCTTGAAAACACATGAGTTCGTATCAAAATAAATACCAAACTCACCAGTTTAAGGGTTTAATAACGAATTTACTTGTATAATGGTGAATAAAGACCAAATCCAGGGAGAATTAAGAGGATTATCGAGATGTTCTTGAAATTTGATCAAATTGGACAATGAATTGAGGTGAGAAATTAGGGAAATTAGTATTTTTGGAAAGAAGACTCCTATATGAATGCATGGAATAAAAAATCACTCAATTTGGATTAGTATTATTGAAGAAATCAAGAAGAAAATTTAAGAGAAAAAATTCAATTACAAAGAGAGAGGAAATTACTAAATTTCATTAAATTAAACTAATCTAAGCTTATAAATTAAATATAATGATATAGAACAAAATGTTAGGAGGAAAACATAAAATCTAGCCCCAAATTGTGTTTGAAATGATCCAATTGATCCCTGGAGCAAGGGTTTTCATCCCGCATTTTGAGAAACAAAAATTCAGAGTTCAAGCGGTGAATTCTTCCTATTCTATCAAAAAAAATCTTGATTTCAAACACTCCTAAGAGGCGGAAATGAGTCTAGAAAAGGAAGAAAGCAAGAGATTCAAGGATTTAGATCTCAAAAAGATTCGATTAATCGAAACATCCAA